>JALIZF010001794.1:0-600000 GCA_029948255.1 Telmatactis stephensoni | reverse complement strand
TTTCAAATGTCTGGACGTTTTTTCCTATTTTTTATTTTTTCGAATATCAGGACTTTTTTTCTCGCAAGTGATAATATTTTTACTTTTAAATACCTATTTGAATAATAAAATTGGAAACCATTTCTTACAAAATTCCTGACGACTTACATTAGAATTTACATTACATTAGCAGTGTAAAGAGCATGGTGGTGTGTGGTGTGGTGATTTGCCGCCACAAATACAACCACAGCCTTCCCGGCCCAAAAACGATTGATTGTCAAGTCGTGGTTTGTACTGACTCGACATGAGTTTTAGAAACAGAAAACATCAGAATATACCATTTCTTCAATAATCTTAGCACGTTAGCTTACAGCTTTTCCTAGTACAATTGACTGTGATCTTCTCCTTTTTCTTCTCCTTTGATCTTCTTTCTTTGATCTTCTCCTTGCGGCGTACTCTGTCGATGTACCAGTAATCTTCTTGTTTCTTCTTCTTTTTCTTCTTCTTTATCTTGCGCTTTGGACTTCTTCTGTGTGGTCAGTACTCTTTGTCGTGAGGTACTAACTCTTGAGACATATTTTACATTGATGAAAAACGTTTATATTTGAGAAAAGCTTTCACCGTCGTCCAATAGAGGGGTGCGTCCGCACCCAACGCATCTCCCCTGGATTCGCCACTGCAGTCGCTCAACTTTTTCAAACAAAATTTCATGATGTTGCGCGTATTACGTGTATACCACTCCAAAGTCAACTTGTCTCGCAGCAAACTGCGAAATGGCTTCCTTTGGTGTTCGTTATTGATCCCATCAGAAGTCAGGATTCACTCAACTTGCAGCAAACTATTTTGTTGCGAGATAAGTTTGTTTTCGGGTGGAAAAGCGCGCAGTATCTCTCTTCAACTTGTTTCGTGCGCAGCAATGTTGCGAGACAAGTTGAGTGATTTTGTTTCTCATATTACCGTAGCTTTAAGAATAATAAGAAACAGCAAGGGAAAAGAGGTTTATTGACACCGATTAAAAGAAGAACATGAGTTAAAAGATTGAATTTGTCTTGAATTTTGAGTCAAGGGATGGGTTACGTTAGCGGGAAATTCCAGCTAAACGATGAGGTTCCAAGAGACCTCTATTCCCATAATGCTCCACGCAATTGCAATACCTATATCCGCGCATGCGCAATGTGTTTGTAACATACCGCGAAGGTAGTTCCCAGAGATCAGTTATCTTAATTTTTACAATTTTTCCACTTAAATTTGTTTTTGAAATAACTTTAAAAAGGCTTAAAACATAGCTGCTGTATATATGAATGCTTGAAAAGCATCTGGTATCATTTTTAAAGTCAAATGTGTGAAAACACGACAATAGGACGACGGCTTTTGCAGCACTAGACAAGATTACCTCGTTTGATGTTCACCTTCTTCAGGAAGCCAAAATGGCCTAGCTTTCGACATTGACGGCTAATTAATATATTAAAATCTTCTATCATGATGGCTGGGCTTGGATCCACACAAGGTAAGCATTTGATTACAGTTCAATTATTCCCCACAAAACCAAAGGACTCGCTGTTCGACTTGACATTATTGTCTGCATTAATATATCAAGAATTTGATGATTATCCATTCATTTGTAAGCAGTGAAGGGTCCTTTTAATGTTCTGTTTATTCTACAGGCCCTTGGGTTATCTCCCCAGATGAACGAACCAAACATGAAGCAACATTTCAGAGCTTGAATCCACTCAGTGGCTACCTGTCTGGTACGAACCGTTCTCATTGTTGTAACAGTCTGTCAAATCGTGTGTGTAGCACAATGTGTCTCCGTTTTTGTTTTGTACAGACTGAAGGTTTCTAAACTAGGGATGTTTAACATAGTGTATACACACAGATAAATGATGTGTGATTGTGTTATTTTAGCGGCTTGTATGTTAGTATGTAAACGTATTGCCCTCACATTACCATTCGTGCCTTGACTCGACCCTCTTGTTTGTCGTTGATTCATGTATTCATTTGTCCCTACAATTATTTGTGCGTGTTTTGATTGACCTCAGACCAACCACAAGCCGTCAAATGTGTGTCTTTTTAGTGAAGAGATTTAGGTCGGGGAAAGTGGGAATTATTATTTAGAAATTGAAATCATATATTGTACTAATATGAGTCTTAAATCATGCTAAAATTGATATTAAAATTGTTTATATTCTTCTTTAAATTCCTGAAAAGTAAATCACATAAGTGAAAGGGAACCAACCTTTACAAAAACATGAAGTAAAAACATAGTATTAAATAAACTGACACTAAAATATGAAACATGATATGGGATATTGACATTGTGACGTGTAGAAAAACTTAGCAATGTTTAAAGGTCCGGTAATACGAGCAACAAAATCACTCAACTTGTCTCGCAACATTGCTGCAAAGCGAGTTGAAGAGCGATGCTGCCCGTTTTACCACCCGAGAACAAACTTGTCTCGCAACAAAATTATTTGTTGCAGGTTGAAAAATTTTCTTGCAGAAAGTAGAAGGTCGTTCTACTTTCTGCAACAAAATTTCTCAACCTGCAACAAATAATTTTGTTGTGAGACAAGTTTGTTCTCGGGTGGGTATTACCGTACCTTAAAAGTTTAAGCCCCATTCACAAAACACCAAAAAACATGGCAAGGCAAGGATGATTTTCAGCAAGGATGAATTTAATTTTTGATTGCAAAATGATAACATTTTATATTTAAAATACACTGTATGATTTGTCATTGCCTATAAAGATAATACTGGCCAGAACAGTGCCATTTAAATGTAGAATTCTATCACTTTCTGTACAAAAAGAAAATTAATCCCTGCCGAATATCGTCCTTGCCTTGCCGTTTTTTGGTATCGTGTAAATTGGACTTTAGTGTCAGACTTATGTTGTATGAACTCATGAACATAATAAATTAATGTAGTATTGAGTCAAGAAACTGCTTCTGAGTTCTATTCGTAAACTATCACCTGTTTAACAAATTGAAGATGGTTTTGAGTTGTCTGTCCTCTTATTGACACACTCTAATCAACCAATCAGATTGTGAGATTAGTATCAAGTGTTGTAAAATTGTATTTTGCTATTCATTGGGAGATTTGTTTTTAACATAAACTTTTGATCATTACAGGTGTGTAGTGTGTACATAATTTTTTTTAAGAAGAGGAGTTTATTTTTCAATTTAGTGTCATGTCTGTCCTCCTAGGCTAGGAAATGTTACAACTTAAAAGCCAGAAATGATCATTTAAGTCACTTTTACATTACTCATTGGCTTGTAAATCTGATCAGTAAAGTCTCAAACACCCACTACCTTTTGTGGGTATATTACACTGTCCTGTGAAGAACACTTATGCCATTCTGGCACTTGATTGTCAAGTGTGGTGTATTTCAGATTTGGGACTGCTTTCTTTTCTTTCAAGACTTCTTTCCTTAAAATCTCCAGAGATACTGTATAGACAAGTGGCAACTCAATTTTTGATCAAGACATTATTATACTGCCCTAATAGTCCTTATGAAACTTCATTGTCCACAAAGTTTATACACCTATTTCAGAAAAGGTTGTCAGAGCTAAAGGCGATAGGAGATAGGTCATTCCAGTTGGGTTGGGTTTTTTATTTGTTTTTATCAAGAAAGTCAACAATCAGACATTCATATCCAATGTTCGGAGCAAAATGAATGGAATAACGAAGCTATTTTTAAAACTTCTTGATTACTTTGGATTTTGAATGACCTATCTCTTTATATCGCCTATCGCCTTTAGCTCTGACAACCTTTTTTGAAATAGGTGTAATTCAGTGACTGCCTAATGGATATTTTAGTCATTAAGGTATCAATGTTTTGCCTCTGGCACTTTACTTCTAAACAGCTAATAAATAACGAATGTAATGTTTTTAACAGGAGCACAAGCCAAGCAGTTCTTCTTAAAATCAAAACTACCACCAATGGTTCTTGGGGAGATTTGGTAAGTACATGTACACTAGACGTAACATTTTATACTGTAATATGAACACAATTGCAGTTTAAGAATTCATGAAAGAAAGAAAATTCACACTATTAGTTTTTAAAGTTAGCAATTAATGAGAAGTCAACAGTGTTTTCTGCCAATAAATAAAAATTGTGCTTGCACATAGGCTGAAAAACTAATTTGTACATGTAGTTGGCAATAGATAAATACATACATGTATACACATTCTTATTCTTTAATGGTTAATACAAACACAGATCTCTGTTTGTCTAGTTCAGTCTTGAAGTGAGAGAATAGAGATACATGTGTTGTCAAGTGAGATACTCGCAGATTTGTGTTGACCACTGTATACATTTTATGATTTCCAGGTGTCTTGCTGATCTTGATCGTGATGGTAAAATGACTATGCAGGAATTCACAGTTGCAATGCATCTTATTCAAAACAAATTAAAAGGAATTGATTTGCCTTCTTCTCTCCCAAACACTCTTAAAATGACTTCTATGCCAAGTAGCAACCTTTCCTCACCAAAGTCTGGTAGCTATAGCCCTAGAGGTGTTTCTAATGGTTTTACAAACTTGTCTGGAGCAGCAACTTTACCAAAATCAACTGGGATATCATGGTCAGGTATCAATCAACCCAAGTCATCGTATGGAGGTCTCTCCACCAGTATGAACACATTAGGATCATTGTCTTCCTCCTTTAATGTTGGTGGTGGTTTTAGTACTAATACAACCAATATGGGTTTTTATAATGGTCCTGGTATAATGACTAGTAGTGTACAGTTACCACTGAATACGCTGCCTGGTAATACACAGGCTTCTAGTTTAAATGTTATTACTCCTGCTGCAAAATTGAAATATAATCAGATGTTTAAAGCCTTGGATTTCAAGAAAACTGGATATTTAACAGGTAGTGTATACTATATGATGTACAACATTCTCTCAATAAGCCACTTCATGCTTTCATCCACCGTTTTGAATTGGGGAAAATGTGCCAAAATCTATACAAATCTGGATCACTTTGGCTTACCATAACTTGGCTCATTTTTATCGTATTTTAAAAAATCTAATTTTTTTGAAACAATATTGGCTTTGTTATTTATGACTGTTTACATGATAAATATTGGAAGACTACAGGATGAGAAAAAGAGGATACTTGTCTTCAAAATAAAACGTTTGGCATGTAAATATTCACACAAAAAAAAGATTGAGACAGACTTGACTTGAAAAACGTAGTTAAGATATTTGTATTGGTCTTATTTTCATTCCGACATGTGGCATGCATGTCTGCAAATCATTGAAGTTTAAATTTTGAAAATCCAACAAATTTGAGCTGAGTTATGGTAAGCCAAAGTGATCCAGATTTCTACAAATTTTGGCGCATTTGCCCCAATTCAAAATGGCGGATGAAAGAGTGAAGTGGCTTATTAGACATAGGGGGCATATAATTATTTAAAACTTGGCCTTAGACCCCAGCATTTATTCATGTCCTGGTTTTTATTTACAAGTTTTACAGTAAGATAATTATTAACCATGACCTAATTTCAGTAGAAACAATAACTAAACTTTAATTGAGAAAATAAATGTATTAATTATCATACCTGTATGACCCATATTTGGTCCTGTACATATTCTTAAGAAAACCTTTGGAAAAAATGATGTGAGCAGGGCTGGATGGCTTTTTAAAAGTCCAGAAAAGCCCTTATCTGGACCCGGACTGGCATGTTCGCCAAAAATACAAATAAAATGATGAAAACAAAAAAACAAAAACAGTAATACACTGTATGATAAAATGCTACATGTACACAACAGGTTCATGCGTGTATATACATTGTATAACTGTTAATGTATTGTCTCCATCTGAAATTTAATGGCATTTCCTGCATTTGATGAATTTGATCTGTGATATTATGTAAATGCACTCTGGGATTATTTATGCATGTACATCAAAATGAAGGTCTGTCCATTAAAATGGCCTAAGTGACTATTTGATGATGATGATGAGTCTAACTGGCTATTTGAGGATAAGGCATAATATTTTGGTATAGAACTTCTAATGATACTTTTTTCAAGCATTTTAGGAAACATATCAAAAATGCCAATTAAGCTGTTTTCATAGAAATTCCTTCAGTTGGAACTACAATGTACACACATGTGTGTTAAACTTGCACCATAGTTAAATAAATTGCAATATACACAAGTCATATAAAATTGTGTGAATTTTTCCATTAGGTGAACAAGCTAGAGGAGTGTTAATACAATCAGGTCTTACACAGCAGTCTTTAGCAAAAATATGGTAAGCAATCATGCCCCAGCTGTTCTAAAGACAATAAGTATTAATCCAGGATTAAATCTAAAGGAAACCTTTCACTTTAACCCAGGATTATCATCAATATACTACAGGGTATCTGATATAACGTGATTATGCGATTTCCCACAATTGACCTAAAATCGCATAGAATCACACAATCACCGAAAATCGCATAAACTGCCAAAAAGTTCATATTTTTTACTAAAATCAAATGAAATGTCACTAATACTTAAGACATGTAGATACAAACCATTTTAAGGTTGGTGCCTACTAATGGGAAGGTAATTTTTTTGGCCAAAAACCGCATGGATATCAAAGAACCCATCATAGGGAGCTAGAATCCAAGGAAAAAATTTGGGGTCACCGTGCATATTAATGAGTTACACGCCATCAAATGTTGCAAAATCTGCCTATTCTAGAGGCCCAAAGAAAAATCATAAATACCCCATATTTTGAAAAAATGTCAAACTTTTTTTTACTAAAACGTTTACAACACAATTCTCTTACTTGTCAATGCCATATGAAATATGAAAAACCAGAATAACAATTTTTTTCAATGACTTTTTACTAGTTTTAGACCTGTTTTGGTTCATGACCGCCAAATGAAAAGTCCAATTTTTGCAATCAAGTTTCAATTTTAAATTCATAAAAGTATTTTAAAATAGTAGGTTAATCTCCACTTCACAATTTACAGAAATAAAAAATAGGGGTATCCGTGCGATTTAGAAAGTTATTTGCCGATAAACGCGCGAAAACTGATCAGAATTCGCGAAAATGATCAAAAATTTCCTAGCCCTCCCCGGAAAGTAGAGCGAATTACAATGCATCGTGGGAAATTTTCAAGATGGCGGCGAAAACAGATCGTTTCTGGTAGAAATGATAGTCAAAACAGGCGTTGTAACTCAGGTTCTATTTATCAACTGTGAATTTCATTCAAACACAGGAGAGGCTAAATGGTTTTCCTTTAATTCTGTAAGTTTATTTTTTCAAAAAGTCGTAAAAAGGCCTTGCTTTTACGATTGCTTTACCGACAAAAATTCAGTGTTTTTGCATGCGCAGAAAGCAGTGCGCGCGGACAATAGTAGGCACCAACCTTAATGTAAATATACTCGCGAAAAATATTGAAAAGTCTACGAAAACAGGCTAGAGTCGAACGATTTTTCATCCATCTTCAAGGCGTCACTTGCATTGGAGAGCAAAGAGACTGGCACTAGTTTTGCTCTAACGCCATTTGCTATTGGTTCAAATGGAACAATTCCTTTCTGTCAATGATCCAATCAGCATTGCCGACATATATATTTTTAGTAAACGTGCTTTTCTCTATGTCCTACGTAAAGTACAGTGAAAAAATTTTCAATCATCTTTGCCGCATAATTTGGTCTGAAATTTTGCATAATTTTAATTTTTTTGCCGCATTACGTCAGATACCCTGATACTAGGCCAAATAACAAACTTCCCTCTTGAAAATGTGCCGTTCAGCGGGCAAAAATTGAATTTGACGGGCCGCAAATACATTTGCAGCCCTGTTGCTGATTGGCTGAGAAGGCATCGCGCGACAGCTCTCAACCAATCAGAATTTACAAGAAAACCATTTCAAAACTCGAGTTTTGTGTCAATCGTTATTTTTTATATTTATTTGAAGACAAATTTTATCGTACTGATCAAACGCCATTTTACCACTGATATGGAAGAATTTCCCAGAATTTCCAAGTTTCAATTACAAAGTTTGTTTGTTTGTTTTTTTTTGGTTTTTTTTTTTGTTTTTTTTTTGTTTTTTTGTTTTTTTTTCCAATAATTTTATTTATTTACAAATGACAGGTTTTTTTTGTTTTACAATAGTTTTTGTTTTTAAAATGGAGGTTTTTTTTTTTTACATGCTTACATATTACTAAAACATTATAAAAATACGTAAATTATAAACCTTAATTACAAACAGTTAAATTTCAAGACAGAGTATACAATTTAGAAAACGATACAAAACACCAGAAACCAAATAACACACACACACATACACACAAAAAGGGGTGAGCTACATACAGATTTAATTTTTATCATCTATCATTTCTGTGCCAGTCAATCAAAAACAATATCTTTTGATTTCAAGATTTTAGTTATTTTTCCCCACTTACCTAAATGTTGGGATAATTTGCCTTTTTTTGTGGCCACAAGGAATTCAATTTTTTCATAATGGCATAGAAAATTTTGAAACCTCGGTAGTGATGGTGTTTTTTCTTTTTCACGTGCCTTGTATAATGAGTATTTATACAACAGAATTATAAAATTGTTAGTTATATCTTCTACTCCTAATACAATGTTAATTTTGTTGAATTGTGGTAAAAAGATATTAAAGTCTTTAAGCCAATTTCGAATTTTAAAGTAATAATTTTTTGATTCTATACATTCCACAAATAAGTGATCAATTGTTTCTGGATACAAATGACAGAAAGAACAAGAGGCGTATTCTATTATTTTGAAACGGTAAAGATCCCGGTTCAGATAAAGAATGTTATTGAGTATTTTGTATTGAAACATTCTTAAATAATTATCTATTGTTGTTTGGTATATTCTATTATAAATTGTTGCCCATTCAAATTGCATTTCCATCCGTCTATTAACGTGTGCCTGGGCCGTTGGAACTTTGACCTTTTTTTCAATTAAGTGCTTATATATCATATCTGTTTTAATCTTTCTCTCGTCAATCTTTCGATTACACAGTTGTATATATTTTTGGTCACCGTCCGTATTTTCGGTTGAAAAATTGATGTCTTTTAAAGCCATTTTCCACTGTGGAGGTATGGCATGTATTACTCCAGCCCACCATAAGAAGTCTTTATCCTTTAGACCTTTTGATTTTGCGAATTCCCACTTAAATTCACCTCTTTGGTCACACAAATCTATGACTTTATTTATATTCAGGAGGGAAAAATTCTTGTAAAAAATCGATTTGTTTCCAACTCGTATATATTTATTATTCCATAAGAACTGTTCTTTCGCTAGTGAGGGTTCCTCTTTTATGTTATCCTGCATTACTTCCGCCCAACAAGTCAGAACTTTTTTATAAAAAGTGGGAGTGTTTTGAGGTATTCTTTGTGGATCGAAGTTTGTATTTATCTGATCATATCCACCAATCTGATTTATATATAACGTAGGGATAATTTTCCATGTAGGAAGTTCTCTATCATGGTTTAATTTTAAATTTAAAACCCATTTTACTCGATTTGCTTTAATACATGATTCAAAGTCTGGTAGTTTCAAACCTCCCGTTATGTAGTCTCCAATTAAGGTATCGTGCTTGATTTTTGGTTTTCTTCCATTCCAAACAAAATCTTTAATTGTGCTCTCAACAATTTGCATTAGATCGTCAGGGACATCAATTTTTGAACAAACATAGTATAATTTAGACAGTGCAAGGGAGCGAAGAACTTGGATTTTTCCAAAAAGAGTCAGCTTTCTTGTTTTCCATATAGAGAGAATTGTTTTGAAATTGGTAATTACCCTCTGATAGTTATATTTATGATAATATTCCTGGTTATACGAAAAATGGATGCCTAGGATTCTTATACCTTTTTCATAAAAGTTAATATTCTGTATGTTTTCAGCTTTAAGCCTTGGTTTTCGGCGGATATTTTTTCCTAACCAACCAACTTCAGATTTGCCTTTGTTGAGTTTAAGCGAGGAATAGTTTTGAAAGTTTTCAAGCTCTTTCAGAACGCAATTCAAAGAATTTTGATCTTCAAGGAAGAAAGTCGTGTCATCCGCAAATAGTACAAGTTTAATTTCATTTCGCATTGCTTTAAAGCCCTTGATATTTTCACACTTTCTTATCATGATTGCCATTATTTCTATGACCAGAACAAAGATATACGGGGAAATCGGATCCCCCTGTTTCGTACCCCTTTTGGGTTGGAAAAAATTGGTCACATAGCCATTGTTCATCACACAACTAAGATTTTTTGTCAGTAAAATTTTTACCCATTTGACAAAATGTTCTCCAAATCCAAAATGTCTCAGAACTGCAAGTATGAAGTTATGTTCTATTGAGTCGAATGCCTTTTCAAAGTCGGCAGCAAACATAATTAGGGATTTTTCTTTTTCTCTCGTGTAATCCATAATATCCTGAATAATTCTTATGGGTTCATCGATTTTTCTCTCTTTTATAAATGCTGCTTGATCCGCGTGAATGAGATTTGGAAGTATTTTGTTCAGCCTGTTACTTAGGACTCTACTACAGATCTTTACATCTACATTTATTAAGCTTATAGGGCGCCATGAATCTAACAGTCTACTGTCCTTGTCGGGTTTTTCTAACAAGGTTATAATTATTTGGCGTTGAGATGTGGATAATTCACCTACTTCGAAATTCTTATTAAGACAACTAACCAAATCGTCTTTTATTTCTGTCCAAAACGCCAGGTAAAATTCTTTCGTTAAACCATCATTTCCAGGGGTCTTAGAAGATCCCATGTGTTTCAGCGCATTATAACATTCCTGAACCGTTATTCTCTTTTCGCACATTTCCTTATCCGGTTCTGTTAATGTTGGAACAGTGAATTTAGACAGAAATTCTAAGCATTCTGATTCTGTTTTGTGGGATTTTGATTCAAAAACATTTTTAAAGTGGCATTCCAATAATTCTAAATAATATTTCTTCCCGTTCTGTGGTTTCTTTACCATTTCCATCTACCAGTTTACTAACATGAGTTTTCGCCTTATTTCGTTTTTCCAACGTCAAAAAATATTTATTGCTTTTTTCCCCCATTTCGTACCATGTTGCCCTTGATCTTATAATTATTCCGTCAGTGATATAGTTACTTTTTTCCTCTAACTTTTTGATTAGTTTGTCATGTTCTGTACTAACAACCCTAAATCTAAATTTAGATTTTTAGACTAATGTGAATGCAGCTGTGTTTTGGACAAATTCCTTACATACATAAAGCAAATTTGTCCCATTGCCAATGTTGAAAAAGATCATGTATTCAATAATGTTCAACTCTATGAAATGCATTGATTGTGGTCATTGAAACATTGACTTTGCTTTTGTATGAAACAAGTTTAATAATAAAATTAGTCAAAGCTGTCCACAACCTTATAGCACAAAATGCATTACTTAAAAGTATTTATAGATAGAAAGCAACAAAATGGACCTTTTATGATAATAAATCTTTCATTGAAAATGCTCTCTATACAAATTTGGTCACAATGCTATTTTATTCCACCATCAAGTGATGTTAATTGACATAAATCAAAATCTTATCACTAATAAAAAGATTTACAAAATCAACAAAGACAATTCAGACAAATTTACCTCTCTTTAATTATAAATACATGTTTCAAAACAAAAATGTACAAAATCATCTCAATGTGTCACATAATTATGTATAATGAGATGTATTCTATAGGTTGGTACATTATTTCCATTGACAACTGAATTCCACATGATCTAAAGGTGATCGAAGCATATTTATATGTGAAATCTAATCTACAAATGATCAAAGCATATTTATATGTGAAATCTAATCTACAAATAATTAATAATCACAATAACAATTGTTTCAAGCATATTTATATGTGAAATGTATCACACATATTTATATGTGAAATCTAATCTACAAATGATCGAAGCATATTTATATGTGAAATCTAATCTACAAATGATCGAAGCATATTTATATGTGAAATCTAATCTACAAATGATCAAAGCATATTTATATGTGAAATCTAATCTACAAATGATCAAAGCATATTTATATGTGAAATCTAATCTACAAATGATCGAAGCATATTTATATGTGAAATCTAATCTACAAATAATTAATAATCTACAAGTGATCAAAGCATATTTTCTAAATAACTCTGACCGAACATAAGTTGAGTGAAGTTTTTTAACCCGACCTTGCTCATCAAAAACGATACTGTTGCATGAATAATTGTACAATTTGGCGCTGGAATATTTAATTTGGTGTTGGACTTCAGTTTATCTGACCGAATTTCAAATTGAGACTTCATCTACACAGAACTAACTTATCTAACACATAAATTGCAATTGTTTCTTTTGAAATACGTTTGAATTTCTCGGCCGAACTAAACTTTAACGTCGGGACTGCAACTTCACACTACTTACGTCTGAAGTAATTTGAATATTTTAACGGTCATGCATATATATGTGTTCTGTTGCTCAATTCGCTTTACATTTTCAACAGGATGCGGTGAAATGTTTCCATGTCTTTAAACCACATATTTCGGTCCAAATCGGCGGACAATTTCCAGTTCATAAAGTTCCAGATAAAGTTCCAAAGTTTAACTGAACGAGGACAAATTGTCATTCGATCCAAATTCCAAGTGATCGTTCTGATTTGAAAATTATCCTACCATTTTCGATTACTTTCAGTTGTCTCCCCTGCTGTATTTTAGATTTGATTTTACGTTTTAATGCAGGCCAACGATGTACGTCTTTGAGACAGGCCAACTAACGTCTGTTACATTTGCTTGAAATCCAACGTAAACCGTGGCTGTGTTTTCACTTGAGGTTTTAACTCGCTTAGAATCACCTAAGGTGTTTGTTTACAGACCCACGTTAAGCTAGGTCAGATATACCAGTGTTTTCACTTGCATTAAGAGGTGTTTGCTTGAGTGACAGGCTCTAGATCCATCTCTGTGCACGTGAGTTAAGCTGGCGGGAGATTCAAAAATGGCGCGTATTCACGGACTTGTGTGTACACTTTTGCTGTTGATTTCAGTCGTATTTCGTCGTAAACGGCAGAGATTTTTACGGAATCTTTGACTTCTAACTTTGCAACGAAGGCAAAGGACCAGCTTATTATCGATTTTAGCAAGAATTAGACAGCAAAACCGAATCAATCGCCATCGTTATAGAGCCAAGAGAGCTTGGGTTTACAGTAGACCTCAGTTCTGGTTTGAAGGACTTCTAAACAATCCCAGTGAAAATCACCTTTGGCGTGAACACTTTAGAGTCAGCAGAGACACATTTAATTACATTTGTGGATTAGTCCGTCCATTCATCGCTAAGCAAGATACTTTTCTGCGTGGGGCTATTTCAGTAGAGAAACGTGTAGCCATAGCTTTATGGTGATTAGCTACTGGCAACTCATTCAGGACAATTGGACTGACATTTGGTGTAGGCCGTTGTACAGCTATGAACATTAAAGACGAATTTTGTGCCGCACTCATCGATAGAGCGAACGAGTTTATTAAATTCCCCATGACCGAAGACGAAACGAGAAAATCAATACGAGAGTTTGAACATATTAGCACCTTTCCTCAAGTCGTAGGCGCATTAGACGGGTCCCACATCCATATTGTTGCTCCAAAGGACAATCCAAATTCGTACGTAAATAGGAAAAAATTTCATAGCATAGTTTTGCAGGGAGTTGCTAGTGCAGACAAGAAGTTTATCCATGTCAGCACAGGCTATCCTGGTAGTATTCATGATGCGAGGATTGTAAGAATGAGCTCACTCTACACTGCAATCGAAAACAACCGAATGCTTAATTCACCGGTACGTCGAATAGCTGGAAGAGATGTCAAGCCTCTTCTTGTTGCCGATCCTGCATACAGGCTTACTAGTTGGTGTATGAAACCTTACCCTCAGGCCAGAGGTATAACACCACGACAAGACCGATTCAATAAATCTTTAAGCAGCGCCAGGGTAGTTATCGAACAAGCATTTGGATTGCTCAAGGGGAGATGGAGATGTCTTCTAACTAAACTAGACGAATCAGTAGATAAAGTACCTATAACAATAATCACTTGCTGTATTCTGCATAATATATGCCTAAATTTGAATGACGATACTGAAATTGAGGTGGTGGACGACGGAAACAATGTAAATGGACCTTTGCCCGGCCATGTTATTAACCAAGATGGAACAAGACTGAGAGATGCCATTAAAAACGCACTATTCTGAATCATTATAAACATTTATTTGACGTTTACTGCATTACAATGAACAGCTATTGATCTAATATCGATTTTATCAAAATCAATTATGATAATCATTTGAATTCGAAGATTTACTAGTATTACTCTGTTGTAACTAGGATAAGATTGAATATTTTCAACCTGATTGAATCAAAACATTGTAAGCAAGTCCTATTATATATAAAAATTACTCTTGTAACTAAGATAATTAATACTCTTAGACAAATATGAACCAAAACATAAGCAAGTCTATTATTTCAACCTTTCACTCTTGTAACTAGGATAACTAGACGATTATATATTAACTAGAACAATAACTTTGTTAATAAAAACAATTGTTACCGTTGTTAGAACACTTAGCTGTCTTTAAAAATCTTCGCTATGTCTTTGATGGTGTCGAACATCATTTTCTGTGTTTTCAACTCTCTCTCCGCCTCTTTTTCGGCCAATTGGCCGAAGAACTCGTGATCTCTTTGTTGACTGGCCTCCAGGAATTTAAGAAAGTCTTGGCTTGACTCATCTGGCGACGTAGATTGCCTCTTTCGTTTTTGTTTTTGCGCGGGTTGCTTGCCCTTACCAGATCCTTTTTTCTCTGCAGACTTCACCAAAGACTCCTCGTCGCTATTTTCTGTGTAACTCGAATCATGTGGTGTTTGTTGAGAGTTGTTGACGAGTTCTTCATCGCTTGAGTGTTCATCAGTCCCAAGCCCTACTTCAACGATGCTTTTTGGTGTAA
This sequence comes from Telmatactis stephensoni, assembly GCA_029948255.1. Classification (NCBI taxonomy): domain Eukaryota; kingdom Metazoa; phylum Cnidaria; class Anthozoa; order Actiniaria; family Isophelliidae; genus Telmatactis; species Telmatactis stephensoni. The sequence continues at coordinate 585,074 of JALIZF010001794.1, read as the reverse complement.
TATTCGGCTTGCAACCGAGAACCTTGTCGAGGATATCAAAGTATTCGCAAGTCTGCCTGTTGTTTCCCGACCTGTTATTGTGGTCTTTCGTTTTCTTGTACTCGTCTTCGAGGTTTTTAATCCGTGTTTTGCATTGCGTTCCGGATCTAAACATGTCTAGCCCTTCTTCACTCAATCGTTTGTTGAGCGTTTTCGCTATGGATTCCCAGACAGTTGCGTTTCTTTTTTTGCTAATCGGATAGTTGTCCTGCCAGATATCGATTAAATAACGTGTTTCTTGGTCTGACCATCGTTTTTTCTTTGAAGACAAATCAGAGGTATCCTCACTTTGTCGACTAGTGCTTGGCTTGTTTGATTCATCATGCGATCTCGACGAGTACATATTTGGCGGCCAATGCAGCGTGGTGTTGTGAGGACTAGGTATACTCGGGGGAAACACGAAGCCATGAGGCCGGGGAAGGTTAGCACCAGAATTGTTGCCGAAGATCTGGCCTGCTCTAAAAACTAATGGGGCACTACTGGCAGAATGTGAAGGCGTTTCGAAAGCCTGTGGTGGCGGTATGGTAAATCGGTTTCTAATAGAAAAAAAAACTTCTATCAGCATAAAACTTCAGATGCGATTTAAGTTAATATCAAGTGAAACACTAACCTGTAACTTAGAGGAATATTTGGAAAGCTTCCATTAGTATTTTTGTTGGAATTGTCTGCCATGATTACAAACACGAATTGTAGAGCTACACAACACGAGGAGCAAAGGTCATGTCGACTTTAAGATGACAAACATCTATCAAGAAGAACGCTGTGATTGGTTCCTCCTGGCAAAGGTGTTTACTTGGCCAAGCAAAGCCATCTTTTCAGGTCGCTTAAAAATGTTGGCATTTCCGGTGTTTTTGAGACTGTTTTGTTGGTTTGTTCAAGTGAAAACACCATGTTTTTTAAAGCTAGCTTTAAGTTTTTTTGCCTGTTTTCACTGTATTTCCGGACTTTCACGGAAAAACTAGCTTAGAATGACCTAGTGAAAACACAGCCCGTGACCTTTTCCAGTGTTAATCCCATTAGGAGCAAGTGATAACATGACGAGTATGCGTGAACCGCTGGACAGAAGTGGCTTCAATTACGGTTTTAACCTGGTTTAGGGCTACCTCTCTGATAAAGAGAGTCGTATACAGTCTCCCAAAAGTTTTTCGGAGCATTACAGTCCAGTGTAGAAGTACGAACAGCTAGAAATAATCCTTTCAAAATTATCCATTGGAAACTACGCAGATCACTCGCTGCTAATCCCATTATTATTTACCTGAGATCGGATATACTTTCAAGTGTATCAAACTACACGACGGTTTACAATTTGTTATGGACTTTATAATTGTCAATATGGCTTGATAAATCCGAGTTATTGTAGCCATATTGACAATTATAAAGTCCAAAACAAATTGCCGAGGGAGAAATGCTAGCCTGCGTAAACCGTCGTGTAGTTTGATACACTTGAAAGTAAACATGACGATATCCGATCTCAGGTGCAAAAGGTCACGGTTTACGTTGGATTTCAAGCAAATGTAACAGACATTAGTTGGCCTGTCTCAAAGACGTACATCGTTGGCCTGCATTAAAACGTAAAATCAAATCTAAAATACAGCAGGGGAGACAACTGAAAGTAATCAAAAATGGTAGGATAATTTTCAAATCAGAACGATCACTTGGAATTTGGATCGAATGACAATTTGTCCTCGTTCAGTTAAACTTTGGAACTTTATCTGGAACTTTATGAACTGGAAATTGTCCGCCGATTTGGACCGAAATATGTGGTTTAAAGACGTGGAAACATTTCACCGCATCCTGTTGAAAATGTAAAGCGAATTGAGCAACAGAACACATATATGCATGACCGTTAAAATATTCAAATTACTTCAGACGTAAGTAGTGTGAAGTTGCAGTCCCGACGTTACAATTTAGTTCGGCCGAGAAATTCAAACGTATTTCAAAAGAAACAATTGCAATTTATGTGTTAGATAAGTTAGTTCTGTGTAGATGAAGTCTCAATTTGAAATTCGGTCAGATAAACTGAAGTCCAACACCAAATTAAATATTCCAGCGCCAAATTGTACAATTATTCATGCAACAGTATCGTTTTTGATGAGCAAGGTCGGGTTAAAAAACTTCACTCAACTTATGTTTCTCGGCGGTCAGAGTTATTTAGAAAATATGCTTTGATCACTTGTAGATTATTAATTATTTGTAGATTAGATTTCACATATAAATATGCTTCGATCATTTGTAGATTAGATTTCACATATAAATATGCTTCTATCATTTGTAGATTAGATTTCACATATAAATATGCTTCGATCATTTGTAGATTAGATTTCACATATAAATATGCTTCGATCATTTGTAGATTAGGTTTCACATATAAATATGCTTTGATCATTTGTAGATTAGATTTCACATATAAATATGTGTGATACATTTCACATATAAATATGCTTGAAACAATTGTTATTGTGATTTATATGTCCCTGTCAGTCTTGAGGACATCGATTTGTACATTAGTGAGAGAAATGTGTATGTCTCTGACAGAATTGATATAAAACTGTTCAAAGTTGTAATAACAATAAAAATATTCAAGGAAGAAAGGAAGATAAATTGAATTTTGTTCAAATTGTCATTATGAATTGGAAGCAAATTATTTTTGACCAATGAAATGATATAAAATGCACATTTTAAGAAAGAATGTAAACATCAATTCAAGTGACATAGTTTAATGTACATTTTACTGGGGCGGAGATGCAGGTATATTGATTTTTGTTCAAAACATGTATATATTCACAGAAGTCCAAAAATCCAAATTTGGAGTTAGGGTTGTTACTCAGATCCTCGTCTTTCTCCCATCCGGGAGTTAACTCCAATTTTTTAATCTCTTCTTCTACAGAGGCATATTCCGATCTCCGTCTTTTTGCCAACTGCTTTGAGAATTGTAGTGAGAACTTACGGACTTCGTATTTTATCAGTTCAATTACAAAGTTTGTTATTTGGCCTAGTATATTGATGATAATGATAATGACATGACTTTTGTCGGGCATATTGTTTATTTGTGGCCCTTGTAGCATCATTTGTACCCTCACTGCGCTTGGGCGCAAATGAAGCTACTCGGGCCACAAATAAACAATATGCCCTCCAAAAGTCATGTTATTGTCCTACACTGTATTAGCGATAATCACAGTTTGGACAACCGGGCCTGCCCATATCAATATTATATTAAAAGTTGCAGAATGTACATGTGATCTACATTACATGTATTTAAATTCTCTAAAAACTGGGATTGTATGGTGGAGTTTGTAACACAATAACCAAATACTGTTATGTACAAGTTTGACAATAAATATATTTTTGTAGGAGTTTATCTGACTTGGACAGGGACAGCCAACTAAACATTGATGAGTTTTCATTAGCAATGCACTTTGTTGAATATGCTAAACAAGGCCAGCCATTGCCGCTAACCACACCCCCTGAGCTCCTTACACCAGGACAAGCTAGACTACACTCGGACAGTGTTGGTTCATCTGATGGTAGAGAAAGGTCAGGCAGCACTGTCAGTGTTGATGGCAGGTCAAGGTCTGGCAGTCTAGCTGATGATAAAAGAAATATATGTAAGTAATTTTATTTATCCTATCTTTTGCTATAAGATCTAAAAAAGTTGACTCTGCTCTCTGGAGCATTTTACGATTCCCAATGAAAGTTGAATAAGAAAAGAGTGCCTACTTGTATTTCTTGAAAAAAGACTGAAATGTTGCAAAAACAAAGCAAATGAATTGGAGGAGGGAACAAAATAACTTAATGAATTGAATGGTGTCCATGAACAAGGTTAAAAGTGACCTCTTCTCAGCTGGCAAATACTGATACCACTGATACTATGTTGGGCTTGTTTGAGAAAATTTGAAAATATTGTCAGAGAATTTCATTAAGGAATTTTCATGAACATCAAGCTCCAATTAACAGATTGTAAGTGGTTAAGTGAGCTTTTAAATTACAAATGTATGAATGTGCATCATTTACAATGTACATGATTTACAATGTACATACGTAGAGATCAAATTTTGAATTCTCCAGTAGAGTTAAAAGATATTAATGCATGTATGAAGAGAACTTAGAAATTACCCAGAGACTCAAGGACATGTTCTTGCATGGACTATTTCAATTTATTAACACTATAAACTTTGTTGTAGTTACATTTGAAGATAAACGTAAAGAAAACTTTGAAAAAGGAAGACTAGAATTGGAACGTAGACGGCAGGGCCTACAGGAAAAGTTAAAACGAGAAAGAGATGAACGAGAAGCAAAAGAACGACAAGAAGAAGAAAGACGCCAAAGAGCTAAGCTTGAAGCTGAACAGAAAAGACAAGCAGAGATAGAAAAACAGCGCCAACAACAACTCGAAATGGAAAAAGAACAAGAAGCCTTGAGAAAGAAAATGATCCAACAAAGACTACAAGCACAAATTGAGGCTGAAAGACAGCGGCAACTGGAATGGCAGAAAAGAAAAGAAGAAGAATTGTTGAATCAGAAGGGCTTAGAACAAGATATTGTTAACAATTTAAAGACAAGGAAAAAGAATTTAGAGGATGAGTTAGCAGCTGTGGTGAGTCTTATTGCTTGGCTACATTTGATGTCACGGCAGCCATCTTGAATGAACTTCAACAAAAGATTTCTCATTTCTCTCTCTGTTGTTCTTTCATCCAACATGGCTACCACTTCTTTGTCTTTTGATTTCCGAAGGAATGGATGAAAACAAGCAATTTGCTTTAATCACGGAGACGCCATCTTTAACCAGATGTCTTTGTTTCTTGCATAAGAACAAGGTCAAGCGTGGTTGAACTCGCTTCCATGTTAGAAACAAAGACGCCAAACAATGCAAATTCATGATGGCGTCTCCGTGATTAAAGCGAATACGTTCAGTTTGTGTCACTGATTCCAAGCACCTTTGTTTATGTTGTCAACATAACACATACTGAGCTGACATTAGAATTTTAGATGTTAGAATTTAATATTTGATAACTGTTAAAATGCCACAAAGCAGTCTAGGATAAGCTGATAAACCCCTAGCATGCAAGTACAATACATTGTAGAAATGTCCAGATGCAAAGTTGTTGAAAAACTGGTGCTAGCCACCTTAAAATCCTTTCACCTTTTTTACATTGTTTTGTTATTGTATAAGTATATAATTGTATCTAAGTATGCTATTGTTTCATGTAGGTTGGCGTGAAAACAGCAGCACAGCAAAGCTATGATAAAGAACAACAGTCTTGTTTAGAAGCACAAGCAAACTACAATACTGTCCAAAAGAGTAGGGAAATGAGAGTAACAGATATTAGTAGAATACAGTGTGAAATTAAAGTAAGTACACTGTACTAGGGATTATTACAATATTGTACATACAAATGCTTGTTTTCAGTTATAATTGTCTTCATTTCAGGGTCTCAGTTGACTTTAGTTAAAGTGTATGCAAACATTTTTGATAATACTCGGACTCCTGTGTTACTATAAATCAATAAAAAATCAATATTGATCTTTTGCAAGTTGATATTTTTAATAAAGTTATTGTTATTATTATATTTGTATATTTGAATTTTAAATTAATTGATGAATTGATATTGATTGATAATAATCTCTTAATTGATATTGTTTTACTTAATGTTTGTCTTTATAATTATGTTGTAGGAATATCAACAAAGACTAGCAGCTTTGAGTAATGAAAGAGAAAGAGTTTCTTTAGAGCTCAATAGAACAGATACTAGCAAATTAGGTACATTTCCATTTCTTTCCTTATTAATTGCAATCACAAATTATACACATTATACATTGGTAGCAGCATGATGAGAAAACTGCAAGTCTACTGTTTTCATACCTTTCCATTACCTGGCAATGATACATCAAAACACACTAAGCACTACATTGTGCTACATTGCTTAAAACTTGTGGCAAATCTCATCACGTTACTGTAAAGCTTCTCAGAGATACTTGGACATGTATGTACAAAAACTGTTACTTTTTTTCTGCTGATCAAAAAATGTCACCTCCTCCAAAGTTCAGGGCATTATACATGAACATGTATCTCGGAGATTTATATGCTGCATCAAATTGTGTTGGCATTTGTTAGAGCTTGTACTGTATAGTAAACATTCAATAACCTACTGTACATGTATCTATACGTGCACTTATGATGAGAGGCCATGAAACATTTTAGCACAATCCATTAATTTCTCACTTTCTGATTAGTTGAGTCCACACCCATGATTAGTGTAGTTGTTTTGATTTTCAGCATGTGCATGCACTTGAAGCCAGTTCAACAAGAAATTGCTTCTCCAATTTGTGTTAAAAACAAATTTACACTGGCATTTACAATGGTATTAATTCTTATTTACCAACATTTTACATTAACACATGGTCAAAATAAGTTAACTATCAATCCACTCAGCTACACCTCATGAGTCCATAACATTTTGACCATGTGTGACGTAACATACTGGTAAATATGAGTCCATACCATGGAGAGTTGTTGTAAATTTGTTTATTTTTCCACCCTGTTGTTATTACCAGCCAAAAGTCCAGGCATGCAGTACTGTAAATGCTGTGTTTATTAGTCTACATGTAGTTTATTAATTTGTTTGAAAATGTTGTTTATTGTAGCTGAAGCACATGGTAATGCTATGGTTAGTCTACAAGAAAATCAATCAGCAATCAAAAGAAAACAAACAACACAAGATAATCTGGAAAAAGATTTAAATGAGAGACTGAAAGAACTTGATTCCTTGAATTCACAAGTGAAGGTAATATACAAAATGTATTTTAGCTGAATGGTTGGTTGTTGTTGTTGGACAGTAAGGCAACAATAACAGACAAAAGTTGCCTCTAACTGTGTTGGTGTGTGAGCTGCTAGGGTTACTTCTTCTAAGTGTTTTAACAATTTTATTTTTGGATAGGATGTACAGAATAGTATTCAACAAATCACAGAAGAAAATATGAGGTTACAGCAAACAACAGAATCCAAACAAAGAGAATATACTATGTGGAAACAGAAAAAGGATGAAGAAGAGAGAATCAAGAAAGAAAATGATGCTAAATTACGCCGTGAAGAAGAAGAAAACAGAAAACAGAAGGAAAGAGAACGTGAAGGTGCTTGCACATGTACATTATAAAATCATATTGAAAATTTAATTAAATCTGTTATTAATAATACTGATTTGCTGTAACTCAACTCAAAACTATGTATGACATAAGATTGTTTCAACTCTGGTTGTGGTTGTTTAAAGGTGGGTTAGCAAACTGAACAGTCACTATTTGGCTTCAATATTGAGAGGGGGAGAGGGGGATTACATGACAAATTATTTGAAAACCTTGAATTCTACCAGAAATGACATGAAATCATGTTAGAAACTGAAAAAGTCCTAACAGGTTTTGTCCAAGATTGCAGACCCTGACTTTCTGAACTCAAGGTTGAGATTAGAAATCATAATAATAGTGTACTGATTAACTTTTTTATCATTTTGTGGATTTTCAGCTATGCGATTAGAACAAGAAAAGCAGAAAAAAGATCAGGAACTTAGACGGCGTATGCAGGAGGCACGAGAGGCAGAAGCTATACGTAAAGACCAACAGTTATTAACCAAAGATAAGATAGTTGTACAGCAACAACAGACATTAGTTAGTTCAGCAATAAAGAAACAAGAATCTAGTACTCTTAGTCAAGAGTGGATGACTAGTACACAGCAAGTTGTTACTACTGACAGAAAAGAGAAAAAAGAAGGTACTGTAAAGTAGTATTTAATTAGTCATCAATCACTTTTAAGATACAAAAGCCAGAGTTTTGTTTTGTTAGGGAAATACCCTGATATCACAGATACTGTACATATTCTATTGACTGTGGATCAAGATTTCATTTCAAGGCTATCAGATCTAAAGTACAAGAAATGTACAGAACTCATCTTCAAGCATTTCAGCCAGTCAAACTACAGGTTAATTTGTATCTTACCAGGGCCTTCAAGTTTTTGGTTAGAAAGTTGAGAAGGCCCTGGGGACAAGGATGGAAAGTGCACCTATTTATCACTAATTAATAAGAATAATGTTGCCAAACTTCTTTGCTTGAGCAATTACATGTCCAACTCCAAACCTACATACAGCTAGAATGAACGCTGCTATTAATACTATGTAATATCCATGTCCTGGCTATAACTCTAAACATATGGTAATAGTGAGCAATCTGCATTGTATGGTACATTGTAAGTGGTCAGTAAGTTGTCAATAAGCCATCGGTAGGTGGTCAATAAGTGGTGGGTAGGTTGTTGATACTGTAAGTTGTTGGTAAGTGATTGATTTTAAATGATTGGTAAGTGGCCAATAAGTCACTGATAAGTGGTTGGAAAGTCATTGATAAGTGATTGGTAAATAGCTCCACTATTCCAAGCAGCTGCACTCTCTCCAAAGGAAAACTATAGATAACTAGATAATTGTAATATAAAGTAATATATGGGCAAAATAAACGAATTGTTGTTATTGTTGTTGTTATTGTTGTTGTTGTCAATAAATAACACAAGTTAGTGATCTGTGAGGTAATGGTAAGGTAATGGCAAGTTGTCGACGAAATCAGGTGATGACAACTCACTGTACAGTGCAAATTGTTTATATGACAACCAAACAAGTAAGCCCAGTTGCTTATTAAATATTTTGCTGTTTACCCTCAGAAACACCTGTAGCTATCCCAAGGCCAAGGCCAAGACCAGGCAAAAAGAGTTTAGAATACTACAAAGTAATGTTTACATTTGAACCAAGAAATCCTGATGAAATCCTAATTGAAGAAGGACAAGTGGTCACAGTAAGTTAGATAGCTGTCTGTCTGTGAATGTCTGCCATCAAACTGTATTTACTGCAATTATAAAATCATGAGAACTCAGCAGTTTGTGATTTCACTTCCGTCAATCAAATTAAAAATAAAAATAACAAAGAAATACAGAATACGATTATTGTCTGAGGAATGATATATTCTCTAAAAGTCACATTGGATAATTTGGTAGGTATTTAGAGGCTTTGAGATCAATGTGTTTACACTTTGGTCAGTCATAAAATTATTGATGGAAGCCAAATTGACAAAATCTGTCAGACTGTTTGGAAGTCTAAGTCCACATGATTTTGAAAATTGAATAACAAATAGATTTCATTTTAACAAATAGATCATTTTAACAAATAGATTCCATTTTAACAAATAGATCCATTTTAACAAATAGATTCCATTTTCCATGTGTCTGTGCTTTTACACAGTTTAGATGCACATGATCCATGTTAAGGCTTGCATAGTTTAGGGACAGCTTGTGTGTGCAAGCAAGAGAATGCTGGACAGGAAGTCTTGATTTAACTTTGCCTAAATTTCTTGACTATTTCATTATATCAGGGTGGGTTTGTAGGCGTGATCTGTGCCCCCATACAAATCTGCAGTAAATTCAATGTTATAATGTTTTGTTTGTATAATATTTTCTGTAAAGTATATTTGTACTTACACAGGTTGATCATGAAAACATGAATGCCCCTCCTGGCTGGCTGAGAGGGAAACATGAAGGCAAATCAGGCTTGTTCCCTGAAAACTATGTTGAAAAGATCACTGAAGAAGAAGCTAAGACCACTGAAAGAAGTCTCAGTCCTGAAGAAAAAGTTCCTGAAGTATCAGTAAAGTCTTTAGTAGCATCAATAAGTAAACAGCTTGGTGGTGGTGGTGGTGAACAAGTAGTGGCACAGCCAGTAAGCACTGCAGCTAAAACATCACAGAGTACTTCACCAAGTTCTGATGTATGTTGATTTTATTAGAGCAGAGTTCATATGACTGTGAAAACAGCAAGTCATGGCACGATGACATCAGGAATTTTGAATCTTTTTATAAACAACACAGCACTGACACGCTCACATTATGGCATAGTCTGTTTCACATTCGTACAAAAAATGCTGTGTAACATTACATTACATTCTTGTATACTTAGAGGTTAACGCACGCAGCGAATGAATTATTGGGATTTATCTTCACGAGTTTGCTAACAAACGAGAAATTTTAAATACTGCATGAGGCGTTAGCCAAGTGCAGTATGAGAAAATTTTGAGTTCATTGTTAGTAAATGAGTGAAGATAAATCCCGATAATTCACAAGCAAAGAGTACGTTAACCTTTTTATTATTCAATTTGAATACACTGCAGAAGCAGGCTAAAACTGTCAGTCGACGGTCGACATAGAAGATCACTAGAAATAACTCAAGTCACTCAAAATAGTAAGACTTAAGCTTAATTCAAAATTAGTTTAATAGCATTTGGTAATTTTAACAATACCAAATAAACTTTTCAAAAGAAAACTAGTAGAAAAGTACTGTGATACAAGAACTTAGATTAAAGATAATAAACAGTTCTCAGAATCCATGTTTACAACTTGCTCGGTAAAATTGAAATCGTCCATATAATCAAGAACTACTTTTTTGGATTGCTAAAAGTGATTTAGCACTGAGTCCTAGAACTCTGTTAGTGAAAGGACTAGAAAATTATTGCTGGAGTTTTGGATATTGGTTTAAACTGCTAAACTCAGACTTGAGCAAGAAGTAGTTTTTGTCGTGTGCATGTCGATGAGCCGAAGGCTGAAGTACTCGTTTGGCTGCGTTTTCTTTGATTCTTGATAAAGTTTCTTTGCCCCATCTGAGAGAACTTGTGGTGACAGACTTTCTAAACTTTCTATTAGATACGTTTTGGATAACCAGTCTAAAAAACAGTAAATAATTATTAAGATGAATTTGGAAAGCCGGTGAACTCTGTTTTTAAACCGTTGAAATATGTTGATCTCAGTAAGCTCCAAAAACTTCTGATCAATGAAATCACCTCGGGCTAGAATGGGTCTGAAATGTTTCATTTAGGGATAATTTTTTTATGTCTAATCGAAATTTCTTGAAACTTAAGGACAAAGAAGAGTTTGCCAAATCTCAAAACTTGTTCGTTTTACTTTTTTGATATTCGACATTTTTGGCGGGAAAATGACGTCATCATTTTGGTGGGAAAATCGAAACATTGCTGAAAGGAAAATTTTGACTAGCGCATTTGAAAGAGCTGCGGGAAAGGATTTCAGAACTGAAAAAATAATTCAATTGCGATCGCGGAATCAAAAGATATAATTTTATGAATATTCATGAATCCGCCATTTTGTTTCTATTTTTAGAAACAAAATGGCGGATTTATGAATATTCATAAAATCATATCTTTTGATTCTGTGATCGGAATTGAATTATTTTTTCAGTTGTGAAATCCTCTTCTACAGCTCTTTCAAATGCGCTGGTCAAGATTTTCCTTTCAGCAATTTTTCGATTTTTAGGCCAAAATGATGACGTCATTTTCCCGCCAAAAATGACGAAATTCAAAAAAGTAAAACGAACAAGTTTTTTGATTTGACGAACTCTTCCATGTCCCTAAGTTTCAAGAATTTTCGATTAAATACCAAGAAATTTTCCCTAAATGAAACATTTTAGACCCATTCTAGCCCGACGTGAATTTAGAGTTTACCTTCAAAACAGGCACGCTAAGCAGTTTTAAGTATGCTTGTTGATCTCTTTTTCGAAAAATCCTCAAATTTATCACCAGGAACATTTTTTTCTTTCCAACTGTGCTGTAATGCCATAGATTGTATATATTTATTGCATAGTATTATTGCATAGTGACGTGTTGTCACGTCATAACAACGCATCACGTGGTACAAACTGACCAATCAGAAAATCAGAATTTGTACAGTGTATGAAAATTGAATAATAATTTTCAATATACTATACATGCACATGAATTAGTTACTTACTAAAGGATATTACATGGCTACGTGGAGATACCTATTTTATTTTAAAGGTGATCTTTTACTAGTCAGTGCAGTGAACAATTATATGATATTGGTATTCTTGACTTGAGAAGATAAAATCTGTACATCTTTAAGAATCCATGTAATATTCTGTGTAAAGTATAATTGAAATAGTTTAGAGCAATGTCTTGCAGCATTGTTGGTGATTTTCTTTTCACACATAATTATGTTTACATTATGAAAATATCATTTTAGAAGCAGAGAAAACTGTTTCTTTGATAATATTTTGAAAAGCAACACAGACATCTTGATTTTACAACAGTCATTTTTTACAGACATGTTTTATGAATTCTGCTTCTATCATCAGTGTAAAAATTATAAATCTATGAGATTGTTATGTTATTTCTCAATTAATATTTTCTGTTGTCCAGAGCGTACAATAGTATTATTATAATAATAATTATGAAAAAGCAATATTGAGTATGCCATATTCTATTATTCTACTGTCAGGGTCCAAGGTCAGAAGGTGGAAGTCCTGCCCCTCAAGGTCTTACAGCAGTAGCATTATATCCATACAGAGAAAAGAAGAAGAGTGACATGCCACACTTGACCTTTAACAAAGGGGATATTATCACCATTAAAGAACAACAGGATATGTGGTGGTCAGGGGAACTCAATGGTAAAGTAGGCTGGTTCCCTAAATCTTATGTCAAGCTACAGTCTACTGTCAAGACTACAGGGTAGGTGGAGAACCATTAATCAAAAAGCTGATTTGACAAATGCAATGTAATATGAGAACAGGACATGAGATGCATATATCACATTCATTTGTTGCTTGACAGTGGTGATGACATTAGAACATTCAGAACACCAATTCACTTGTTTTTGCATCCTCTTCTTTACACATATTCAATAATCACTTTGAACTAAATATGTAAGTATATTTGTTTATTTGTTTATTTGTTTATTTTGCTTCGCCTTAGTAACAAACAAACAAGCAAACAGACAAACAAGTACAAAAATACAATAAAGGCAGGGACACCACAACAGTGTGACCAATTACTGTGGGCCCATTACATATGGCACCCTCATTCATGTTGCATTAGCTATATCAGTCTAATATTTTTTTCTGATGACAGGTTAGTTCAAAATGCAACAAATGATGCAATCTATTCTGTTCCTGTTGCTGAACAACCAGTAGTAGAAAGCAAACCAGAAGAACTGCCAATACTCTTTGGTAAGATTGTATCCTGTTGTTTATGGCAAAATACACCATTTCCTCTTTCTTTCCTTGCCTTTTCCCTTCCATCCTGTTAGTGTGTGGGAAAACTGCAAGGAATTGGCTTAGTTTGTTGAGTGTGGAAGGTTAGGTTCCACATCTGGCTGGACTAACTGTTTTTAAAGAGTTATAATGTGTTAATCTCTCTGTGTATCTACTGGGTGAGGCACTAAGAGGTTAATGGCTACACCATCTGTTCCATGCGAGATCATGTTTTAGTGAATAAGGGCATGTACATTTAATTGTTCATTACATGATATTGTTGTCCTTTTCCTCCTTAGTATCCATTCTGTCTCTCCTCCACCTCCTTCTAACCAAGAACCACTTGACTTATACAGCTTTGATGTATATTTTTTTCAGAGTGTGTGGCATTGTATCCATACACAGGTGAAGCAACTGACTTGAGCTTCATCCAAGGAGACGTTATTAGTATTACCAAGGCAGAGGGAGATTGGTGGGAAGGCAAGTTACAAGGTCACACAGGACTGTTTCCTGCCAATTATGTCAAGAAAGTTGAACCTGAGGTAAGAATATGTAATTATACCAAGTGTGGTGGTAGTTGTGGATTGGAGCAGATTTCATATGAGTGTGAAACAGTGTGTGCCATGCTGTGAACGTGTCAGTGCCATGATGTCAATAAAAACATGCAAAATTCCTGCCGTGACCGTGCCATTTTCACAGTCATACGAAATCTACTCTGTGACAATTACGTAATTATCAGTTTAAATACTCCATCCATGTGAATACAATGTAATATGCTGCATATTTTTACTTTTCAAGAGTTCTGGTGCTGCTTCAAAATCAAAACCAGGTAAGGAAGCTGAAGTGTCTTACAAAGAGTCTGTACAGGTCATGATAAACCTGGTGAAGAAATAGATAACGCATGTGCGAGTATGCTTCTCAACGCTTCTCAAGTGTTCTGATCAATCCCCAAGTGCTCTAAATCTGCATACAGCACAGCGATCAAGTTTTCTCTTTCTTTTATAAAATACGTTGTTTTCGAGCAAATGGAGCGTTCATTTACACTGAAAAAAATTTGAAAAGTGCGTGTGTGTGCTGTGTGCATATTTAGAGTTCTCAGTATACGTGTCCTTGGGCCATTGAGAGTACGCATTAGATGATGGTTAGTTTAATTGATGTACTTGTTCTTGTAGAGATTGCAACAGTGATAACACCTTACACTGCCACAACAGCTGATCAACTAAGCCTTGCTCCAGGACAACTTATACGCGTTATTAAAAAAGACCCTAGTGGATGGTGGGATGGTGAATTACAGGTACCTACACTAGTAGTCTGTGTAGTTGGTACAGAGGGGAGGAGAGGGGAGGGGAGGGGAGAGGCAGGACAGCTTATACTTGTTTCTAAAAAAGACCCTAGTGGATGGTGGGATGGTGAATTACAGGTCAGGTGGTGAACTAACTAATTTTCCAACAAAAATTCTGAAAATATGGAAACGAATGTCATTTATTCGTAATTATTGATTTATTCATAACTCTAAATGCATTTGGGCAATTATATATTTTTGTATCTACATGAAGTACTATTCGTTCAAAGCCTCCCAGTCAAGCTAGAATGTCAAGATATCAAACGTGGTCTAATACCAAACACTGAACCATTGATAACATGCTTGTTGTTGTTGTGTATTCAGGCACGAGGAAAGAAAAGACAAAGTGGAATCTTTCCATCAAGTCATGTCAAACTTCTTAGTAAAGGACCTTCGCCTTCAGTAACTCCTACATCATCAGGACGGACCACACCCCAACCTGGAGATACCTCTAGTGTAAGTATACTAGCTTACTGGTAGATACCTCTAGTTTAAGTATACTAGTGCCTTGCTTACTGGTAGATACCACTAGTGTAAGTATACTAATGCCTTGCTTACTGGTAGATACCTGTAGTGTAAATATACTAATGCCTTGCTTACTGGTAGATACCTGTAGTGTAAGTATACTAGTGCCTTGCTTACTGGTAGATACCACTAGTGTAAGTATACTAGTGCCTTGCTTACTGGTAGATACCACTAGTGTAAGTATACTAGCTTACTGGTAGATACCACTAGTGTAAGTATACTAATGCCTTGCTTACTGGTAAATACCACTAGTGTAAGTATACTAATGCCTTGCTTACTGGTAGATACCTGTAGTGTAAGTATACTAGTGCCTTGCTTACTGGTAGATACCACTAGTGTAAGTATACTAGCTTACTGGTAGATACCACTAGTGTAAGTATACTAATGCCTTGCTTACTGGTAAATACCACTAGTGTAAGTATACTAATGCCTTGCTTACTGGTAGATACCACTAGTGTAAGTATACTAATGCCTTGCTTACTGGTAAATACCACTAGTGTAAGTATACTAGCTTACTGACTGTATACCATAGTGAATAAGAGATCAGTGACTATTCTAGTGCCATTGCCATTGTGGCTGATGTTTTATTTTTGTACTGTGTTATGCAACTGACACATCAATCAAGACTAAAATTAGTTAAAATACTCTATATATTGTAAGTTATTTTTATTTATTACTTAATTGTAGATCTATGAAGTACCGAGTTCTGTAAGAAGCTATGCCGGACAAGGTAAGCTATTTATATATAGAAAGTAGAGTTGTAAAGTTGAAGTTGCTTTTGTTGTCAACATTATCGTTGTATTGGCAGTTTTATTGGTAATGATAGTGATCGTTTAGTTTAGTCGTATTTCTGTTACCAAGGCCCGTACATGTATAGTTCATTGCTGTATTTGGAGTCTTTCCTTGTATACTCCATGTCTGTTTGTTAGCTTTAATCTTTTGTCCTTACTTGAAGTCTTTTGTATGCCTGGACGGGCGATTAACGCTAGTCCTGGGTTAAAATGAATGGTTTTCTTTAGATTGAATCCTGGGTTAAAATGAATGGTTTTCTTTAGATTGAATCCTGGGTTAAAATGAATGGTTTTCTTTAGATTGAATCCTGGGTTAAAATGAATGGTTTTTTTTAGATTGAATCCTGGGTTAAAATGAATGGTTTTCTTTAGATTGAATCCTGGGTTAAAATGAATGGTTTTCTTTAGATTGAATCCTGGGTTAAAATGAATGGTTTTCTTTAGATTGAATCCTGGGTTAAAATGAATGGTTTTCTTTAGATTGAATCCTGGGTTAAAATGAATGGTTTTCTTTAGATTGAATCCTGGGTTAAAATGAATGGTTTTCTTTAGATTGAATCCTGGGTTAAAATGAATGGTTTTCTTTAGATTGAATCCTGGGTTAAAATGAATGGTTTTCTTTAGATTGAATCCTGGGTTAAAATGAATGGTTTTCTTTAGATTGAATCCTGGGTTAAAATGAATGGTTTTCTTTAGATTGAATCCTGGGTTAAAATGAATGGTTTTCTTTAGATTGAATCCTGGGTTAAAATGAATGGTTTTCTTTTGATTGAATCCTGGGTTAAAATGAATGGTTTTCTTTAGATTGAATCCTGGGTTAAAATGAATGGTTTTCTTTAGATTGAATCCTGGGTTAAAATGAATGGTTTTCTTTAGATTGAATCCTGGGTTATGACGCTAATTGTCGTTCGAACAATCGGGTCCTGAAGTATTTCCTATGCCAAGCCAGTAAGGAGTATCACTTTCCCCTCCACATTAAGGAACTAAGACGATCTTTTTTTAGAAAACTTGGATGAATGTGTCTTTCTAAATCTGAAGAGAAATAAAATGGGACTTAATGTTGCACTTAACATTTGGAGAAAATCCCCGAATATGTATTTGATTAATTAATCATTTAAATTGTTTCCCCTTTCTTCTTGTAGCCAAGTTAGATCAAGTTCTGGCCATGTTTCCGTACACCGCACAAAACCAGGACGAACTAACGTTTTACAAAGGCAGTGTTATCAATGTAATTAGCCGTGAGGGTGACTGGTGGAAAGGAGAAATGAACGGACTAGTTGGCATGTTTCCATCGAACTATGTACAAGCACTAAGTGATTTACCTGAAACAACAACACAGTGTAAGTCTACAGCACTGTATAGCGACGTGTGAGGGAGACGTAACTGAATGCATTACAGGTACACCTGATGTACCGTGCGCTTTGGCCATAACTGAGTTGACCACACTGGAGTCACTAAATCAAAGTTTTTACTATTGTGAGCTAGATTTTTTAATAATGATAATATAACTTTACTGGGTAATTCACATAAAGATTCAATCTTTTTTCCAATGTGGCCCATGAAAGAAAGAATTTAGAAATAATTCTTGTGCGTTCTAGAACAAAACATTTTTTTACTAATATTGAGGCAACCCAACTTACACGAAGAATCTATGAAAGCAAAAAATTCCGTCAGCTGCACGAACATCAGTTTGGATGACACTGATTTTTAACCAATCAGAAAGCGACATTTGAGATAGTTTATTCAGTTGCGTCTCCATCCCTCTTATCGTACTGATAGCACTGACATTCTTGGCTGGACTTTTGTGTAGGAGAGGAAAAAAAATAATAAAGAAAAGAATATTGAAAGTGTTGAAGTGATGAAATTGAATTGGGGTTGAGAAAAAAGGAGTAGAGTATATTAAGTCAAGAAACAAAGAAAGGAAGGGAAGAGTGAGAGAAGACAAAGTTCAGTTGCCAAGACGTTTCAGTAACTAAAGATTAAGTTGTTTTTTAATGTACTCTTTATTGCATTTCTTTCTTTTCTTATACTTGTATACTGTTGTCTATATTTACATTAATTATATGTGTATACAACAAAAGGTTAATTCTAATGAGTGTATTAGCACAAGAACACGAGAGAATATTAAACATTTAGCACTTAAAAGTCATCATAGACCATCATAGTACAAATTCCCAAAACTAAAGTTGCACCATCACGCTAAGTTTTGCCTTGCACCTCTCGCCTTGTATGTAAAGGGCATATACTGTCTTGTACTGTTTGGATTTTCACAATTCATTGCTTTGAAATTTTCGATGGATTGTTCCCGAAGAACTTTCAAAGTTTTTCACGACAGTCTTGTAGTTCTCTACTAACAAGCTATGCGCCTTGACCGAAATGAATCATGGGATTGAGGCAGAGATACCCAGCATACCTCAGAGTAAGTGTCGCCGTGTTTGTAGAGTGTTTGGTTACAAATTATAATTGTATAATGTAAAATAATGAGTTTTTTAACGTGTGCATGCCATGAGGCTACTCTATATACTATACGAAAATAGACACTAGCTAGTATATCAAGCTATTGGTGGGTAATCAATTCAGTGCTTAGTACAATGTGTCCCTTAAATGAGATATGCCTTCTTTTAAGCTGTTTTAAAAATCTCAGCTTCCCAATCGTGTTGATATGATAGCTACACCATATTTATACCTGTAGTGGTTCGTAGTAAGAAAGAATGACAACCTGTCGAAAATATGAACAAAACTCTCGTTTAGTTCTCTGTATAACACAATTCGTGTCTTCGACCACTACCCCCAACGGCCTTTCTGATTTTAAAGTTTGTGATTGGCTAAATCATGAAGGCCATTCTAAGGCCGTTTCTTAATGGATGTTTATTCGCGCCAGCATGACGTGAGCGATTGGATTCAAGTAAATATCCAATGGCAAGTAGCGTTATATTAGCCAATCACAAGCTTCTTTTGGAAATTAGAAAAGTCAGAACACGATTTGTATCGCTTTTGCGCACTGGCTAAACAAGAGTTTTGTAAGGATGTCACGAAGGTTAAAGAATGAAAGTGAAGAAAAATGTTGAGGATCAGTTTGATGCATCAAAAGCTTCATTACCCTTACTTCTGTTCGATCTGGCGTATTGTCTTTTCTTGTTCTCCGTATACTCATCGTACGTAAAAACTCTAAGTGGACTCCAGGCAAGACTTAATTAGAATCTCATTTTCTTACAGGAATGAATTTACAGTGAAAGAAGAAGAAACTGAGACAGAAATGCTTTGGGACCAGGCCTTTTCATACGTAGCATCTGACTGCAAAGGATTATAGGCAATTTAGCCATATTTTAATTATTTTTATTTTGAAATATATTTTACAAATGAAACAAGTCCAAAGAATTCTGGCGAAGTACTTTTCATTTTATTCTAACCCTATATAACATTTACAAATACTTCAGAATATTGTGATAAGCATCTATTAAGTCTCCAAAGTGTGGTCCAGAATTTTGGATTTGTCTACAACACTTACAGAACATTTATGCTTAATCGCTGCATTTCGTAATCATTTTCCTTAGTATACAAATGACCTAATCAGTGAGATCTTTGAAAGGTTTCAATATTCCATTTTTGAATTAGCAAAAAGAAATAGAAAACAAGGTGTATTTGATGGGCCATATGTAAAATGTTATGGATGGATGAAAGAGAATTAATGGTACATTTTGAATGTTGTTATGAAGGGTAATAGCTGTGCAATGGGTTAATAAAGCTGAGTTCATCTTCATTTGTGTTTGTAGTCATCACTAGTTCCCAAAGCATTTTTATCTTACCGTTTCTTCACTTTTACTCATTTCTTTCTTGTTTACTATAGCGCATGCATTAATACTCAAACGCCTTGAAATCCTGAAACTTACCTTGTGACTTATTTTTACGACAAGAACTTATTTTTGCGGTTGTCACGTACAATTTTTAGCTTGAAGTACAACTGAAGGTGCTGCTTTGAAATTTGCCTTTTTGTTTTGTAAAAGAGACATACGATAAAGGTGGTATTACTTAAAAATTGTGATGTATAATAATTTCGACAGTGAAGTGCAACTTTGAGGAGCAATTATTTGCAGCAGTATATATTTTTGCGGGAACTTATATGTGTCCATTGTGGAAAAATCGCAAAAATTAGAACTCATAAAATACAATGCGACACGGTGTACAAAACGGCATGGATTCACTTTGTATATTTAATTTTTTGTACATAAAAATACAAGGATTCATATGCTACCGATAGAAAATCCACTGTTCAGTCAAAGCCAACAATATTTTTGGGCAAGGAAAAATTTTGATTCAATTATCAGCATGTAAGATGTCTACAATCAAGTGAAAAATGCGCATTTTTTGCTCGCAAAGATGAAAATCTGCTTGAATTATCCATGCAAGATGTCTAGAATGAAGTGATTAGCATAACAAATGAGGGCAAAGGGTTCACTGTATGATGCAACAAACAAACAGTTTTACATAATATACTATTAGTACTACACATGATGCAACATGTACAATATTTACATCAGACAAATGTATTTTTGTATCGTGAAGTAACTTCGTATATCGGTCCTTTGCTTCTTGTGAACAGTATCGGTATATTTGCACAATTTAGAAATATTCTTCTTACTGGCTTTCCTTTACTGCCTTTAGACCCTTCACTTTTCTTCAAATGCTAGAAGAGCGGAAGCAAAAAGATGGGATAAAAATGAAAGTGAAATTAATATGCATTGCAAAAAGGTTTTCCTGAAAGTAATTATAAAGTTTGATCTATCTTTTTCGCATCTCGCGATCTTGAACAGCTTTCTAAACTTGTCACGTGGTCGTAATGAAAGAAACTAAAATAGACCATATTGTATTAAACCATTTGTTACTAAAATAGACCATATTGTAACCATTTGTTCAATAAACGGCTGTATTCTGCTTGCTTGAATTCGCCGTAAAATAAACTTAAACTGGATATTCCTACTAAAGAATCATTCATTGACATTATAATAAGTCATGTAGACCAATTAATTGACAATAAATATTGTATTTGCGCTACCTGTGAAAAAGAAAACTAAATATTACCCGCTATTACGTGACAGCGCCGTGACATACCAAAATAGTCACTTTTTGCCAACGTGGAATTTTTGACGACTGTCATCAAGTCCCCTAAATAAAGCGAGTTTTTAGCGGTCAACCGTAGCATTTCAAGTTGATCCTGTACGTTGAGCGTCTTCTAAGAAACGATAACACAATTCAAAGGCGATGGGTTTCATGTCAAAAGAATTCCGGTTTTTAACCGGTTTCCGATCGTCCGTTCGCAAGGGAATGCTTCATAGGAACAACACGAAAAAGGCGCGAAAATCGTCAGTCATAAGGACAAGCGATTACGAATATCTACCAAATGGTAACAATAATGTAACACTTTTAATTTGAAAGAAAATATTTTTTTTGAAACTGTTCTATTGCTGCTTTTGATCTGGCATTTTCAAAATACTTCGTGGTTCTAAAAATAGCGGAATGAGCAATGTCATCACTATGTAGTTTTAGAATGAATAATTTCTTTTTCCTTTTGATTCTAATTGAAAAATAACTTATTTCAAAACTGAATTTATTTTCTTTTTGGGTATGTATCTGTGCCAGTGTTCTTTTTAAGATTCTTTTTTATTTCTTTTATTTTCTTCTTTTCTTCTTTATATTGATTTTTCTGTTCATTCTTTTTGCACATTTTCATTCACAACACTTCTCTTCTATGTAGGGACGGGATCTTTCGATGCACAAGTCTTGGCCTCGATGTCGGACATGGAGAGAAAAAGACAGGTACGATCGAACTTAGACAAATTAAATTGGCTTTATATAGATTATGTATATCTTCTACTAATTTCATGGGCCGATGCCAAAAAGGAGTTTGTCATAGCAACCATTTTATGTACTTTCACCTTGAAAACTCCTTCGACACTCGGATGTCTTTAAATCACATCTGAGTGTCGAAGGAGTTTTTCAAGGTGAGAGCAGATAAAATGGTTGCTAGATTCTGTATATGTTTTACCGTGTAAAACCGTTTTTTACCGTGTCAAAAATAAAGTTGTCTATGTTCTGGTTTATTCACTGCTTAATTTTTGGGGACATCGTTTTAGTTTTTTATAAACTTTCTTCAAGTTTAATCCTCTAAAACACTGACCTAAATACATAACCTGCAGTGATTATGTAAGGAGGACAGAAAATTGTTGATAGTGGACCCTTGTATGATAGCATTTATGTTTTAATAACTCTTTTTATGTCCCACAGAATGCAATCTACGAGTTAATCAACACTGAACAAGCGTATGTTGATGCCCTGAGTCTTACTCTAGAGGTTAGTGGAAAGTAGTGATTATTCTAGAAGTGTATGATCTTGAAGAATGTGTAATTGCAGTCAGATTTCATGTTATAGTTTGAATATATCTTGTTGTCATTGTAATTTTATATTATTTAAAGTCAGAGACAACCAGATTTATTCAAATTATTCTTAGTAGTGTACATTATGGTAAATATATTAGACCGTTTGGAGAAAAAGGTGGGGAAGACGTTTCAGTCTCAACAGGAATTGTTTTCATCTTTGACAAATGCAATAGGAATGATATGCTGGTATAACAATATTACACTTGATATTAGACTGCACGCGTGTATCAAATGTTTCTCTTCTCTTCTCTTCTCTTCTCTTCTCTTCTCTTCTCTTCTCTTCTCTTCTCTTCTCTTCTCTTCTCTTCTCTTCTCTTCTCTTCTCTTCTCTTCTCTTCTCTTCTCTTCTCCTCTCTTCTTTTTTGGCTTGTATTACCAAATGTCAGTCCCCCATACACAGGAAACCCATGTATACGTTTTTATATATTTCAGGTATTCTACAACCCATTATCTGAGTCCCAACTTCTCTTACCAGAAGAGCTGTCGATTATCTTTGTAAACTGGAAGGAGCTTATTCGCTGTAACATGAAACTTCTCAAGTAAGTAAAAATAAAATAAAATGTAAAAGGGACACTCTACTCTCACACACACTACCACCCGGGGGGGGGACTCCTATATATAAGAGGACGGGGATGCTCGTCGGAAATTTTGAAAATGACCGCTAAAAGGTACCAGAGTGGGAGTGGCAACAATTGATTTCTACCCCTAAAAGGTACCAATTCAAAACAATAATAAAGAATTAAAGTAATGAAACACTTTGTTATCGATGTGCTTTGAAGATTCAATTCAGATCATCAAAATCGTTCCTTTCATGCTTATTTTAGGTAGTTTATTTACCCCAAAACAGTCCCTAAAAGTCCACTTAAGTCTGAGACACCCTAAAAGGTACCAGAATGCAGATTGTGACCCCTAAAAGGTACGACGAGCATCCCTGTCCATTTACGATCGGAGTCCCCCCCCCCCCCCCCTCTCCCCCGGGCACTACCACTGCATTCTAATATTTTATGCATACAACTCTCAACTCACTAGTTCGTCTTTTCTCTTCACTGATAATATAAAAGAGTATTTATCATTGGCTGTAAAACCTAATATAAAAGAGCAGCTATCATTGGCTGGAAAACACCTCCTACGGTGCAGCGTTACACACGCTGTGTCTAAGCGTTTTGATTGGTCAACCTTGATATCCAATCAAAACGCTACACAGTACAACACTGTGACAACCAGTCACGCAGTGGAAATCTGTTCTATCTTGTGCTCGTTATGTTCTAAGTAAATGCTAACTCTTAATAACCGTTAATGGTGAAAGTGAGAGAGGCTTCAGTAGTATTATTTTGCACAGTTATCGAACACTGGTCTTTGTTTTTCAGGGCGTTTCTGGTTCGTAAAAAGATGAGAAACAACGGGCTTATCATGATGATAGGAGATCTGATGTGTGAGCAGGTAAGATGTTTGGGTTACCTGTGGTTTAAAGCATGTCTCATGCTAATAAGATGTTTGGGTTACCTGTGGTTTAAAGCATGTCTCATGCTAATAAGATGTTTGGGTTACCTGTGGTGTAAAGCATTTTCATGCTAATAAGATGTTTGGGTTACCTGTGGTGTAAAGCATGTTTCATGCTAATAAGATGTTTGGGTTACCTGTGGTGTAAAGCATGTTTCATGCTAATAAGATGTTTGGGTTACCTGTGGTGTAAAGCATGTTTCATGCTAATAAGATGTTTGGGTTACCTGTGGTGTAAAGCATGTTTCATGCTAATAAGATGTTTTGTTGTTTTCAGCTTCCACATTTTACGCCTTACGTCAGGTTTTGTAGCAGACAACTCAAAGCATGTCAGTTTATTCAGCAAAAGATTGAGTCCAGCCCTGAGTTCAAGCAACTCGAAAAGGTAATGCTGCTTCCAAATGAACCCGCTTACTGTAGTGTCTATCTGCCTGCCTGTTCGTCTGTCTGTCTGTCTGCCTGTCTGTCTGTCTGTCTGTCTGTCTGCCTGCCTGCCTGCCTGTCTGTCTGTATGTCTGTTTGTCTGTCTGTGTGTCTGTGTATTTGTCTGAGTATTTTTTTCATTTCTTTTTTTTCGAATTTTTCGTCCCTTTACTTATATTACGCTTTTTGTTTTTATCTTCCCCTAAATTGTTAGCTATTTTTATTTCATACACTTTATGCTCTTCTTGCTCATCTACTATTTATAACTGCCAATGTTGTGTTTGTAGAAATGTTTTTCAGAGCCTCGAGCCAAAGGTCTACCTCTCAGTAGTTACCTTCTTAAACCGCTTCAACGAATCTGCAAGTATCCATTGTTGATAAAAGAGGTAAGTCGTTCGATACTGTTTGGGTTACCTGTGGTTTGGGGTTCCTTTTCACGACACTGTTATAGCCTACATAGGAAGTACAAAAGGCCAATAACATTTTATGAAATCTTTAACTTTTAGATGCTGAAATACACACCCGAGAACCACCCTGATCGATCGAATCTTGAATCAGCGTTGGAAAAAGCCGATGAGCTGTGCAACCAGGTATGGCGATGATTTGATTACGTTTTTCGGTTCAGTTCTTTTGGTGATGTTTCTATCTATTTGGAGGGGAGAGGGTACATTTGGAGGCTGAGCAAATAACGCTTGATTTCTGCTCTCAGACGAATACAATCAAATATCATTCGATAGTACATGCACAATTTCAGTTTGTCCCTGCAGCCTTTTAATTCCGGCAAATTGAACTCTCTTCCCTCCGTAAAGAATCAAACAAAAAAAAACATAATTTGTTTATATACATCCAGTCATAGAAATGGCTAAAGTTTTCTTGAATGCATAGCAACATATGGGTTGGTATTAGAAAAATCCAACGCATATTTGGAGACGATAAGTGGTACGCTGTTTTTGCCTCAAGGAAATCCTAAAAATGTACTCTTGTTGCTGTCAGGTTAACGAAGGAGTTCGTTCACAAGAAAGTACAGACCTACTGGAATGGCTTCAAACTCACGTACAATTGGAGGAACTCTCAGAGGTACAGAAATATATTGACACTACTGCAAGTGTTATTGTTAGCAGATCCTAACTTGATATTCTTTTTATCTATAGGAACTCATCTTTAACTCAGCAACCAATTGCCTTGGCCCTCGTAAGCTGGTCTATTCAGGAACTGTTTACAAGGTAATGTACAAGACGTCACAGTCGTCCTGGCAACCAGCAATGACGTCATACTAACGTCATAATGTCTATTTGCAGGCAAAGAGTGGTAAAGACCTTAAGGCGTTTCTCTTTAACGACTTTCTACTTCTAACCAGACCGCAGAGCTCCATTGCTGGAAGTCTGTCAAAGAAAATCGGTTTTGATTCCAACATTGCTGATACACAATACACCCTGTACAGAAAGGTAACGACCACGTAATTGGTGATATTTAAATGTTTTCCTCATATCGTCTCTTTTTCTCTCCCTTGTTTGTTTGTTTGTTTGTTTTGTATATGGTTTGCCTTAACATTCGTGATTTATTTGTGCACATGTCCCATATCGAAAGAAACAGAAAACAAAGAAGAAATTATTTGTCTTTATTATTAACCAACTTCTCACGATGCTTTTTATATTTGTTTCTCAGCCGATTATCTTGAACGAAATTGTCGTCAAACGTCCAGCGGACCTGAACTGTGAGTTGTTTTTCTATCAGTTTCTATATACGATAAATTGCATTATTGCGTCATATACTACCAGAAGGCTTTGCCTATTTTCATTTGCAATGTAAGTAGTACCAAATGTTGTACTATTTGAACATTGTAGTAGTTTGAGTAAAATGAGGTAATGGGCTCCTGGGTTGTCTTATGATCAGCCACATAGGCAGCTGACGGGCCATTCCTTATTCTCTTGCCTTTATTGCTGGACGCCCTTCCGTGGCTTGTTCATTACAGTTTCTGAGTTTGAATGTATTCCAACACCCAACCAAGTAGTTATGCTACTAGTTGTAAGACATAATTTTGAGGTCTCATACAGAACTGTAGTTTTCAACGGTAATCCCGCAGGCCCGCTATACTGCTGGCACATCCCATTATATACTTGAAACCTCTTCAGTTCATCTCCCACTCGGAAGACCTTATATTTGTTCATTGCTTAGAATTTATTTCCTTTATCTTTAGCCGACGAGAACACGTTTCAAATTTCCCATATCGATCGACTGTACACTTTTAAAACAGACACTAAACTCGAGAGGTAAGTAGTGCTTGTAGTAAGACTGATCGTTAGTCGTGTTCCTGATAGAACTATTGTTGATCCATGTAGCCTTGTCTTTCCGTTTTCTCTTTTTTGGGCTTCCTGTAGTCGTTTTTTTATCGACGGGCTTCCTGTACTTCTTACAAAAAGATGAAAGTGAACCTAGTTCCCCACGGACGGGCAACAACAGGAATCCCAAAATTCAAAGTAGTTGGGAAGTGGTCAAAAAGAAATGAAAATGGTTGAATTATAATAATCGTAGATCTTTGTTAACGTATTGTATTTCAATGCTCATGTCATTTGTAATCCACGTGAATACGTACGTGATATCGTCACGCCTTACATGTTTTCAGTGTAGTGATGTACTGTATTGACTACAGGCTCAACTCTCTGTTTTAGAAACAAATGGATTGAAAATTTGGAGAAGTCCGCTGACCACTACATAGAAACTGAGAGGTTTACGAGACAGAAAGCACATAGAGGTTGGTGACTCTACTTTTTGAGTACGCTATAGCTGGTTTTTGGCTGATAGATTAAGGGAGTGGAGTGGGGCGATAGTGTGCAAGTAATTGAAAACTTCCATCAGTACTCAATGAAATACTAGTTGTGTTGATATTAACCATGAATGGTATTTGATTCAACAGCTCGATCCATACGTAGTCCTGGTATTGGTAAACTAGACGTCACGATTCTAGAAGGAAAAGATCTCAAGGCATCTGATCCCAGTGGTAAGACCCCTTGTGTAATGATCTATGTCAAAACCAGAAATATACGCTTTTTGAAAGTTTTTCTTATAAAATAGAACGAGACAAACTAGTGATATTTTAGGGGGAGAGGGGTTGGGTGCTTTTCTTTTCTTATACCGCTGATTGTTGTTGTTGTTGTTGTTGTTGTTGATGATGATGATGATGATGATGATGATAATGATGATGATGATGATGCTACTGCTGCAGCTTTGACTTTTTTAAGCTGCTTGGGAGCTTTATTTTGCCATCTCTCTTCCCGCATTGCCATTGCCAACCTTTGGCATGCACCCAGGGCATCACATGGCT
Source organism: Telmatactis stephensoni (assembly GCA_029948255.1). Classification (NCBI taxonomy): domain Eukaryota; kingdom Metazoa; phylum Cnidaria; class Anthozoa; order Actiniaria; family Isophelliidae; genus Telmatactis; species Telmatactis stephensoni. The sequence continues at coordinate 557,625 of JALIZF010001794.1, read as the reverse complement.
AAAATTTGTACTAATAGTTGAATTTGAGGAAAAAGCGATAAGAATTTATATGGTTTGTTTGACAATCGACTAATTGTCCAATTGCTAGGTACAAGTGACCCTTACTGTCAGGTTAGCATGGGTAGTCAAGAACACAGGACTAAAGTATGTCGTCAAACCAACAATCCAAAGTGGAATTCCAGTATGACATTTACTATCAAAGACATGGAACAAGATGTCTTGTGCATTACTGTCTATGATAAAGACTTCTTTTCGCCTGATGGTAAGCTCGTGTAATTAACTTTCTAGATATTAGGCAAGTGAGTATTCACTGAAAATAAGAGTCTCGCCATGATTTGCATTATAGTCTGGATTTTAGTAGAATGCAGGGTGTCCGACGGGGAAAAAAAAAAGGAAAAAAAGGAAAAAGAAAAAAGAAGAAAAAAAAGGGTGTCCGGCAAAGTCTCGACAAGAACTGTTTTTATTATAATTAAAAGAGCTGGAAATTGAAATGCAAGAACATCGTGCCATTTTTAACTCGTGGATGCACAAAGTGTATTGGTAAGGGCCAAAATATACAAACGAGTGAGTGACTTATTGACTCAATCACTAGCGCAAATTGTAAACTTTTGAGCCCGCAAGTTTATCGTACAGCTACTAGTAGCCTAAGGACATAGAGATAGACTTTTAGTGTTTAACCTGGTCTCGGCCACAAGTCTGGAAACTACCATTCGCCACACGTAATGTCGTTTTGTCTATTCCTTTTCTCTCTTTTATTCTTTTACTCACTATCATGTTACTATCGTTTCACAGATTTTCTTGGTCGAACAGAAATAAGCATCTCTAACTTACGAAAGCAAACCAATTCTAAAGGGCCTTGGCTACAAAGACTTATTCTACATGAAGTGGCAACTGGAGAAGTGCTGGTGAAATTGGAGATTAAGTAAAGATTAAGCCTACCACAGGTAGCCCAACTATATAGAAGGCAATTCTATGGTGTAAGACGCCATTAGGCTTCTCGTATCTAGTCGGTAAGACTGAGCATGTCAACTTGCGCTCTCACCATAGCCTTGTTAGCCGACGTGGTAGCATGTGGTTGTCAAAGATGTCTGGCGTGATGACACTACCGTTAGCAGCCAGGCGGGTTCCACACAAACAAGCTGGTCTACGTACCATAGAAAAGAAACAGAGAACTGTAACCATTTTCTCGGCGTTTCTTGCAGTCTATAATAAGAAACGTTAATTGTTTTTTTTTCTTACGTAATAAGCACACGAACATATCGTTGAAATGTCTGAAGGTGAGTTTTGTAAACCATTTTACAGAATACGCAACCGTGTTAAGAGCGTTGCGTGACGAGATTCAAAATGGCTTCACAGAAGAGTAAGGTCCTGATCAAACGAGAACACAAGGTGATGCAAGTCGACACAGAGTTTTGACTTGCACCTTCGTTTGACCGCTCACTTGCATCGACTTGCGGCTACTTGCATCGACTTGCGAAGACTTGCGAGCAGTTTGAGCGTGCTCAAATTTGGTCGCAAGTAGATGCAAGTTTTTGCTCGTTTGAACGGTCACCACGCTAAACTTCGCAAGTTGTTTTTAGCCTGAACTTCTGCACATTGCCTCTCCTTTGAAATAATTTCAACAAAAACAAAGCTGATTTTATCGCTGTCCTTCAGCTAGCTGATTTCGAAAAAAATAACTTGCGTTGACTTGCGTGGAGCGATGTTCAAATGATCATGAGAGGAGCAAGTCGCAAGTCAAAACTTGCGTCGACTTGCGCCTACTTGCGTCCTCGTTTGATCGGGACGTAAGGTTCAGATACCGTGTCGACCATGTGGCGTACTATTAATGGCGAACCAGTAAGTCTTTACCTTTATGACGTTCCATACCTCTATCTATACCAGAATCCTCTTCAATAATCGTTCATATTCAAATTTCAAAATCCTTGAAGAATACAAACACTATATTCTTAAATTGATGAACAATATATACTCCAAAAGGACTGTGGTATAGAGAGAGGTATGAAACGTCATAATACTAAAGGCTTGTTGTTGCAGTGAAATACAAGGAAAGTTCGGCGTTTGAATAAATCAGGAACTGATGGGTCAATTTAGAATGACCTAGGTATTCAACAAACCAAAATAATATACCACATTTTGACAACTGCACATGGAAGATACGGCGTCTTAACTATGGACTGGTTAGATGAAGGTAGGTTTCCCTAGTAATAGTGTCATTTCCCTGGGAACACTAAAAACTATAGAGTTATCCCTAACGCTATCGTTAACCTGACCAACGGGCTCCTGATTATATATATTCTTTTCCCTTGGGGCCACAGAACAAAGGAAGTCAACCCGGTTCATATAATCAGGCCTTAAGAATAGAAAGCACACAGAAAAGGTGTAGACCAGCTATTTCCTATAGAGAAAGTTTACTCTAAAAGCAAGAAAAAGTTCGAAATCTTAAATAGACTTAATAAGTCGGATTTTCTATTGTTTTTTTTAGACCAACACTTATGGTTTTGACCATGCTAATAACACAGCTGTGTGAGGCCATATTACCATAGCCCATATTGGTTATTTACTATAATACTGTTGTAATGGCATTATTGAAAAGGAATTCATTTGCTCTTTTATTTGAACGAAATATTCCTCAAAACTGCTGTCTATCCATCGTATTTTAATACTGAAAGTATTTTAACGTGACTAGAAACAAATCGATGGACTCTTTGCATAAAGCACTAATGATATGCAGATTCCACCCTTCGCCTCACTTTGGCTCAGTAAAACAAAAGATTCATCCAACCATGCCATTGTTTAGCTGCGCCAAAGTGAGGCGAGAGATGTATTTGCATATGATCACTAAGAGTATTATACAAAGGGTCTATGACCATTGTATTTCAAAACCAGAGTGACCTCAATAAAACTTTTATGGCTTGTAATTCACGAGTGAAGATATTCTTGGCATCGAAAACAATAGCTATATTTGTAAATTGCAAAAGTCTTATTGAAGTCAGTACTGGTTGACAGTGTTGCACATTGTCTTTATTGTAGGGAGGAATTATGAAATCGCTATAGACAACTTTCAAAAATGGCGGGCTCAGTGTTCACGAGAACGAGCCCAGAAAGGCCTCTGAAATCATTATGACATCAAATGAGTCTAAGTATATCCTGTAAAATGCACAGAAAATAGGTATTTTAAAAGGAAGAGGAACATATCGTTTTTGATAGCAATAGAAGTGTCGCCACGCTGATTTTCTGGTAACAAGGCCTTTGTGGCCTCGTACTCATGTACAAGGCCGCCATTTTTGAAAGTCGTCTATACACTGAACTCTCCGTGGTTAGGTGTCTGTCTTAGAGGGAGTTTAAATCGGCAGTAAATATATGTGATTTGGGCAGATAGAGACCAGCCATGGGTGTCTGTCAAGAGAAGATGAGGTAAGAGAAGGAATCCCGCGTATTAGGTCTTTGGACAATCATATGCCCCGTTTGGTGCTATTTTTAGGGTGAATCTGATTGGTCGAGAGTGAGCGAGCTTTCGCATACGAAAAAATTGCTCTGCAAAACGAAGATTCGATATATCTTACGCCGAAAGTAGATTTGTTAGTTATTATACAATACAACAACAAGAAATATGTTCCAATAAATCAAAGAACACGTAGCATAGCCATATCATGAAAATAAAGCCATACTTTTTTTATTTATTAACTCGTTTAGAGTAGGAATAGTGTACCATGAATAATCAATGAGCCGTTAAGTAAATATAGTAAATGTACCAAATGATTGTGGTCCAAATATATCGTCAAAGTTTTTTTCACTCATACGAAAATATATATGCCAAATGAAAGCTCAAACATTAAAGATACATGATCCAGATAGACGATTCTAAAAACCTTACATATTTTCTTGTAATTTGGTGAGTCCTATGCATGAATGCACATCAGAGCTAATAAGAGTATTTCTTAACAAATACTTTGACATGTTGCCTCAGAATCACAATGGCGGAAAAGGGTGTATAACTTTTGTCGATGAAAAAGAGTTTAAACTTGAGAAAAAGGGCAAATGAAGTATAAAAAAATTCGAAAATGGTCTTGGTTAAGTCGAACATGGTGTCGAGGTTCTAAAAATAGCATCAAAAGGGGCATATGATGGGTGACGGGGCATTCGTTCTCTTACCTGATTTTCTCTTGGTGTCTGTCTTAGAGAGGTCTGTTAGGAGAGAATATAAATGATGGTTAAGGTGTTTATTTGCGTGACTATCACGTGACAGTATATATATTTATGTCATGAACATCTATTTTAAGAACGACTTTATTAACACTGCTCCAACTATCTTATCAATTGCCACGGTAACCATTGCCATGGTGATAAAATAACATACTATTCTAGCGTTCAACAAATCGCAAGATAAAACAAAATAGCAAAAAGTTTTGTTGTAAAGTAAAAGTTTTATAGTTTGTAAGATTTTTTATGTTTGATGAAAAATAGATACACAAAAATATAAATGAACAAAAGTTTAAATAATACATGTAAATGAGCTAGTAAATAAATGACAGTCATCGAATTTGTCCTCTGTTATATTTATGTTTACTCACTGTAAAGGCGCGCTGTTACACGGTGCAAGTCTGTCTGCTACTGGTCTCGCTAAGGCCGGCATTGCAAAACAAGTTGCACGAACCATTACAGAGTGTAACATAACCTGCATCGCTCAAAATCATTGCAAACAACATTTTTTGTTTAACGTTTTGCATTGCGCAGTGAACACCCTAGTACGTCTCCTTTGCAGCCGTTTTTTGTATCGGGATCCCTGTCCCTCCCAAAAAAGGAGAGGGACAGGGATCCCGGTATGTACAAAAAACGGCTGCGAAGGAGCGGACTATGTAACACCCCTGCATATGACGGTTTTTATTCCTTTAAGAACAATAGCTGTACTTGTAAATTGCAAGTGTAAAAGTTTTATTGAAATAACTCCAGTTGCACAAAAAATTGCACTTTGTCACCTTGTCTACTTTGACTGCACACTCTCAGAGAACAAAGTCGTCGGGAGAGTGGATCCGTTTCGAGTAAGCTACAAAATAGTGTCCCCATGAATCCGAGAGAGAGAAATTTCAATACTACCCCACGTACCAATTAACCCCTATCATCCGAACCCTCCCAACAACAACACACGTGTCGCAATGCTTAGTGCATATGTTGCTTTAAACATTATAGGGCCCGTTCTCACGGGAGAGGGATAACTCTTTTGTTTTGTTTTCCCTGGGGGACACACAACAAAAGAGTTATCACTACTACATAGGGGCCACATCGAGACTCACTGTTTTGTCTCGCACGTTCTCTCGCTGTCGACGGTTCGTTATATGTATCGAGACTGGCACCGCGCGTAGGAGACTACCTCTCAGCTCACACCCCATGTCGCTATGTCCATGTACTTAATAGATTTTTATATCTTGGTTTAATTATAAAAGAAACGTAGTTTTTACACAATATATAACGATCGTTAATCAGTGGATGCTTACGGGAGGCGGGATTTTATTCGCAAAATGTCTTGAATAATAAAGTCAAGAATGCCAGTAAAATTAAGAAATGTTTTGAACTTGATGTTCACTCCTATGTCTGTGTATTACTTGATCGTGGAATGAACGAACTGATCATTTATATCAGAGTCGATCAATTTAAAACCGTGATATTTTCAGTAAAAGCCGCTTTTGTTGCAGACAATTTCTTTTCAACCAGCTGGGTTGTTCATCATTGTTCGAGTTTCTCTTAAAATACCATTGACGTAACGATGACGTAGTGATCACAACTCAACCTGATTGGTTTATGCCGAATGCTAATTAATTTCTTATGAGACCAAAAATGTATAAGAAAAATAGACTGTGGTTGATCTAATTTAATTTTAATACACTGGTCTCCTTAGAGATTGAAATTAAAACAAGACTCTTGGATGGTGTTCACATAAAGTTTTCTATACTTTGATATCAAAATGTCTCGCTCGAAGGTTCAGCCATCTATTACTACAATCAACCCTAAAGAACTGAGAGAAGTACAAAAAATACATGAACTAGGCAAGAAATATTGGGTAAGAAATATGACAAATAGCAGCTGTTGTATAAACTACAAATAAGACAGGCGTTCAGCAAAGGAAATTGTTTTTCTCATTCTTTTAGAATTTTAATTCCCTGATCGAGTTTTGTGAATTTCCCGAATACTAGTTCAATTTCATAGAAAAATAATAATGTCATGAACGGAACGAAGTTCGGTGTCAGTGGTTCTAAAGAACTATGTGCAGTTGTAACACTGACAATTTTATATAATTAAATGTTGTTAATTAAGTGATTTTTAGCATTCAACGACGTTTTCTTGTAATTAAGTGACGTACTTCTTCGGTTTTCAAAATTAAACTTAGTCACAGGTCTAGTCACATTAATCCACATGAAATTCAAGCGCATCTTTTTCGCTACTGTTAGACCTAGATCTCGCTCGCAATAAAACGGTTTTACAATAGTTTTACTTTTGCTTAACAAAACAACGTTTCAATGTGTGTGAAAGTGGAGGATGAGTTTTTAGGTTTACCAGATTAGGGTGAACGTATAGATAGTTCAGTTAGTTCAGGCCTTAAAACAAGTTTTTTTAAAGACTGTTTTTGTTAGTGGAAAGTGAATGTTACAGTCATTGTCTCGGCATGTTACGGATAAAGGAAGATTTATTTAAAACCAGGTGGAATTCATTGTTGTTTGTAGTTCACGAACTAATGATAACTAACGCACTTTTTAGCGGAACCTCAGTGTTTTACATCGTTGACAGTTATAAAGACATAATCACTGTATTACTAGGGAACCGGACCTGAGTTTATTCCCTTTGTTTTCTTTTATGTCTTTCAAACTAAATTTCGCACTGTTGGATTTTTTTATTTTGCAAAGCATATAGTTTACGAATACATAAACATCGGTTAACGAACCTTGTGGTCTTATGGTTTTTGTACTAAAAGTACTATGATATAATCGCATTTTTGTCTGATCTATTGAGAGTAAATAACTACTCAATTCCTTGTAAAAAGCGGACTTTTTGTCTCTTGATTGCATTCCAATCTCAGGTCCTGTAAAGAGGAAATTAATCATGGATTTTTGGCACCCAAATCGAATCCATGTTCCCAAAATATGCAAAATTCTTGAATTCTATGAAATTAGTTAGATTACATATGCTTTTTAAAAGTCTTATTTGACCCACTATGCCATGAATGTATTTGATCCCTCCGATCTGAACAACTGAATCTCTGCATGGAATTCACATGCATGATCCCTGATCCCATATACATTCTATAGCCTTGCTATAATCCTTTTGAGGAGCTGATATAAATTTAATTGTAATTTGTTATCAGCCTAAAATTGATCTGCATCGCTTTGAAGAGGAAGAAAAGAAAACAGACGTTCAGCTGACTAGATATTACTTCCGCCATCCTTGGACTCGTATTTGTACCTCGTACCTCGTGGTTTTCTTTAACTTCTTTATCTTCGCTGAAGACCCAGTGTCGCACAGCTACACCGAATGCACCATAGGCTACATAGGAGATGTCTATACCTTCATGTTTGCACGGTAAGTAGACGATCCTGTGCCACCCAGCAACACTGAGTGCACTAGAGCGAATTTCGTATGACTGTGAAAACGGTAAAGCACAATCACGGCACGGTCATGGCTAGAAATTTCCAATGTTTTTAAGGACATCACGGTACTAACATGGTCACAGCACCGCGCGGTCCGTTTACACTAAAAAAAGTCGCGCGAGGCGTAAAAACCCTTTAACTCTTTGCGTGCTTGGCCGGTAATCGACCAAGTGCACCCGAATCTCAGTAGCTAGATGAGGACAATACCCCAGGCAAGAGACCATAATACTAAGAGAGCGAAGCTCAGTATTGATGTCTGTGCCATGTTCATGGCGGCTAAGGCTATTTTTAGTAACTTCGCCATCGCGCGCGCAAGGCTCTTAGACAATAGAATTCAAACGGTCCCGTCCGCGCGCACGTCAAAAATCAAATTCTATTGGTGGAGGGACTTGCGCGCGCGATGGCGAAGTTACTAAAAATAGCCTTAGCCGCCACGAACATGGCACAGACATCAATACTGAGCTTCGCTCTCTTAGTATTATGGTCTCTTGCCCAGGGCGGCTTGCGGTCCGGTATATTTTCAGAATAACTTTGCTTACAAGATATTAATCTATTAGAGCAAAAATCTGTACTAACATATAGCGGTAAAGATCTGCTACTGCAATTTCTAAACGTTTCTCATCGTCAATTTCATTCCTTTATAGTTGGCCAAAAGGCTCGTTTATTCTCGTCAAGCTTGGTACATGGTTGTTTGCTGTAGCATTAGGTCTACTAGTAGGAAAGTACATCATCCACAAATATTTGTTTTGTTATAAACTAAAACTAAAGATGTTCACAGAGGATGGTCAGGGTTCGTGGATGGTCATGTTCCTGTCTTGTTTCTTTTTTCTTTACATCTTCAGGTAAGTAGCGCTGTCAACAAGGACTAAGACTAGTTTATCGTTCTATTTCACAGTTAATGTATACTAGTTTATCGTTCTATTTCAAAGTTAATATATACTAGTCTATCGTTCTATTCCAAAGTTAATGCTTGCATTGAACCATGGAACTGTTTTGACCACGCCATTTGACTTGAACTTGTAGTCCAATATTTGCAAACATCGACTCTTTAATTTAAATTTTTGTCGCATTCTTTGAACTGTGTCATTTTAACAGATGAGATCTTAAAAACCGTCCCTCAAAACAGACCCATAATTCAGCGCGATGCCGTAATTGCGAAACAATGGATAACGCTTTGCTACTTTCAGTGTTTGACTTGCTTAGGGTAATTGTTTATAGCGCATGGGTAAGGCGAGGCTCATGAAATTCTAGATACACTTTGCAACTTTTTTCAATGTTATTCGTAATCTTAAAATTGTATTGTATATAGTGTGCTACCTTGTGTATACTGCAATGTTGAACGCGAAACAACGTTACAAATTTGGTGCAGACTTAGAAACGAGCTGTACTTTTGCAACCTTCATACTTGCAACAACTTAATTGGGTTCTGTAGCAAAAAAAAATGCGATGGTTGTAGCTTTGCGTTTCAGAAATGTTTTTGTCACTAAGGAGGCATTTACACGATACGGCAGTATGCTACAAGCTTTCGTGTTGTCATGTAAACATACAAACATGGGATGAACTCGTACCTGTATGAAACTTATTCCCGTATCATGTAAACAGCCCCTTTAGTGAAATTTTATAAACACAGCTTGACTCAGTTCTGTAGCGCGTAACGGACAGTTGTATTGTGTGTCTGGCTGGGTTTTAAAGGATCGGACATAAACATCCCAATTAAATCAATGATTATTTTCCACAAAGATGCATGGACCGCGGAGGCCGAGGGCAAAGCCACCTAAATATTTAGAAAGTACTTTTGAATACGCCTATTCTAGCCTATATTTGTAGCGTCATGGATTGGGATACATTAAACTAATAGTTTCAAGTACAACATGTTCAAAATCTAGGCTACTTACAACATATGAAGGATTCCCTGTGAAAATGACCTAAGTGACTTTTTGATGGATGTCCTGAGATTAATTTTTCCAACATAGGAAAGTTAATTATACCATTTTATACCATTGAAAAAATCACCAAAAAGTCACTTAAGCCGTTTTCACATGGAACCCTTCATTTAATAAAGCGTAACCTTAGTTGCATTTCTGCCAGTACATATCCCATTAGTTCATCCTACTCTTGTTGGTTTACGTTTTGATTATTGTTGATCATTAGAGTTTTGTGTACAGTGGATTTCTAATTGATTATTGTTAATCATTACAGTTTTGTATACAACGGATTTCTAATGCTGGAGGGCAAGTACATGGACAAACTACATGCCCGAAGTCAAATGAACATGGAAAACCAAACATTCATGAAGATGGCAGCCTTTGGTACATGGTTAGGTGACTTTATTACAGCTTGGATGGTCACTGATATGATGTTACAGGTAAGACCAGCAAAACTGTATTTGTTGCTGTTTGTGTTCGTTCGTTCGTTCCCTCGTAATCGTTTGGTTGGTTGGTGGTCATGGGTGGCGTGGTTGGCCGAGCGGTTAGAGCGCTGGCCTTTCGCCACTGTGGTCTAGGGTTTCGCTGGTTCGAGCCCCCGCTGTGACCAGATGTGAATTGAGTTTGTTTGATGTGTTGTTCTCTCCCTTGCCACGAGGGTTTTTCTCCGGGTTCTCCGGTTTTCCTCCCGTAAAAATCAACATGTGAGCTGAGAGTTGTATGCATAAAACAGTCAATGTAGTGGTAGTGTGTGTAAGTGATAGTGCCCCCAATTAGTGCGCAAGCACTAGAAGACTTGGACACTTAAAAAAACAGTTATTTATTTTATTTTATTTATTTATTTTGGTCGGTTGGTCGGTCGGTCGGTCGGTTGTTTGTTTGTTTGTTTGTTTGTTGAGCAATAGTTTTTTGATCGATCCTATTACACTTATTCTACTAGGACTATAGTTGCAAATCTAGTTAGTTTTTATAATGCCTATAAGTTAGACATTTCTTGATTAATTATATAATAGATAGATATATGTGCTTAAGAGACTAGTCACGAGTCTAGTTTATATGTTAAACTAGCTATAGACTTGTGACTTGCTTATGTTAATTATAATAACTTATATCTAAAGGTTAGTTACCGTGTTTTTTGATTGTTTTATATTCAGTTTACAGTTTTAATCGATTGTAAAACGCTTTTGAGCCAAGTTAAAAAGCGCTATATAAATAAATGTATTATTATCATTATTATTTGTTTGTTTGTTTGTTTGTTTGATACAAATGAAGAGATTAAGGCCTGGTTTTCACTACGACGCAAATAAAACCGACCGCAATCACGAGGATCAAAAGTATTCCTTTTTCTTCTGCCTGCGTATGCATGAGTCCATGTAACTGAAATTAGTGAAAATCAGGCTTAAAGCGCGAAGGTTCCGGTATAATAGGAGCTTGTTGACGTTCCTGCCATTGGTTTCATCAATTTGGCAGCCATGATCAGGCTCGAATGTTGACTTGTCCTTCCCTTTATTTTTATACCGGAACTTCCTGTTTACGTTCATGCACTTCAAAATAGGTGTTCAAACTCTAGCGTGCTGCGTGGCGAAACTCACGTTATTCACCTATACAACTTACAACTTACAATTTTCTTCATTTCAGGGTCTCAAATACCCCGACTGGGCGAAGGGACTTCGAGCACTTTGGAGAAAAGGTTTAAACCGAGTGTACGCATTCTGGGCCCTCTGTCTTATCATGACGATCGTTGTAGCAACAGCTATAGGCACAGACTATCTAGACTGGGACAAAATAAGCAGAGATTTCATGCCAACTAACGAACTGGCCAGATCATTTCTGGCTTCATTTATTCTCGTTATGGATCTAATGATTGTTATGCAGGTAATGTAATTATACAGTACGTAATCTCTAGCCTAACGGTACTTCACTAGGACGCACGCCTCTCTAAAACTGACACAGATGGCCGATCCCTTTCTGCCCAACTATATATTTACTACATTTAAACTCCCTCTAAGACAGACAACTCTCCAAGACAGACACCTCTCTAAGACAGACACCTCTCTAAGACAGACACATCTCTAAGACAGACACCTCTCTAAGACAGACACCTCTCTAAGACAGACACCTCTCTAAGACAGACAACTCTCCAAGACAGACACCTCTTCAAGACAGACACCTCACTAAGATGGACACCTCACTAAGACAGACACCTCTCTAAGACAGACACCTCTCTAAGACAGACACCTCTCTAAGATGGACACCTCTCTAAGACAGACACCTCTCTAAGACAGACAACTCTCCAAGACAGACACCTCTTCAAGACAGACACCTCACTAAGATGGACACCTCACTAAGACAGACAAATCTCTAAGACAGACACCTCTCTAAGACGGACACTTGTTGAAGTCCCAATGTTGTCCGTCTTAGAGAGAGTTCATTGCATTACCTCATCAGGACTGGGAATTCCCTCACTTTGCTGGTGCCCTGGATATCAAACTTCCTGGTCTGAACACAGACTCAATTGACTTTCATCTGCCAAAGTGTTGTGGTGGTGGTGAAGTGTACATTACTGGTAAATGGTTTAACTATGGCATTATCTTCCTGGTTATGATATTGGACTTAAACATGTGGAAGAACCAGATCTTCTACGACCCCCTCACGTACGGACAGTACACAGACTCTAAAGGCTATATTTATACTGTATCTGATAAACAGTTTTTAAGGTAAGCCTATATCTATACTGTATCTGATAAACAGTTTTTAAGGTAAGCCTTGCCCTACATGCAGAGCCTCGTTTAACCTTTTTCCTTCCCTTGCTGGGGAAAAAGATTCAATGAAGCCCTTCTCCCAACGTAATTTTAGACTTGACAAGTTCATTTGAACGAACAGTGGATAGAGCAGGATGAGGGCGTCGATCACATAGTAACATAGTTACTTGTAAACCCAAAACTAATGAGATGGTTTTTGAATTATGTTGGGGTCGGGTCTGATATTTAAGCTGCAGAGATGCCGGCAAACACGAACTTAATTGTTAATGCGCGTGTTATTGCCTCAGCTTAGACGACGTTTGTGCGTTCTTGTGTACTGAAACATTAAAGACAACGGCGTGCGTAGAAAAAGGACGTGACGTGTTGGGTCTCAAGGGGGAGGGGTGTGTGGTTCTCGCATATACAGACTATACGCAGCTACCCAGGGGATTCGCTAGACAACAAAGGCTTTGCTGAGACAAGGGTTTTTAATCAGCTGACTCCTAGAAAGCACTAACAATTCAAGGTAGTCATCTAACCTTCTCTTTTTTGTCTGTTTCTTTGTTTTCAGATGGGCCAATGAAAGCATGATGACGTATGCATGGCGCTGGAACCACGTCAACCCCAAAACTAACCGTACTTACGGCGAGGACGACCACAAAATGAACTCGAAATACAAAGGTTACACCTTGGGTTTGAAAGGCATAGCATTTGTACCCAGTCTCGTCTGTTTCTGTGTATTTGGTTACCTTATTTGGTTGTTTGGTAAAGAGGAGAATGGTGACGAGGTGTTACTGAGAAAGTACAGGTGTGACGTCAGAAGGGAGAGACAGCTCAAGAGACTTCGAAGAAAAACGAGACGAGCTCAAAGACGTAAAAAGAAACAAAATGAAACGGTAAAACAGGAGCGTGTCGCTGGGTTGCATGTGGCGTCATGGCAGCCATCTTGGATGAACTTCAACAAAATATTTCTTATCTAATAGCGTCTATTGTTTGTTCATCCAACATGGCTGCCATTCCTTTGTCTTTTGATTCTCAAAGGAATGGATGAAACCCAACAATAGAGTGTTTCATACACAATAATACTGAAACTAACAATAATGAACCGTTTGTGACTAGCTGACTAATTTGGTTTCTCGTCGAAAACAATGGTTTTCTTTGCGATTGAACCTCTCCCAAAGTACAAGCATTATAACTCTGAGATGCATCCTCCAAATTTTGGTGGCTTTTGATATATTTTGTTCTTTGAGCCTAAAAGTGCTTGCACACAAAATGTTAAGCTTAACAGTGTAACAATCTATGGTACTCTTATTATGAGTGGCCATAAAACATTTCCTGTTATTCCTTACAGGACGTGAAGAACACAAGTATCATTAACCTTACCAACCCAAATAGCCAAGATGACAGACACAAACACAAGGCCGATGTTCTTGATGCAGCATTTTTCCTTGATGATGACGAGGACAAGCAAGAAGAGACTAAGCGAGATGTCGAGGACGATGAACCCAACAAAAACAAAAAAGGCTTTAAATACTACTTACGTCATCCCTATTTTAGACTGTTTACGTCATACTTTGTGATTTTCTGCAACTTTTTGATATTTGCTGAGGATCCAGTGTCTCACAGCTGCTCTGATTGTATCATTGACATCATTGGGAATATTTACGCATTCATCATGGCAAGGTTAGACATATTGACCATTCTAAATATTTATGCGAATTCATTACTTTCACATTACCCATAATGCGTTTGGTGGGCAGCTATTGTTGTTTTGGACAGAAACAAAATGGGTTTCGGCTATGAAGTAGTTTCCAAAATATAGATATCTGCAAATTGACGGCAAAGTTTGGAAGAGGTATAGTACAATCACCTTTAAGTTGATTTTGAAAAATCATTTTGCTAAATTGCGACTTTCTAAGTGCTGGCAAGGCATTATGGGATAAGTGAAAGTAGAGAGTGGATGAACTATCAACCGGGAACCGTTTTTATGCGGCATGACAACGAAGTTATTCTCACTTCATCGATTCAAAATAGATACCACAACTCTTGTACAACACTGACTGTGCCCGGCTCAAGATGTCATGTTTATGTTTATCTGTTTTTTATTCGTTTCAGATTTTCTATCATTTTGCAATTTGTAAACTGTTAAATGGTACTTGAAATGGTAAAGATACATATAAATTGAATGGATAAGTCCACAATTCAACGTCCATATCCATTCAAGTTATATGTATCTTTACCATTTCAAGTACTATGTACCATTCCACGGAAGGTCGTGGGTTCGGTTCCCACCTGGGGCTCAGATTTCTGTAGTGGTTGTTGTTGTGCTTTTAAACTTGTAAAAAAAACTTTTAATACATACGTGTGAATAAACAAAAAGTCAAACAAACAAAAAAGGCGCCACATGTACTCAGTCTGTTGGATCCCTAACAGATCACTCGTTGAAAGTGTACATGTAAGACTTTACACCGATTACGCGACCTTTGCAGACGACACTTGAATGGCTTTTTCAGTGTTTTGACTACCGTCAATCAAGTCTCCAACTATTCGTTCTCCCTGATGCAAGCTTTACATCAAAAGTCGGAAAATACTAAATGTTCCGTCAATAAATTCAAGTTTTGTTTTGTTTCTGAATTTAGAAAGCTAAAGTTTTACAAATTCTAGTCGTTACAATTTGATTGACAAAAGCTTAAAATCCAGACAAGCCATCGCCACTAGGTCGCGTAATTTTGAAATTGGATGTAAAGATATTTCCCGCCATTAACGTGCTCTCACTGTATTGTTCTAGGTATCCACCCAGCGCTGGGTTCTGTGTACTCAAAGTCTTCATGTTCATATTGTCTGTCATCACTGGTATAATCGTTGGAAAGTTTTTCTTTCATCGATTCCTTTTTTGTCGAGTTTTTAAAATAAAGATCTTCTCAGAAGATGGTCAGGTAGGTGGTATCTTAGCCTGCCTACAGACTCTCAAAGGGGAGGGGGAGAGGGAGGGGAAAAGGAAGGGGAAGGGGAAGGGGAAGGGGAAGGGGAAGAGGAAGGGGAAGGGGAGGGGACTTGGGAGGAGGGGATGGGACTGGGGAGGAAGGAAAGATGTATCCTCTCCAGTCCCCTCCCCTTCCCCTTTCCCCTTTCCCCTTTCCCCTCCCCTTCCCCTTTCCCCTTTCCCCTTTCCCCTCCCCCTCCCCTTTGATAGCCTGTAGGCAGGCTTGTGGTATCTTATCGTACGACTAATAAACTGAAAATGAAAAATTGCATCGTTAAAGACCATATCAGGTAGATCTTACAGGAGCTGACAGCACGGGGATGCGCGTCGTATCTTTTAGGGTTTTTAGAAATAATCGATCTGGTATCTTTTAGGCTTTTAGGGTGTTGAATGTGAAATCAGGAATCTCCATCTTACAATGATATTAGAGTGTTAAGGGAGAAATTCTTAGCTACGCATGTTTCAAAACCTTCAGTGATGGCACAGGCTCAAACAGAAACCAAATTTAGCCTTTAAAAGTCAGAACGAAATTAATCTATCGCGGATAAATTGGTGTCTTTTGTAGTCTCCTTGGCAACCGTGTTAGTCACGCAACGCTCCATCAATGTTCAGATGCAGGAATCTCCACGGGTTCATCGGTCACTGCTTTATCTGCTCCAAGTTTATGAGCAGGATGGTGGGGGTTGATGAAATATTTTCTACGCTATATCATACGAACACGAATGCACATGGAACAATTAACATATGAATGGACAATAAAGAATATGAATGGACTAAATAAATAAATATTCATATTCCCCGAAAAATAATTCTCCTGTGACCGGATGTGTGAATTGGGCCATAGAGACGACTCTGGCTTAAACTAAGAATCGAGGGTTAGCAAAATATCGTTGCTCTTAAAAAATGATAATATGAAAATATATTATTATTTTTGGTTTATGCAGACGTTCTTTAGTCACGCAATACGTACGAAAGCCGGGTTTGCTGTGTAATACTGTGATACCGTTTGTGCGACTGTAATATGATACGGTCACGCATGTCTGGTCACAAGACTGTCGTGCTTGATAGGTAGTATTTCGCTGTTTTCTTCAAAAATATTTGTAAAACTACGATGTCTTCAAAGCTTAAAGACTGCTTTCAGCGATCAGATACCGTAATAGACTCTCACTCTACTGATTTATTCGAATTGAGCCACAAAATCTGGGAGAATCCTGAACTGGCTTACGAAGAGCATTTCGCTCACGATATCCTCACTGAATTTCTAATTTCCCAAGGATTTCACGTAGAACGACACTATAAACTAAAGACAGGATTCAGAGCTGAGACAGGGAGTGGTAATGGTCCTACTATTGCTGTCCTTTGTGAGCTAGATGCTTTACCTGGTATTGGACATGGATGTGGACACAATCTAATCGCTGAGTCAGGCATTGCTGCAGGACTAGGAATTAAAGGGGCTCTGGAGGCATCGTCACTTTCAGGAAAAGTCGTCGTCATGGGAACGCCTGCTGAAGAAGGCGGTGGAGGAAAAATTGATATGATAAATGCTGGTTGCTTTAAAGATGTGGATGTCTGTATGATGCTGCACCCAGCACCTTTTGAAGTGCCTTTTTATAAAAGTCAGACCATGCAGGAAGTGATCGCTACGTATCATGGGAAATCTACTCATGCTGTTGGTGAAAGCCATCAAGCCATCAATGCTTTAGACGCCGCAGTCATGGCCTATAATAACATTAGTGTGCTTAGACAGCAAATGAAACCAACATGGTCAGTCCATGGTATATTTACCGATGCTGGGAAAAAGCCAAATGTCATCCCTGATCGATCACAGCTACACTACTTTGTTCGTACGACAACAAACAGCGATGCAGTGATCTTTAAGAGTAAAGTGCTTGCCTGTTTAGAAAGTGCTGCATTAGCTGCTGGTTGTACCGTAGATATTGAATGGCTTCCCAACGCTTTTGCTGCCATGGAAACAAATGCTGTGCTCGCTCAAGTTTACCAGAAACACGCGGAATTCCTTGGTGTAGATTTCCCTCTCACACGTGACAAACAAGAGGCCATTGTGGATGGTTCTACTGACATGGGCAATGTAACGCTAGAGGTGCCAGGAATTCATCCTCTGTATTGCATAAAGCCTGGCCTGCCTTACCATACACACGAGTTTCGAGTGTTTGCCGAAACACAGGAAGCCCACAACAAGACGCTCACTGCAGCTAAAGCCATAGCGAGAACAGCCATAGAGATTTTTGCTGATTCAAATTTGATGGAAGAAGTTAAAAAGGAATTCAATGATATGAAATCGAAGTATGTTTAGGAAATCAAGACGTGAGAACTATAGTGAAAACTTAATACTTAGTAACGAACCACCAATGTATCATTGGTTAGGGGTATTAGGGGGTTTTATTAGGAGATTTTTAACAGCGCGCGAGGGAACTTTAGATTTGACTACGAGTACGAGATTGAGTGCGAGTACGAGTTTTAAAATTGGCCTTGTGCTTGTTGTTGAACTGAATCATGGCCAATTTCCTTTTTTTCTACAATTTGATGTTCCAGGTACATATGGGACTACGATTCAGTATCAACAACATACACAAGGCCAATTTTAAAACTCGTACTTGTACTCAATCTCGTACTCGTAGTCAAATCTAAAGTTCCTTTCTGATCTAAAAAAACTTTGATTGCTAATGATGTTACGAACCAAATCGAGGACATACCTTGACTTAATAAAAGAGTACAAAACTTTGAATTGTCTTTTTGAAATCTTTTTTTCTATAATATAGAACATTTTAGAATATTTTTAATTTTTGTAATAAAAATGTTTGACATGCAAGTACCATGCAATAATAAAGTAAATCTGGGAATAAAGGAACCAAATAGTTTTTATGAGTAGAAAATTGACCTTTTCAGCTTCGTTGTTTGTTTTCCCATTTCAGACCATGTGATGTTACTCTTGGGATTTAATTCTTTTACATGTTAATATTTTTACATGTTCATCATAAAAGAACAATTCTCAAGGGAATGTCACGTGGTCTGAAATGGGCAATTTGCATGCGAAGCTGAAAAGGTCTATTGAAATGATTAGTTATGTCGAAAATCGTGAGGCGTCATCTGTGTATCTACATCAAGTGAACACGAGTTAACTGTCTTAACAGTAATCCTTTTTTCATTCATGCATTATAGTTTATATAATAATTTGTATATTACACGCACTCTGATTGATCTAGAACCGTGTGTGATTACAGTACACACGCACGATTGGCGTCACAGAATCTTACGCGCGTTCTGATTGGTTAAAATATTTCAAAAGACATAAAACAAATAGATACCGATATTCTTTGTATCTGTTATCTAATAGTTGCACTGAAGACGTCAAAATCTGTGGTAAGATCGATAGTCAAGTCACTCGACTTCTTCGTTTTCGTTAGTCACATTTTGACGTCACCTGTGTATCTATTAGACTACAGACGCACGGAAAAATTGAATACATCTATAATGCATTAAAACATTTGAATATACCATTTTATCGTTTATCGCCAAAAATTATATCCTATAAGATTACTTTTTTAGCGATGACATAATTTAGCGAAGTTTAGAAACTTCCTCAACATGGCTAAATTTCGAACTCGCTAAAATCATTATTTTGAGATATTCTTGGTCAATCGTAGTAAAAATCGTCTTTTTCCCCGAAAATCGCAAAACAAAGAAACGGCTAAATCTTCCCGTAGCAGAGAAATCGCTAAATTAAGTAATCGCTAAAATAGTAACCTCAAGGTATACATGGCTATGTATTCAGAAATGAACAAAAGTGGACGTAAACACATTATCTCTTGCAGGGTTCGTGGATGGTAATGTTCATGACCGTCCTATTGTTTGCTTATGTTTGGGGATTTTGTTACAACGAGTTTCTTATTCTTGGGGGCCCGCAATACATTCCCTACAAGGTCAGCAAGAACATGGGGATAAAGAATGAGACGTTCATGAAAGTAGCAGCAATGGGCACGTGGTTTGGTGACTTTATAACGGCCTGGATGGTCACCGATATGATGTTACAGGTACGGCAATCTTGCGTTAGCCTGTGTAGAAAGCGCTTCAAGTCAGTGTTTCTTTGGGATACCTGTGTTAGCAAAAACAGGTATTTCAAACAACCAGTTCTATCCCTTTCCTTCAAAGAAAACCCTGCTACGCAGAGAAAGTTTGCATGATTGGACCTTAAAATCAACCTTTAATCGTTTCAAAATATAAAGTAAGCACGGGACATTGGACATATTTTGCCAAAAATTAAAGGACCAATTAGAAATAAGCATGACGTCATGGTCACGTGGGCCATTATATATCAACTATTATTAACTTTCTCTCTCCAGGAGGATGACTATGAATGGTGGAGTCCTAGACTAAGACGATGGTGGAGGCGAGGAAAGAATCGTGTGTATGCATTTTGGTTTGTGTCTTTCTCTATGTCAGGTGTTGTCTTTACGACCCTGACTACAGGATTCTTAGACTGGGATCGTATTAGTGAAGACTTTATGCCAACTAACGAGCTGGCCAGAGCATTTTTGGCTTCGTTTATTCTTGTTATGGATCTAATGATTGTTATGCAGGTAACGTAGTGTTATTGGTAGTCCATCGATTTTGTGTACTTAAGGCTACCCATGCTGGGGGAGGTAGCCCTCTTTGGTGACCCTAGACAACGATATGACAGCGAGGCAAAATGACTGCACATGCGCAAGACTTCGTGAATTTACGCGTGTTCGCGTCGTGATCACACGAATGCCAAGCAATATTTTAACTTCTCCATAATCTCGGCTTTGCTCTGCCGTCAACGTTTCTTTAAAGGGATGGCTAGAGCAAGATGTCTAGACAAATTTTATATTCATTTTTTTCTTCCTTTTCATCTCATCATGTCTTAGTATGTAAATCCATTGTATAGTTCTTTTAAGATGGATAAATAAAGTCATTAAGCCGAGCTCATGGTCCATCTTCTCATGGGAACACGAGACAAAGTGATTTCGAGGGATGAGGTGTGGCATTTACCCAAACCAACCGTACGCGTCGTCCAAACACGATCCTATAAAATGATTTAGAACAACCACTTTTGCTGTAAAATAATAACGCTTATCGCAAAAAGATAACAAAATCTAATTCTGTGAATTGTCTCTGCCTTCGATTCCTTAGTGCGAAAGGACAATTCAAGCACATCTTAAATGCTTTCCGGCTTTCTTTATTTCTTAATTGAAGTCATAGTAACATTTTTTATGGTTTTTCACAGGATTGGGAGTTCCCCTCGTTTGCTGGCGGTACAAACATCAAATTACCAGGCGTTAATACTGGTGACGTAAAGTTTCATATTCCTGGTGGTGAAGTGAATATAAGCGGTAAATGGTTCAACTATGGAATCATCTTTATTGTTATGATACTCGACTTAAACATGTGGAAGAACCAGATATTTTATGAGCCATTTCCATATGGTCAGTACACAGACAGTGATAACTACATTTATACCGTGTGTAACAGAACTTGGATAAGGAATGCTACACGAGAAATGTTGACCTATGAATGGAGATTCAACAATACAAATCCATTGACCAATAAAACCTATGGTCTTGAAGATCACAAGACTAACTCAAAGTACTTGGGCTATCCTTTAAGCGTCAAGGGTATAGCATTTGGTCCGTCTATATTTGCGTTTTTGCTTTTTGGTTTTCTTGCCAAAAAGTTTTCCAAAGATGATGAAGAGGAAAAGAATCAAACTAAAAATTTTGCTGCTGTTAAAGAAGAGGATGAAGACGACTGGTACATGGAAGACGAAACACTGAGCAGAGAAAGCTACAGTAAGGCTCAAAGGCAAGCAGAGGATGACAAGCTTGCAGAACAAACGACAGAGATGGAACTCAGGTCATTTAGTAGAAACATCAGGAGCACTACTTTGACCGCTAATACGAGGTCTTTAACTGAAACGAACAGAGATGTAGATTTGGTAGAAGATGAATACAACGACAACCACGACGAGGAAGACAACAACCACGACAAAATCGCAATTGAACAAGTTGCTCACTCGAAAGCTTATGCTCGAACTTTAGCCAAACGAAATGCATACAAAGATGAAAGTGTTAATTCTCTAAACAGCCTGGACGAATCAGACGATGAATCAAGAAAACCTGCAGCAAAGCCATGCAACGAGCTGTCGACTTTGAGTTTAGGCAGCTTTGACCAGGAAAACAACCTGACTCCACCGTCTTCCAGTAACCATCTACCTTCAAACAAAGCCCCCAGTAGGGCGTCAATAGAGTCAGGTGAGGAAAGTGATGGCCCAAAAGAACTGTCCTTCTCTAAGCTGCAAAATGCCGCCGAACAACAGAATCGACGAGGTCAAGAAAACTGGGAAAAATTGAAAGCAAAGAGTTCCATGTCGTTTGGTAGTTTGTTCAGAGATGCAAGTCCTGAGGGGTCGCAGACATCTCTACAGTCTGACGATGAAGGCAAAGATTTGCACAGTCGTGAAAACCACGAAATTTCAACAACGAACTTACTACAAGTTCCTGATTCACGCACTAAATCTAAACGGTGATTCGTTCGTCTAGTGATTGTAAGTTTATAAATTACATTACAATTTTTTTCATATCGATGAAAATTAATACACATTTCAGGCAAATATCCTGTTAGTTTGTGATGTTAAAATTCCAGAATTCCTTTGGTCTCTGACTTAATCTTTCAGCCTGACAGTCATTATTCAAATAGATATATATTGATATAAGTGAATAGATATGTAAAGAGATGTACATCTCATTTATACCATACAGTGCAATGAGTAGCACGAGAGCATGTAACCAGGACAACGAGACCCAGTGCGCGCCCTCATAAAAATTTTGGGTACCGAAATGTGACACGTGACACGTTGGTCACGTTTTGGTAGCCTGCAAAGACTGGCTACCAAACCGTGTCTATTTGCCCTTGAACACCAAGGGAAGCCAGAGCGAGCAAAAGGACGTCTGTTTTCTCGGGCTCGGATACTTTTTCGAACTCGTTCCAGTCTCGTTCGGTTATTTCGACTTGGGTTCTTATATGAGGTGATTACCTTGTGATATCTAAAAACTTTAAGCACGCGGTCGCAAAGCAGTTCTAAAAATTGCCCAAAGGCTTGGCAGCACATGTCACCAGATACGAGTCTCCTGGTTACGCCTTCCTTGTGCAGAAATACCTAATATCAAGCATCCTATTGTTGTAAAGATTAACCAAACTGTAAAATATAATAATAAACATACAAACTTGTTTCAAACCATCTGAAAATTGGATGATTATTTCTTTTCCTCTCAGCTTATCTGTCTAGCAGCTGATCACTCAAACTATGATCAACACACCAGAAAAAAAGTGGTTATTAATAATCATCTTTATTTTATTTTATTTAATCTTTATTTAAGGATGATTACCAATTTAGCGTAGCTAATCTTACATTGGGGCATTGAAAAAAGCTACAAGTAAAATAATAAACAATGAATATAACATTGAAAATTAGTTACAACGACGTCAATGAAAAAAAAAGCAACAATTTCAACAACAATGTGACCAAAAATTGTTTAGTATTTACAGTTTTGATGACTAAGTTCCCCAAGTACAAATGACCAAAATAGAAAACATTTACAAGTTAAAGAAAGAGTAGTAATACAGAGTTTCATCGCAAGCATCCCGAAAGAAATTCAATTCATTAACCAATCCCTCGTGAAAAATACGAAGGGATTTGTCTTTATCCTCTGGAGTGAAGAAGTGGTCAACAAACTTCTCCAGCTTGCTTTTGTCGTTTGGGTCAGGTTTGTTGTCTTCAAACCAGCCATAATACGGGTTCTTCTTGTCGACTGAGTCAATGAGCTCGCCTGCAATCCAAGGCCAAAGCATGGTACATGGTAACATGGCTATACATAGAAACTTAGCATCTTCACGACTCAGAGAAGACTCGTAGCCAACGTACATTTCGGCTGCGGGTCCCATTACCACGCTTTCGGTATTCTTGAGTCGCCAAGTTTTTACAAACTCCTGGTTGTAGTTCTTGAAACTCTCAGATTGGACCCTGTAAAGCAAAGAAAACTCAGGTTTTCCTTGTACTTGCATCTTTTGAGCAGCATAGTCAAACGCTTCCACTGCATTAAAGCAGTAGGCAGCATCTTGCACCATGTAACCGCCATAGTCGTCAGGGTCGAGCATTCCTGAAGCCATTCCCTGGATAAACTTGGTTTCCTTGGCAGCATTGCGGATGTTCACACTTGTCTCATTGTTGAACAATTCTTGGCTGAAGGAGCTTCGTCCCAGCAAATAGTCTTCTTGTAGACAGAAGCTGAAGTCAAATTTGATGTTCCTCAGACTCTTCAGTTTTCCTTTACTTTCTATAAACAAATATAACGTCAGTAAAGAAAGTGCCTTAATTGAAAATGCTATTGCAACAATTGTTCTTTTGCCTTTCTGATGACAGTTATAGTATGGTGTATTTTCATCTAAATGGCCGCCATCTTGAAAATTTGAAATAAGTGTGTGCACGAGCTCGCGCGGAATAAATCGTGTGCAGTACAGTGTGCGCGATGCAAACTACGGAATTACCGGCTGAAACCAATTTCCGTAGCCCTTTAACTCCCAAACCCTAGAGAGAGTGGCCTCACGAAAGTGAGGCCAATATAAAACAGCAACCTAGTGAGCATTTGAAGTTCTGCCACAAAACAAAATATTCAGAGGTATAGCTTCTGACATGCTCATTTACTTGCTGACATCTTTGCCCATGATTTCGTTTCATTTCTGTATTTGTCTCGGCCTTGACCAAGCGTGCTGACGTCTGCACGGAAAATGAAAAATTTTACATACTTAGATAAAAAACCTAAATAACTACTTACCTCTGACGCGACTCATTGCAGCAGTTTTATTACACCGCAGACAAAATTAACTGAAACACAATGAATAGCCTTTGAATTAAGAAATATAAAACGGTTTTCCGTGTTTATATAGCCTGATCTAAACACGCGTGATGTTGGGAGAACACGAGAGAGCGTAGGGGAAGTACCAGCCGTAGGCGAGTGCTTTCCCAGCTCTCGATTGTTGTCCCAACACATCAAAGAGCTTGAAACCGAAGGAAAATGATAAAGGCTCATACAAGTATACTTTTGCTTGTTTACTACATTATCTCAGTTGTATTTATGTAAAACGATTAGTAAAAAATATAGTAATTTGAGTTTGAAAATGTTTTATCTGGTCTTGCTACTTTATTTTCGGGGATCAATTTTTTCGATCTTATTAAAGTAATATTTCTGATTTCTTGTCGTTTTTATCAACATTGCCTTTTAAGCTATATTATGCAATAAGTGACGTCATAGTACTACACCAGTAAACGAAGGGAATAACGATGTCGGCAAGTATCAACTGCATATTCTAAACTGAACTCATTAATAACTCATAAGCAAATAGACCAATTGAAGACGCTCATTTGGTCACGTGTTGAGACCTTTATACCAGACATAAACACTGATGCATAAACATGAGTGTTTTATCGAAATCAGTTAAAACACTCATTAATAAAACATGAGTGTTTTAACCAACTCTGATAAAACACTCATGTTTATGTATGAGTGTTATATCAGTACAAGGTCTCAGTATATATCATTGACCTCGTACAGTACTGACGAAACTTTTAATGAGAGTCATGCCACTCTATTCTGATGTTCAGAATTCTTTTTACGTGTGGGATGAAAGTTTGAATGCTTGTTATTTTCAAGTCGTGTTAATTCCAAGCAGGGGAGGGCCGTAGCGATGTCTGAGCAAAACGGGGGGGGGGGGGGGAAGGGGAGGGAGGTTTACAATTTTCTTGAGACACTTTCAACACAACAAAAAGTACTCAAAATTGACTCTATTTGATTTTTCTAATACGTCTAACCTATGTTTTTGGCCTGAGATGAAGATACCAACTGGAAATTCTTGCCTATTTCCATGATAGGAAATATCTAGGAAATATCTAGGAAATATCTAGGAAATTTCATTTCCCTATGATACGAACTGGACAAAATGTAGGAAAATACATTTTCTTAGATATTTCCTGCAATAGAAAATTGCATTTTTCCCTGATATTTCCTACCTTTTTCATTTTCCTATGATAGAAATATCTAGAAAATCTGTAGGAAAATGTATATCCTCCAGTTCCTATGATAATAATAATAAATAATAATACAATTTATAAAGCGCTTATCCAGTGCTGCTCTAAGCGCTGTGAAAAATAAAAAGTATAAAAGTTAAGTGATGCAAAAAAAAAAAAAAAAAAAGAAAAAAAAGAAAAGAAAATACAAGTTCCTAAATATTTCCTAATATAGTAAATGAGCAAAAAATTCCAGTGACAACGGCCGGTTGCATAAACCTTGTTCGTAATAAGCGTTTGGGTACGGGTTCTTTCACGTGAGTTGCATAAAGCATACAGCTTGAGTTCGTGACGTCTTAAGTGTGAATATACGAGACACTTACGCTCTTACTTTACTTACTTCACTTCACTCCACTCCACTCCACTCCACTCCACTCCACTCCACTCCACTCCACTCCACTCCACTCCACTCCACTCCACTCCACTCCACTCCACTATTTAACTCACTTAAAATTAAACTTTGTCCAGATTTTTTTAAGAGTCAATATTTGTAAGTGTCAAATAGAAAAATAGAAGTGTCCTAAAATCAAGTACTTGAAATACTGACTAATGTCTTAAGGCCAAGTGGTTTTAGACTTGAAAAAACACGATTTGCGAGTATTAACAACAACTTTATCAATTTAAAGTAATATCGAGTAAACATTTCAAATGAAATGTTGAAAAAAAACAAATGAAATGATGATATTTTGATCATGTACATGGTGCACTAACATACATCCCACACTGGAGGATTAAGGGATCAGTGCGACCAAATTTCGTGGCCCCAAAAAAATCCTTTAATCCCGCTATTGTTACACAGAACAATAGGGCAGAACCAAAATATACGATCGCTTCCAGTTTGACTCCAGTCGCAGTTTATTCAAACGGAATGGAGCAAGTTTTGTTATTACTCTTGTGTTCGTTCTACAATTTCAAGCCAAATGAAGTTTTTAAACTTTAAACTTTAAAATTTAAAAATTTTATATACAGGAATTTTGAAAGAAATTGTTGGAGTCAGTTTAGAGAAAAGAAAGTCTGACTCCGCTTGCCCAATTTGTCGACGCTAATTGTACGAAAAAGTCATCTTTCATCAGTTCTGAGGCTCTAGCTCCGTTAAAAATATAGGACTTGTCTCCAAACATTTCAGATAAAAAATAAAGAGTATGATAAACAACTACTGGTGTAAAATCAACTGATGCACATTAATATAAAATTTTTTTACATCGCTTTTCGCGGAGACACTTGGAATCGCCTTAAAAAGCCATGTCCTAAATTGAAGACTGCATAATTTTGAATCCACGAAATAAAATTCCTCAAAGTTCTGTAAAAAGTTAGTTTGTACTTCCACGATGAATTTCCAGAATTCGGTAAAGATTCTATGGTAAAGGTTTGGAGAAAGAACTAAAAATCTGTTTTACGGGATTTCCCCATATAACATGCATAAATTAGCGCCGACAGGAACCCCAACACTCAAACTTCAATCCTTCAGCAACTATATTTCTTAAATATCTTTAAGATACGGCCAAAAGAAAAGTAGTTTTGAAACCGTTTATTTGTTATCAGTTGGTTGGTGGACAAAAATTAAAGTGCACCTAACCCCCTGCTATTTCCCTTTTTGACGAAAAGTTCGAGCATTTCTAAGGACTTGTACGAAAACGATACGCAATTTGAATGAATTCCGAATTTTTTGCACAATTTTAAAGTTTGGAGTTCCATGGAACACTTTCAAAAAAACTAAGCCTGGATAGACGTCACACTCTTTTGTACGTTTCAAAAGTCTTTTGTGCAAAACAAAAGAGTGTGATGTCTACCCAGGCAGAAATTTATTCACTCCGACTTCAGACTCTTCGGAATTGAAGCTTTTGCTGGGCTTTTTTTTACCTATAAATACGAGAAATCAGTTTTCAGCAGCTTTGAGTGAAATTCAAAGTGTATTCAAATCTACATCACTTCAGCGATCGAGTTAGTCAACCAAGCTCACATATATTCTCAGGTGTGCTACTACAGGAAGCTCAAAGGCCCTTTTTCCGATGTTTAAAATTTTGTATAAGCTTTGGAATTCACTCAAGTCGAGTAATTTTATCGTAGAAGTTCTTAGAAATGGTCGGACTTTTTATCAAAATTGGAAATAACAAGGGGTTAGGTGAACTTTAAAACAGTTACCAGACACCTCAATACACAGTTCACAGCATGCATATATTTACACGAGTATTACTAGACAAGTGTGTATAAGAAGAAATTGATTTTGGTAAATTGCTTCAACACAACACAAACAGAACACGAGAAAACGTAGATTGATAAATATACGACGTATTTCTATAGTTTAAGGGCTTTATTTTTAAGAAACGTTTAAGAAACAATATATTTGGCTTCTTTCAATCAATCAATCAATCAATCAATCAATAACTTTATTAAAGTGTCAACGACTTCTAGCTGGCCACAAGTAGCCTACTAATTGGGGACACCGAAGGCTTCTTTGAAAGCTTCGTAACGGCCATTTAGATGCATAACTAGTATCTCACGAAGAAGACCACAGAAAACTCTACTGCCATGGTCTGGGAGCTTTTTACTTGAGGTACACCTAATTTCATTATAAGAGCTATAAAATGGACAGCTCTTTTGAACTTGATCTGTAATGCTAGCACCAAAAATCGAATTCTAAATAGACTTCTTCAAATCATACTTTCCCCGTCTAAGAGCGCCAGATGTAAACTTGAAATCTTATATAAATACACAGAGCTCACATTTCTGTTGCTGAACGAACAGGAATAGAGGTAAGTCAATTATATTTTCCATTCAATCCGTGAGTTCCGCTCTCTTATATGATCTCTTGTCAGTATACAGTCTCCCCTTCTCTTTATACTGAGCTTTAGGATGGTTGGTAGGGGATCATGATTGATAATAAGTGTTTTTCCATATCTTGAATCGAATTAAGAAATTAAACACAGACGTAAATTAGCAAAGCAAACATCACGCCACACTCTAATTTTTAGTTCTACTCGAACTTGATCATGACCAGACGTTTAAGAATGCGTGACTTTAAAACGAAAGCGTCAATAGTGATTTCCGATCTAAAAGTTCCGCTATTTCTCCGAAATCATCGATGAAAATATTGAGAAAATATTGTGCTAGATCCTTTGGAATTGTTCGATAAACCGTTTAGCTAAAGAAGAACAGTAAAGAGATGATTCTTAGCCACCTTCGCTAGCTTGTCAGAATTGCTCTGATTCGTTGTCAGGAAAACAGCACACTTTCCAAGATTATTTTTTAAAGAAGCTGTAGAAATGATTGAACAAACAACGTACTGAAATAGGAGACTACAAAGAAAGAGAAAAAAGGTTTGAAAGTAGGAATTTAAAAGAGATTGTGGCTGTACCTACCTTAATCAGTTTGCTCGTCGATCACGGTATGCAAACTAATAACGATTAACCGCTGACCATAACATGTGATCTCAGTAATCAAGGGCGTGGATAGACCAATACACTCCGCTTTTCTACGTAAATGCTATATTTACAGACTTTTTTGTGGACCCATTTTATATGTTTTTCCCATTTTATATACTTTTTTTTTTTTTCCATATAAACGAGTAGTGATTTATTTTACCTCTATTGTTAGCCTAAACAAATTCGTTCTTAGACGTTTATAAATATCACGTGCACTAAATTCATTAAAAATAGTATCAAGTTCTGCATTGTTCCGAGAATGTATTTGATTTCCTCGTGCCCAGTTCATTCCGTCCCTTTTTTAGTCTGTATAAGCTCGTACTTGGCACGCGACCGCCGGAACGAGGACGCGATCAGTTAATTGATGCTGATGACAGACACCCGTCATTACCACTGTTCCTAAAGTTGAGCTGGCGACCTTTCTACGAACGTATCAAATACTCCCTCTGTCTTACTGTGTATAAAGCCTTGAATAACCAAACACCAGAATATTTGTCGTAAGGGACCGGTCATTATTTATCGCCTGGGGTGGGGTGGAGGATTTTTGTTGCAACACAGTAAAATTCATCTGATCACCCCATAATTCACTGCAGCATTTTAATGATTCCCCCTTGTTGAGGGTTGTTATTTTGATGATCCCCCCAAAGTGGTTATTTACGATAACAATGTTAATACGCAGCCTTCATTTCGACGGTAGTCAAACCTGTATGTTTTTTGAGGTTCGAGTCATATTCATAACCTGATCTTCCCACTGTCGCATAGAGTCGCATAGAGTCGTCTTCTTTTTGTTTTAAATAGGCTTATTAATCCTCTCTTTTTCGAAAAATCCTCAAATTTATCACCAGGAACATTTTTTTCTTTCTCACTGTGCTTTATAGCCGTTCAGTGTTAGTCTTTGCAGCACGGCTATTATTACGTCGTGACATGCTGTCACGTCATAACCAGGCGTCAAGTGGTACAAACTGACCAATCAGAAAATCAGAATTTGTACAGTGTATGAAAATTGAATAATAATAAATCTTATCGCAAAAAGATAAAATCTAATTCTGCCAATTGTTTCTGTCTTCGATTCCTTAGTGTGAAAGACCAAATCAAGCACATCTTAAATTGCTTTCTTCCTTTATTTCTTGAAGTCATAGTAACATTTTTGTCTATCTTATGAATCAAATGATCCCTACGTACAGCATATACTTAATAATAATCCATATTTTATTTCACTAGTTTCTTCTTTATTTAATGATGATAAACAATTTAGCGTAGCTAATCTTATATTGGGGCATCGAAAAAAGCTAGAAGTAAAATAATAAACAATGAATATAACATTGAAAATTAGTTACAACGACGTCAATGAATAAAGCAATACTTTCAACAACAACAATGTGAACAAAAATTGTTAAGGATTTACAGTTTTGATGACTAAGTTCCCCAAGTACAAGTGACCAAAATAGAAAACATTTACAAGTTAAAGAAAGAGTAGTAATACAGAGTTTCATCGCAAGCATCCCGAAAGAAATTCAATTCATTAACCAATCCCTCGTGGAAAATACGAAGGGATTTGTCTTTATCCTCTGGAGTGAAGAAGTGGTCAACAAACTTCTCCAGCTTGCTTTTGTGGTTTGGGTCAGGTTTGTTGTCTTCAAACCAGCCATAATACGGGTTCTTCTTGTCGACTGAGTCAATGAGCTCACCTGCAATCCAAGGCCAAAGCATGGTACATGGTAACATGGCTATACATAGAAACTTAGCATCTTCACGACTCAGAGAAGACTCGTAGCCAACGTACATTTCGGCTGCGGGTCCCATTACCACGCTTTCGGTATTCTTGAGTCGCCAAGTTTTTACAAACTCCTGGTTGTAGTTCTTGAAACTCTCAGATTGGACCCTGTAAAGCAAAGAAAACTCAGGTTTTCCTTGTACTTGCATCTTTTGAGCAGCATAGTCAAATGCTTCCACTGCATTAAAGCAGTAGGCAGCATCTTGCACCATGTAACCGCCATAGTCGTCAGGGTCGAGCATTCCTGAAGCCATTCCCTGGATAAACTTGGTTTCCTTGGCAGCATTGCGGATGTTCACACTTGTCTCATTATTGAACAAGTCTTGGCTGAAGGAGCTTGGGCTCAGCAAATGGTCTTCTTTTAGACAGAAGCTGAAGTCATATTTGATGTTCCTCAGACTCTTGAGTTTTCCTTTACTACTTTCTATAAACAAATATAACGTCAGTAAAGAAATTGCCTTAATTAAAAATGCTATTGCAACAATTGTTCTTTTGCCTTTTTGATGACAGTTATAGTATGGTGTATTTTCATCTAAATGGCCGCCATCTTGAAAATTTGAAATAAGTGTGTGCACGAGCTCGCGCGGAATAAATCGTGCGCAGTACAGAGTGCGCAATGCAAAACTACGGAATTACCTTAAACCAGTTTCCGTAGCCATTTAACTCCCAAACCTTAGAGAGAGTCAATACTTTTCAAAAGTGAGGCCAATATAAAACAACCTAGTGAACATTTGAAGTTCTGCCACAAAACAAAATATTCAGAGGTATAGCTTCTGACATGCTCATTTACTTGCTGACATCTTTGCCCATGATTTCGTTTCATTTCTGTATTTGTCTCGGCCTTGACCAAGCGTGCTGATTACACGGGAAAATGGAAAATTTTCCATAGATAAAAGACCTAAATAACTACTTACCTCTGACGCGACTCATTGCAGCAGTCAGTTTATTATACCACAGACAAAATGAACTGAAAGACAGTAAAGAATAGTCTTTGAAATTGCATTCTCAAACTCATTAATTATATATTCATGAGGTAATCAACCAACCAGGTGTCTCAATTTAAGTCACATGATGAACTTTGAAACCCCGGAAAGTTCGCTCTAAAGTACTTAAACTGATTTCAAAGTCCGCTCTAAAGTACTTTGAAATGATTTCAAAGCACTTAGACAATCCTGGGGTGTTTTATTCCATCTATATTATATCATAAATGTACTTTGGTAAATATCTGAGAAAAGATTCCACCCGAATAATTAATATGAGTTTTTGAAGTCGTTCAAAGTCCTCCAATTCGGACTTGACTGTATTTCAAAGTCCGCGCAATTAGTTTCCGTCCGAGGCGCAGCCGAGTCTTCATTGTCGGCCTTTAAGCATTGCATTTTCATGCCTTTCTGCAATGACAAACTACAACATACTCATAGCTGAGTTACGGTAAACACGAATTTAACTGTTATCAAAACCAATTTGGGGAACTTGGCTGTAAAATGACGTCATAAAATATGTCACCAATGCTGATGACGTCATGACAACAAACTAACAAAGAATCTTCGATACTTCGATATGTTTACTCCTAAAAATAGTTTGCACTAATACTAGGAGATTTACAAATAAATAAATAAATACAAAATAATAGAATAGATAAATCAAAAGTATTTATATCATGTTGCCTAAATATCCTCTCGTATGATAATAGGGCTGGTATAAAATTGCATGAAATGATTTTTAGTGGAATTTCACTTCAATTCTATGCTAAGTTGGATATAAAATTTGGTCCCAGTCACTTCAAATTTCATACTTGATAATGGATACAACGAACATGAATTAGACCGATCTTATTAAGGACGGAGCCCTCTATTGTCAGCGCGCACTGCGTTCTGCGCACGGCCCTTCGTAGTAAAAACATCGTAAAAACAAAGCAGTTTTGCGATATTTGGATAAATAAAACTTACTTGTAGAAAAAACATTTGACTGTTCCTGTAGTAGAATTAAATTCAGTATTGATGAATAAAACTCGCTTAAAAACCACTGTTTTGATCACAAGGACTAGATTTGCCTATTGGCCGCCATCTTGGAAATGTCCCATAATGCTTTGTAAAATCTGTCTATACTCTGTATGGAGGGCTAGGGATTTCATCGTATTTCGTGCGTTTATCGGTAAATAACTTCTTAAATCGCCTGGATACCCCTCTTTTTTCCTTTTGTAAATTATAAACCAAAGAAAAATCTAGAATTATATAAGCTTTTTATAAATTTATAATTGAAGAATGATAAAAAATATCACATATTATATTTAGCAATCATAGACTAGAACATCCTAAAACCAAGTAAATATTAAAAAAAAAACATTATTTTCTTTGTTTTCGCGGTTTTATAGTATTGCCCTACAAGAGAATTATGCTTAGAGTGTTTTAGGAAAAAAAGTTTGAAACTTATTGGAAGTATAGAGGATTTTTAATTTTTTTTCTTTGGGTCGTCAAAAATGCATTTTCCGCAACATTTGATGACGTATAACTCATTAAAATGCGTGGTGACCCCCAATTTTTTTCTTGGATTCTAACAGCCTACAATGGGTTCTTTCACACCCATATAGATTTTAGAGAAAACTAGACGCTGATCGCCAGCGTTACTGGGCTACCTGTGGCTATTGGCATTGGGTGGTACAGATATGTGCATCTAATTATAGGCTGTTCAGCAGAAGCATTAAGTGAACTGTGGAATTTTGTTCCATGTTCAATAGTTGACCTTAAAGTTTCTGAATTCCAATACCGGGTAGATTTTATCAGAGAAAAACAAAGAGAATACAAAGATATAGCACAGCAGCATTCTAATTAAGGGCACAGGTTCCTTGAGGGTGAAGCATAGCAATTGCATTTCTAGCATGTGAATCAAATAGTTTTTACCATCTGAGGTACAGTACATGGCCACAGTACTACAACCAATTGTTATTATGAATGAGATATAATTTTGTGTGATTAAAGACTGCATTATATTCACCAATGATGTACAGTAATCAAAAATTTCTAGACAAGTGTACAACAGTCATGAATATACCGAATATACCATTGTAGCTTGGACTGTACCTGTAGTGAATATGGAAATTATTTCAGGTTCTTCTGTTTATAACATTAAAAATGTTTGTCGGGATGGTCTAGATAAACTACCATACAGTTCATTACCAATGTTCATTATTTGAACTAAGTTATTGATGATGAAATACCATTATTTCTGTGGGCAAATATTAGTGATGTAAGGGACATGGCTCAGTACACATGCACTTGGTACCTACAAGTACATTGAACCCAAACAACAACACTTTGTTTTGACTATAAGGTGCTTGGATAGTCTTAAAGGGATCAATAGGACCATGATTTGTTTCTATATCACTTGACAGAATAAAATTGGAATGATTCACTGCTCTGTGATAATTCAATTATTTTTAACAGATGACTTGTAGTTTTCCTGGATTTATTTATGATGCGTGTATTTCTCGAGACTGGTATTCTTTCTCGATCACGCACATGAAAATATCACTGTTCAAAACAAGACTTTGAAAAAAAACAAAAGCTTTATTTCCATGTATATTTCTTAAATTTATTATTGACAATAAAAGTACTACGTCTAATGGAACTGTGTGTGGTTCCTGATAGATTCTAGAATGCTTTGGTTAGGTTTTGAGAAGACCGATTTGAAGTCCCCGCCGTCTTATTTCAAGTACGATCGATGAAGCTTTAAAATCTTCTATGAATCAGCAAAATATTCAACAAGACATCTCCTCTAGATTTGTAAACGGTAATTCTATCTGACATATGAAAAGAACAACAATAATCACGAAGAAAAAGGCTAAAAACTTACTTCGAAATCTCATGTCTAATGGCGGAGCTTGGTCACTTGAAGCATGGTTGAAGCACCCAGTAATGCATTGCGCGTGTACAGTATTGCGCAAGAATGGCCATTTCGCGAGGCGACAGGAAACAAAAAAGAAAAAAACATCTCAAATTTTCAACTGGGCCTGGTAGCCCAGTAATAATGACTTTCACATTAGAGGGCTCCGTCCTTAAAGTAATATTTCTGATTTCTTGTCGTTTTTATCAACATTGCGTTTTAAGCTATATTATGCAATAAGTGACGTCATAGTACTACACCAGTAAATGAAGTGAATAACGATGTCAGCCAGTATCAACTGCATAATAATAAGCTTTGTTATATAACTATGACGTAATTTTACCATATAAGGATGAGAGAACTAAGCAAATATGAGGCCGTATTATATGCCGTATTATTATAACTTTACAGGGCATTGTGGCGCATTTTGCGGGCTAAAATGGGAAAATCAGCGGGCTAAAATAGATTTTAGCATGCTGCCGTCAGCCAATAAGAAACGGGGAAAATAATCTATTTAGCCAATGAAATGAGGGAAACCACTAAAATGCCAACAAGTTTGGCGCCGTTTTCAAGCTTGCATAGTCTCAAGTTGTGTTTACAAAATCAAGGAAAATGGCAGAAGAATTGATAGAAGAACAAAAAAATCAGTCGTCAGAACTCGGGGAAGAAGATTTAAACAAGCTTGAAGAGCAGTCGGTTCCGAAAAATACTAAAAATCAAACTTTATGGGGACTGAAAAAATTCAGAGTGGTGTTCAAAGAGACGAATTGATTGCGACGTAAACACTGTATGTCCAATTGAGTTGAATAATATTCTACGCCGTTTTTACGCCGAAGTCATGTGAAACAAGAAAACAGACCTTACACCAAGTGCCTTGACTGGCATTAGAGCTGCTTAGTAGGCCATTTACAACATCGAGTGAAGTTGAAAGTGGATCTCAACCATGGCGCCGAAGTCAATGTAAGTCAGTTCTTTCAAATGAGACAAGTTCCCTTCAAGCATTTATGCCCAACTGCCAGTTTAATTACTGTACATTAACTTCTCAAAATGACTATATTTTAAGTTTGCATTTTTGCACTATTTTACCATTTCACCTTTATGGTATAAACATATTTCGAGAAAAACTATTTTAGTCCAAGACTCATTTGTGAACTCGGCAAGTAAATTTATGAAATAAACGCCGACGTGAAGTCGGGATTTTTTAGAATATGTAGTCGTTTATTCGTTTTGTAAATGCCCTTCGCTCGGGCTAAAATGAGCCTGCATGAGTCGGGCCAAAAACATATTTACGCCCGCGAACATCAACCAAACCATCAAACCAAAGCAAATGCATGCGTTTTAAATTAAAATAATCTTCTATTAAACTTTTCAAGCCCTTTACAATTGGGCAATTACCACAGGAAGCCCAATTCATTTGAACCAAGAACACAATAAATATTAAAATTGAAATTGGAGCTCTGCTATTAGGTAATAGTTGTTTTGAGTTGTTTCACCATTTCATCTAAAGCTAATCTTGATTAGTGTAACCTGGAAGAGAGAATTCTTGTTTCGGGTAAAGACAACTATTTATCTGTGCCATTCTATTCTACATAGTACAAAAACAAGATGCCACAATACTGTCAAGACAGAAAAATCTAAATACAATGTTGTGCAATGAAGGATGTTGAAATGGTTCAGTATTTATGTGAATGAAATCAGTTTGAGGGATTTTAGCATGTCTATTTCTGAGAATAGTCCCCTTCACAGTTCCCTGCGCCACCTTGAAAGGTAGCCGTACCTTTGCATCGAAGACGAACGGTGAGCGTGCAATGATAGACCTTTTTTAACACCGGCCTAGGACTATTATTCACAGGTCTCTATCATTGCAGGCTCACTGTTCGTCTCGCTTTCATGCAAAGGCATGGCTACCTTTCAAGATGGCGCAGAGAACTGTGAAGGGGACTATTATAAACCACTACTACAAAGTCAATTATAAAATCTGACGACTGAATCTGAATAAATATCACTGTGGTGACTGAGCTTGAAAACCTTATAATTCTCAGGAGACTGAAGGGCAAGAGTTTTTTCAAACCCTAAAGCAAATGCTATAAAGTGTGATCTATAATCTCTATTTTAACTTTTTCAACAAAATGCAATCTTTGCTTACCTATTACCACTAGAAGACCAATTCATTTGAATCAAAAAAGTTGATCAAAACCAAAGTACTTCAAATTATTATTATCAATTTGAATGGGAGCTCCGCTATAAGGTAGTACCTAATTTTTATATTAGATAGTTATTGAAGCCGGTAGCAATATTGGATTGGAGATATTGCAGTCAGCTGAGGGCGTAGCCCGAAGCCGGCAGCAATATATCCAATATTGTTGCTAGCTGGCTGAAGTAACTATCTGGTATAATCATTGGTCAACTTCATATCCACCAAATCACCAAAATTGTTGAAATTGAAGCAAATTTTAATTTTTAAAAATGAAGTATTGTATGAGCATGCGTACTTCTGTTGATTGTATATCCCACACGTTTTGATGCTAACGTTTGTCATGAAAGAAAGCCTTACAAGACTTTGTTTCTGAATGGGAACTGGATTTTGAAAAGGCTCTTAAAAGTACTGCCCATAAGAATCTTAGATCGTTAGAGTCTACTATATATGACCAACTATCTCTCGTTCAAGACTGGCTCTGTTCCAATAAGCTATTTCTTAATGTTGAGAAATCAAATTTCGTCATTTTCCATCCTCCACAAAAGAAATTGAATTACTCTCCTGAAATAAAAATAAATTCTATACTTTTACAGCACCAGTCTGAAATAAAATATTTAGGCATTATGATGGACAAGCATTTAAATTGGAAATCCCATGTTTCATTTATTTCACATAAAATTAAGTGCAACATTGGCGTAATATCCAAAGCTCGTCATTATGTAAATTTAGATATTCTAATGAATTTATACTATTCTTTGATCTATCCCCATTTAATATATGGTATCGTAGCTTGGGGACACACATATCAAACTACTTTAAATCCATGGTTTGTTTTACAAAAAAACTGCTTGCGGCTTATGATATTCGAAAGCTACAATTCTCATTAAAATCCAATTTTTGTTGTTGAAATAAATGTATGGAGTAAATCCATGAGTTGAGTCGATGACGTCACTGGCACCTAAAAAGAACGCTAAAAATCCAGTACTTCCCTTTCGAATTCTAAAAAGATATTTTAACTGGTGATCAATAGACCCTTGAAAATTTATTTCACGAAGTTTCTGCTAAATAGAATTTCACCGTTTTTTGATCAGAGTAGCACTTTAAAGATCACTTACTTAAATCTTACTTGTGATTCATACTCTAAGAACTAATTTTTTTCAGTGAAAAATATATCTATAATATCTTGATCCTATCTCTGTTTTATTACTTTTTTTTCTTTTTTCCACTAAATTATTTACATGTATATATTTATCAGCTGTATTTAATCATTTAGTATATATTATGTATTATTTAGCATATATATATGACGCTAAGATCTAATTTATAATGCTAACTACTCGGCTATCTACCCCGGTTAGCCCGCAAAGGTTATTGTAGATAGCTTGCATCCTTATTTAAGTATTAATGATGCTTTTTCTCTGTACCTAATAAAAAAACGATGCTAAATAAAACATTGAATCTGGTTCACCTAAGCAAGTCACACTGCAAGATTATCAATACGTTGTGTGATCACAACATTATCAAAAATATTGCCGTCTGTTAGACTAGATTGACGGCAGTATTTGCAACAATGCAGCTGATTTATGCTTTTTTTGTCTGCAGTCGTTGGTATAATGCAGAGAGAAAACAATAGGTTATCTCCCTATGTATTGTTGGCATGTGACGTGGGTGGTGTAGCAGTAAAAATGTTTTTCTCACCACTGTGAGTCCAACGGGTCGGGTCACTGGTTCAAGGCCTGCGGATGCCACATGTGAGTAGAGTTTGTTAGATGTGTTGTTCTCTCCCTTGCCACGAGGGTTTTTCTCCGGGTTCTCCGGTTTTCCTCCCTCCGTAAAAATCAACATGTGAGCTGAGAGTTGTATGCTTAAAACAGTCAATGTAGTGGTAGTGTGTGTGAGTGGATAGTGCCCCCAATTAGTGCGAAAGCGCTAGAACGACTAGGCACTTAAATAAAGAGATTTATTATTATTTAACGAAAAAATTAAGAATTACCATGGATAAAAGCCGAGGTTCGAGGTATTTAACTAATGTCTTAAAACCAAGTGGTTTTAGACTTGATAAAACAAGATTTGCGAGTTTATTAAACGGCATCAAAACTCCATCAATGTAAAGTAGAATAGTATAGCAAACTGCTAAATCACGCGCTGATTGGTCGAGAAGGACGGTGATATTTTGTGGAATCGAGGGGCTTCCTTTTACGTCCGCATATAAATGATTATCAATTTCTTTCTAGTCAAAATTTGGCTAATCCTTTCTATAGAAAAATGTTTTACTCTTTCATTACACTTTTAGAATAAATTTAGAATATTTTCATCTCCAATCAAATAATCTTTTGAAAAATATTAAAACAAATACAAACAAAAACTAAAAGGAAAACGATCGTAAACAGTTGCACCGTCGACAGACATGTTCAGTCCGGTTTTCAACTTACTTTCAAAACAATGTCAAAAGTGCTCTATAGCTTGCCCTAAAAGATTTGCTTACACATCCAAAGAAGAAAAGGTGAACATAAGTGAATATCAGTATTTCTAGAGTATTGTATAAGCCCAATTATTATGCTTCTGATCAGGTGAGCAGGACTAGATGCAAAATCACCACTTCTCAAGCTGGCCTAAACCATGCCCGAACAACATGCCGAAAATCAGTTCAAGACATGACAATTATTGATTTTTAGAAAGTCTTTACAAAGTTAATTGTTCAAGTATTTTCCTTAAGGAACGTTCATTTTTGAGTTTGTTTTACAGCCAAAATCTAGCGAAGTCCTAGCGACTTCAACTCAGCCAACTGTCCGTGTCTCTTCATCGAACCTATGGCCTAAAAACTCCGACAAAGTGCTCAAACTAGTTTTTTAAAACATCAAAATATAAAAAGCTTGATATGAGCAAAATATATTACACCCGATTTCAAAAGAATTTGTTTTCGTCGACCGACATTCACTCGACCGACATTCACTCGACGGCTTAGTAGCCTAGGGTATGGTTTTTGGCCCTGCTGTCTTGAACAGGGTATACATTTTACCCAAAATTGTCTTAAACAGGATCTATAATTTTGTCGAGATCCCAAGCCATATCATCTTTTTGTGTCTTAGATAGGGTACTGTATTCAAAATAAGAAAGCGCTTCCTCAGCCGTTTTTTGTTTAATCATATGCAACGGATCGGAATCGAATGACGAGGCTAGGGTCGATTTTCTTCTCTTTTGTCTTGAACAGGGTATGACTTTTTCACTTTCGAGTGTCTTAAACAGGGCCACGTTTCTAGAACTCCGGCAGCACACCCCTATCCAAAATGGGGTTGAGTACCGCCCGGGCTTAGTAGCCAGGCACCAGCGCCTTGTCTGACATTCATTGTCGATATTTCAGTTTAGTTCAGTTCAAATTGAAGTATTTATGGAGCAAAATAGGGTAGTATTTGTTGCTGACACTTGTACTAGTACAAAGAAAAATATCCTTCTTCACACCAAGACTTGTAATGGGAAGACAGTTGGAGATCCGATTGCCGGCATTCTGAACGACGAAGACATGAAGTCATTGAAGTCGCTAAAAAAACGCATTCAAAAAGATACTCCAAAACGAATAATTGACCTGCACAAAGTCGAAACGCTGACAGATTTACCCGTTAACTCTTAACCAGACTTGATATTCGTCTAAGTAAAGATCGGGTTTTAACAGAACCATCGACTTGAGAGTGTTATTTTCTTCATCTTGAGTAGATAACATTCAATCAGTATACTGTGTATTTTCGCCCTTCCTGAGCAAACAAGAGGCTAATTTTAAAAAATTATTCATACTCATAAGTAAGTAATCGAGGTCGTCCACGTCTTGCACGACGTGAAACATCTCCCACGCTTTTTGTACAGTCTTCGAATTTTACACACAAACGTCTTGCCAACAAATAGAGCACGACAAGTTTCTTTGATGTCGGAGCCATATATAACCTGGTGATAAATCACCCTCCATCGCAGATCGTCAGAAAACGTTTTCACATTTGTTCATCCAAAGATATAATCGGTAAATTCTCGCCTTTGTCAGTGGTGCTTGGTTACTAAGTCGTCGAGTGAATGTCGGTCGAGTGAATGTTCGGCTAAGACAACAAATTTCGAAAGTTCGCACTCTTTTGAAATCGGGTGTAACTTCTAAAATCAGAATCAAATTTACCCGCTCAATGTAAGACCTATTGTTTTCTAAATCTCCAGCTGCAAAACGATGTTCAAACTAGAACGTCTTGTTTTGCCGCTCATGAGACAATTCAGACAACTGTTCCTCCAGAATAATTCCCACCGGTGATTCTTCATTTCGATTGCAGTAAAAGAAAGTTTGTTGCGAAATCATTTGATCAGAAATTTGCTCCTCATTTTACAGCACGACGAGGCCCGGTTTGCAAAGGTGGTTTTCATTCATGCCTACAGCTTCAATCTGATTCGTCAGTTAGTTTTGTTTGTCGGCTATGAAATGGCTTCCCGTGCGCTCGCAACAAAATTGTCAGTCTGTACAGACCTCCTGCTCGGTTAATAAGACCTAAATAAAGAATATATGTCTGGTGATCCTGCCTAATGTCGTCTTGCAGCCTGAATTTAGCTTCTTTCGATCGATGAAAACTCGTAAAAGAACATTGCCTTCCCCTAGAAATATCACTTAGCATTTTGTGACCTTGATGCATACTTCTAGTAACATAAACAACTTGATAATATCATTGATCTTGTTTCATCAACCATTAGTAATTTTATTACCAAGCTTGGTAATAAAATTACTAATGGTTGATGAAACAAGATCAATGATATGACTAAACCAACCAACAAAGAAATTTTAGATATAACTTGATAATAGTTGTGAACAGAGTTAATAGTTAACTCTGTTGTGAATGACAATAGATTTGAAATATTATTGTTTTTTCTGAATAAAATAAGATGTTATGGGCTTGTAGAGCAATTAAAGCAACACCTCTGGGACAATTTTTAGAGCACAAGAGCAATTCTTTACCGAGTTATTGGCGAATGAAATTTTCAAATTATATTATAAAATAACTAGGATACTACGCGCGCTTTGATTGGCTGAGAGCTGTGTTTGCATGAGAGTATGTAAACACGGTTTTGACGTCACCATTTTTGTGCTTCGCGGCAGAATTTGGATTGAAAACTGAAGTTGACCATTGTAAAAACTTAAAAACAATATTCATGTATTTTATAAGAAAACAAATTGAAAAAGCAAAGCAAACTAGAGTCTGTTTTGATTTCTTTTCGCTTTCTTTAGGAAAAGGGACGGCAGCTCACTAAAACTGAATCAATTTCTAATCTTTTATATCCGTGTTTGAATGAAATAGTTTAAAACTAAAATAGAAAAGACCAAAAAACATGGAAGTTTCCATTGACAGGCTAAAAAAGTTCAATGATCCGCAAACAAACGTCACAGGATTCTAACAGAGCCAGCTGGGCCACGTCCAAGAGGACTGAAATTAGCAAGCTGAAAAGCATCGAAATAGGAGGCATGAAAACGTTTACAATACTAATAATTACTTCATTTGATTTAAAATAGGATTATCAAATATACAAGCAATAAAAGAAAATTACAGTAAATGAAGAGCAGCAGTTTTTTACGGTTCTGAATTGTTTTCTTACAGCCTCCTCAAGAGTCAAGTTCAATTCATCGCAAAAGCCGGATTGTTTTTCATTCATAATGGACAACACTGAAGCTCGAGACTAGCAAAAAATATCTCTTGTTCAACACCTATATTATAAAATTCGGGCACTAACCATATAATTCAAACAAAATTCAGTCTTATCCAGATAACTAGGCATCACACAGCTTCATAAACGGCAAATCTCCAAGCACAAATTGACTCTTCGTCGGCTCGACAATGTGGGGTTGCTTTGGTTACTGTCTTTTACACGACGTCCAAGAAAATAGTCGTTGGTTTTCTTTCAAGTTGGCGACAATTTTCAATGAAGAACATGCTCTTCGATACCTCAGAACTTTTCACGAAAACGAAGAGTTATTTTGTCTTTAGAAAGTACCATTTTTCTTTCATTTTAGCGAAAGTTTTCTAAAAGTTTTCTCTCAAATTTTTTAGCTCGAAAATCGTCAAATAGTTCGGGATTTCTACCGCGTATTTTGATTGGCTGGTTTTGAAATACCATTGTTATATACCAACTGTCAAAGTCAATTTTTTCCGTGCTCTGATTGGGCGAGAGCGCATCACGTGAACGTCAACAAATTTTGCTCTTTCCCCAGCAACAACTCTCAGCGGGCAACAGTGTGCTTTATATTGACCGGAAGTTGATTGAGCTTTGAAGGCACGTTTTTGGCAGCGCGCGTTTACAAATTCATTCATTCGGACATGCATAAGGCAAAACTCGTGTTTATTGTCAAACTTTTAAGACCAATATACAACATTTATTCCGAGAAAAAGATAATAATCAACCAGGAATGTTACCAAAAGAGCTGCAACAATTCTCCGAAAAACTATGTGTGAAAAAAGGTCAGTTTTGTGTGAATTTTGATTAAAAACTTTAACTGTAGGCAACGACGTTTTGCTTTCATTAGTATATTTGTTCTTTGACAGTTGATATATAACAAAACACTTCCGCCTTGGGAAACATTGGCGGTCTCGGGACCACAAAACAAACTGTTTCCCTCGGTCCCAGTCAATAAGTGTTAATTGTTAAGTTAATGTATTGAGAACGTATATTTTGATCATTGAATGGATGTAAACAATCATTCGTTTTGTAGTATTTTCTAGAGGAATAAAGTCATTTTATAAAAGCAATAGAAACTGAATTTTTTCCTGTGTTTGCATAGCCTGATATAAACACTCGAAAGCTTGGGAGAATTCGAGACAGTTATGCCAACCCCTCTAATGTTTATATCAGGCTATGCAAACACGGAAAATGTTTTCTATTGGTTAAGTGTAAATGTATGGCGGCGCCATCTTGGAAGACATGTTATCGTTATCCTCCAACATGGCTGCCAAAATTTTACAACATAAATTCAAGCATAAAGTTGATAAATATCACTTAATTTAACTATGAATAGCATTTCCAAGTATACATAAAACCAAACTAATTTAATTTGACCCAATTATATTGATTTCCAAGGCATTTCATACACGTGACATTGCCGGTTGTGTGACACAACTAAAAGATTCTAGGGCTTCCAAAAAAACATCGATCCCATCAAAATATCTGAATATAAGTCTACAAAAGAACTCACATCACAATTTT
The DNA here is from genome assembly GCA_029948255.1 of Telmatactis stephensoni. Lineage (NCBI taxonomy): Eukaryota > Metazoa > Cnidaria > Anthozoa > Actiniaria > Isophelliidae > Telmatactis > Telmatactis stephensoni. Next base: position 513,690 of record JALIZF010001794.1, on the reverse strand, counting down.
CTAAAACATATGGTAGAATAAAACTGATAAGTTTCGAAATTAAATTATTTTAGTTTGAATTTTTGTGATCTGTAATATGCAAACGAAGAATAGAGTACTTTAAGTCATACTTTCCCCGTCTGAGAGCGCCACATGTAAACTTATAAATATAAATACACAGAGTAACTCACATTTCTCACTGCATGTGTTGTTAAACGAAAAGAAATAGAGTCAATTATAAGTCAATGATATTTTGCATTCTTTCCGCGAGTTCCGCCCTCTTAGTATTATGATCTCTAATCAGTACACACCCCTCCTCTTACCGAGCTTTAGGATGGTTGGTGAGGGATCATGATTGATCATAAGTGTTTTTCCATATCTTGAATCGAATTAAGGAATTAAACACAGACTTAAATTAGCAAAGCAAATATCACCCCACACTCTAATTTTTAATTCTATTCGAACTTGACCAGACGTTCAAGAATGCGTGACTTTAAAACGAAAGCGTCAATAGTGATTTCCGATCTAAAAGTTCCGCTATTTCTCCGAAATCATCGATGAAAATATTGAGAAAATATTGTGTTTTATCCTTTGGGATTGTTAAATAAACCGTTTAGCTAAAGAAGAAAAGTCAAGGAGATTCTTAGTCATCTTCGCTAGCTTATCAGAATTGCTATTCGGTATCAGGAAAACAGCACACTCAACCTCCAAGATTATTTTTTAAAAACTGTAGAAATGATCGAACAAACAACATACTGAAATAGGAGACTACAAAGAAAGAGAAAAAAGGTTGGAAAGTAGGAATTTAAGAGAGATTGTGGCTGTACCTACCTGAATCAGGTTGCTCGTCGATCACAGTATGCAAACTAATAACGATTAACCGCTGACCATAACATGTGATCTCAGTAATCAAGGGCGTGGATAGACCAATACACTCCGCTTTTCTACGTAAATGCTATACTTACATACTTTTTTGTGGACCCATTTTATATGTTTTTCCCATTATATTTCCTTTTTATTTCATATAAACGAGTAGTGATTTGTTTTACAACCTATTGTTAGCCTAAACAAATTCGTTGTTAGACGTTATCACGCGCACTAAATTCATAATACAAGATGAAACATGTTCTACAAGGTATGTTTCTAGCCTCTAAAAATAGTATCAAGTTCCGCACTGTTCCGAGAATGTATTTGATTTCCTCGTGCCCAGTTCATTCCGTCCCAGTTTCAGTCTGCATAAGCTCGTGCTTGGCACGCGACCGAGCGAGCACGTGATCAGTTAATCGATGCTGATGACAGACACCCGTCATTACCACCGTTCCTAAAGTTGAGCTGGCGACCTTTCTACGAACTTATCAAATACTTCCGCTGTCTTACTGTGTATAAAGCCTTGAATAAACAAGCACCAGAATATTTGTCGTAAATGTTAAAACCGTTTAGCAGCGTACACCCCAAAAACACAAGGGGATCTAGGAATTTGAACCTTGTTCTTCCTAAAGTGAAAGCTAATTCAGGAATTTAAAGCTACTATTAACTAGAACTAACTTGACAGTGAGATTAAAAAGGACCCAAGTGTGGCAGCTTTTAAACATTGTAATAAATCAAACGTACTTTCAAATAGCTAGTTCATAGAGTTTAGAGTTACTCTGAACATTATATTTTCAACGCTTTGAAAACAAATAGAAGTCTTGAGATTACTTCCACAAATAGATTATTCTTAAATAGTTTCAGAAATATTTCTATGGTTTTATTTATCATTTTAATCGTTCATTAAAGACGTTGTAAAGACTATGATAGTTTTTTACAATGTTAGATTAGTTAAGTTTTGACAGCAAAGAACAGAAGTATATAATCAAAACAGGGGCGGATCTAGCATTTTGACTGAGTAGTTTCCAACTCGACCGAAACTAAATGAAATCGTATGATACCATATTTACACTTTACATATTCTGAGCATTACAATAAACACATTAATAATTACTACTAGCCGTTTCTAACAGAATGTGAAGTGCTGCGAACTGTTTAAGTACTCATATACCGTATTATTCAAAATGTATAAATACATTTTATTCAAATTTATTACCTTTTCAAACAATCACAATCTTTAATAGCATTAAAGGTAGTTCATAAAAATATGAATCGCACTCTGTGGCGGATAAAGAATACTTTTGTATTACAGAGAATCTGACAAAGAACTGTACATGTAAATGTTGTTTTGGTTGATGTGAATAAATATCTGTCGATTTAGCTGAAATAGTGAGAGTAGTCTGTGTAAATAAAGCAAAGTGTTGATTCTGTCACCGCAGAAATTTTAGCGATATGATGTGGCTGTCTCGGTGAGATTTTACCTCTTTGAAGAACGTTCGAATACAACTTATCGTCTTGCAGCCTGAATTTAGCTTCGATCGATGAAAAGCTCGTAAAAGAACATTGCCTTTCCCTAGAAATATCACTTAGCATTTTGTGACCTTGATGCATACTTCTAGTGACATAAACAACTTGATAATAGTTGTGAATATCAATGAATTTACCTCGGAAAAAAAACCCAGCTGAATCCTAATTCATATAATGTCGCCATGCTGTTTCACACATACAACAAACGTAAAACAATATGCCAAGATGACAACTGCACTCACCACGCGACAACTGGTTACGAACAGTTGCGAGATAGGTAGATTTAGTTGTGTTTTTACGTTTGTTATATGTGTGAAACAACATGGCGACATTATATGAGTTAGGATTCAGCTGTATTTTTTTCCGAGGTAAATCCATCGATATTCACAACTTTAATGCTATTAAAGGCTGATTGTTTGAAAAGGTAATAAATATGATTATCCTATAACTATTACACATTAGCCAATCAGAGCTAAGCATTTTCTATGAATACAGAGCGGTATTTCATGGATTTTCTATGAATACAGAGCGGTATTTCATAAAATGTATTAGCCAATCAGATTGCTCAAAATTTGAATTTAGCCAATGAAATTCAATATTTTTTGAATATATAATTAGCTGAGAAACGAGCGGGAAACCGCCGGCGCGTTTGCATCGTCGAGTTTCGATCGAGTTCAACTACTTCAAATGCGATTTCTTCTCTCTCAGAAGAAAATATTGATCATTATAGAGGCACAAAAGAACCCAAGAACACAAAAGAAGACTGAGGTGGACACTAAGAAGGTTTTGGACTTTATTTCACAAGCTCCGTACTGCAAAGAGAGTCCAACTGAACCAGAACGCTTGAACATTCTTGTCAAACATTGTCTACTGAAAATTCGCAAGTATAATGGATCTGAATACGAACCAAATGCTCTAACGTCTTACAGAAACTCCACTGGCCGATATTTGAGAGGTAAAAACTACCCAAAGCTCATCGAGAAGTGCTCAGTCAAGCAAAGAGAAAACTGATAAAACGGCTTCGCTAAGATGGGTTGGGGAAAAAACAAACGCACGAAAATGTTTGACAGAGGATTTTTCCAATAAAATTAATGTTGGCGTCATGATATCTTTAGAAAAGCGTAATTTTTGACTAAAATGTGTAATAGTTATAGGATAATATGGTTATTTGATGTTTTTTTATGGAATACTGGTCAACATTTCACTCGAAATTTATGTTATTTTGTATACAACTCGCCTAAAGGCTCATTGTATACTAATAACGGCATAAATTTCTCGTGAAATATTCACCCGTATTCCATAGAAAACCATCAAATAACCACTAAATATAATGTATTTATACATTTTGAATAATACAGTATATGAGTACTTAAACAGCTCGCAGCACTTCACATTCTGTTAGAAACGGCTAGTATTGACGGAAGCTAATTTGGCAAAACCCGCTTGACTGTTTTGATCAGTGTCTGAGTTCGCATGATGTTGAAAATTCACTAATCTTGCAGTGGGATTCCTGTGTATCATGCGTGTTTATAGACCAGCTCTGAACTCGACTTTTTGGCATGTAGACATGTAGACATGTGGAGTGAACGATGATTCGTGACATCATCGAAATATGTTTGGAATCATCGGGATTAATGGTTCGTGATATATCACTTAAAATTATGCCAAGATGACAACTGCACTCACCACACGACAACTGGTTTAATACGAGCAGTTGCGAGATAGGTGGATTTAGTTGAATTTTAAGTGATATATTAGACCATATTAACTATGATTAGACTAGGCGCATTTTCGGAAAATCAGACACCTAGCCTGGAGGCAATTTGGGGTAGAAGCTGGTAACATAACTAGTCTAAACTGATTTTTTTGACAGCTATCAAGACGTATTCTACAATCTTATACGTGTAAATGACGTATTTTGTGAATTGCTACAGTCATTTCATACTAACGGCTGGAAAGAGCACATCAAAATCAGTAAAACAGCTTCTACCCTAAAATGCCTTCACTGACCATTAATTCCGATGATTCCAAATATATTTCGATGACGTCACAAATCATCGTTCACTCTACATCCTACATACATGCCTACCATAAAGTCGAGTTCAGAGCTGGTCTATAAACACGCATGACACACAGGAATTCCACTGCAAGATTAGTATCGCTGCTCGCTTTGCTCGCAGCAACTAACTTGACTGGGAGATTAAAAAGGCCCCAAGTGTAGCAGCTTTTAAACATTTTTATAAATCAAACGTACTTTCAAATATGCTTCCGAGCTAGCTGATAGAGTTTAGAATTACTCTGAACATTATATTTTCAACGCTTTGAAACAAATACAAGTCTTGAGATTACTTCCACAAATAGATTATTCATTCATATCTGAATTCTTGGGATGCATGTAACGTCACGGCAGCCCGATCTTGGATGAACTTTAACAAAAGATTTCTCATTAGTGTCTCTTGTTTGTTCATCCAACTCATGGCTATCGCTGCATTGTATTTTTTGATTCCCAAAGGAATGGATGAAACCCAGCAATACTTAATTAATTTCAGAAATATTTCTATTGTTTTATTTATCATTTTAATCGTTCTTGAGTGTGTGTTTGTGTGTGTATTATCTTTAATATGTGTATTATCATTATCATTATCATCATTATAATAGAATTCAGTTGTACCTATATATCTCCGTCATCTTAGCAATGAAAAATGTATAACTGTCATCTGGTCCATCTTTAGCTTTAATTCCGGTTATTTATTAGGGCCAGTACCTTTTCTAATTTAAAATTAAATTATTATTATTATTATTATATGTTATAAACTATTATATCAAAGGTACAATAAACAAATTGTTGTTGTTGCTGTTGTAAATTCGTAATCATTTGCATACTCCTCCAAGTAATCACAACCATAAACCGTCAACCCTCCAGCTAACTCCCCTTCTTAATAGTTTGTAGGATTAGTGTGCAAGCAGCAGTGTGCAAACAGCGCACTAATCCTACAAACTAAAAAGGGAGTTAGCTGGAGGGTTGCAGACTAATTCATAATCATTTGCATATTCCTCGCTTACAGATATTCAAAATCTTCCCTTATGAATAGTAAAACCCTCTTTGTGCTTGTGCACTAAAGGTGCCCACTTATCCTAGAAGCTCAAGGGGGAGGGGTGGTCTAGCTGGGTTATTCACTGTGCATTAGTGCACTAAAAGGCTGCTACTGAGCTTAAGGTATCAGGGTACCCCAAAGTTTCTCAAAAGGGTCAATTTTTGCTTTTTTACATTTTCTGATAGAATACACAATAAGCTATGATTTAGTGAAAAAGTTATTTCACTGGCGATTTTTAATAGCGAGTTATAAACTTTTTTCCGGCTTAATCCCTGTCAATTGTCTGTTGACATCTCTTGTCAATTGACCTATCATCAAAAGAGCTTGTCGGTGAAGAATATATTTGTCTATAACTATCGAAACCTTTGTAAAAAGATTATTCAACAAGAGCCAAAGTTCAATGGGATCAAATTGCCTTGACTTCCCGTCATTTGTGTGGGAAACGTAACAAGATTTTGGTTGCCCTTTACTTCAGCAGTCATCGGGCAAGATTATGAGGTGTTATAATCCCCTTGTATCAACAAACCCGCTTCTTGGCTCCAAAACACATTTTTGCGTTTTTCTCGGAAGTGAATTTATGTTCATTTAGCCGTGTATTTTGAGTTCCCGGTCAAAGGGATTTTAATGGATTCATCTGAAATTTGGCAGAGGTTGTCTTCGATAGTTGTTCTTTAAAAGTGTGTCTCTGATTTTTGATTTTTTGCTCCATTCCAAAGTTATCGTCTGTTTTGTATCGGATACAGCTATTTTGGCGGTGTTGTAACTTTAGGAACGTATAACAGAACAACGGGGCAACTAATCAAAAATCTGAGACACACTTTTGACAAGTGATATCTCATGATCTCAGAAAGATAGTAAACATTGTTTTCGGATCAATATTGATTGACCGGGAACTCCGCGAAGACACCTCGGTGAAAATTTGAATAATTCGCTCTAACTTAAAAGGAAAAAATTATTTTACGATAAAAATAATAGAAATAGTTTCTACATGTATTCAGCTTTCTAAAAATGTATACTTTAATGGGGTTTAGACTAAAAGGTTTGTTGCAATATAGAGTTGAACGCACACCGGTTGCTAGGGGTACCCTGATACCTTAACATACTACTTTTACGGCAAACGGCAACTGTTAAACGACAAACTGTAGCCGTCTGTCCTCAGCCGTTTTTACACTTAAGTGAAAATATTTTATTTGCTTGTTGGATTAATTTAAGGATTAGATTAAAATATATAATCAAAATCAAGGTCAATTTTGGCCGTTGTCGTTAGCAGTTTGCCGTAAACGTCAATCTTAAGATCGCTACTAGGAGAAAAATACTAGGACTCCTAACTTGAATTTTTGTTTTCTCATATCTGCCTGGCTGTTTTTAGATTCATATTTTCCGCATCCAAGCAAGCATTGAATGGCATTACTTGGCCGTATCAAATGGTTCCCATCTTCACCGCTTTTGTTCTGAGATTGAAACCAGACAATAGGAGATTCTTTGAGACGGGTTCCATGTGAGTTGCTCGCTCCAAGTAGTGGTTTTCTGATACAGCCAACCTCATTAACGATGTCCAGATAAAAAAAACCTTTTCAAAAATTCCATACCTCATAAAGTATTCATCAATCTCGCTTATTTAGAAAGAGGATTGAAGGATTTTTGCCTTCATTGCATCTGAAGCTGTAGTAGTAAGGAGTGTAGTGTTATGCCACGCCCAAAAGCATTTTAATATCAACTCAATAATCTTTTAGCAAAAGTTAGCCTGATTTAAACATGTCATAAATCTAAGTTTGTAGTTCTGAACAGTTTAGTCGTTAATAATTGTAGGACTGTTTTCAATGTCGACCGTGGACGTCGTTATAGTGAAAGTCAATTTAGTTCCTGTTTACGACACATTTGTAATTCAATTTTAAGGCTAACCAGATTTTAAGTAGGGAATTCCCCCTTTTTCAGTAATTGCCATTCGCAAGTTCAAGGCTAACTAAATATTAATTAGGGAGTTCCCCTTCTCAGCAATTGTCAATCCTTATAGCTTAAACTCTATTCCTAAAAAGGAAAGTATTTCACTTTTAAACAAAGAGCATATCTAGGTAAATAAGCTGTAAGAGTTAATAGTTTTTGGAGAGATTAGAAGACACCAGAAGAGTAATAAAGTAAGCAGAGCAAGAAGAGCGAACTTAATAAGAGAGCAAACTTAATAAAACTCGTAGATCAATATCGGTACCGCAACAAATTGGTGGAGAACCTAGTGCGAGGTTTGTTGAGTTCTTTTATTGTGATTTTCGTGGTTGCTTGATTTTTTACTTGTTCTCTGGATTTTCCATTGCCACAAGATATTATTTACGTATTCTTATTGTTGTTTAATCATAGCTGTATGTTATTCTTAACTTAATTTTATTGTTCATATTTTATCTTATCTTTTAACACCGTACTTAATTGCTATTTAACTTGCCGTTAGTGTTAACTTGTGGTTTCTGCGCTTTTGTTTTGGTCGTCTCCGCGGCGCCACAGGCAAGCTCTGAAAGCATAGCGTTTTAGCATTTTAATTGTCTGCACCTTTTTTATTATTTGCTAAGTTCGTTAACTTTTTTCAAACTGTGGACTCGAAGTAAAGCTCGAGCGGGGAAAGCCGTTTCAGCAGAAGAAGAGGTCTGTGAGTGTCCGGACGAGCCAAAAAGGCCTAGCCCTGTTAAGAAATTCTTTCAATCTGCGCGACAGTTACTTCATATCTCACCCGACGCCAAAAGTACTCCAGTGCAAAAATCTTATTCGTTTTCACATCTTAGCCGAGTTGCTGAAGACAACGACGCAAGTCCAACGCAGGACCCAACAGTTTCATCTGCTAATGTTTTACCTAGGATAAGATCGCGCGTACCGCTTACAACGTTAGAAACTAGCGCAGAAAATATCGCTTTTGCAGCAAGCAATTTACAAACAGCAGTTAAACGTCCTCCTCAGCCTCAGCCTTCTCAAACTCCTTTCTTTGATAATTTTACAACTGTGCCTGAAGAATTGCCTCCTCCGCCTGAAGAGTGGTTAGAAATATATGAACCGCTTGAAGAGGACATTGGTCATGAGCACGTAACGATAAATCCTTTTTATGACGACGTTGTTATTCAACAAAACGAAGAGAATTTACCAGATTTTAGTGGCTCAACGTCAGTATATACTCCGTAGGCAACACCCACAATTTAGCGCTGAAACTGAAACTTCTGGACATCAACAACAATTAGAATCAGATGGTTCAAATTCCCCTTTAGATTCAATGCGCATGATGGAAGAATCTTTAGAAAGACAATTGGAAAACTTAAGGCTTGAACATGAAGATCATGAACGAAGAATGGCCGCTTTGCATACCGCTTGCCAAGAGTCATTAGGATTTAGGGGAGTCTTTAGCTTTCCTATGTTTAAAGGGGAGGAGAATGAAGATATTCACAGTTTTATTAACAATTACACTCGCGCTGCCGAAATGTGTGGATGGACAAAAGAAAAGCAGGTTAAAGCGCTTCCATTGTATCTTAAAGGAGCTGCTAGTATTTGGTTCACTTCTCTGCCCGACTCTGGCAGCTTGAACTATGATCAACTTGTAGGCGCTCTAGAAAAACAGTTTGCCTCAACAGCTTCTAACTGGCGCTTAAGACAAATTTTAAATGAGAGAAAGCAAAAAGAGGGAGAACTGCTAAGTAGTTACGCTACTGATATTCGTAAGCAATGCAGTAGGCTTAACTTGCTGCCTTCAGAATGGCTTCATCATTTTGTCAAAGGCCTGCGCAGAGACATAAAAGAGTATGTTGCATTGCGAGAACCAGCTACATTCGAGGCAGCAGAAAATTTTGCGAAATTAAAGGAAGTTATGTCAGCAGATTGTAGCAGTGCACCAGTTGATACGAAAAAACTATCGCAAGAAATCATCCAACAACTGAAGGAATCTGGGTTGGCCTCAGCTAGCCTTGGCCAGATGCCAAAATCAACAGTTGCAGCAATCTCTAAGCCAAGTGAAAGTGCGATCAATGCTGGCGCGCAATTCGGGAATATGCCTTTTTCAAGCTCAATACCTAGTAACTTAGACCCTACAATAAATGGCCTAAATTTTCCTAGCCTACCGCAGCAGAATTTGCAATATGCAGTACCACAAAGTGGCCAGCAATATGATTCAATGCCGTCAACAGCGACTCCTGATATTAGGCAAATAATAAGAGAGGAAATTCAACAACAGTTTAGAAGTCAAGGCCAAAGTCAAAATGCAAATAGAGTTGGACAGAATCGTAGTTGTTCAGGTAGTTTCGCAAGAGGTAGAAGAACAACATCCGGTGTCATTATTTGTGGCTATTGTGGTAAACGAGGTCATGCTATTTATAATTGTAGATCTTATTTTGCTCAAAATACCCAGCGTCAGGATCAAAGCCAAAGAAATTTCAACCGCAATCGAAATCAAAACCAAAGTACCAGCAATCAACGACAGCAGAACCCTGCAAATCTCCCTAATCAAGAATTTCCAGTGCGTAGTACACAACATAAGCCCCAGGAAAACTAGAGGGGGCCCTCATCATAGAGTTATCTTCTAGTAATCATAGGATGGGGTCCGTGACAATTCTATGCCTAAACGAAATCAAGAAATAAAAACGCAAACGTTTCGGCGAAAGAGTAACGCCACCAAAGAAGCCAGCCTTGTACAGAATGACAAAAACGAAGAAACAAAAGATGAAGTTTGCGCAAATTCTCTTAGAGATCAGTTGTATCTTAAGTCTTTTGAAGCACAAAATTTATTACAAAAACAGCGCGCACAAATACAACAAAGTTCACAAGAAAGTGCCAAAGGCGAGCCTTTAGTTGGAACTACTGTACAACAAGATTCTGCAATGACGTCTACGCAGTGTCAAGTTCAAGGTAGTCGTAAGGTTCAGCCAACAATTAACAAAGAAAATCAGCAAACTGAAATTAAACAGGAAAAGGGACAAACCGCCCCAACAAGGGTCAATCGTATCAGTGTAATTAAACTGAGTGGAAACCCAATTAATTCAACGTTAAAAGGAAAAATTGGCGATGTGGATGTTACCTTACTGGTCGATACTGGAGCGACAATGACATGTTTGAGCGACAAGACTTGGCAGAAGCTCAAACATAATCATCAGTTATTATCATGTAATCGTTCAACGGCAGTAGAAAGTGTCGACGGAAAACCTCTAAATGTGTTAGGAGAAACTAGTGTAACTTTACAAGTACAAGATAATGTTTTTAGTCTACGAGCAGTAGTAATTAGGAATTTGAGTTACGACTTTATTTTAGGAAGAGATTTACTTAATCAGTTTATTTGTGTCTTTGATCTTTTTGAAGGGATATTTACTTTAGTGCCTAAGTCGACAGATTCTCAGGAAACTCTAAACAACGAACTTAACTTTCCTTTTCCGGAAATCGATGATATACCAGCAGTTATGAACAACACAGAAAATGAAGAGAAGTCCTATGCAGTACATGCTCCATTTACTTTTATTTTGCCTCCGCAATCGGAGACTATCATAGCAGGAAAGCTTGATGAAGTATTGCAACAAGACACCACTGGTTTGATAAGTGCTAGAGTAGAATTGCCAGAAAAGTACTCTATCATTGGTGCAGCAGAGCTTGTTAAGTTATCAAGTGAGAATACAGTCCCGATACGATTAATGAATCCAACTGCTAAACCAGTTAGAATTTATAGAAGAACGAAGTTGGCGACATTCAGTTCTGTTGACCCGAACATTGAAACCTTTGAATTAGATGGCAAAAGGAATGATCACGCAACGCAGGTAAACATACAAGAACAAATGGAACGTGACTACTCTTCACTTCCGGACATTTCCAAGTCTGCTTTTTCCGGTCCAGACAAAGCGAATTTACGTGATTTATTATATGACTATCGTGATATTTTTGCTAATAAACTGCAGGATTTAGGCCGAACAACGTTGGTGCAGCACACAATTCTAACCGATGATCAAGTTCCAATTAAACAAAGACCTTATCGGACTTCACCAGAAAACAGAAAAGAAATAGACAGACAAGTTAAGGAGATGTGTGATTTGAATATTGTCCAGCCTTCAACAAGCAGTTGGTCCAGTCCTGTGGTTCTAGTCAAAAAGAAAAATGGAGAAATGCGTTTTTGTGTAGATTATAGAAAAGTAAATGCAGTAACAAGAAAAGATTCATTTCCCTTGCCTTTGATATCTGAAGTTTTAGATAGTTTGTATGGAACCCAGTACTTTACAACCTTAGACTTAAAGTCCGGTTATTGGCAGATACCATTAGACCCAGCTACTAAAGATAAGTCAGCATTTGTTACTCATAATGGTTTGTATGAATTTCAAGTCTTGCCGTTTGGTTTAACAAACTCACCAGCATCGTTCCAACGTTTAATGGGTCACATTTTGCGAGGCTTAGAGTACAAGAGCGCACTTATCTACATTGATGATATAATCATATTTTCAAAGTCTGCTAATGACCATTTGAAGCACCTTGAAGAAGTATTCTCAAGATTGCGTGACGCCAATCTCAAGTTAAACCCAAAGAAATGCGAATTTGCCAAACAAGAGCTTGAATATTTAGGTCACCTAGTAACACCTAGTGGCATTAAACCGTGTCTAAGTAAAATCAAAGCAGTACAGGAATTTCCAGTTCCGAAAAATTATAAGCAGTTAAAAAGTTTCCTTGGATTGGCAAACTATTATAGAAGATTTATTAAGAATTTTGCAAATATAGCCCATCCTCTAAATCACCTTACAAAGAAATCTGTAAAGTTTGAATGGAGTCCTGAATGCCAAGAAGCTTTTCATACCTTAAGGCCCTGTTCACACTACAGTTCTAGATCGATCTGAGTTCGATCCAGCCTAAAGCGATGTACTAGACTGGATCGATCTCAGATCGATCTAATGCTGTAGTGTGAACGGGGCCTTTAATCAGCTTTAACAACTGCGTCCATATTAGTGTATCCAGATTTTACCAGAGAATTTCACCTGTTTGTTGATGCAAGTTCAACGGGTATAGGAATGGCTTTAGCACAAATAACAGATGATGGTTTAGAAAGAGCTATTGCTTATAATGGTCGTAATTTTACTCAGGCAGAGCAGAATTATTCAACTACAGAAAGAGAATGTTTAGCTTTAATCGAGGGAATAAGAAAATTCCAGTCCGTCACTGAAGAAATGGAGCGGATAAGGAACTACTACATAGCTCACCCAAGGCCTATTCCTGAAGGCGTCATCTTTCGTCCAGGCTAACAATGTTATAAATGTGCAATTAAGAATTTAAGTTGTAATAGTAGTTATTCTGTTAAAGCATTCATGTCAGAGTTAATATAAATAAATTGTGTAATACGTAACACAAATAAATTGTACGTATATCAGTTTATACAAATAAAGTATTAATGTTAATAAAATTATATTCTTGAAATCATTTCGTATTATAAATGAAAGTTTACCTGATTTCTTATAGGTCCATTACATGTGCAGTTTCAACATGTGGTACTTGTTCGTCTTAATTTTTAGCGAAGTCGTTTATAACCAGCTTGTTGCCACTCAGCAATATGGGTCACTTAATGAAAAAATTACATTCTACCCTTCATCATTGGTGATAAGTCACAGTGCTAAACCGTTGACCTTCTACGATGACACAAAGTTGATTCACGTATCAGTAGAGCTGCCAACTCTCTCAATGGGAGAACCAATCATCTTTTCAAATTACTCTTGTTCGAGATTGAAAACCGATTTCTACAACCGTTTACTCAATTCACTGTTGCAAGTCCAAGAAACGGCACAGCGACTTTTGTCCTTGCCTGGCTTTTCGACGCTGATTGAGTGCGACACTTACCTAAGAAGATATTTTTACTACCAAACTGGAATACCATCAAGAATGAGTTGTCCTAGAGGATATAGAAATAGCTTACAAAAATGTAAGTTGTGGGCACTTAATAAGTGTCGTAGTTTGACTACTGACGAACGTATGTGGCTAAAAGGCAAGAGAAGAAAACCAAGATCAAGTTGGTTTTGCCATGCTGGTGCCATGGGAATTTTTAGAGCCCTTTACAAAGCCACTGGTCATACATGTGAGACAAACCACGTGAAAAATTTAATTTAATTTAATTTATCAACTCTGTTTGCCATCTTTTTCAACTCTATCTTCCATTCTTTGAATGTTTTGTCTATTCCTTTCACAGCAAAAATCAGTCCATTAAGCTTAGTGTTCATGTTATCTGTAATCTTGAAGAGATGGACAACTTTACCATTTACTACATGAATCAAATGTCTGGCGGTATCCATAGCCATGGTAATATGGTAATACTTCTGAGTGTTGACTTTTTAAAAAAAATAAAAGCGCTTCTTTCTGAATACTTTCTCTTTTGTACCTTAATTTTCTTATTTTTGTTCAACTTTGATTAAAGAAAATCGGAGAAAGAGTTGTCACTAAAATGTCTTTCCTTCTTTCTCTTTCTATTTTTTTCCGTTGCCTCTTTCTTCCTTTTCTCTTTCTTCCTTTCTTCTTCTTTCTCAAGCATGCCCATTCTCCAACGTACACTCATATTTCACGACTATTCATCTTATAAGTACATAAATACACTGAGGGGAACATGGAAGGTTGCCCAAATCCGCAAATCCGCAAGAAAAATCTTGGGAAATTGATCAAAATCCGCATGTGTGATTTCTGTAATAAAAGCACTTGAAAACTACTATATTTGTAAAACTGAGAGTGTTACAACAACTGCTTATTTATACATTTGCATGCTATGCTTTGATATAAAGTTTGTTCCGCAATGGAATATTGTTATAAAAGAAAGCCATTTCTCTGACGAAAAGTATGTTACACATGTCCGTAAGTAGCATGACCATATAAATTATAGTTTCCATTGGATCATTTCTTCAAATCCGCGATTCTGACCAATGTGGATGAATCCGCAAATCCATCCTTAAAAACATCATTATCCGAGAATCCGCATGTAAAAGAAGGCTCAATCCGCCGATCCGCAAACCTCCATGTCCCCCTCTACACTCACTAGTGGTCAGCTTTACAAGGATATGGTATTTGCTTATTCTTTCCTTATTAATTAATGCAAATAGAGTTATTATAAATAAACTGTGAGCAGGTGACGGAAATGGGAAAAAACATGAGGTGTCAGAAAAATCATTGTTTTATCACTGCGTTTATTTGCCTCAAAACTAAATCCTACTAAATTACATAATTACAATTATAATAACACAGTTTCTTTTTACAGTCATCTTTTTCGCAGAACGTTATGAAGTGCAGAAGTGTTCTTTTGGCCTATGTAAATAATCAACAGTTCATGGAAAACGACATTCCCAGAGTATTTTTCGAATCATGTAGTTTATAAATTCTTCCTCAATTATAGTATTGATAATATTAATACTAAAACTCGGTTGTTTTTCCAACTTCGGCAACATTTTTGGAAAAAAACCGTTTTAATAACTGCATGCAATCACCGAATCATTTTTTTATAACTTTAAGTAACTGAATTAGTCACAGTTTATTCTTCGGTTCCAAACAATGCTGATAATACATTAATACAGCGTAACATAGCGTAATGTTCGAAATCTATAATAAAGTTAACTAGACGCACACGTGCGTTCACTCGTGCCTATGCCTGGAGCCCTTTCTAAGAGAGGCTCCAATGACCGGCTCCGTTCGTACTCTTCCCCTAGCCGTTTCACGCATTCTTCACCATTCCGGGAAATAGCTAACCGTAACAAATGACCTTTTTTGAATCGGCTAACTTAAACTAAAAAATATCTTGATTAGTTAGTTTGTCTGTCAACAGCTATTAGTGCCTTTGTCTTTCTATTATCATGCATAGGTATTAGATATCTCCAACATGCAAAAATATACCAGTTTTATATTCAACTTCTTATTTCACTATATATCTCAATTGTTTGCTGTAAAGACTTCTACAACGGCATATTTGACACAATAACAAATCGTGTATTTTTTCGTTCATGTTTCGGATGTTATATATATGAATAAAAGACGTTACGTGACCAAACGCGAAATACAAGGTCAATGGAATCTAGTTTCATGCCATTCCGATATTAAATTAAAATTCACTACAAAAACCTCTCAAGATCTCTTAAATGCTTGAATGAGGAATATAATTGACTTGCTTCTATGTATGTTCGTTTAGCAACATGTAGGATGAGAAATTCGTAGTTTTCCAGCTCATAGGAAATAGTCGTTATCGCGAGGGCCTCGGATTTCAAGTACTCCATTTAGAGTTCGATATTTGGTCAAAGTATTGGAGATGAAGCTCAAAATAACAGCCCATTCTGAAGCTCATATAAGTATATAGGTATATCTCGAGTTAAAAGCTCCAAATTACATTGTTCTACTGCAGGAAAAGCCTGTCTCTGAAAGCTATTTTCTTTGAAGTCGGCCATCTTGCATTCCTAAAGTTCCTGGCTTGCGTTCGCTGTCGCTTAAAGGTGATGAATGAAGGGCATTGTTTTTACGCTCTTAACCAATCAGAGGTCCCTCAGGACGAACACAGGAAAAAAAAAAAAAAAAAAAAAAAAAAAAAAAAACATTTGCAGTTTATAACTCGTTCCCGGCCTAAAGGCCTGGGCACGAGTAATAAATGATAAATAAAGTTAATATCGTGAAAGGAAACTAATGGAAACTAGAAAACTTACCCGAAGGTCCTACTCAGACTAGAGTACTGCAACTAACTGATTAATTTTATGCATACTTGTAAATAAATCCATACTTGAATAAACAAAGAAAATTCCTACGTGTTACTCGATACACTCCCCACCCTCAGAAAGCAAATCTTAATTATGGAAATCGTATCTTAATGAAATTGATACTAATGAAATTAAATTAAACCTATTATTAAACTATTATTAAACTAAGTGTCCAAGTGTTCATTCAAGTGTTCATTCAAGTGTTCATTCAAGTGTTCATTCAATTGTTCTTTCAAATGTCCTTGTCCTGCTGGGAATCCTGTTCTTGCGCCGGTACTAGAACAACCAATCTTTGAACTGCTCGTAGAACGGTGACAGGGGATCTTTGTTCTTGCTTGTACGTCACTTCCGCTTTTCGCACTCTTCCATTATCATCTGGGAAGACTCTGGTGACCTTTCCAAGTTTCCATTTGCCCCGAACTTGATTAGAATCTTGAATAAGAACAACGTCGTCGATCATCACATTTCTGTGAGCTGTATGCCATTTTGTCCTGATTGTTAAACTTGGGAAAAATTCTCTTGTCCAGTGTTTCCAAAATGCGTTGATTACTCGTTGGACAAATTCAAAGCGCAGTCTTGGATTGCGAGTTTCTCTAAATGGTCCGCTAGGTACTCTTGAGGAACATCTACCGAGGATAAGATCATTCCTTGTTTCTTTTTGTACATTGCAAGTACTCTTGCTGTAACTCTAATCAATCTCATGTAGGATGAGAATCTTTGAATATTGATTCTGGCAGACAGGTTATCTGTTCTCTTTACATCTGTAGTCATAATCGGTTTTTCTAGCTTTACATCACAACAGTTCTGACTTACAGGCCAGTGGTTTTCTGGTTCTTTGAGAAATTCGGGACCTTGTTGCCAGACGCTATCTGCATCAATTTCAGGGGGTGATTTTCCTCTGGTGAGATAATCAGCTACGTTTAGATCACTTTCTATCCAGTACCAATCTTTAGGATTAGTCCCTTCTTGAATCTCTCCAACTCTAGTTCCAGCAAAGGTGTTATATCCATAGGTCTCCTTCTGAATCATCGCTTGGACGATTTGTGAATCTACGATGTGATAAACTCTTTGGAACTGTAGTCTTGATTCCTTCTCGATGAACTCCTTCAGACGCTTGTTTAGTACTGCTCCACAAAGCTCGATGCGGTCAATAGACATCTTCTTGACTGGTGCTAGACGGTTCTTTGACATGATAAGACTAGATGCGTAGCTACCATCAAGAACATTCCATCTTGCATAGGCGCAGGCACCATACGCACTAGTGGATGCGTCACTGAAAATTACAAGGTCAGGAGATCCCTTTACATCAGGTGGCTTAAGACATCTTTTGAAGGTGGTGTGTTCCATGTCGAAGAGGTCTTTAAAGAACTTCAACCATTCACATTGGTGGCTTTCTGGTATTGGCTCGTCCCAGTCTAATTTCGGGTTGTCAACCCAAAGGTTTCTCATCATAATCTTTGCTTTCACAGTAAATGGGCCAGCTAGACCTAGGGGGTCATAGATTCCGTTGATTTGGGAAAGAACTGTTCGCTTGGTTAAATGGTCAGGAACTCTTTGTGGAATATCGTCTTGCTTGAGATCCGGTTCAGAACGCAGTCCTTTTCTTTTGGTAGAAAAGTTTAACTTGACTTTGAAGAGGAGGTCATCTTCAATTGGATCCCAGAGTACACCGAGGACCTTTTCTTTAGTTGTCGAAGTTGGATCGATCATAGCAGCTTCCTTGTTGAAATTTACATTCCCACGCGACGTTGTCCAGCATTTGATGTTGAATCCTCCCTTCTTCACAAGTACTTCAATATCATTGGTCAAATTCTTTGCTTCATGTTCATTACTAACACTGTCAATAATATCATCCATGTAGGTATTATCTGTGATCGTCTTTGCTGCTTGAGGATACTTTTCTTGATTCATTTCTGCGGTCTTTCGTAGAGCAAGTGATGCTATTGTACCAGATGGCCTATCACCAAATGAGACACTCTGAATGACATAAATGTCGGGATCCCTGTGTACTTGCATGTCTCTCCATAAGAAACGGTGAGTGTGCTGATCCAAGAGTCCGATCTTGACGGAATGGTACATTTTCTTTATGTCGCCTACTAACGCAATCTCATCTTCTCTGAATCGTAAGAGTACTGCCAAAAGGTTGTTGAGCAAGTCAGGTCCTTTGGCCCAGTATTCATTTAACGCATGACCGTTGTAGTTAGCACTGCTATTGAATACTATGCGTACTGGTGTAGATTTGGACTCTGGACGCAACACCTCATGATGTGCAATGTAGTGAACTGGTCCATCGTAAGAGTTAAGCTCTTCTTCTGTTAACTTACGAGCGACGTTTCTTGATATCATATCCTGGATCTGTTCTTGGTAAGTTTTGGCATGATTGGGATTTTTCAGCAATCTTTTTTCAGTGGACTCCAACATCTTGATGGCGGTTGACTTGTTATCTGGAAGGTTGGACGGATCTTTAATCCAAGGATAATTCGCTGTCCACACGTTATTCTGGTCATCGAAGCTAAGGTTTCTTTCTATCAACTTCAGCTCGCGTTCTTCTTTCAAAGTGCAATTCTTAGTACCAGAGGGGCACTTTCCACATTTGCATCCTCCACACTGAGGTGAACAAGCGATGCCAAGATTTTCAATCTTGTAGAAATCTTCAATGCTAACTGTTGATACTGTGGACACACAGGCATGGTTGATTTGAACGTTACTTTCAGCTAACTCTGGATGAGATCCACCGATGCATTTTCCAAATTGGTTCTTGAGTAGTAATAAGTGCTCTGATTTTTGTTCTGGCTGTGGATGTAGTCCTGCATAACTGTAGCCGATGAGAACATCTACCGGTCCGGTAGGTCTTGAAATATCTTCTTTGTTTACTCCTTCAAATAAGTGAATTACGCCGTCAATATTAATGTCAGGGATATCTGATGTGATCTTTTCAATTCCATAAGCAGTAATGTTCACAGTAATTCCTTCGTCGTCAACAAGAGGCAATACATATTTCTTAGAAGTCAGTTTTTCAACTTTGCTGCCAACAGTCACGATAGATAACTCCACGTTTTTTCCTTGTAATTTTTCTGCTTTAGCTTTATCAAAGGTGATAAAACATAATGAGGCGGCATTGTCCCATAGAACATTAACTGAGCCTTTGGGAGTTTTAATATTCTGGTATTGAAGAATGCATGCATCACTGCAGTCAGAGTTTTTGCAAACTGAAACGCCGTGATCTTGCGTTTGCGACTCGTTTACGGTTTCATCTCTCTTCTCTTCGTGTAGGGTTTTGTGATGATTTAAGGTACAACCATTTTCTCCACATGTTTTCTTTCTTTTGCAATCACGGATGGAATGTCCGGTTTTTAAACACGACCAACAGGCTTTTTTGTCTTTAAGGAGTTCCATTTTCTCGGTAATTGACTTTGAAAGATAAGCTTTACATTCATCTGTCCAGTGATTACAGTTACCATGCAATAAACATTTTCGATGGAACTTTACGGTTTCTGGCTTGTTTACTTCTGTAGGTTTTGTTGTTTTTTCTTCATTGTTCTCTTTTCCAGTAGTGAAATGGGTTTGAACAATTGGTCTTGATGAGGCAGTGTTGGCGCGCAGATCTGCTCCTTCATATTCCATTGCTTTTTTCTGGTTAATTAAGAACTTCAATAAACTTGGGAACTTGTTTGTTTTCTCGGCGCTGCTTGAACTGGTTATAATTTTGGCCCATTCTCTTTTTATGTCTGGTGGAAGTTTTTTCTCTATTACACTGACAGAGCTAGTTGTCGTGATTTCCTTTTCCAGTCCCAGATTGACGAGATCTCTGTAGCTGTCTTCGATAACATTTACAAACTCGATGAATTTCTTGTTGTCATTCTCTTTGATTGTTCTAAAGTTCTGTACAGTGTTGATTATGACATCCGTTATCTTTGCTGGATCAGCGTATTTTTCATCTAAACGTTCCCACATTTTTTCTAAGTCATCGTCCACACTTTTAACAACTTTCAGAGGCTCTATACCAAGACACGATCTAAGAGTATATGGCACAACATCCTTTGATAGATTTGGCTGGACTTGTTTCTGGAAATCGCTTTTGAATCTTGCATAATTTCTTAAGTTTCCATTAAAGGTTGGCAGTTTTACCTTTTCCATACGGATTCCACTAGACTCTTGCTTACGCCGTTCGCTTGAGGCAATTCTCTTCTCCAATTCTTCGGTTATCTTATCATATCTTCTCTGCATGGTTTTCATCCATGCCATTTCAAATGCTATATCTTCTGAACTTTGTAGAAACTCCATGAATTTATCGTTTGCTTCCTTGCATTCGCTGAAGGCAGCGTTTAATTCTTTGCGGGCTTTGATAAAGATCCCGGACATAACATGAGGCGTTTCATCTTCGTATTCTTTCTCCAGCGAATCGTTCACATCGTCCTTTATCTGATTAAATAATGTTTCTTTCATGTCTCTCTTCATCTTCGCTTGCTCCTTGTTCCTTTCGAACTTAGAGTGTTCCTTTTGTTCACGATCCTTTTGTTGCTCCTGATACTTTGCGGCGTCCTCCATCGCTTTTATGCTTTTCTCGTAACTTAGTTGTTTCTCCGTCGCAAGTACAAATTTTTCTTGTAATTCTTCAATCCATGGTTCTTCTTTGATACAATCTTCGTCATTTAAATAAGTGCAAAAGTTGTCATGCTTAGCTTCTACGTTTATCCATGCTTCATTCAACTCCATGTAGAGCCGCTTTACAATGTCCATACCTTTCTTTTCGTCAATCGACTTTGTAAGCTCATTGAGTTTTCTTGTGAATTTCGATTTTGCACTTCTTCTACGATTTTTCGCATCTTCAGACATGTTTTCGGCCATAGCTTCTAATTCTTGTAACTTCTTCGGAACATCAGCAACCACGGATTTCGAATGAATTAGTCACAGTTTATTCTTCGGTTCCAAACAATGCTGATAATACATTAATACAGCGTAACATAGCGTAATGTTCGAAATCTATAATAAAGTTAATAAATGATAAATAAAGTTAATATCGTGAAAGGAAACTAATGGAAACTAGAAAACTTACCCGAAGGTCCTACTCAGACTACAGTACTGCAACTAACTGATTAATTTTATGCATACTTGTAAATAAATCCATACTTGAATAAACAAAGAAAATTCCTACGTGTTACTCGATACAGTAACTGGTTAGTA
Source organism: Telmatactis stephensoni (assembly GCA_029948255.1). Taxonomy (NCBI): domain Eukaryota; kingdom Metazoa; phylum Cnidaria; class Anthozoa; order Actiniaria; family Isophelliidae; genus Telmatactis; species Telmatactis stephensoni. Next base: position 492,344 of record JALIZF010001794.1, on the reverse strand, counting down.
AAAACTATACAATTTTCTGAGTTTCTTAAATATCAAAACCACGATTATTTTCAGTTGTTTTCCTTCCCATTTTGAATCGCGTCCTGTATTTCTAATGAGTTTCTTCTTTCCATGTTATTGTCGGAGACTCTATTATTTTTGCCAAGTAACCTTTTCGCTGCCTCGTGAAAATCGGAGAAAAATATAATGTGGATACAGGGAGTGAGGCAAGAGTTGACAAAGGGAAGAATGACGCGAACCATGAACAAAAACAATGAGTAATCGATTAAACATAGAAAGTTGTCTTTCAAGAACTTGGCGCCTTTCATATACCAAATGGAATTATGAATCACAAAAGAGGTGAATCTTGGTAGACAGCAACAGGAATAAAGTAATAATGAACAAAGGACCATTCTGACTGCGCTGGACATTCTCTTCTTTCGTAGTTCTCTTTGTCTCTCAGAAAGATTGGCTTGAATGTCTCGTGGTTTGGATATTCTTTTTAAGGTTACAATACTTAGTACGATAATAATACAGTAGCAAGTAATCATTAAAATACCTTGAATTATATTTACAACAATTAATGTTTGCAACGAAATAATTTTGGCTGCGATAAATAATGTTGCTGGAGATGCGATAGCCATTGCAGCTAGCCACGAACAACCAAGTACTGCTACACGTTGTTTAAGGGTGTATGGCTGTGTCCTCTGTACTCTTGTATGCCTCGTAATTCGGAATCGCTCAATACTTATTATCAAGAGAGTAACAAGAGTTACAACCATGAAAGTTCCTTTTAAAAAGGAGATTACTTGGTAAACATTGGTAAAGATTTGAAAAAATCTTGGAATGTCATCGATAAAAATCATGAGTATCACAAAAGTGTCTGACACAGCAATATTGATAATCAAATGGTGAAGATTCTTACGCATCTTGTATCTAGCTGCAATAATCATGATAAAGACGTTGTTTAAGATACCGATTCCTCCAATGCCTATTGTGAGCACTAGTTTAAAGGTGTTTGTGATGTCTGAGTCAGGTTCATACTCGCAGTAGAAGGAGCTCTGATTCCTGTTAGAATTGTTTACCACGGAGTTAGACTCATTCATGGCTGTGGAACTTGTTGAGTTGTTATCTCTCAAAGGCAAATCCAGTCAAGAAACCAAGGTACGTACAGAGTTCAGTAAGCTTTCATTGATGCAAAAAGTGTAGCCTTAAGTTTCGACTGCAGTAGTAACCGACAGTTCTAAGTCAGCAATTAAGTAGCCCACTGAGAGAATAGAAAATTATGCCTATTATAAGCATTTGGCAGACATGCAGATCCGATCTGAAGTATACTCAAGGCTTCAATAATGGATGACATTTATTTTTAGCCCACCATCAAGATCAAATTAACCGGTACTGAAGTGTATAATATGAATTTAAAGTGTTTTTTTTTTGCAGAAGTACGTAACCAGAAGTGTCCATCTGTATAATAAACCCACACATCACTTCTCTTGTCCCAGTGAGCCATTTTTTAATTTTACGCGCCCAGACAATCATACCGCACGAGATCTTAAATACCTGTTCTGATTGGCTGAAATCTAAATACAATGAGAAATAAGCAAACTTGTAAACAAATCGAGCTGTTTTTCTTTTACGAAAAGGGCCTTCGTTCTTTTTGCTGTTATCAATATTGTTAAGCCATAAACCTTTACATGCTTTAATCAGAAACAAGTAAACAATTCAAAGGGGCAATTTGACTTCTTTTTGACTGTATTTTCAAGTGATATGCAGGCACGCTGCTGCTGACGCCATCATCACGTTGTGGAGCGCGGGCGGTACTTTACTCACTCTGGCACGTGATGTATGATTGGTTTACTATACACATGGACACTCCTGGTTTTGTGCTTCTGTTCTTAATTTGGTCATAAATGAAAGCTGGTTTATTTTGACTTTATGTTGGATTTTTGTACATATATTTTTGAGCACTTCTGCTTTAAATGAACAACAGAGAAAGAATAGCTACAAAAGATTTATTTATTTATTTATTTATTTATTTATTTATTTATTTATTTATTTATTTATTTATTTATTTATTTATTTATTTATTTATTTATTTATTTATTTATTTATTTATTTATTTATTTATTTATTTATTTATTTATTTATTTATTTATTTCATTTTTTTTTTTCTAAAGGAGTATTTTAGTAGCTTCGGATGTAAGACCAAGATAAGGTGAAGAATACTCGGCAAGCGTGAAATCCAAACGAGGAGCAAAATGCCGTCAACATAATTGCTTCCTTACATTAATAATAGGATAGAGTGGAGCCGATTTCTTATGACTAGGAAAACGGCACGGCACAGTTACGGCAGAAATTACGAATGTATTTAATAAATATATAGACAATACGGCACCAACACGGTGACGGCACGGTGCCGTAAGTTTTCCACTCAAACGAAAACCACTCCATACACTACGCCCCCATGGTATTAATAAAAGAAAGAAATGGAGATTTAAAAAAAACAGAATTAATGACAATTCCTAATTTTAGCTTTGCTATCAAAACAGGTGGCCTATTCTATAAATTCCAATTTACTTTTAATATTACAGACATTACATTTGCTGTCATTTACCATCCCCTTGTTTTACCTTATAACATCTTTATTACCACGACAGTAAATTTTAGGTGTAAAGCAACAAGAACAATTTCCAGGGGGAGCACTCCTAGGCATTTTGTACGGGGATACTCAGCCCACACTCGAGATCCTGTACTCCTTTAATATACCTTTGATGAAGAAAGGTACCCCTTTAATATACCTTTGATGAAGAAAGGTACCCTTTTAATATACCTTTGACGAATAAAAGGTACCCCTTTAATATACCTTTGACGATAAAAGGTACCCCTTTAATATACCTTTGATGAAGAAAGGTACCCCTTTAATATACCTTTGACGAAAAAAGGTACCCCTTAAATATACCTTTGACGAAAAAAGGTACCCCTTAATATACCTTTGACGAAGAAAGGTACCCCTTAATATACCTTTGACGAAAAAAGGTACCCCTTTAATATACCTTTGACGAAAAAAGGTACCCCTTTAATATACCTTTGACGAAAAAAGGTACCCCTTTAGTATACCTTTGACGAAAAAAGGTACCCCTTTAATATACCTTTGACGAAAAAAGGTACCCCTTAAATATACCTTTGACGAAAAAAGGTACCCCTTTAATATACCTTTGACGAAAAAAGGTACCCCTTTAATATACCTTTGACGAAAAAAGGTACCCCTTTAATATACCTTTGACGAAAAAAGGTACCCCTTTAGTATACCTTTGACGAAAAAAGGTACCCCTTTAATATACCTTTGACGAAAAAAGGTACCCCTTTAATATACCTTTGACGAAAAAAGGTACCCCTTTAATATACCTTTGACGAAAAAAGGTACCCCTTTAGTATACCTTTGACGAAAAAAGGTACCCCTTTAGTATACCTTTGACGAAAAAAGGTACCCCTTTAATATACCTTTGACGAAAAAAGGTACCCCTTAAATATACCTTTGACGAAAAACGGTACCCCTTTAGTATACCTTTGACGAAAAAAGGTACCCCTTTAATATACCTTTGACGAAAAAAGGTACCCCTTTAATATACCTTTGACGAAAAAAGGTACCCCTTTAGTATACCTTTGACGAAAAAAGGTACCCCTTTAATATACCTTTGACGAAAAAAGGTACCCCTTTAATATACCTTTGACGAAAAAAGGTACCCCTTTAATATACCTTTGACGAAAAAAGGTACCCCTTTAGTATACCTTTGACGAAAAAAGGTACCCCTTTAATATACCTTTGACGAAAAAAGGTACCCCTTAAATATACCTTTGACGAAAAACGGTACCCCTTTAGTATACCTTTGACGAAAAACGGTACCCCTTAAATATACCTTTGACGAAAAACGGTACCCCTTTAGTATACCTTTGACGAAAAAAGGTACCCCTTAAATATACCTTTGACGAAAAACGGTACCCCTTTAGTATACCTTTGACGAAAAAAGGTACTCCTTTAATATACCTTTGACGAAAAACGGTACCCCTTAAATATACCTTTGACGAAAAAAGGTACCCCTTTAATATACCTTTGACGAAAAAAGGTACCCCTTTAATATACCTTTGACGAAAAAAGATACCCCTTAAATATACCTTTGACGAAAAAAGGTACCCCTTTAATATACCTTTGACGAAAAAAGGTACCCCTTTAATATACCTTTGACGAAAAAAGGTACCCCTTTAATATACCTTTGACGAAAAAAGGTACCCCTTTAATATACCTTTGACGAAAAAAGGTACCCCTTTAATATACCTTTGACGAAAAAAGGTACCCCTTTAATATACCTTTGACGAAAAAAGGTACCCCTTTTATTTACCCCTTTAATATATTTCATGTTTTCATTTCACAAAGTTGATACAACTTGACCGGGTTTAAACCATAAACCTAAGGTATTTAGAAAGATGTTTCATAGAAAAGATTTGGCATGGTTATAACAAGTCATGGCGTCACTCCGACTGCCTGCTACCTTACGAGTGGTGGGTGGACGATCGCTTTAGCGACGTATCAAGCGGAAGACAATCTGCTTTTATGAGACTTTCAGCTCTGTTATGTGCTAACTCGAGCCCTGTTTCACGGTGGACAACTCAGACAGTCGATCGAATACTAGTAGAAGGAGATGCTAAGTACTTAAAGGCCTTTGCAGAACAAGCTATAACAGACACAGGGACTCTGTTAAACTGAAGCAATAGATTTAAATAAAACATACTTGTACAATTCTAAAACTTGTGTATGTGTTGTTTAATAGCTCAATATTGGAAGTTCAACTGCAGTGTCACACAACGCACAGGGGCAAACATAATAATTGATAATCAGAGAAAGCAGTGTTCTTTCGTGAGTTTTAGAGAAACAATTCTCCTAACGTGGATACAACAACTGTTTTCTTGCTCGCAGCATTCCACTTTCTATTAGAAACGTCTAGTATTATTATTTTTTATTATTTATTATTTTATTATTATTATTGTGCTTCTTATTAAAATAGCAAAAGTAAAACAAACAAACAAAAAACACCATAAAACTATGCTAAAAATATACGTGGTAAACATAAAAAAATTCTAACTAATTTCGGCAACTGACGATTCCACTTCAAAGTCAATGTCTCTCAAATTCAAATTAGATCGTTTTACTGTTCTTGATCCTCTCAAACATAGAAGAGCTGATAGTAGAATGGAGAAGGATACTTTGGCTCTTATCCAGGAAATTGTTACAGCATATTCCTCTCCCTTCTTATTGGCAATTATTATTATTATTAATTATTATTAACTATTGGCAATCAATTATTATTATTATTATCAAGGTATCGAAGGATAATGTCGTCGCATTAGAGATGGTCCTCAAATTATCTAACTATCTAACAGCACATATCCTACGTAGAGCTTTAGCAATGTAATAATTTCATAGAAAAGATTTGGAATGACTGTAAGGTAGCTTCATGTTGATGACCACCCACCACTCGTAAGGTAGCAGGTAGTCGGAGTGACGCCATGACTTGTTATAACCATGCCAAATCTTTTCTATGAAACATCTTTCTAAATACCTTAGGTTTATGGTTTAAACCCGGTCAAGTTGTATCAACTTTGTGAAATGAAATAAACATATATAATATACCTTTTTAATATTTTAGTTCTTTTAATTTATTGATGAAGTCCAATTAACGGTCGAAACGTTTATTAAAGTTTTATGGACTTTGTCGCCTACCCACTTTATTCAAGAGTTATGTTTACAATTTGTAAATTCTTTGATCTTCCCGGCTCCCAGACAAGTAAAATTTTGCGAAAGTTTGAGACTGGAAAACATCACTCAAACTAATTTTCCAAGAAAACATTTATAATATAAAACATTATCTAAACTGAGAATTGATATCTTTTTAAAACGTTTTCGTAATATTTACCCTACTTTTGGCTTCGAAAAATTAATCTATTTATTTTAACATACATGAAAATTGTCGAGATCTAAAACACACACAACTAGACCGAAAGGGAGCATGGGTAGATGCAAAACCTAACACACGTTTTGGGTTTCAAGACTGAATGAAGTTCTTTGTTGTATGAGGGTAAAGCAAGCTAGATGTGGATGTCGTGTTGATATTCGTGTGGTTTTGTTGTTTTTAACAATTTCTACCCATACTCCCCTTCGGGTGAATTTTTTTGCGAACAGCTAAGCACGCGTTAACATAGTCCAGTCCCAGACTCTCTTTCTTGCCGCTCCTGGACTCGCGGAGAAAGAGAGTCCAGTATAACTTGCATGCGCATGTGCAAAATGAGCCAATCAATGGATTAATTAGTATTTTGCGAGCTTGCAATATGCAAATGTCAGTGTTTGGTAGCAGTGGTAGTGATGCGTATCGAAAAATTCACAAATACGTCTTTCACAACTGTCCATCCGTAAATGGCCCGTAACTGCTCAAACTTTGGTAAAAGATTATAGTTGGTTTTTCCAAGTGCATAGCTCACTGAATCAACAAATGGTTTTCCGAAATGAGACTGATATCGTGTATACAAAACACTTTCTTCTTCAGCCATCTTGAATCATTAGATGACTTTAGGATTTGTAACCACGCGATCACCACATGAATGTGGTGATCGCGTGGTCACTAAACTGCCATGCGCATGCAAGTTATACTGGACTCTCTTTCTCCGCGAGTCCTGGAGCGGCAAGAAAGAGAGTCTGGGACTGGACTAGCGTTAACACAACTACAACCACATCAGAAAAATCTGATCCCCATGAGTTGGGAACCGCTAACTCACGACCTTCCGATTATCGGTTCCCACCTGGGGCTTAGATTTTTCTGATGTGGTTGTAGTTGTGTTTTTTAACGCGAGCTTAGTTCTTTAATATCATCGCACATTTACATTAATTGCTGCGAGCGAAGCGAGTAGCCTCCTATTCGGAACACAGTGTAATCTGTGGATATCACTAGACGAACATGCGATACATACGATCAGCGGTTCAAGTCCATACCGTATCGAGAGAATTTATCGAGAGTCGATTCAAGGATGTCACTAGACGAACACGCGATACATACGATCAGCGATTCACATCTTTTCCTAAATAAACTAGCTTTTTAAAATCAGTTAGTTTTATAATCATTGCCAACGCTAGCCGTTTGAGATTGTTTGAAAAATTGCTTTACTCAAAGTGCTAAGTATTTTGAACTGTGTGTGTCCGACACTGATCCTTGTAGTTCAATATTGAAGGTCAACTAGCAGTGTTCGTCACACAACGCACAGGAGATAGACAAGAAACATTTGATATATCAGACAAAGCGGTGTACTTTCGTACGTTTTAGGGGAACAGTTCTGCTAACGTGGATACACCAGGTGTTTTCTGCTCGCAGCATTTCACTTTCTATTAGAAATAGCTAGTTTAAATTCTATTCTATTTTTTACGAACCTTGCCACTAAATGTTTGACCGGTAATGACATTGGACAAAAGGATTATGTTTACGACAAATGAAGTACCGAAAGTTACCAAACGACAAATAAAGACTAAATAACTCTGGCAATACGCCAAACGAGTCACTTGACGAGTGTTGGCTTGGTTTACGTTGCATGCGTATAGAGGGATTTCACGGCAGCCATGTTTGTGCTCAAAATAATAGACCTGTTCTCCCCTGAGAAATAAAATCTTTTCTCATTCAAAAACTGTCTACTGTACTTGCCCACAAACATGGCTGCCATGAAATCACTCTATTTTTAACTGCTGGCTTTAACCCTTCAAAAATACTCACTCTATAGGTTCATGTGTCTACTGCACTGCGTGCAATGGGTTTTATAAGACTGTATCATGAATCCGTATACATATAGTTTACTGATAATACAAGGTGCTATAAGGGTTTTGGCATATCCCGTATCAAGCTTTTGGTTGTCGTTGTGACCATATTTGGAATAGCCTTGGCACGCGACAAACAATAGGCTCACTCACCGTGCCAAGTCATCCGAGTATGCAAATCTGGTTATATCAGGACCCGTATACAAAGAGAATTCTGATACTGTGAATAAGGAATTGTTATACATTATATAATGAATCCTTAAACATTGAATCATGTACTTGACCAGTACTAAACGAAATCGGACATTTAAGCTTTAAGCATTGCTTAACGTTGCGTAAAGGTCCGTAAAGATGTTGGAGAAGCTTTACTAATACTACTTTACGCTACTGTATAAAGATGTCATGAAGATCACCTTTATTTTTGAGTAAAGGAGCTCAAATACGCTTAAACCGGAGGTTGAAGTACAGTTATAGCTTTAAGATACAACCGCACAATCGCTTTTTTTAGTGTGTAAAGTTGCACGTTCTACTTTGAGAAACCCTCAGTATTCGGGCATCTTTGAGACGAATCTGAACCTTGATATATAAAAGGTCCAGACATACAAATATCACAAATCCTTTCAGAGGCAATGTCAATTTTCCTTTAATTAGTTTTACGACCAAAAATAATTTTAGATGCTGAAAATCCCGTAGACAACAGCGACGAAGTACAGTCCTCTCAACCTACGTATACAGTTGAAGTAGCAAACGTCTCTGCAAAGTGAGTGGCTGACCTGCTTCTGCCTTCCTCGAATGTCGGGGCGCCTATTAAATACAGGCCTATTGAAACTCCAAGGAACTTTCGCTGCCTTCACATGACTGCATGGGAGGTTAGTACCAGGACCTTTGCCTTTAATTACGTCGCTACGCATTGATAGTACCTATTCTTTCGTCAAGAGCATCCGGTCATCAATTTTCTCCTTCAATATTTAAGTTTAAAATGTGAATGCTTTTTATGCGTATGGGATACTAGCTCTTAATGGTCATCCACGCACGCTCAATAGCGAATTTGAAGGGTATTGTTTTTACAAAGAAGTTTCCAACGTAACCATCCCTTCCGTTTGGCATTTTGTCAAACCACATGTTTTGAGCGGGTTATTCAAACACAGTCTCGAACAAAGTCTCGGCTACTGATATTGAGATCAAGACTCTTTGTGATAACATTGACATCGACGATATGAAACTTCACACGCAGCCAGGGTCCCATGGTTATAGCTAGATGAGATCAGAACTTTTGCCAAAATATTTAAATATGCCATAATTTACAAAAACAATGTTTGGAATGTGGGGACAACTATCCCAACAAATTTTACAATTTTTGCCAATGGCTGTAAGTCGTTCAATATTGATCTGATTAACACCAAACTTTAGAATTTTTTATAACTCGATGTGTTTTTTTCTGGCTATTGGGTCTTGTGTTGAATATCATAATTTAGGGACTTGTGCCCATATCCCTGCTCGGATATGAAAGTCGGCAATAGCCCACTTTTGATGTATAGTTGAGATGCCACACACAAAAGAATCAGTTCGAGGCTCTGGGGAATAATACTTAGTGGTGCGCGACTCAACAGTTTAATTGTTACGCACTACTACTGAGCATTATTCCCCGGAGCCTCGTATTGATTCCTTTGTGTGCGGTAACTCAACCATATATCGAAAGTGGACTATTGAGCAGGGACTCCCTGTAGTGTTTGGGCTCCCTGTGCCATATATTAATGTGGACGTCCTGTGGAAGCATTGCTCTTGCTAGATGGCAACTGATAAAAACACAAAATCAAACATGATCCACGCTGACCATTATACAAAGAAACAGTCGATGCTACACTCCATACTATCTATCTATCTATCTATCTATCTATCTATCTATCTATCTATCTATCTATCTATCTATCTATCTATCTATCTATCTATCTATCTATCTATCTATGAAATCAAAATATACTGTTACATGGCAATTGCACTTGCAAAATTCTCCTAAATTAACCTTTTACCAGTCTTTTAAAAATAATTATCAAGAAGAAAACTATCTTAACGTACTCCGAAATTATGACCAAAGAAGACAATTCACAAAATTACGAATAAGTAATCATACTTTATTAATTGAAACTGGTCGATATTCAAAACCTAAAACCCCACCTGATAAGAGATTGTGCTTATTATGTGATAAAAATGTAGTTGAAACAGAGCAACATATGATATGTGATTGTCCTGCATACGAAAAAATCTGAAATGATTTTCAATTAAGAAACAAAAACAGAACGATCTTGTCAAATGGAAATATACCTACTGTAATGAATTCTAAAGATGAACAAACACTATATTATTTCTCAATTTTTATTTACAAATGTTTCCAACTGAGAAAAGAGAAAATTGCTAAATAATCCATTAAGATATTCCATGCTTGAGTAGGTTACTTCATATATTATCTTATATATCTATATATTTTATACTTTGTACGTTCGAATCAATTTTCAATTTTTCTATATTTTCATATTTTATCATATTGATTAATCTAATCATTTAAGTCACATTGATTTATTGATTGATTTCATTTGAGATATTTATTGATTTTTACTATATATATCATTTCTTAGATTTTATACAAAAACATTATATATGTACATCCAAATTATATTTTAAATTACTTGATATTTTATCATATTGATCAATTTTTATATTTTAAATCCATTGTTTAATGACTAGCCATATGTTAATGTTATTCAATTTGCTTTAACAATATCTGTAAAGCCACAGGTCATGTTAATAAAGCATATCTACCTATCTATCTATCTATCTATCTATCTATCTATCTATCTGTCAAGAAGAACTTTCTAAAAACAAGCAGTAATTTTCGTACATTGGAATAGCATTTGAAAAATAGTCTCATTAATATTCATCAATTTCCTCACATTAATAGTGTAGTTTTCATTAAAAATATATATATATTTTCCATCTCATTAGTTTATATTTAGAAATTTATATTACATTATTGTTCCTGTTTGTTTATAAAAGAAAATGTTTCTTGTCATAATATCAAAACAATTATGTCAAAAAATATATTTCATATTCTATCTTGTAATCCTAATGTAATCATAATATATAGCTTTAGCAATACCTGTAAATGTTGAGGTCATGCGAATAAAGCATATCTATCTATCTATCTATCTATCTATCTATCTATCTATCTATCTATCTATCTATCTATCTATCTATCTATCTATCTATACTGCTCATTTTGTATTCGTGATTTGACTAGCCAATAAGTACTTGTGTGATTGATGGCAGATTAAATGAATGCATATGAATTATAATCACCTAGAAAATAATAAAGTTTAAGTACACAAGTCATGGCGTTTAGGCACAAAATAGGATTTTATGTTTGTCATGCATGTTTCCGGTGCTGAATTATTTGTTATCTATCTGTTGTGAGCCTACTTATTCAGTCGTTGCACCTGTAATCGGTCAAAGATGTATATCGTGAATATTTTGTTAAGAGTTATGTTGTCAATTCAAATGTAGGCTACCAGTATTCGAAAATTATGGTACTCATGAGGCAAGAGAGTGTTTATGTACAGTAATAAATCGATGGTCACTTAATTTGCTGGCTTCTTATATTGAACAAACCTCGACAGCGGCAAGTAGCACGAAAACCTATTAAATGATAGGTCTTACCATACTTATAGGAATACATAAATGCGCATTTAATTTGATGGACGAGTCTCTCATTATATTTTAAAATTGAGACAGGTGCTAAGTAAAAAGCGAAGTCGCTCATATTTAAACTTCTAGCATTCATTCTCCTACTGAATATCTATAGCAAAGCTGCCCTGATACTTCGATCTCAGCAATGAATATTACGAGAAACTCAAGCCTCGGGAATGAAACATTTTCCTCGAACACTTCTTTATCATGGACAATCGTCATTCCAGAAAGTGCAAGAATTTCATTCCTTGTTTCGTATAGCTTGGTGCTTGTGTTGTCGGTTGTTGGCAATGCATACATCACTGCTATCGTTCTTCGTTACAAACAAATGCATTCTACAGTCAATTATCACATCGTCAACATGGCATCGTCTGATATAGTTGGTTCTATTGTTTCTATACCTGTTGATTTGTCGAGGCTAATTACACTTTCCAAGGAATGGAGAGTAGCAGGGACTTTGGGGAACATTCTTTGCAAGGCTTATCCATTTCTTCGAAATGTTAGTTTTGCTGTATCCATTTTAAGCAATGTGACTATCGGACTAGATCGTTTCTTTGCTGTAGTGTTTCCCATGAAGCCCATTCCACGATTCCTCAAAAATCGCATAGCTCTTCCTGTCATATGGGTCATTGCCATAGCAACCTCTTCCATCTACTTCTTCACCTACCAAGTGATCCCCTACTTTGACGTGAATCGATGCAAGATGAAGTGGCCAGCAAACTTTGATGCAATCAAGGCAGAAACCATCTTTCGTCTAACAATTCTCATTGCTTATTTCATCGCACCGTTGATCATCATTACATCACTGTATCTAGCCATTGCTTGTAGCATTAAACGACAGAAACTACCCGAACAACAAACGACGGACTTCGAAAAGAGGAGACGAAAGCGTAACATTGGGATCATCAAGATGTCGTTCACAATCATGGCGTGCTTTTTTGCCTGCTGGTTTCCAAGTCGTATCTTCTTTTTTATGGTAGTTTTTGTGTGGCAAAGAGTTATCCCAGCTGCAATTGCGCCATTTTACAGGATCTTGGGAGAATGTACCGTAATCATTGCCTATATGAGTCTCTTTACCAATCCCTTGATTTGTTTCACCTTCAGCAGTAATTATCGTAAATACCTGAAGAAGACTTTCCCATTCAACAAACTCTTCTGATCGAACTGCGCCTAATAGACCCTAATATGGTTCTGGAAGAAATTCGAAAAATAAGCAAATCCTAATGATTATATGACTGCATATACTTTCAAAAAAGATAGCGAAGAGGTTTACTGTATTTATTTGAATAGTTTTGCCATTTTGAAAACTATAAAAGTGAAAAGCCAAACAAATATAATTGCAATAAATAAACAGGAAATTGCAGTAGGGCTAGTACAACAGAGTAAAACCAATTAATTACTTCGGATCCGTACGTAGCTCACTAAATTAAAGACAGGGTTAATTAAGAAATTATTCAAATGTATGATTAAGCAGCTGGTCGAAGGTAACAGTACAAATACTGAAGAAAACCGAAGAAAAACTAACCATAATGTACAGCTAACTGTAACACTTATATTCTTAGTGACGAAAGCAGACAGTAAGGTTGATTCTAATATTCTATTTTCAGTGATTGATCTACGAGAACGCTTATTCATATCTTCTTTTCATTCTTTGCTGCATTTAATATATTATCATTGATCGACTTATTTACTTTTCTAGTCAGCAGCAAGTGATAACATCTGCGCATGTCTCCAACTTCTATTGTCTTGGACAAATGGATAATTTTGAAAGGATAATTTCTAGCTGTTCATACTTCTGCACTCGGATGTAATGCTCCGAAAAACTTTGGGGAGACTATATACGACTCTATTTATGAGAGAGGTAGCCCTAAGCCAGGTTAAAACCGTAATTGAGGCCACTTCCGTCCAGCGGCTCGCGCATACTCGTCATGTTATCACTTGCTGTTTTTCTAGTCAAGATTGTAAGTGTCTTGATTGACAATCAAATAAAAACACAACAATAAAATGATGTGTATAGAATATTTTGCTATTAGTAAATTCCCATCATTTACTGATCTTGACGTGCATCTATAAATAAAGGAACGTTGAATTAATAATAATAATGGCAACTTTATTTCATCGTTTGTTTTTTTTACAACAATTACAAATGCTATGGTCGTGCCTTGATTTTCAAACAAGGAATTTTATTCCTCAAAAGAATTTGCTAGAATGGGAAAATTCAGCGTGCGAAAAAAGTCTATATATCACCATTCAAGTGAGGCTTCGGTCTCCGCTTCTGTCGAGCTGTTTTCACGAGAACATAAAGGTGTCATCCTTCCGTTCATGCTTCCGTTTGCTTTCAGTCGTCGTTTTAATTTGTGAGTGGATATCATGTCAGTTCTTAAATCTAGCCTTGTTACTACATGCATTACGCTACCTTCGTTCCAGAGTACAGCGAGAAAAACCAGGGTGGCAAAACTTTGGCTGGCGTTAAATAGCAAGTGATAACATGACGAGTATGCGCGAACCGCTGGACGGAAGTGGCCTCTGAAGTGGCCCTGGCTTAGGGCTACCTCTCTCATAAAGAGAGTCGTATAGTCTCCCCAAAGCTTTCCGGAGCATTACAATCGAGTGCAGAAGTACGAACAGCCAGAAATTATCCTTTCAAAATTAGCCATTTGTCGAAGACAATAGAAGTTGGAGACATGCGCAGATGTTATCACTTGCTGCTTCTTGGCGTTACGCTTTGTTAATAATTATTTTTGATTCTTGTAACGCAAGGCAAAGGAACTCTCTTGGGTGTAATGAATACAGAATAGCAAGCTTAAGGTGAACGTTTTTAAATGTTTAAACCTCTTTTACAAAATTTAAACGTTGAGTTGAACTGTACTTTTTACGTTTGTTTGTTTGTTTGTTTGTCTGTCTATCTGTTTGTCTGTTTTTCAAGATGATAGCCTGATACTTGTGTGAATAAATGCAAAGTCGGGCCGGGGGCGGTGCTAAATCGAGAAGATACGGATTCAGTCCAGATCCAGGACTCGCTCGTTTTAACCTGCTCTGATAGCAGAAGATTTTTCTGATCCTCAGCAAGCCTTGCAAGCGAGGGGAAAAACCTCTGCCGGCCTTCGCGTCTTTTCAGGTTAAGGACATTCGCCGGTTCGCCGGCATTGTTCACGAGAACTTTTACTGCGCACGCTAGCGGTGGAGGCCTAAAAATGCTTTTTCGGTAATTACTTTTATTCTATTTTTCAAATGGAAATTACTTTTAAAGAAGGAAAAACATAAAAAATTAGTTTGACTGAGGAAAAAAATAGTTCAGGTTGAAAAACTGCAGAAAAAAAGGATGGAAAAGATTCTCGTTGGCCCAGTCTCCTCACGGTATTCAAGATGGCGCGGCGGCCAAATTTTTTAAATTTATGCTTCGCTTGCCGCGGTACATTACTTTGGGAGCATATAGTGAAAAAACGAATACGGAGAACCCATTTTTTATTTCATTTTTTAAACAAGTATATGATGTAGTATGTCCAGACAAAAAATTAACGAAATCTAAGTGCAGCTTCATTTGCTTCATTTCGTGCTATGCACGGAAACTTAATCCAGATTGTGTAAGAGCCAAAACTGCATGCTATGGTCACGATGAAACACGCACAAAAAAAAAACGCTTTTGGAGCAGGTTATTTTTCAAAAACGCCATTAATTTTTACATCCAGAAATGTGGATGTGGAAATCGCGAGGGTCGGCAGGGTTACTTTTCCTCTTGTTGCAAAAAGGATTAGAAATAGAACCTCTACTCACAGTTTTAGTTTTATAGCTCACTCTGCGGGGCAAAATTCAATGCATGCACATATGTTGCATGCACCAAGCAGAAACATGGTTAAAAAACAATTACTTCATTTTCTCATTCATTACAAGTAAATGTTATGCAGCCTTGGATATTCGAAGTATTCTACCGTGTAATTTAGAGCATTGTTTTATGCCATATTCCCCGCTGCCATGGGCGTTGTGCATGGTTGCCTATTATGACAAACAAAACCATTCCAAAGCTTGGCAGCCTCGCAGACACTATACGTTGTCTGCCTGATTGCTTCTAACCCATGCCCCGGGAGGGGGTTCATCTATTTTTAGCGGTATTCTAAAAATCTATTGTTTTCTATTGTTGTTTCTATTTCAATTAAGGTTAAGATTAAGATTTATTTATTATGCTAAACTAAGATTTTATCGCTTTTCCTATCTCCTGTTTTTTCTTTTTTCTTTCTTATGGTCTTACTTTTATTTTGGAGGGCCATTATGTAAACTACCGGGTAACCGGTAATGAATGTCTTACCCTCATTAAATAAAGATTTATTATTATTATTATTATTATTGTTACTCGTTCTATTGTATTAGGTATGTGTTTTGGTTTATAGTTTCTTTAAAAATGACCCCTAAAAGGAACTTGGACACCTTAAAAGGTCCCAGATTGTCGATTCTGACCCCTAAAAGGTATGACGAGCATCCCAGGTTTTCCCAAGTTGTTTTGGACTACCTTTATACAGCGGCCGAGAGCGTCAATTAAAAATGTCAAAATGAAAAAAGGCAAAGTGAAAAAAGTAAAAACGAAAAGTCAAGGTGATTTAGGAACAAATTCCAAAGTGAGTTTGACTTCCTCACTACAGTGGTACATTTTTAGAAGACATTTCATGTCGCATGGGCTTCCTGTGTTTCGGGAGACCCTCATTCCTCATATTTACGCATGCGTGAAATTAAAATCCAAGATGGCGTCGAGTACGTTGGGACTTGATGTTGTTATGAATAATCTGTCATGAAGTTGTACCTGAAGAACAGCAGTCATGAACTCAAACTATGGACTACATCAAGCCCTACAACAGCGTGTTTATGGATCGGTCACTCCTGACTTGCTGTTTCGTCGAGCTCGAGGTCTGTATGGCGATTCTTGTCGACGAATGAAGTGAAGTACATGTTTATCATCAACCTGTTTCTCTCTCTAGGAAGCAAATACTTTCTGCAATGTCTACAGAGAAGTGGAACGTTAACAGGACATGATGGCTGTGTAAGTGGGAACCTTTGATTGTAGTGTAGAGTTGTTGTAAAACGTTAAACAGACAACATACATGTACATTTCTACGTTACGTCAGTGCATTTCGACCTTATTATACTTAACACCTTCTTAGTACAGACACAATGTACCCTGGGACAAGAGAGAGTGTGTTGTAATGAGTTTTCAATAGTAAATGAATGCATATGAATCATGTCGTTATTGATAGCTGTCGTGAAAATTAGAAAAACAAAGTACATGTATACAGCTCAGATTTAACTTGAAATAATATAAATAAAACCTCAATGTTGTTGTTCTTCCAAGCACAGTCCGTTCTGTCTTGCTTTCTTCCATCGCTTTTATCTAAAGAACTAGATAAAAGTACTGAACAAATTGATGAAAAGCTGTTAAATAACATACATAGTCAATTTGTGTGAGGTTGAGAATGTACTGCATGGGAGAGAAAAAAGTTTCTCTTCAGATTTGTAAATCTAAACCAGACTATGAAATATTGTGATATAATGCAAGCACTAAATGGCTGGCTACTGTGTTCATATCAGAAAACAAAGACATGGCTCACAGAAAAATGTTGAAAATATTTTATACAAGCAGACTGTTTGCTTATAAAATGATCAAAATTATGTCACTCTATGTACTGTGATATAAACACTCTGGAAGATGAAGAGCACTCAAAAAACAAGAGAAACACTCAGCTATGCCTCATGTCTCTAAGCTTGCTTTTCTTGTGCTTCACATCTCCCAACGTGTTTTCAATCACAGTACAGAAATGTGCATTTTGTATTCTTATTTTTTCATTATTCTTTTTAGTTTGTTTTAATTTTATCTTGTGATAGGAAGTTTAAAGAGTCAAAAATTTCTATTAATGATTCATGAACATTTACTGTGCAATGCACACTACCGTGGCCACCCAACATAACTTATTTACAAGTTAGCCAATCAGAGAGAGGTATTTCATTTTGACGCACATTCGCACGACTACAAGCAGTGCAACCTTTCTTTAATGTTCATGTTTTTCGAACTTATTCTTGTCATAACAGTCTAAGGGAAATGTATACAAAACCTTCCAGGAGGGCTAAATTTGGAGAGGTATAGCAAATAATTTGAGTCAACAGTCTTCTTCAAACTTAGCTTGTAACTTGCTAAGTAAGTTAATCCATGGTTGTATGCATTGCACAGCATAAAGGGTATTAGAGTTTGCCATAACTTTCTTAATGCAGACAATAAAATAACCTTGTGTTTTGATTTTATTTGAAAAATAAAAGTCATTGTTCTGTTGCTTTATTTGTAGGTCAATTCAATATGTTGGAGTGATTCTGGTGAATTGCTACTTTCTGGCTCAGATGACTGCAGGCTCAATATCTACAAACCATACCACAAAAAGGTATTAATCAGTCAATCAGTCAGTCAATCAATCAGTCATGAAGTCTGTCAGTCAGTCTCAATCATTCTGTCAGTCAGTCCATCCATCCATCCATCATAGCTGAGTCCGTCCATCCATCCATCTGTCCACTGAGTGAGTCAGTCAGTCAGCACCTGCTAATGTTTGAATTGTGTAGTCCTTGTGCTGTCACACACATCATACATTGTTTATAGTTACTGTACTCATCAACAAACAGTAGTTGTGCTTATACAGTACTTCTTTTATTACCAGCTGCTTCATTCAATAAGAACTGGTCACCGTGCCAACATATTCAGTGCAAAATTTATGCCATGTTCTTCAGATACAAAGGTAGGAAAAGAAAGCATTTTGAGGAGTATTCAAATACAGGTATTATGAACTCATTAATTTGGTGAGCACTGCAAATATACTTATTGAAATAAATCCTAGTAGATGTTAGTTGGACTTTCAAAGAAGCAAAACATTCAGTTCAACTGATAAATAACAAGTTAGACTTCTTCAGTGCAGTTGTAAATTATCATAATGTCAAATGTTAGATATAATATACACACCATATTGATCTAAATTTAAGGAATATAAAACGCGCGCGCATGTCTCTGTACTGTGATATAAACACGATGGAAGATGTAGAGCAAGAGAAAAGCAAGCTTAGGAACACGAGGCATAGCCGAGTGTTTCTCTTGCTTTTCGAGTGCTCTACATCTTCCAGAGTGTTTATATCACAGAACAGAGACATAAGCGATCGTTTTATATTGCTTTTATAAAATATTTTCGACGTTTTTTGAGCAAGCCATGTCTCTGTCCTCTGATATAAACATGGTAGCCAGCCAATCAGCACACACGTTATATCTCAAATATTTTATAAGTTGTCTATAAATAATGTTCTGTGTTTTCAGATTGTATCTTGTTCAGGTGATGGTATGCTACATTTTACTGATGTAGAAAGACCAGAAAGCTATGGAAAGTGTTCGTACAATTGCCATTCAGGAACAGCATATGAGGTATGTATGTAATAATACCCAGAGGGATACCCAAGCAAAAGAGGGATGGGTTGGTGTGAAGCCCATTTGGGGTCTGAACTAATTTCCAAAATTTGACTTTATTTGAAGTGTGAAGTTTGGGAGGACACTTTTTGGGTTGTATATTTTGGGTCTGAACTAATTTCCAAAATTTGACTTTATTTGAAGTGTGAAGTTTGGGAGGACACTTTTTGGGTTGTATATTTCAAGGCCTTTTTGGAGGTAGTAGCCTTGCTGTCTACCTATAATCTTACATTTGTATCTACAGTCCTTTTTGGGGGGAGGTTTATCTTACAGTGGCCGAATTTTCTTTTTGGGGCTTCTTTTGCAACTCACCATCTGTCTGCACCTCCCCAAGGCTATGATTGTAGGTTATATTGTATGCATCTGTTTGATATTGCAAACCATTTTTATTACCAAGTATACAAGATGTGCCCCAGTGGGCTCCAGTAGAGTCACAAATCAGTGTTTTTGATGATCCTATCCCATAATGAAAACTCTGTTCTTTTCTTCTGAACTGTTTCAAATCTGTATGTGTACTTTAAAATCTCAGTAGAAAACTACATGCTTTATGGTGGGCTGTCATTGCATAGATTTGTACACTGATCATTGTACTGTATTGTAGGTCATAACAACACCAGGTGATCCCAACACATTTATATCTTGTGGTGAAGATGGAACTGTTCGCATGTTCGACCTCAGAACAAAGTCTAAATGTACAAAGCGGGACTGCAAAGAGGTTGGTTGATAATTAGATATTTCAAAGATGAATGCTAGTAGTAATTTTGTTATGAAAGGGATAGTAATAGTTGAAGGACATCTGATAAAAATGGTCTAAGTGACTTTTCTGATAAAGTTTACTCACATGGTTCAAATTGGTATCACTAGCCCTTCTTTCAAAGCCAAATATCAATGAATGTTTGGTTATTTTTGAAAGGCATCACTTAGGTCGTTTTCACTGGCACTCCTTCACTTAAATGTCAGCAAAGTTCTAGGGACAGTTTGTTCAAGTCCTGTTGGCAGTTGAGTGGGTTTCACCATCCTTCTCAAGTTGTGAGGCCACTAAGTTTTAAAATAATATTTGTATTTTTCTTCTTGAAGGACATACTTATAGAATGTGGTAAAGCTGTCACATCCATCAGTGTTAATCCTTTAGCACCATATCAGTTAGGAATAGGCTGTGAAGACAGCATTGTTGCATTATTTGATCGACGGTCTCTCAGCACAGCCAGCTCTAGTTCAGGATCTAATGGAATGAAAGGAATGGTTTATAAATTCAAACCCGAGGCTCTGAAGGACAGGACATGTCGTGTGACATCTTTGGAGTATAGGTAATAGTTCAGACTTTTTAAGCAGGCTCAATCAATATACTTATTATACAAAGCATTTTATTCCCCCTGGACCTTGACTTGGCCACACTGTTCACTATCGCTCATTCAATACAGGTATATTGAAAGTTGGCTATTTCTGGAAAATCCCAACTCGTATTTATATTTTATGACCAAACATGTTCAAAAAGTGGGGGCTAGTAATATAGAATTTTCGACCATATTCCCAGCAATATAATTCTAATAAACTCTGTAAAGTTTGCCAAGGTTTCACAGTAAATCCTGTCAAGTTGAGTATCATTTATCAATCATGACAATGTTTCCCAGAAGCATTGACGTTTAACGTTTTTTCTGGAAACTGGTTTTGCAATATCAGAAAGATTGGACAGAATTGCTGCATACTTCAAATTTGATGTTTACCGGGCTTCTTGAAAATCTTGCATAAACTTCATTACCCCTTTATATCATCTACACATAGCACTGTCCATGTAGTACATAGTAGAACAGTTTAAACTAAGCTGTGTTTTTGTTTTGTAGTGCTGATGGAAGCGAGCTTCTCATTAGTTACTGCGCTGATTATGTCTACTTGTTCGATGCAAGGGGACAAAAGGAAGTTCGTCTTACCTGCGATGGTGCCCATGGCAACGGGCTGTTTCCTGGCAACAATTCAAAAAAGAACGTACCACTGAAGCGGCTAAGGCTGCGGGGGGACTGGTCTGACACAGGTCCAAATGCAAGACCTGAAAGTGAGGCTGCTTCAACAGAAAGCACGTTAATGCAGCGCATGTCTGATTTGTTCGTCCGCTGGATTGAAGAATCGTTTCGCGGCAGCCAACGAAGCAGGTTAAGATCAGCTCAATCTCGTGGTTCCTCGTCGTCAACGTCGATGTCTTCTTCTGCGTCATTTCCGTCTCGTTCTACAAATTCTTCCTCCTCTGACAGTTCGGGAATTCTTGAGGCGTCTGCTTCAAGTCCACCTCGTGATGTTGGTGTAAACGATGAGTCTCCAGATGAAATGGATGACTCTTCTTCACCTTCAGTTGTTACAATCAAGACAGCAAGTACAACGGAAGATTTATCAGATCAATCGACCGGAGATTTTCCCAGTCAAGACGAAAATAAACTGTCCTTTTTAGATCAAGCCATGCCTGGGTCGAGCGGACTTTCTGCAGATAAAGCACAGTCTAAAAGTAGTACAGAAAATGAATCAGTCAGACATGACACTAAAAATGATTCCGTCTGCGAACGAGCAGAGCTGCAGACAGAGCAGCAATCAAGTATTTCAAGTGAAATTCAGGGTATTCCATCCATACAAGTAGTGCCAAATGAACAAGCTGAGGGAGCTGTGAGTTCATGTACTGATAATTCAAACGATGAAACAGAGACTATTAATAATGAGGAGGGCGTGACAAGTACACGTGAGGTAGGCGTGTCAAGTACACGTTGTGAGGTGTCTCCAGGGCCTGACACTTCTGAATCAAACCGCGATACCTCGTCAGATAACCCACAAAGCTTAGCAGCAACTAGAATACAGAGAATGTACAGAAATTATAAAGCAGCAAAAACTGCAAAACCAAAGTACGATTGGGACAGTTACATGTTAGATGGTGAACAAGAGGAGATTTGGGTTCCTAAAATGACAAGGGTTTATCGTGGACACAGGAATGCACGCACTATGGTATGGTTATAACTATTTAATGAAAATCCTTGCACGTGACGTCACAACCTAATGAATCTCATTAAGCCGTCATCTTGGGGACAACTAGATAGTGTACTCACATGTTGATACGCCAAAAATATGGTTTAAATATGACTGTTTTCGACTCTGTCCAAGCTTTTAAAGTAAGAAAAACATCAAAATGGCGTTCAATAGGACAAACGTTGTCTCCCAACGTGGCCAGCGTTGCTATGGAATACGTGACGTCAGTGACGTGCAAGGGGTTCATAGCAGGTTTCATATGATGACAATGCTACGTTCTAGACTTGCGGTACAGTCACGCGGGTGGCTAAAAACACAACCAATAAGAATTCGTAGTGACAATAGGAACAAAGTCGTATCGTAACGTTTCCCGCTCAACATATGAAATCTACACTATATTTCTTGGTATTTACACCTCGAAGTCATTTGTTAACATCAGGGGAATATTGAATTGCTGATTAAAGGGGGACTAGCATCAAAATCGTTCTTGTGACGTCATACACTCAACCTAAACATTCAGCTCCATACATTTCTTTATATTTTGTTTCTTAAACAATTTTATTTCTTTGACACTAAAAGTTTGTGTGAAGGAGTTTTCTTACATTGTTTAGGCTAAGGATTCATTTTCTGACCAGTTTTCTTCAATGTAGAACATTTACATTGACATATTTCAATTACAAGGAAATGTATGGAGCTAAATGTTTGTGTGGAGTGTATGACGTCACTGATACCTCTAAAGATTCATAAAAATCTAATACTTCCCATGAGAATTTTCAGAAAACAAACTAACCAGTTTTTGAACAGCTCTTTGAGAGCCTTTCAGTGTAGTTTTAATGAAGTTTCAGCTAAATTGAATGTTGAATTGAACAATTTTGATGCTAGTCCATCTTTAAGGTATTTGTACTACAAGGTTCGGTTTATCACGCGGTTAAAGCGATATCAGTTAAAAGCCCGGACACGAGGTGCTCATGGCACGATGAGCGTAACTGGCTTGAGAAAGAAGTTTGATGTTTACTAGGGCTACTTTAATGACAAGGTCAAGTCTAGAAAC
Organism: Telmatactis stephensoni; assembly: GCA_029948255.1. NCBI lineage: Eukaryota > Metazoa > Cnidaria > Anthozoa > Actiniaria > Isophelliidae > Telmatactis > Telmatactis stephensoni. The sequence continues at coordinate 469,244 of JALIZF010001794.1, read as the reverse complement.
CAGAGTTCAACCATCGCCCTGTCTATTTGATTTTGTTATAGGCAACATTGCAGAAGAAGTATCAGGACTAGATCTATCTTCTGCATCGTTGCGTACAACGTTGCGCCGCGCAAACGTTACAGTGGTTGACACTTGATTGTATTCTACGTCGTGCACATGCAACGTTACCCAAATATGTTTTGTCGTGTGTCGGATTCGTGCTTGTAGACAGTCGATTATATATTGTGGCGAAAAATTGCAGCTAATTTCTTGCGGTTTTGAAGTTGCGAGCTCTGTTCATGCGAAAAAACTTTCATGATTGATGTTCTGACGTTTGTTTAGGAGTAAAGGGATTATTGTTTTCGTGTGATTGATATCTTTGTCATCTGTTATCAAGATCAAAGAGGCTCGATTCTGGGGTGACCGGTACATTATTAGTGGGAGTGACTGTGGTCGTATCTTTTTATGGGACAAAGACAGTACAGAAATCGTTATGGTTCTACAAGGAGATCGTCACGTGGTCAACTGTGTGCAGCCACACCCTTTCGATCCCAGTGAGTATAATACAACTTTACCAACTATGGCGACAACCATCCATAAAATCAATCATTTTCCCGTGGTTATTAACGGTCTGTGTGATCTTCGTGCCCTAGTGTAAAAGGTCTAGGTATAGCACCCATTTTTCGTATGAGTGAGAAACTTATCGCGCCGTCACGCAACTGTGGCGTGCCGTGATGTAACCGTGCTGTCACGTGACTGTTCTGTTTTCTCAGTGGAACAAAAACTACTCCTGGGCTTCACTCATACTCTTGAGTATGAAACATGATAAAGTGGTAGCCATATTGGATGAAGAAACAAACGACGCTTATCATGAGAAATCTTGTGTTGAAGTTCATCCAAGATGGCTGCTTTGACGTCACATGCAACCCTGCAATTCAATTTCACGTCGGTAGTTTGTAATAGCTATGTGGCTCACTTGAACGCGAGGCAGACAGGATGACTCTCTTGTAAGAGTGAAATAGAAATAAATGTGCGATAAGACTATGGATCTTTTGCTTAGTTTCAAAATTCTTGATGCCGAGGCTAACATGGATGTTACCCTTGGTATCAAGCAAATTGTGCAAGTGGTCTATGCCGTGTAGCTAAAGTCAACAATACACCCTGACAAGTGACACAGTGATCAGCAGTTTGCCTTGTAACCACGGCAACGTTGAAACCAACACTTTCTCTCTAGCAGTATCGGATCTTAATTAACTTGCCCTGTTATTGATTTTATTTATTCATTGTTGTTTGTAGTGCTTGCTTCAAGTGGTATTGACTACGATATTAAACTGTGGGCACCTACAGCGGATCAACCTTGTGAAGTAGAAGGCTTAGAAGAGGTTGGATTACTTAACATCCACATTGACCAACATAGATATAAACATGTATCTTCTTAGTTAGGCCTTCCTTCCTCACTAACAAGGCATTCTCCACAGTGGATATACAATTTGAAAACGCTGGGCTGAGAATTTTTTGTGGAAAAACATTTTATACGCGAAAGATGATGCGTCTTGAAATTAATCCTGATGTGTGGACGTATCCTTAGGGTAAAAAGAATTGTAGGAGTTGGAGAATGATTTCCGAGTTCAACCGCTCTCTCCTCTCCCCCTTGATTGTAGTACTTATAAGCCTGGTTCTCACTAGTGACCACAGCATAAACACAAGCAACGTACGCAGACCCAGTAGCATACTGCTCATTTACAGTGCTTGTCTTTTTCACACTTCAGTGATAAATACGCTCCTGAGTCTGCGTATGTTGCTTACGTTTATGATTGCGTCCCTAGAGTGCACCAGACCGTACATAACACAACACTTTTCGTTACGTAATACTTTGAAGATGTTTAATTGCGTCCCTAGAGTGCACCAGACCGTACATAACGCAACACTTTTCGTTACGTAATACTTTGAAGATGTTTAATTGCGTCCCTAGAGTGCACCAGACCGTACATAACGCAACACTTTTCGTTACGTAATACTTTGAACGCAACACTTTTCGTTACGTAATACTTTGAAGATGTTTAATTGCGTCCCTAGAGTGCACCAGACCGTACATAACGCAACACTTTTCGTTACGTAATACTTTGAAGATGTTTAATTGCGTCCCTAGAGTGCACCAGACCGTACATAACGCAACACTGTTCGTTACGTAATACTTTGAAGATGTTTAATTGCGTCCCTAGAGTGCACCAGGCCGTACATAACGCAACACTTTTCGTTACGTAATACTCTGAAGATGTTTAATTGCGTCCCTAGAGTGCACCAGACCGTACATAACGCAACACTTTTCGTTACGTAATACTTTGAAGATGTTTAATTGCGTCCCTAGAGTGCACAAGACCGTACATAACGCAACACTTTTCGTTACGTAATACTCTGAAGATGTTTAATTGCGTCCCTAGAGTGCACCAGACCGTACATAACGCAACACTATTACGTTAGAGTGCACCAGGCCGTACATAACGCAACACTTTTCGTTACGTAATACTCTGAAGATGTTTAATTGCGTCCCTAGAGTGCACCAGACCGTACATAACGCAACACTTTTCGTTACGTAATACTTTGAAGATGTTTAATTGCGTCCCTAGAGTGCACCAGGCCGTACATAACGCAACACTTTTCGTTACGTAATACTCTGAAGATGTTTAAAACTCTACAACCAGGTAACCACCCTGGGCTTTCTTTAGTGTGTCAAGCAAGCACCGAGACGATAACCCCCTGGAACTCTGGGTACCAAGTACCACGTCGTACTAACGCTAGTAACATATAACTGACCTGATTCGTTTGTTTTATAGATTATCAAGAGAAATGAGCAAATGCTTGAAGAGAGTAGAGACACCATCACAGTGCCTGCCTCGTTTATGTTAAGAATGCTTGCTTCACTTAATCACGCTCGATTCGGTAAGAAGATCGATATTTGATACAAAGTTACTGATTTAGAGCCAATTACACATTCTATCATCATGAATGAACTTTGATAGTATAAACATATAATATGATTATAAACAAGAGACCATAATACTAAGAGTGCGAAACTCAGTATTGATGTCTGTGCGATGTTCGTGGCGGCTAAGGCTATTTTTGGTAACTTCGCCATCGCGCGCGCAAGGCTCTTAAACAATAGAATTCAAACGGTCCCGTCCGCGCGCACGTCAAAAATCAAATTCTATTGGTTGAGGGACTTGCACGCGCGATGGCGAAGTTACTAAAAATAGCCTTAGCCGCCACGAACATGGCACAGACATCAATACTGAGCTTCGCTCTCTTAGTATTATGGTCTCTTGTTATAAACTTATACTTTAATTTTGAGTGGCAGAAATGCATTATAGAAAGAAAGGAATATAGACCACTTGATCAATTTGGAAGACAAACAAACCCAATTCGTACGGAGCACTAAGTAAAGCACTGTAATTTTTAATCAAAATCAATGCGGTATAGATTAGTTAAAGAACAAACACACCAACTAACATTACCTCATTCGTTTTGTAGGTAGAAATCAAGATGATTCTGACACAGATTCAAATGAAGAATTTTAAAGAAATATTGTTGTACAGTTGAATATGTACAGTTAGAAAATTGCTTAATGTCATTTGGGTGAGGGGATGCTTAAACTATATCATCATTGCTTGGTTGATGTTAAAATGCTGAGCATTTTCTGCTTTGTAATATAAACCAATTAAAGCTGTTACTTGCTGGCAAACTCTTTTTGTTTTCATATTTTTTGCTATACTACAGTCGAATCAACCACACTTGTAACCAGTGGTGAACCAAAGGACATCACCGCTGAACTCGAACCATAAACTTAAACAGAAAATTTTCTCAAGGTTATGAACGCAGCTTTTATAACTGTATTTGCACGAACATTGACCCTTTCAAAATCATCGAACCTAGAAGCTGAGACCGAAATGTCTCCTGGGTACACTAGTAATATATGGGTTTTGATGTGTTTTATCTGTGAATTCGCTACATAATCGTGTTTAGAATACCAAGAATTTGTCTCGGTCACTATTATTAATTATCAGTTTCTATGTTTTGAAGGGTCAATGTTTGTTTTCACAGGCAGATTCAGTCTCAGCCTCGCTGGAAACTAGATTTCAAACTTCAACAGGCTATATAAACATCCAAAATCAAACATTTTTATAGTAAATGACAAAAAATAGTTAAATAAATTGTTCTAGTCTTGAAACTTCTAAAATTAAGACAGAGTTGAAATAACATTTGTTGGCCCGTGGACGGCCGTCACGAGGAAAAGGTCCGTAGAACGTTTTACATGAGAGCCGTGTAAAGATACATGCGAATGATTCAGCAGCGTTTGAAGAACGTTGGTGTGCTGGTCCGATCCGGTTTTGATCAAATCGCTTTGCGATATATATTGCATGAGAAACTGATCTGAGTTCAGACAATCATGACTCGTGCGTACAGCGAGGGAAATGTCGTGCAACTATGCAGAAAAGTACAATGTGCATTACCCAGGAAATATTGCTGCAGTGCAGTAGATGTAGCTATTGAAAATAGATTCTTGCATGCAGGATATTAGATTGTCGATGTGGAATATATTATTGACGATCGTTTTTTAATTTTTCTTTTCCGTGGACCTGCCGTAGACCCCTGCACGCTTCTTTTCGAATAGAAACGTATCTAAAAATACACATCACATTTATTTCAAATTATCAAAGGTCAACTAAGTTACGACTGGTACGAGATGGTATAACAGGTATTAACATTACCAGACATGTATTTGCCTGCTCAGCGACATTTTAAACACAGTCACATTTTAGAAGAGATATCATATTAAAGAACATTGCTAGTGACGTATAATTTTTAAATGTTAAAACATTTTCAACATGACTGATGAAATCATTAGACGAAATAAGCCTTCATCAAAGATCACTATCTTCGTTTCAGTCATGGCTGTGTTTTTGTGTTGTGGTGAGTTTGTTCGTATCGAGCTGATGCTAAAGGAACAACACACAAGAATGAACCAGTTGGAGGACAAGATGACCTCGACGCATCTTAACAAGAACATGAATGCTGCCAAAATTTACGAGCAGCTTCTTGCAAATTCAAAGATAAACCAACGAAAGAAACGGCTGATTGTACAGAGTAAAACAAGGAAGACCACTTCAGAAACTATACTGAAATTATTAACAAATCAGACACGAGAAACGTTAAAGCAGGAACTAAAAAAAGACTATGCATCAAGAAGTAGTCAAAGCTATATCATCTCTACAAGCTGCTAAATATTGGATTCCAGTCGCAGGACCTCCCGGTCCACCAGGGAAGAAGGGACCTCGGGGACATAGAGGAAGACCAGGCAGAAGAGGAAAACGAGGGCCTCGTGGTTTGAAAGGCGATCCGGGACAAAACGGAGCTCCTGGTCCTCGTGGTATGCCAGGTCTAAAGGGAGATCCCGGTCCCACCATAGAAGCTCCATCAATAGTGGTTTCGCCTCCTCATTTGATCGTTAATGAATCAAAGTCAGCCATCTTTCATTGTTCTGCAAGTGGTTATCCACGACCTGACATTGTGTGGAGTAAAATGAATGGTTCATTAGCCATGGATAAATCAATAGGTGATAGCAGCGGGAAACTCGAAATCAACCACGTCACACCCACTGACTCAGGAATCTATCACTGTAAGGCTTCCAACATTCTTGGCAAAACACAGACTACTGCGAGACTTGAAGTGAACTTCCGTCCACGAGTGACCTTGAACAAAGGACCAATCTACGTAAAGATTGGAAGTAACATTACTCTACCTATGTGTCACGTGATTGGACATCCGAAGCCCAAGGTCACGTGGTCTAAGGCTTTTGGCATATTACCAAAAAGGCGTACTGTTATCAAAGATGGGCAACTAACTTTGTTGAGATCCAAGAAAGATGATTCTGGTACATATCTGTGTAAAGCTGAAAACCTTCTCGGTTCTGTTGTCTCAAGATCAGTAGTTGTTGTCATTGAGCTTCCTGTTTTTGTCATCAAACCTCCAAAAACTATCAGATCTCATGTTGGGACTAGCATAATAACTCTTGATTGTACTGCTACAGGTGACCCTCAGCCAGTCATCAGCTGGAGAAAAGACAACGGAGTCCTTCCTGCTGGTAGATATGAAATAAGAGATGGTTCATTGATTCTGAGAGGCTTGACAACAACACATTCAGGTGTGTTCGTGTGTACTGCTACAAGTGCTAATTGGCTCTACACAGATACAAGAACAACACTGAAAGTCGAGGATTATGAAAAGGACTGCTCTGAGATCTACAAATCAGGCGAGAGACGTAACGGTGTGTATACCATCAAACCTGACAGTCAAGGATCCTTTCAAGTCTACTGTGACATGACAACTGACGGAGGAGGGTGGACAGTGTTCCAGAGAAGACAAGATGGATCCGTAGACTTTTATCTTGGATGGCAACAGTACAAAACCGGTTTTGGAAACCTGACTGGAGAGTTTTGGCTGGGCAATGACTATATTCATCGACTAACGGCGGCAAAAACGGTAGATCTGCGCATCGATCTGGAAAACCAAAGCGGAACGAAAAAAATACGCCAAATATGGTAGTTTTAATGTTAGTGATGAATCAGACAAGTATAAACTGAACATAGCCTCGTATTCAGGTACTGCTGGAGACTCATTAGCATATCAAAACGGTAGAGCGTTCACCACAAAAGACAGAGATAACGACAAGGACTACAGTGTTAACTGTGCGGTTTCAATGTCGGGTGCATGGTGGTACGAAGATTGTTCTTGGTCAAACCTGAATGGCAGATATTTAGGAAACAAGCAAAGTTGGCAAGGAATAAACTGGTATTATTATAAAACAAACAAATTGTCTTTTAAATCAAGTGAAATGAAATTACGGCCAAACACCGTTTAGTTGTGTATGACAATAAGAACAATGTTCAAAGTAGATTTCTTCATACAAAAAATAATCCATACTGAGCTAAACCTAACGATCCTTGTTGGCTGGTTTTTATCATGTCGTTGATTTTGATTGAAATAACTTTGATATATGTTTCTCTCTCTAAATGGTAAAAACACTGCACTGATATTTGGGGAGCTCTGTGAGAGCAGACAGCACCAAAGTTGACTTAGTTATCCTTATATAAGTGTTCTGTACACACCTATTTCAGAAAAGGTTGTCGTACAACATTGATAAGACTGAACGTCAGTCTCAGAACGTGTATGGGTAGTTGAAAATCTCCACTCTCGATCTTTTAGGCTTTGGTCTTGATTGATAGGGTCAAGACATGCTTGATGTGAATTATCGTGTTGATATTCTACTCAATAGCTGTGTAAAGAATACTATGATGCCGAAGAAAGCAAGAAAGCAACATGCATGCAAGGTCTAATAGGCATTAAGGTAATGCGATTTCGTAAGTTTTATCGATAAATGTTACAGTTGGCATACATTTTTATATGATACCTATAAATATCAAAAGAATGACTTTATGTTTGGTGATGTTTGGTATTTCTCTCTAAGCGCGCGCTCGATAAAGTATGTTTACGTGAAAGCGCGCGCACATATAGGCTGCTTTATGTCTCCAGATCAACAAAATTATCGTCAAAAATCATGATTTTTATCTTTTCCACGACCCTTTTTACGGTAAAATCAAAGCACAAACCTTTTCCATAACTTCTGATTTGAAAGTAAGAACCAATCGTCACGTGTGTCACGCCATACGCAAGATAAATGTGCAGATGAGATCAGATGAGATGTAATAGAGCAATGAACTGGAACTAGCTTCAGGTCTTTCAATCACGTGACTCACAGTGTTGGCGGGCAAAATCAAATGTGGGAAGACGGTTAAGAACAACATAAGGTAAAATATTATTGCATAAAGCATGAATCCGACTTTGTTTACAATCTGCATCGGTATATATTGATAAGAAACAATGAAAGACTTCAAAGTTTTTCAAAGTTTTGTCTCTGATTTTTTCTTTTAATTATAATTTTAATGAAAGACTTGATTCTTTGGCATTATTTGGCTTCTGGTGTCATTTTTAATTTGTGACGTCACGTGAAAAACCCTCATTAGAGGCTCATACATGCATATGGGAAAATACTTTCTAACTGCAAATATTTTCAATGATATTTTCCCATGAGCCTCTATGAGCTTTTATCATGTGATTCCAAAAGTCACAGTACAGAAATATAATTACCATAGCTGGAAAGAGCACGTCAGGGGGGGACGAGACAAACTAATGAATCCCCGGCTAATTGGACAAAAGGCCGCAAACGAGAAGGTAAGACTTCTACCGGCCCCCTCCCTTGAAAGTTAGCATTATTGAAGAAACCATTTTGATACAATGCATGTATTGTAATATTCAACTTTAATTCTAGAGTTTTATTTAAATATGATGTTTGTTCTCATAAAAATAAACGTCCTGAATCCAGTAGAGGGTAATTTTACACATGATTGAGAAGTGTTGTAGATATGATATTACGTCACGTACAGTAGTATCCGATTATTCAACTGTAATTCCAGGGTGTCATCAGTTGCAATATGATTTTTGTTTTTTATAATGGTGTAAGGCAATATACATCTATTTTTACAAAAGATTGAGAAGTGTTGTTCATATGTATATATTTATGACATATTATGTACAATACTGAAACCAAAATGTAAAAGCAATATAAGGGCAGTGTTTGCATTCCATGTCAATCCCAAGTACTTCGCTTTCTGATGTTGAACCTTTTCTTGGTTTCCTAGAACGTTGAAATAAAATAGCTGTTTACTAGTGAGTAGAGAGATGGGAAAGGTGCAACAAAGTTATGTGTTGTGCTGCTTTGCGTTAAGAACTCCATACCAGGGGGTATTTACTATACTATTGCTGTACTCACCCTCTTAATTTCTCGTGCTTTTCTCTCAGCGAAGGCTATCTGTCCTTTTTTCAGCTGGGTGATATCAAGTTTAGTTCTGTAAGGATAGTAAGTTTAGTTCTGTAAGGAATCACCATGGTATTTCTCTATCATTTGTTATAAAAACGCAAGTGTTTTGATGGGAAATGTGCTACTCATAAATTTCATACGAAACTACATCCGGGACACAATTGACATATTTAGTGAAGATATCGATGACATCATTTCCGTTTGTATGCGGTCATTTTGTAAATAACATTTCCCAGAGAAAACTCCTGTCTATGAAATTAAAAGAAAAATCCATGGCAGCTTGAAGATATGAAGTTCATCTTCTTATGGTAAAAAATATTTTACGAGGTAGGGCAGCTAACAAGTGAAATATATTTTACCACTCGAAGATAAACCTCATATCTTCGCGCCACCGTGTAATATCCTTATGTACACCTATTTCAAAAATATAATGAATTGTCGGGCGAGAGGCTTCAAGCCTACGCGACTAGACCGCAAAGGTGTATGCGTAGTTTAAAAACTTCACTCTCTTTTGGCTTTGGTCTTCATTTTAAGCATCAATGAATAAAGGACTTTGTAGTATAAACCCCACACCAGCTGGTTGAGAATTGTCGTGCTGATATTTATGTGGTTTCATAGCTTTAGTGATTTCATTTTTCTATACTTACGTGTACTGTGACATATCGCTTTTAAAGTCGCTCTTGACCTGGGTATTCTTCTCAAACATTTCTTCGGGACTAAAATGAGTCTAAGTAAAAAAGCAAATGACGTTTTCAAAACTCTCTAAACCAAGACTACTCCCCCTCACCCAAGTTTTACCCCTGGGGGTAGTAGACGAGGTAGACTGTGTGCAAAATGGTGCATAGTTACCGTATTGGGCCTACCTCACTGGACATACTGTCCTCTAGAAGTTCATCCACCATAACTGTAGATGTGTCTTCCCATCTCTAACAAATGAGAATAGCATTTGATCACATTTATAGGACATTACAGCATTGTAGCATATAGAGCAGAATGATGATTTGATGAGCAGAAAAATACTATGAGGGATCAATGCCGGAGGATCAAATTATCAGCTGCAAGAAAACATTATCTAACCTGCAATTCTCGTTTACGTGGAACATGATTTGCACTGATTTCCTGATCTGTTTTGAAGGTGTTTCTTTTCACTAAAACAAAATAGAGGCTCAATTACAACAATTTCTTCGATTAAAAAGTAAAACATCACGCCTAATATTGAAATTAGATGAAATAAGATGTAAAAATTGATATTAATTTTTAAATCTTATTAATTTCATATCAAGGGACAATAATACTAAGAGAGCGAAGCTCAGTATTGATGTCTGTGCGATGTTCGTGGTGCCTAAGGCTATTTTTAGTAACTTCGCCATCGCGCGCGCAAGGCTCTTAAACAATAGAATTCAAACGGTCCCGTCCGCGCGCACGTCAAAAATCAAATTTTATTGGTTGAGGGCCTTGCGCGCGCGATGGCGAAGTTACTAAAATAGCCTTAGCCGCCACGAACATCGCACAGACATCAATACTGAGTTTCGCTCTCTTAGTATTATGGTCTCTTGTTTCATATATAGTCGGAAATTCTCAGTCATTACAAAATACGAAATTCATTCCTTACCGATTTTTGCAGTTTTTTTGGACCTCCTCTCTTTAGTCTTTTTAGCCTTTGAAATTAACAACATTTTGATCAGAACCTGTTGAACCAAGCTATGAAAATGTACATGAGTGATTTGTTTTACTCACCTCGACAATTTCTCGCGCTTTTTCCTCTGCAAAGGCTATTTGTTCTTTTGTCAATTGTGCCAAATCAAGTATGGTTCTAAAAAGGAACAAATGTCTATCACTTGTGCAAACTTGTTTAGTCATATGATTATCATATAACTGATAGTGTTGCTTACGTGTACTGTGACATATCACTTTTAAAGTCACTGTTGATTCGATGGTTTCTTTGGAACATTTCTACGGGACTAAAACGTGTCTGGATAAAAGAACAATATTGTATAGATTCGTTAGCAAACACTAAAGTGTGGTTCTAGTTAGCAACACAAGACGGCGCAAAAAAATCCCCGTTCTTTTGCGTTTGATTTACGGCGTTTTGCATCACTAGTGAAAATCACGTTTAATCAGCGTGGTTGGTTCAACAGGGAGGACAGAGGAGGGAAGGGGGCGCAATTATATTGTATAGGCTCCTCCTTCTACTTCCCCCTCCGGCCCACTATCCTTCGTCCTCGTTTGTCCCATTCCCTTTCCCTTCCCCTTAGAGTGGGCCACGAACGTCTAAACAAACATAACCGAGAACTCTCTCAAGGTGGACACCCCAGTGATATGGAGACCTCTCGAAGACACACCAAGTCAGGTCCCAACGGAATGGAACTCCTTTTTCTATTCTTCGTGGGCCAAAAGATTGGGTGGTGTTTGCAGGGTACATGAAGATATAAACACCTACCCCACGAGACTTGTCATCCTCCAGAATCTCGTCCACCATAGATGCGTCTTCCCATTTCTGTTAAGAGAGAAATGTCGGTTACTCCCGTACAATCACATAAAGAACGGTATATCAAATTAAAATGAAGTGAAGATAAGATAAACTCTCAGTTCTCACTTGTAATGCTCGGTCACGTGGTACATGTTTTGCACTGATTTCGCCATCTGTTTTGAAAGTCTTCTTTTCTGCAGATTGAAGGCCTTGAAGACATTCATCAAATTTCTCTGGAAGTTCTTTTACGGAACCAATGTTCTGAAAATCATTAATGCCATACGTAAATGTAATTAGCTATCATGTTAATGAAGGAAGGGAGTACGGGAATGCATGTATAGCCTTTCGTTGGGAACTGGGAACAAGCACCATATGCATGACGGAACCTAACAATAAGACTTCTAGTTGTCTCCTACCTTTAAATCCTCATTGTTTTTCACTGCGCACTGACACCCAGTCGAAACCTGGAACAAGAAAAAAAATCCGAAAAACTTAACCTCGTAACTTCGTTTGTGTCATAAGTGTTTATACTGTGTTCCTCTTACTTTGACTGGATTCGGGTCTTGTTTTGTACATGAGGAAACTGAAGACGAAAGAAAGAAATAATTTGAATAAGATTGTCACCATAGCAGCTCAGTAGCTGGAGCCGTCTGACCGGTACTTGGTCTCCGACCGGAAGAAGAAAGAATGAAAAAGAATTAAGAGAAACATACAAACAGCCGAGACATAAAACCTAACACCGAGCTCGCCTCACTAACTCACTCACTTTAACTAACAATTACATAAAACAACAAATAAATAACAACAAGCAATCAATCAAGCAAACAAGCAATAGATGAAAAAGGAAGGAACAGAAGGAAGAAGGGAAGGAAGGAAGCAAGGCAGGAATGACTGGATCAGAATGAAAAATAAATGAATAAACGAGTAGAGATAACTCAAAATTTACCTGTACTTCTTGCCCGCTCTTTTCTATTTTTTCTTTGTCTTTTCTTTTTTGCTTTTGCTCTCTCGATCTTCCTTGCTCTTTCATTTCTCTTGGCAGCTCTGGATTCAAATTTCAACCTTTATAAAATAACGTGAATTCTAGGTTATCAAGAAAGCATAGAAAAAGTTATAGAACCAACAATAATATTGCTTACCATAAGACAAAGATGAAAACAATGAATACCAACGCCCAAATGCAGTACACAGAGTTGGTTGTGTTGGCTGCAGGTTTGAAGATTTCATACTTGTTAATCTTTGTCCTTGTACGCATGCTTATCTTGAAAGACAACATGCAACAAAATATGAATGAATGAATGAATGAATAAAAAGGAAAATAAATTAAAGAGCCCAAAAAACAGAAAAAGATGTGGAGCAGTACTAAAGGAATGTCAGAAAAGAGAACAGGAAAGGAAGGAAGAAATTGAGATAGATAGAACAAATGAGAAAGAGATAGAACAAAAGAAAGTAAGAGAGAAAGAAAGAAAATAGAAAGAGTTGAAGCAGCTAAAGAAAAGAAGGAAGGAAGGTACGAAAGAAGAAATAAACAGCAAAGCAAGGAAGGATAAAGGGAAGGACCTGGAAGAAAGAGAAGGAAGGGAGAAAGAGAAGGATGGAAAGGCAGGAAAGAAGGAAAAGCCGGCGAACAAACAAACAAATGAACTAGCGAACAATTGAACAAACAAACAAACAAACAACAAATGCATTTTATCATACTAGATTGCTATAGAAGGATCGTAAAGTGCCGGGATTCAGAGAAACAAGAAAGTCTGTACAGAAATATGAAAACCAACAGTACTTACCTTTCTCTCGAGTCAATCCTGTCACACAATCGTTTTTCTTATATTTCAATTTCGATTTAAAGCTTTCAAAATGGAACACCGCAAGATCATAGCCACACTAGTTGGAAATCTCACGGGCAATGAACTTCATCCATTGTGACGTCATCTTTTGCTGTCAAAATAGCGCGCGCTCAGTCTTGTTCCCAGTAACAAGCGGTCAGGACACAGGGATCCTGCGCTGTTCTGTTTTATGGAATGTGGAATAGGCCTTTCGATATAGCTATTTCAATTAAAGTTGTCGCTGAAAAAAAGCCTAAAGGCTAAAACCTTTCAAATATCTTTTGTGTACTAACACACTTCTCTATAGGCTATCTGAGAAATTAAGGAATATGTGTCCAAGTTGTCGGAATTTGCAAGCATACAGTGAGTTTTTTATTGTAATGATGTCACGTTGATAAAAAATTTTCATGATTCCACTCTCAAAGCTTTAGGCTTTTTTCAGCGACAACGTTAATTGAATTAGCTATATTCTGGCTGAGCGTTCACGCACAAAGAATTCAAGACCAGGCTCCGGAGAAACAGTGGAGTGATCTTAATATGTTATTTTATTTCCCCGGTGCCTCGTCTTGAATTGCTTTGTGCGTGATCACTCAACCAGACTATCGAATGTGAACTATAATCTGATGTACGATTTTTTTCCGTCGGTCAATGCAACAAAACCTTTACACTTGCAATAGGACATTTCTATGATGGTATCTACAACTACCAGAATGCTTTGCCCATTTTTTTGTAAAGTAATTAGTGCTAATTGTTCTATTCTCTGAGAGGGAATGAAAATTTGAATAAGAAAGAATATTCGTAAAGCATTCTGGTAGTTTTAGGCCTAGTTCAAACGTCGCATCTCACATGTGCTGAATTCAATGAGATGATAATGAGAAGAAACAAAAGATTTGACTAATTTGCATTGAGTTTGGCACATGTGAGATGCGACGTTTGAACCAGGCCTTAGTAATAAGGCGCCATCGTGGAAATGTCCTCATATTTAAATTATTGTTATTATTCTCAAGGTTAGAGTGGTTTTCATAAACCCGTGAAATAGATATACTAAACTAATACACATTAGTAGACCCTAATCCAATTGTTTTCTTTTGTTCTTATTTGACTATTACACATTATCAAACTCATTAATAATTCATTAGAAAACACAATGGAAATCACTACCGGAACGTAGATCTTTATATCGGATAAAGATTTTTGTTCATTTGCATAAACTTTAACTTGGATTTTCTAAGCCAAAAGTAGTCAAACTTGGAAAATTCTGGTCCAATATGATAATTGACAACTAGACGTTTGATAAGTAATATAAAGAACTCGAGAGCGTGTTATATCGGGTCTAAAGATCCTCGCCTTCGGCTCGGATCTTTATCCACCGATATAACACGCTCTCTCGTTCTTTATACATTACTTAATTGTTAGTAATTATTTCACGGGTTTAGAGATTTTCATCGGACTGTGAAACAATTACTAATAGTCAGCAGTGTTTAATAGTGTCTAATAGTTGTATTGCAACAAAAGAAAACAATGGGTGCAGAGTCTATCAGTGTCTATTAGCTTAGTAACTATTTCACAGTCCGGTGAAAATCACTCTATGAAAACCACTCTTATAGACCATTGGTATGTTCGTGTCATATACTACAACTACCAGCAGAATGCTTTGCCCATTTTCTTTTGTAAAGTAATTAGTGCCAATTATTCGTCTATCCTCAAGGAGGAATAAAAATTTGAATAAGAAGGTTAATTCGTAAAGGATTCTGGTAGTTGTAGCGTAACCGCGGTAACACTGAAGGTCTACATTTTACGTCGTGATTCAGTAAGCAACCAGCATCCTACGAGGCCCTAACATTAGCAAATAAATACAATTAAAGCGAAAACAAAAGCCAGGAATTTGGGTGTATATAATCATTGTCTTGTACTGAGCGCATAAATGAAACATGCAAGTAAATTGCAATAAGATCAATTGGACATATCCGGAAATTCCGTATGGGCTGAAGATGTTAGTAAATTGCCTTGTGATGACTATTGCAACAGACATATGGTATACCAAAATATCAAAGAGACAAGTTACAAGTTCATCCGTGCGCTCAGCAAAGTTTCGGCTTCACTTTGAAGAGCTCTTGTTGTCATAGCAACCATAATTTCTCTCATGCAATAACGCGCTTAGTCTGAGTATGAGCATTTCTAAAGAAAGAACACGATAGTCAGGTTAGAACTCGTACTCAACAAGTGAGAGTAGACCATCTCTTCGAAAACACTTTTTGTAGATGTGCGTGATGTGTGTCAGCAATGCTAAATAATCAGCAGTCTCAGTCTCTCATCGAAAAATATTTTGTTTTAGTAATCAACCCTCTCAAAGTACTTGTAAGCTAATAGTTGAACTCTTATATGTGTATGTATACATGACTGTTAAACATCTCTCTGTTTACTTTTATCATTTCGTGACGGTGCGTGATAACGCGTGATAATTCGTGATGTGCCATTAATTTTTTACAGCAATATTCTCAATGTTCATTAGTCATCTACGGCATAGAAGATTATTAAAGACTTTCTGATCACGTTTTGTGGTTTGTTTGGGTTGTTTCACCGCTACCGGTCACGATGTTTTATTTCCGTTACGTCATCGGAACAAAGTCGTATTTTCCGATGTCGGCGCTCATGCGTAGTTAGGTCATCGTGCCGCATGATAAAGGGAAACCTCCCGAGTCCAGAAAGGTTTCGTTGATAGGGGAGTTTGTTATTGTGAATTTTATTCACTGTTTTCAGCCAAGCTGCCAATGGCTAAGTTTATTGTCAGAAGGAATGCTGAACCAATCTATGTGCGAGTTTTAAAAGAAGCGGTTATTAAAATCGCTTCCCAAAAACAATGCCCAAACGAAGAGAGAATTCTTCGGGCTGTTCAACTCGACAACGAATGGACAAAAACCGAGATACTGAAACAGCTCAAGCTCGCTGTAAAAGACGGCTTTTTTACTCAAGTTACTGCAATTTCAAGTCATGGTAGTACGAAAGGAATACCACAAACTGCCTATAGGATTCGCCAAGCTGACAATTCTAAGGTAAAACAGTATTTAATTTGGACTGGTTCGTCACGGAACATATCGGAAGTGAAAACCCTTGTACAGAACCTCGCATTGTTTATTACTCGATGCACGATTTCGGCCACAAAAACTGAGCTTTTTCTTAAAGCATAATGCTCCTTTGTTAGCACACTGAAACTATATTGAATCCGTTAAATAAGCCAAGATTATATAGAAGTTTTTACAATGTTGTGGTACACACTAATTTAGACAAGGCGTCTAATGTTCTATTCTGTGTAGTTTCTATGTAATCATTTCTAAAGAATACTAAAGAGATTCTATTAATTAAAAAATAGTGAATGAGATTTCTAGCCATTTAGAGATAAAGACGCCGTGGAAATGCAAAAATTATCTTGCATGAATATTCATTATTTTATTCAATAAAAACCACTCTAAAACGAAAATTTTCGTCACGCATATTTTTCATGACAAATATCAAAACATTGACCAGTATTCGTCTAGACGGTAATTTGTATAATTCCATTATATGTCAACTAACTTGTTTTTATGTGAAACTTTGTAGAACTCAAGAACTGACAAATCTAACTAGGAAAAGAGCAACTGTTTGCGAACTACTTTGTATTGATTGTGGGCACATGTCGTTTCTTGTATGCTCACTCAACAGAATAACAAAAATATGCATCGTAAAACACTTGTAGTTGTTTTATTGTATTTGTAGCAACACTTAGTCATTTAAGGTCATATTAAACGAACTGCAATCATAATTTAAGCTATCATTAAAAAATACGCCGTCGAAAAAGGTAAACATTGACATGCAAAAGTTCTGCTTGACTCGTCTGAGGGACTAATTAGCATTTAGGTTCTATACGTCATTAGGGTAATCGATCTAATCACAGCATATAATCCATCTTTGTAGTAACCTTTAACAATTGAAAATACTGTACTGCACGATACTGTGTGGTCAACTAAATATTGCTATATTTTTGTTATAAAGGATGCATACAGTCATGCATTTGTTAATACTTCCGAGTTATCATGTTGCTTTCTGACCTTTTTACCAGCTCTGATACTCATTTTATCTATAGAGTAGTTTTTTATGTCTGCAAAAACAGCACAGCCTCAGCACGACATAGTAACAGTGTATAATTAAGTTTTGAAGTGGAAATGTATAAGAGGTTGCAGTCAACTCATTGCATGTAGTTTCAGCACATGTTGGAATAGCTTGCATGGTTATATATATAGTCTCTAGTTGTTATCTATAGAGTGTGAAATAGAATTTAATAGGTTTTTTTTAATGATTAATAAGAAATTGCAGCACTGATAAAATCACAGTATGGCACAGTTCTATTTCACACTCTATAGATAACAACTAGAGACTATATAACCATGCAAGCTATTCCAACATGTGCTGAAACTACATGCAATGAGTTGACTGCAACCTCTTATACACTTCCACTTCAAAACTTAAGGTTTACATGTACACAACAATGCAAGATATAGTTGAGTGAACATTTACACATAAAACATTGTTTTCAACTAAAATTAACTCAAAGAATTTTATTGATTTTTAGTACTGTGTTGAATTAAGGGAATGAATTACTTGTATCCAATTAATGTTTTTAGATTGTAAATTAACAATTATGTCTTCATCTGTAGCTACATGTAGTTACTAATTACTTTTGAATGCATCATAGGCATGCATGCCAGTCCACACCTAGTGGACGTAAAACTAACAGATGCACAATGAATCTTAAGGAAAAAACGACACTTTTTAAGTTTTTTACTGACATGTTTTGGCAGTACGACTGCCATCCAGAGTGAGATTACAAGGTGAATGGAAGATATATATATTTACATAAGAACAAAAGAAAAAGCAACTAATGACACAAGCGTAAACTGGCATGCTTGACTAGTTGGTTTAAGGAGGGCTTTAGCCAGTTGATATGTGCTAAATGTAGTCCACACCTACAAACACTACTGACATTAATTATGTTGAATTTAGACATTACTAAGATTGTATTTGGTGATTGAGACAATTTTAACACAGAATTTGAGTTGGACTTGCCCTATCAGTTGGTTAGGACAAAGCTTTGATACCCACAATGCTTATAATCACCAAAAATAACATTTTTTCTCTATAGACCAACACATATATCTCTTCACATACATGTATACAATTGTGCTTCAATTTTATCCTTGGTTCAATTTTCATTTTCCTTTGTGTTTGAATTGTGTATGCAGGTAATGTATGATAATGATTGAGTATAAAACAAATGAAAAATAAAAATTGAACCAAGGTTAACATCTACCCAAAACATAATTAATACGTCTAGATTAAGTCAATTAAAAATCAGAGAAAACTTTAAAAAGAAAATAATTAGTACATGACAATATACATGTCTTTGACATAATGCTGACTTGACTGTCCCACCAGGGGTTCAATTAAGGTTTTAAGCAGCAGGGCATCAGGCTATGGCACGTTCTTTATGTATAGGATTATGCATGTTCTTTAGCAGAAAATGGGTTGAAACCTTATACCACCCAGGAGAAATCATGCAGACAACTGGTCAGTGGATGAGTACCCTTATGGTTGGTAAAATACAGTGGCATGTGTGAATTGCCAGAGGGCAAATACATGTATCCCTCTACAGTAGTAGCCAAGTCTTTGATACAGTGTAATAAAAAAGGTTAAATGTCTGAACTTTTCTTGTGTACTTGAATACAGCTTTGAGTCAAGTGAATATTACTGTCTGTTATATTTGTGCCAAAACATGATATGCTGTATATGCAATGATAGTGGAACCTTTGTAAATATAATATGGTGACCCTTGGGACCTTGAACAGTGGCTGTGTATATACAGTGTATAGAGATGGATGCTGGATGTGGCTAATAGTGTATTTCATTGATTCTCTACCACTCTTGAAAGATGGCTTCCTCAGAGCTCTGAATTACATCATTTAGTGTTTGATATTATTTACACCATAAGGATAAGCCATACAAAATCCAGATTAACTTGACAATCTTGTTATGGCATGGCACCACTAAATCTGGTTGCATGGGTCTATCATATTTGTATCTGTATAGTGATTTCTGTATAGTGTATAGGCATCTGTATAGTGATAACTGTATCATCGTGTGAACAGAAAATTTGTTGGCCTTATCGGGATGCCATACCAAAAATAATTGGTCCGCCATTACCGTGAAAAGATGAACATGTACTTTGGGCTTAAATATTAGAATGTTTGGAAATGAGTGCAGATAGATTTATAGAAATTCAGTTTTGAATTTACTATTTCTGGCTGCTAAATAGAGGTCAAAATGACAAAGATTTAAAAATTATTAAAGAATGGACTGCTTACATTAAGATGGTGTGAAATTTTGTGCCATTTATATTTAGTCTGTTACATCTAACCTAAATACTGTATATAACAAATATAACCTTTAACCTTTACCTTAAAAAACCTTCAGAGAAAATTAAACCAGTGGGAAAATAACTACAACATATATTTGCTATAGGTACCCTCGCAAAGCTCGGATTTGATTTTTGTAGAGGCTTGGAGGCTCAGATATTAGGCTTGGAATCTCGGAATTTTCAAATGCTGGGGTCGGAAGCTTGGATTTCGGATTTTGCATGTTGAAAGCGGGCTCGGATTTTAAAACAAGGGGCTCACAGGCTCGGGAGGCTTGGATTTTACCATTCTATACCCCTTATTTGCCTGGTGCCCTGCCCTTAATGAAACTAGTGCTCCACTAGCATACTGTACAATACTGTACATAACATTTATAATAGTAATTCTGATACCCAGGCTTAGTTATGACATGTTTCTACTTCCAGGAAGCACAGCCTACAGAAACAAGTGACTGGTATTGTTGGGTTTGTCATGGAGCTGGTGAAATTATTCAATGTGATCACTGTCCACGTGTCTTCCATCGAAAATGTGCGCGTGATGGATCTGTTTCTGGAGGAAAGTGGAAATGTCCATCATGTCAGGTACGTGTTGTGGTGTATCTCACACTATAGAAAATACAGTCAATCAGAAAGCAGAAAAGCTGTTGAATGTATATTTGGCAGTATTCAACTGTCTCTTACTATGAGACATTGCTGTAATTGGCTGTAGTTTCTATGGTGTGGGATTATAAAATAGTTATACATAATTATGGTTTCTTGTGACATACTGTGGCTGTCCCACTCATCAATTATATTTTCTTTATATACACACTTACTTGCCTAAAGGCTCGTGTGTATACTAGAAAATACAAGTGACTTGTGGAATATTTCATGGTACTGTATGCCACTTAAGCCATTGTATAACTATAGTATATACTAAAAAGGGTTTAGATTTTTCCTGTTTGTTGAATGCTTGCTTGAATTGCTGGGTAGCTGTCTTCGTTAGATGAATTTAAACAATCTTGCTATTAAAATACTGTATTTTAATTAAACAGATTTTAGCTTGTTCAGTTGTCAGCAGCTGCACACAGTGTGAACAATCACAGGGAAAAAATATCAATTCCCAACTTGGGGCTTCCCTGTATCTAATAACCTGGGAATCTGTTTTATTTAACTTGGGAAATCTGTAATACCCAAACTTGTAAAAATAGAACAGATTCCCAGGGATTCCCTGGTTAGACACAGGAAAGTGCCGGCATATTTGACTCAAGCTGGGTATTAAGTAAACATGTTTTCCCTGTGATTGTTTAAACCTTGTTTAGTTAAACCACTTTTAAACATGTTTAAATTGTTTGTGTGAATGGGTCTACAAAGTTGCAAAAATTTATTTGGAACAACAGTAAACATAGGTGACTGAGTGCGTAAGCTGATCAGGTTTTAAGTATTGACAATCTTCTCAAGCAGGGTTGTCTCATTGCTTTTGACAACAGAAATGCTTGCCATTTGTTATTCTAAGGTTTGTGTTGCTCCTTTCTCTTTCAGCCAGCAAAGCTTCCACCTCTGATAAATAGCAAAACAGTAGACGAGTTATCCAAAATGTTTCTGTATACAATGGACAGAATGAAAGAAAAGGTATAAGTATGTTAAATTTGTAAGAATTATTGACAAAGCAACAGTATAGCTTTCATAGTTTTTAGCATGTTTTTTCATACTTTGTTGGTTTTCTCTGTGTTAATAGAGTTAGTGGTGTGTTGGCATGTCAGTGTTTAAAATACAATTCAATGAAAATAATAAATGGATAAATGTATTTGTTGATAGACATGCATAGAAATGTAGAGTGATGTATTACATAACCAATGAGTGAGGTTAAAATGTACTATTAGATATAGTGTCTATTTACATATAATTGGTTGTCAAGTGCCACATTCAAGATTGCTATTGATAGACCTGAGGCTTAGTAGGGCAGCACAAGAATGTCAAGGGTGGACAAGTGAACTGGATAGAAGAGAAATCTACTGAGGCAACTGTGCATGTCTTCATGCTGTCTCATGCCTTCTCTTTTCTTGTTCTCTTCAGAACATGTAGCATGTCAATAACTTACTGTTTTGCAAATCATTTGTGAGATGTGCATTATATCTCTGCATTGTCTTGTTTAATATTGAACTACTAATTGTACAGCATACTTAACCTATTATCAAGATACTGTAATGGTCTTTTGCTATTTAGTATAAAGTTAATTGAAGTGTTTGCTTACAATGTTATTAATCTGTTTAGGCCAAGAATTTTCTAAGACCAATTGACCTTGATGAATATGAAGATTACCTAGACTTTATATTTAAACCCATGGATCTTAGTTTGCTAGAAAAGGTATGTGACATAGTTGTATTCCACTTAAAGGGCACTGTGTAATAACATCATAAGTTATTCTTGATCAATTGCCAGGTTTGTCCAAGAGACCATGATTGTGGTATAATTATGTTCTCTTGGTTCTTCTCAAGGTCTTTCAATTCCAATTTAGAATTCAGGAATCAGAAATTACTTACTATGTTTTTGCAAGGATCCTTGAATGGGCTTAGCTTAAAGTTCTCTAGACTAGACTGCATTTGTTACATGTACATCTAGTTGATGAAACCTCTGTACATGTAACTTCTAGAACCTACAGGAAAAGCAATACAAGACACCAAAAGAATTTAGAGAAGAAGCTCAATGGATGCTGCATAACTCAATGATATATTTTGGAGGTAAGAAAGATAACAGAAGGAACCTTTTACAAGAACAAGGGAAATATAAAAAGTTGAAGTGTCGACATTTAATTTCGATTCCTTTAATTTGAGAGAGAGAAAGAAAAAAATCTCAAGTGGAACTTGAACCGATGACCTTCTGCCTCTTGTAGGACGTGTATATATACACGTTTTTCAACTTTCCCTGTTTCTCTTTGATGTACTACAATGTAAGTGCTTATTCTAGAGATGCAACTTTGTGGAAATTCTGTAATTGGAATATAAATGCCCCATAATTGAATACATCACTGATGATAAGACTGATATATCTGCCACTCTGTACTTCAAAACTTATAGCCTTGCTGTTTCAATTGCTGTTTCAATTGCTGTTTCAACTTGCTGTTTCAATTGCCTTTCTGTTCTATGTTTGTCTTTGTGTTTGTATTCTGCATATGTAATAATATATTGGCTTGGCTTGGTCCCCCTTTCTCGAAAAAGCCCCCCCCCCCCCTAAAATTTCAGAATTTCAGATTGTGGCCTCACTGATTGAGTGTCAGCTGGCTGCTACCAATTTTTCTGTTTTTGAATCACCTTTTTTCAATATCAGTAAATTAAAGACTTGATCTCTGTAAAAGAGTAATTGAAAATATTACTAGAAAAAAACTAAAATCGTAATGTAATTCATGTACAGCAGCTTATTATAAGCGTACATGTACAGTAATCAGTAAGACTTAAGTGTTTTTTTAACGTAACAAAATATTTCTTTTCAGAGGATACAGACATTACTGACTTGGCTGAAGCCATAATGGAGGACTGTGATGGAGAGGTAGGTCGTTGATTTACTTCAGCTGTTGCATGAAGGAGGAAGGGAGAAAGTGGTCAAAGTTGGAGGTTTCCAATATTAATAGGAGGTTTGCTGCAAGCGCTTTCTTCAGGTCCACTCCTCTCTCTAATCACTGTTTTTGACTACACAGGAATCCCAAACAACCAAATCGCTCCCCATTCCCCTGAAAGAAACGCTTGCAACCCAGGCTAATGCTTCCTCAATGCTGCTACGTGACTGCCAATACCGAATGTATATTCTTTAACCAACCGTTATTTCTACAGTGCATTGACTTACATGTATATATTGTCATATGGTAATGTACTACCATCTTTTCACCTTGAAAATCACCATGGTGGTCTTGTTGTTTCAGCTTGAGGAGTTGATACGATGCCCTGATTGCTACTTGATGTCAAACCTACGAACTACTAACTGGTTCACCAAACCATGTGTGAGTGTATTACCCGTCATTAGAGTTAGTCCGTGAACAGCCTGTGGGGGGAGGGGAGGGGAGGGGAGGAGGAAGAGAAGAGCCTGTTCAAAGGCTACATTAGAGTATACACCTGTTGATAAACGTTTGGTGATCTGATGCGAAACCAAGTTTATGCATTTGTGATTTCTGTGCTCAGTTGTTTGAA
Organism: Telmatactis stephensoni; assembly: GCA_029948255.1. Taxonomy (NCBI): domain Eukaryota; kingdom Metazoa; phylum Cnidaria; class Anthozoa; order Actiniaria; family Isophelliidae; genus Telmatactis; species Telmatactis stephensoni. The sequence continues at coordinate 445,435 of JALIZF010001794.1, read as the reverse complement.
AGTAGATTAGCACTATCCGACGGTTAAGTCTAAAGAAAACCATGACCCTGGGTTAGCGCTAACCTGCTTTCAAATAACTGATCTCTGGTGTTAACCACAACCACAACAACAACAACAGTAACAACAACAACAACAAAAACACACTGCAAAAACGCGCGAGTAAATTTACTTATAAACTTGAGTAAATCGGTGCATCCACAGTAACTCACTTATCCGAGTAAATTTACTCAGTTATTTGAGTAAAGGCTACGCGGTTACTCAGTTATTTGAGTAAAGGGTACTCAGTTACTCAAATAACTGAGTAAATTTACTGGGATAAGTAAGTTATTGTGGATGCATCGATTTACTCAAATTTTTGAGTTAATTTACTCGCGCGTTTTTGCAGTGCAACAACAACAACAACAACAACAACAACAACTCCGCAGCAACAACAACTACAATATCTAAAGCAACAAAAACAACAGTAAATCAGCAGCAACAACAACTACAATATCTAAAGCAACAAAAACAACAGTAAATCAGCAGCAACAACAACTACAATATCTAAAGCAACAAAAACAACAGTAAATCAGCAGCAACAACAACTACAATATCTAAAGCAACAAAAACAACAGTAAATCAGCAGCAACAACAACTACAATATCTAAAGCAACAAAAACAACAGTAAATCAGCAGCAACAACAACAGCAAAAAGTAGTCAAGTTGTGGTTAGTATAAGGAGAGATATTTTAACGAGTATGTTTTTGTTTGTTTAGTTTTATCCACACGAGTTAGTTTGGGCCAAAATGACAGGCGAACCACCATGGCCGTCCAAGCTACTGGAATGGAACGAAGAAAAGACTAAAGCACTGGTGCGATTTTTTGGCAGCGCACATCAAAGGGCCTGGGTCGTAAGTAAGAATATAACACCAATAACCCAAAAACCCGATGTCAAAAAACGACCCCAAAGATGGCTGCAAGCTGTGGAAGAAATGAAGTTGTATCAACGACAGCTTAATCAGCTGGAAAATAAAATAGCAAAGGTAATGATAACCTCTACAGGGCATTCATGTACATAATTGTTACTCTACATGTAGCAATACGATGGCTAGAGATATGGCAGACAGTTTGGGTTTGTTTCGACGTAAAATAAATTACTTTCATCTTTGCTTACCTTGAACACAACAACGTTGCCAGGAACTCCCATGCATGTCTATCAGAAACAGGGACACCTGCAACATCGTACATTTTTAACCAATCAATCAACACACAGACAATAACTGCCAAACAGACTTTTGACGTGCTCCCTTGCTTTGACGATAAAACGCAAAATATCACTGAAACATTTAAGCTTTTTTGGTTCCGGTCAAACGAGAACGCAATTCAATGTACAAGTTGTAATTCAAGTTTTGACTTGTGAGTGCTTGTGTCATTTGAACACCATTCCACGCAAGTGAACGTAAGTTGTTAGAAAACCCTCGACTAAAATCAAGCAGCTGAAGGATAAGGACAGAATATAGGTTGCTTTTGTTTGGGTTGTTTGTTAATAGAAATTTGGACTAAAAACGAGAAAAAAGAACTTGCGAAGTTAGGCGCGGTAACTGTTTAAACAAAACTTGCATCGACTCACATTCTCACTTGACTGGGGCCTTATATACCTATTTCAACAAAGGTTGTCGTATGATAGGTATCAAGTCTACGCGACTAGACCGAAAAGGAGTATGGGTAGTTGCAAAATTTCCCTCTATTTTTCGCATTGGTCTTGATTTCAGCATCAGCAAATGAAGCTCTTTGATGTATTAGGTCATGACAAGCTGAAGTTGAATTATGGTGTGGATATTTGTGTGGTTTTATTGTAGCTCTAGTAATTTCTACCCATACTACCTTTCGGGTGAGTCGCGTAGGCTTTTGCCGGCAACGTGTATTGAAATAGGTATATAAAGCTTCCATGCAAGGCCCATTTACACATCTGTATCAAATTACTTTGTGCACGTTTGTAACTAGTCTCGTATCTGATCTTGTGTTCCAGAATTTGCCCACTTTGAAAGCAAGAGACTCGGTGTACGTAGAAAAGTCAGTGCAGGCTAACACACTGTGCGATGAAAACAGAAACTGTGGGAAACAATCTGAAAATAGCGAACTTCAACAAAAAATAAATGAACTTAGTAAAAAATTAGAGGACGAAATCAAGAAAAATGCTGAAATAATTAAAAGAAAAGACGAACGGATCAAGATTCTTCAAGATCACGCGAAAACATTAGAGGATCACTTGAACTCCGCAGTGCTGAATTTAGAAGGCGAACGAAACAGAGCAAAGGAATATAAGCAACGGCTTGAAAAACTGGAAAGTATGGGGAATAATGTAGATGGAACTTGTAATCATGTTATGACCAATGGATCAGCACCTGGAGACCAAGAATTATGTCGAGATTTGAGTACCACTGTGTGTCCTGGGTCATCGAAACCCAGAGAACGAAAAAATCTGGATGAAATCAAGCGTGCCCTTAACAAAGAACGACTAGAACGCGAAAAAGCCATTGCTGATGCTGTGAAGAAGGCCAAAAAAGAACACGAACGACAAGTTCAAAGAACTTTACAAACTACTCGAGATGAAGCCGAGAGGGCGCTCAAAGAAGCTGTGTCGTCCACCAAGCGAAAACAGTGGTGTGCTTATTGTTCCAACGAAGCCTTTTATCCATGTTGCTGGAATACTAGTTACTGTACTGTCGACTGTCAAAAGGCTGATTGGTGTTCTCATCGATACCATTGTATGCGCCTTGCTTGTAACTGTGGTAGAAATTGTACAAAGTCATGTTGATGGCGGTTGGTCAGTACGTAGTACATAGCAAACACGACGCGACTCCGTGCACGCTGATTAATTAGATTCAAAATGACCGTTGACGTCCCCGACGTGAAGAAGAGGACAACCTGAACGTGACGTGGTCACGGTCGTCGCGCAGTAAACGAATGTAAAATACACGCATCTCAAGTGCTATTCTCGCGTCGCGTTTGACAAATCTACCAGTACAAGATTTAAGGTCTTGGTTCTTGAGGTCATTTTAAATAAGGATGATGAGGTGACATTCTAGGTGTTCTATATTTATGTAATTTACTGTCAATTAAGAGTTAAACTCTCATACCAAGAATGTCCAAGGTCGTCCGTGAATCTACTCACTCACCTTTCAGGAACCCAGCCCATTTGTACAGAACTAGTTGTTTAACAAACACTGTCACGCTGAATCATGACAAAGTATTTGTTACAGTTACGTGTGTTGTGTGACAAACATTAGCACTGTTAGTGTAACTCTCACCCTTTACAACATCACATAAGAAAGTAATTCAAGTAGTTGTGTTTATACCATTGCTGCCCTCTTTACGTCACAATATAAAGTAATACGTGAAGTAGTTATTTACAGTGGAACCACGCCTTACGGCCACCCCGTTAATACGGCCACTCCGCTGTTACGGACGACACATTTTGGCCCGGCAACTAGAGATTGCTCTTAATCTCTTTATAAAATGACCATCATATAACGCGCGCTCTCATTGGCCGAACGCGTAAATCTGCGCACAGCACGCGCGCGCGTTTTCTATTTCTTTATTAAAAAATACCCCTTTACGGCCACCCCAGTTGTTTTTCACCCATAGGTGGCCGCATTGACGGGGTTTCACTGTAATTTCTTATTTATTTAACTTTTTGTAAGAGTGGATTTTATCAGACTTTCTCAGTACAGGCAAATTTATGTAAAGTGGCAACCAGTCGGTCAGTTTTCACTCACAAAGAGTGTTTTTGTATTGTATTTCCTCACACTGAATATTCGTATAGATGGTTTTCATGGAATATTTTGTGATTCAAAACGTTGTTGGGTACAACGATAACCTTTTGAAAACCGTCTATTCATTCTTCAAGTCTGGCCACTTTATAAAGATTTGACTACGTACAAATGTTCAGTAATGGAGTGATTTGACTAAACCCGTGAAACAGTGATAAGCACTGTCACATTCAACAGTTTGTACTTTGTAAATTTTACCACTTACCAATCGATCACCAAAAAGGACTGGCTCATGACAAAGAGGTTACATTCACGACTTTCATATCGAGCAGGGACTGGGAACGAGTCCCTATATTGTGATAATCAACACAAGACCCACATAGCCAGACAAAGCACATCGAGCTATACAAAATCCTGAAGTTTGTGGTTACTTAAAGGCATTTATATATGATAGAATTTACAAAGAAATGAGTGAAGCAGTGGACAGTTGTTCGGTAATTCATACATTTCTTAGTAAATTTGTGAGTTTTTGAATGACTGTAAGTTGTTCAATATTGACCCGATTAACACCAAACTTCAGGATTTTGTACTGAAGAACTAGAAAACGCGTGCGCGTGCTAGCTGTGTGCAGATTTAGAGCACGCGGGGATTGATCAGAACAGGAGGGAAGCGTTACGCCTCGTGTTCTCATCGCTTCTCGAGTGTTCTGATCTCTAAATCTGCACTCAGCACAGCAAGTTTTCTATTTCTTTTATAAAATACGTTTTTGAGCAAATTCAGTATTCATTTACACTGACAAAAAATTCGAGAAGTGTGCGTGTGCTGTGTGCATATTTAGAGTTCGCAGTATACGCGTTATATGATGATTATTTTATTACTATAAAGCTCGATGTGCTCTGTCTGGCTGTGTGGGTCTTGGGTTGATTTTCACATCAGGAATTCGTACCTAGTCCCTGCTCAATGTGAAAGTGGTCAATAGTTCTCTAAAATCATCACAACACATGGCATCAAGTGAGTCCAACTGTAAACTGAAATAAATTATTCACAACTGCACATTTGCCGCCATGCTTGTCTTGTTTATAAAGGGGCCTTTCTGGACCTCCATAAAAATTGTCACCAGTCCTCATTGGTGATGCATCACAAGTCCGCAACGTTTTTGAGAGTCGTGTAAATATAGGTTAGAGTGCTTACAATATATCCGTGAAAAACTATTTGTAAGAAATTGCACCTAATTTGCACTAATTAAACAATAGAAAACAAAGGATTTCGCGCTATTAAGTACAATTTAGTTCGCTAACTTTTTCACGAATGTATATTGTAAGCACTCTATTGGTCGACTAACCAGCTAATACAGCTATGTTTTTTACGAGTCACGCTGTATTTTGGCGAACCTTTAGGTGAGCCAAAGTGCAAGTGACAATTAAAAATTCACAGCTGTATTCCCTGGTTAATCGACTAATAACATATTTATTATACAATTCTGCAAAAATCAATACAAATGATGTCGTTTTTATTGCCACTTTTGACTTTGATTAGCGCGCGGCTTTGCACCGGGAAGCCATTCAAATCGGTTACTAACCAAAAACGGTCTCATATTTTTCGGGTTCTTGTGCATATTACGTGCGTTCTTTTGAGAATTGTATAATAAACACTGAATATAAGCACCTTATTAGCTTAATAATACATAGATTATAATCGAACAGGTGGCCATAAAAGTGACTTTTCTGATGGTTTGTCAAACCTCAAAATGGTCTAAAATGTCCAAAATAATGGAACGTGAACAGTCATTTCGGCTTTCATGAGCGCCTCTTTGTTTTATTTGTTTTGTTTCAATTCGCTTTTCACATAGTATTAGTTTTTGTTTCACGGGTTAAGTGGACCACTCTTCATTGTGATGTCATACTTTACACTTTATATTCGTAAAGCTACTTAATGACGTCATGAGCGCCTCTTTGTTTTATTTGTTTTGTTTCAATTCGCTTTTCACATAGTATTAGTTTTTGTTTCACGGGTTAAGTGGACCACTCTTCATTGTGATGTCATACTTTACACTTTATATTCGTCAAGCTACTTAATGACGTCAGAGTGCAGTCAATAAAATCCTGATGTAGTATAAGTTCCCTTGCATGGTACTGAACGAATTAAACCTTTTATTTGTACAACGAAATGGCTCTCTTTCCTGATCGAAATGACACCACACACGACTCGACCGCACTCACTCGCGCCATTCTTACGTGTATAGAGCAGATTTCGTATGATTGTGAAACGAACCGCGCCGTGCCGTGGCCGTGTCAGTGCCGTGATGTCTGTAGGTTTAAAAACATTCAAAATTCTTGCCGTAACCGTACCGTGACCGTGCGGTGCCATTTTCACACTCATACGAAATCTGCTCTATTTACGTCACAACACTACACTGAAAATAACGCTGTGTCCATACTTATCCTTTCTTTAATTCTTACGGTTTCGCACCTTAGGATTGACAACAAATTAATCGAATTGGTGTGGGCGTAGCCTAAAGGGGTAAGTAGCTGAATAACACGTTTTTACTTTCTGTACTCCAAAAGGCCTTTAATGACAAACGACAAGACGTGACAAGTGTCTTGGGTAACAATGTTAGTAGTTAATATGTGGCCATACTGTCGGACCAATATATTACAACAATTACCACAAAAGCACGACCTTGAAGTATAAAGCAGCTGTTACACGCTGAAACTGCAGAGCCTTGCACGCGCGATGGCGAAATTACTAAAAATAGCCTTAGTCGCCGCGAACAGACATCAATAGTGAGTTTTCGCTCTCTTAGCATTATAGTCCATTATGGTCTCTTGACATGATATAAGTAGTGGGCTATTACCAGACGCCGGGAACACCGCCGTCAAAACGCCTGAGCATGTGGGCTTACGCGCGTCCGCGTCATGATCACATGATCTCTTAAGCAATATTACATCAAATAGATGTGTGTGGGTTGAACTGCTGATTCCCAAACTAAAATTGTTACTTCAAACCTTTTTTAATTCAAAAAGACTCAGAATCGAAGTCACAATAGTATGGAAATTAACATTTGTTATAGTTTTTTCTATACATTTTCCCATATCACAATATATCACATATTTGAGCTTAATTTTGAACACGGGTGTGACTGTTAAAATGAGGTTTGTGGGATTAAGTTTGGCTTTCGCGGCAATGCACGCATGTGTGGTACATTTTACCGCTGTCGTCCCGATGTTGTCAGAAAGTATACCATTAGTGGTAATCCCGCCTATATAACGTTGGGGGTCGCAATCGATTCATCTTCTGCGTTCAACAGAATTGAACAAGTGCTGAAGCGACTGTGGAAACTGTTCGCTACCAAACTAACGCAACGTTGGGTGCGTTTGAACTGTCGACAACAGTTGAGCCAACAACGTGGATGTTGTAGCGTTTACACGAAGATTAAAGCCAACTACACCAGCACGTACGTTTCTATGTTTATTTTGAATTCAAGATAAATTATCAGGTTACTTTATTTATATAAGAATTATATTTAGCTATTAATACTCTTATTAAAACTTCACCTCTGTGATAAACTGGCTTACAATATTAGATTCAACAATCTCTAAGTAGATATCATATTGCTGGTCCAAGCCTACATACGCGTCACTCATTAAATACAGTGTGTATATCTTACGTCCCAGCTCCTCGGGGGCAAAAAATGACAATGTAGTTTGTGTGATATTTCGCACGGTTGCCAGTCTCTTTAGAGCGACTAATTCTCCTGTATCAGTGTCACCTAAAACCAACCACCAGGCTTCACTCTTGGATTTGGGGAAACGAGGTGCATGAACTCTGGCATCACCTCCCTGTGGAACAACCACTAGTGTTAGGAAAAGTATCAGGAATATATCATGGTTGTAGTTAATTCTGGGTTAAAGCCAACGGTTTTCTTTAGATTTTTAAGGTACTCAGTACTGAGTACCTTATATATATGTTTTATTATTATTATTATTATGCCAGAGCAAGGGAACAACCTATTTTCGAGTATTCTTTAGATTTAATATTGGGTTTGCGCTAATCGCCTTTCGATCAACCGGGCCATTGACATATACCATAATATATTTATTTAGCTTTTCCTTTGCTAGTAGGACCCGGTAGGAAGAATTCCCATACATTTTGGGCGGGGATGCTCTTTGTAACTTTTAGGGATCCAAATCAGCGATCTGGTACCTTTTAGATTTGTTTCAAATTTTAGTGGAATAACAGAGGCTTAGTTGGTAAGTTTTAAGGTGTTTTACAGTAAATAACACGCATCATATAAATTTTACAAGAAGGAGTTTGAAGATTCTGTCTTAAATATTGTTAAAACTGAACAATATTACTGTTTTTTAATTGGTAACTTTTAGGGATAAAAATCATGTGTTGCCACGCCCACTTGGATAACACTCAGGTTCCATTTAGGAACAAATTGATCCCTGAGAGGGCAGGGACACTACCACAGCTTACTCAGACCATACGTACACCGTCAACTCCATGCCACTACTCTAACTGAACAGTGGTGCGGTTCGTTTGCGTCCCTTTCAATGCTGGGATGTTTATATTTATGGAAAGACGAAGCCTGCGGTTTAACGTCCTTACCTTCAGACGGTTTAAACGCTTCAAGTTAATATTCAATGCATATTCTTGGTCAGCGTGCACTTTACTCCAGTCGTCATGACGACCATCGACTAAGTCTAGCTTGAGTGGCCTTTCCTCCTGTTGAGCTCCATCACCATCAGCCCAGGCTCCGCGCAGTTTTAAGGATACATTTATGGTGGGCAGATTTTTCACAACGCTGTGAAGCTAAAAACAGAAAACACTTGATAAGATCAGAAGGCATGTAATAAAACTAAAAGGTTTTACATTGCCTTATGTATTGAACGATGATATAAAACAAGGCAAACAGTATAGCATTGAAAATTGAGAGCTGTAGTATATCCCTGCTCTTTCTTTCCTACAATTATGAAGTCGTTAGCTTACATGCTCGATGTGGTTGGAGCTAAATGCACCTCGCAGCATTTTAACCAAGCAATCTGGAGTAGTCTCTACAACATCGATGAGTTCTGCCAAGCTTTCTATTGGCTGTCCTTTAGGTCCTACAAACAAGTTTAAATGCTGTGGTGTAATTGATGGTAGGTTCATTAATGAGCAGTCATGTAACCAGCAGCCTTGGATAATCATTTGTACAATGTGCATAATACGCAATGTAGTAGCAAGCCATCCTTCGTCTGCACACAAGTCAATCATCGCCTGAAATAAAGTATTAGCAAAGTTATATAGGTATATTGGGTAAGGGGAAAAAACAGGACTGAAAAATCTTGGTGAAAAGAGAAAAATATCTCAAATGTCTATTCGCTACTTGCAAAATGAGCAGGTATCTGGGTTCCAGTCTGGACCGCAAAGCATGCATGGATTTTTTTGGCTGGACAGATAATATTTATCTACGAGAATGCCCGCTCAACATTCCCGCTATTTTGTTAATTTCAGAAATTTGCCACATCTTCAATTCCGTCACTATCTAAAGATGCCATTTTTTCTTCTGGCCAGCCAAACAATCCATGAATACTTTGCGGTTACGCTTTGCAAATGGCGAATTGAGAGAGCGTTTTTCATATTAGGCGATCCAATCACGCACGACATGGACAAAATTTATGATGACGATGATGGTGATGATGATGAGATGTCTGATTTAGTTTTGACACTTCTGTTGAGGTATCCCTTTTCTCGCTATCATATATACATATTTTATTTATAGCATCACGATTTTAAAAAACTATTTGCATATAGTTGCAATACAGACATTATACAAGCTTTTAGATGCAAGCCATCTACAATAACCTATACGGGCTAGCCAAGGTAGATGGCTATCTGAATGTGAGAGGCAACTAATAAAGAATCACTGCACATGAGATAGCATTTTATCAGCATTACAGAATGGATACTTCTATTCCTGGTTCCTGTAACCACGATAGTTCCATTTAATTTCCCGTATTTGTGTTTCACGCAACTGTAGGCCACCTTTTTTAACGAGTGCCTGTTAGGACTTCACAATCATAAGGTTTAATTGTTGACAATTTTCACCATGACCAACCTGTAGTATTCTAATAGCCTGATCTAAAACCGATTTCTGGTCAGTAAAGAAGTCACTGCTTGGTAGAGGGAGCCGTGAGAAATGTGCCTGGAAAAGTAGGTTTGCTTTGGTGTGAGGATCGTCGAACGAATGAGGGGGAACCTCTAGAGGAAGCTGCTCTGATAGATCCCTGCAACAACAAAACCAAGTCAATAATTGATTTTATAATATTAATTCAAGGCTCGAGAAAAAAGGGAAACAACAACAACAACAGCAACAACAATAACAACGACAACAACGACACAGGGGCGGATGCAGGAGGGGAGGAGGAAGAGAAGAGCCTGTTCAAAGGCTACATTAGAGTATACACCTGTTGATAAACATTTGGTGATCTGATGCGAAACCAAGTTTATGCATTTGTGATTTCTGTGCTCAGTTGTTTGAAAGTAGATTAGCACTATCCGACGGTTAAGTCTAAAGAAAACCATGACCCTGGGTTAGCACTAACCTGCTTTCAAATAACTGATCTCTGGTGTTAACCACAACCACAACAGCAACAACAATAACAACGACAACAACAACACAGGGGCGGATGCAGGATTTTGCAAAGGGGGTGTCCCAAATAGGCCTCTTGAGAGATGACGTCACATCCAAGATGGCGGCCTCCTAACAATGGAATCTAATGACGTCATCTCCCAAGAAGCCTAAAAATTAATAAGTGTATGTACGGCGCTAGGGGGTATCCGGTGCACCTGTGGACACTCCCCTCCCCTGGATCCGCCCCTGCAACAACAACAACAACAAAACAGAAAAGAGGGGAAAAAGAAAAGAACACAAGGAGAGGGAAGGGAAAACTATTCACAGGTTTGTTTACTGAGTTTACCAATGTTACGTAAAGTTACTTGGAGTGACTACTAACTTGTTTATGGCGTCTTCGTTATGTCGAACTGGTAACTCTAGATATTCGTGTGCATCCTACAATACATTACATTTATACATTAATCACTTTATACAATAAATTAAAACTTTCACTACAATGCACCAATTATGATGTTGTATCGGCTATTGTGTCGTCTGGGGCAGCTCATACGACATGAATTTGTTAGTTCGTTCTCGTTCTCATTCAACGAGGATTTTCCTCCGTCAACAAAAACGAACTAGTGAGCTGAGAGTTTTATGCACAGAATATTTGAATGCACTAAGAATACAATTTCCCTCTCAGTTAGAGCGCCATCGCTAGAAGACAGTGGATACTTAAATAACAGTTATTTATTTTCATTTATTATTTTATCGGTCAATAAAATCACGCAAGTAACAAGTTCTACATAATTATCACTTACCGAGAGAATCTTTAAAAGATCAGGGAGATTCAGGTCAGCGTGTAGCTGATCTCGGAACATGCGCATGGTCAGATGGCTTAGGTAGTAGTACGAACAGATTTGTGCTGGAGTGGTCGGTGTTAGCGTAACTCCATCCTACAAACAAACAAATCAACACACTTCGTCTTAGATATAATAAGAAAACTCTTCTCATTAGCAGCAAGTGATAACATCTGCGCATGTCTCCAGCTTCTATTGTCTTGGACAAATGGATAATTTTGAAAAGATAATTTCTAGCTTTTCATACTTCTGCACTCCAATGCAATGCTCCGAAAAACTTTGGGGAGACTATATACGACTCTATTTATGAAAGAGGTAGCCCTAAGCCAGGTTAAAACTGTAATTGAGGCCACTTCCGTCCAGCGGCTCGCGCATACTCGTCATGTTATCACTTGCTGTTTTTCTCATTTCCAGTGGCAAAGTTTGGTTTGTGAAAATAGTGGACAATTCTAGGCGACAGTTTATCGATGATGATTTTTCCGATGATCCTCAGGAGGATCGGCGAATGATGCCTCGCGTAAGTAAATATGATTGTTTCGAAACTGTAACAAACTGATTATCAAGAACAATCATGAAGAAACGTCACTTGACCCAGTGATGACAAATAGGTAATATAGACGAAAGAACAAGAACCGTGGCGGCGTGTTATTCGTGAACATCTTGGCATTTAGAAAACTTCATCATCAACTGTGTATTCTTCGCTATCCTCAAAATTTATTTTTTCACGTCAAACACTATTTGTTTTGAATACCCTACTATAATAACTATTTGTTCGTTTTCCCCACAATTTGAGCAGCCAAAAAACTAATGCAAGAACAGTCTATGACTGTATACTTGTAATGTTGCTTACTCTTATCACAGACAAAATGTTACATCATTTACCTCCTCAATTTCAAGACATCCACAAGTCTGCAGCTCAGAGGTGGCTTCTTCAACGAGTCCCGACAAGAACTTGTTAATGTTGTCATGGTCAGTGTCCTCTAGTTGGTAGTAAGAAGGGTTCATGACAAGACGTCTAAAGAAGTACGTCCACGTCATGTAGTCCATAGCGTCTTGTTTGGATGTGATCGTCCCTGCTACAATCTCAGCGTTAAGATGCTCTGCCAGTACATCAAGTAAGCTAGAAAAGATATGGGAAATAAGAATGTTAAACTTAAGATGGTCAACAAGTTCGGTGCTTTTCACTTCAGTTTGGTCTTTGGTCTTCAGATCTCTATCTCAGAGCGCACGAATGTGAAACGGATCGCGCGGACCACGGACATGCCGTGAACCATGTTATCCATACAAACGTACCAAATTCATGACGCAACCGTACCGTTTTCAGTTAAATTAAAACTGTACTGCGTTTGCTGGGATAAATGGCAAAGACAAAATTTAACTTTTCTTAAGTACGAGACACACAATATAACTTTTCTAGCACTGTTGCGCGCGACATGCTGCAGAAGTAAAACCAAGTTCTTCTTCAACGCTAGACACAACAAATTGCATCGTGTAGTCTCGAGATAGCAACCTATCTTCTTTTGCACTTAGACATTATCTTGCCATTTAAATGCACATACAGCTTGCAATTGCCTGCACTCTCAAAACAGTTGTGCGCAAGTCACAAAAGTTGCATCATTTATATAGGCAGCTTTTTTGCGGCTGAGTCTTTAGAGGTTCAGAGGTCGTCATAATATTGCAATGCATCCAATAACACCCCTGTTCAGCAAAAAAGGGTTTTTGTGGCAGTTTGGAACTTGCTATCCTCAAAATCGTGAGTCAATCATGACAAACACTAGGAATTCCACGCAAGCATCACTTACCTTGACTCAACAGGAAACGGTTCGTACAAGAACTTCTTATAAAAGTGTTTCTTGATGTCATGTACAAGAATAACAGCTTTGCCTTGGTCGTCAAACTGGGGTCGACCTGCTCGTCCCATCATTTGTAATACGTCAGTGATGGGGAAATCAACGTAACGATTGTTCTTGCCGTCAAAGTATTCTGTCCCTTTGATGATAACCAAATGAGCTGGGAAGTTGACACCCCAAGCTAGAGTACTTGTCGCTATCAAGATCTACAATCAATAAAAGTCAACAATTGACAATATTTAAACGGGACTTATTTGCGTTGACTATAATCTGCAATCTAATCACCCTTTCGCCAACGAGAACACAGGAAATCACAGAAAACTGAGCCACTATTACTTAGATAAATGAATTAGCAGTGGATCAGTGAATTTACGCACTTGTTTGACTAATGACAACTTATCCTTTTGTAATACGTCAATGCAATCTCAGAGTAGAGATTTCATGCCATGCATTTTTGTTTAGAAATAAAATCCGATCGGCTTCTCAGTTATCTACTATCACAGATTGCTCAGTTTGGGACAGAAGAACTCCATATTGTTTATCCCAATGTGTCTGTTGTGGAACGATTATCTCCCGGTTCTCCTCCATTCACTGTTGTCTCCTAGTAACCACCAGGCCAATATAACACTGAGGGAGAGGGAGGGCCAATTACCATTTTACATTTTTTGCTTAGAACTCTACATCTACATCTACTTTATTAATTGATAAAGCGTATCAACGCATCGCATCAATATAAATACAATAAAATAAATATATAAATGATATATAAATAATAATAATAAAATTAAAATTATATGTATATATATGATAAAAGAATTTAAAACCACTTCCCGGTTTCAATAAGATGCTCACGCAGAGCGGCCTTCAATTTTAAATTGTTTTCTATATTAACGATATCACCTCGAAGTCTATTCCATTGATTGACTGACCACGGAAAAAAGTTATTTGCATGTTGGTTGCAGAACTAGTCTGGAATATCGTCGAGTAATTTATTTGTGCATCAGGATTGTCCACGATTGTAAATTAAGCCTTTGTCGTCATTCAGTTCAATATTCTAATGTCATACCTGTATTTTCTGATTGACAAAGAGCTCTTCTACAGACCTGCGGTCATGTTCATGTAAACCAGCGTGATGTAAACCGATACCAAACGACAAGGTTAGTTTCAGGTTCGTGTCGTGAATCGTACGTAGAAGAAAGTCCATCTATATCAACAAGTGAGAAAAGTGATTGGTTATTGAAACACTAAATAGACAGATAATGAAACAGATAGCTATGCAATCTTGCTAGTTATGCATAGTGTGATTTTTTGTTCAGTGCGTAATTTAACAAAATGAAGTCCGGGTTTTGCTTTTTGTTATTCTTTCCCCTGGAGACAAATTTGTTTAGGCACAGTCTTTAACTGCCAGGGGTTCGCGGGACGCCTGAAGACTGAAACTAAAACTTGTGAAACCCAAATTTTTCTTGCTCGAAAACTGATTCATCGGATCGTCAGCAGTCACGACTTTGAATAATCTGATAATTGATCTACTAAGGGTGAATGGAAATCTGTAACAACGTACAAAAACGAGATAACTTACTGACGTTTCGAAGCTTAGCCCTAAGTCGGAGTAAAAGAAAGTAACGAATTCATGTTTGATATTACATAGGAGTCGTAAAGTACAAATTTCCATTCATCGCTTGTTGTATTTTATGCACCAGCGCAGACCAAACTAGTTCACTCACTAGTCTCCTTTTGTATGACAATTGAACTAAATTGACTGCCCTAAAGACCTATGGTTACCATGGTTACCTCTTCTTCAGCCATATGCAACCACTGCTTGGGATTGTCTTCTGCTGCTAGAAACGCGATCAAATCTAAAGCAGTCAGTCTGGTCTGACGTCTTGAAGACACGAAGATCAGCGTGGGTTTATCAGGGGAATGGGTCAGAATGGCTTTGAATGTTGGCTTGTTCATTGTAGCCATACGAGGACAGTAGTGCTTGCCGGGAAATCCAGTGATGTGAACCTCAAGGGGAACAGGACGGACAGACGGACGGAAGTTGAACATACCAGCCTAAGAATAAGAGAATAAGTATGACCAACCATTAATTCATGTATCAAAGTCTCTCATACTGGACATCTTTGTGAAGTCAGGTGCAAACCTCCTACTTATAATATGGTCTATAACTAACGACCAACTAACAATCCATCTATCAAAAGTTTCCTCACTAGACCATCTCTGTCAAGTTAGCTCCCAATGCTCTACATTAAGGTGGCTGGACCCAATTTCGCCATTGCGCGGGTAGTCGAATTGAAGCGGCTATTAATCGCGTTACAGAATTAAGTTGACCAAACTTTTTACGCATACCTACTACAAATAGACCGAATTTTATAATGATACTAGTTTGGTTGAAATCGGAGCTTTTTTAACATCGAAATTGTTATACACTAGATTTGAAATTTTGCCAATTTTCTCAAAATCCAGACCTCGACGAGCAAAACGATTTATGAGACTTTGTAAATCAAATGTTTGTCTATAATTTGAGAGCGTTTCAAGAAATTCTATTAAGCCGATTTTGAGTAAAAACGGAGCAATTATTTAACTTTGAAGAAATTTAAAACCGCGGGTGCTCTACTAAATTAATTTTATAACAATGGTTTTTCAAAGAAACGTTGCAATATTTTTGGTTCTAAATAATACCAAGGCATGGTTCTTTATTTTGTGAAAATGTCATCGTATTTGCCATTTTTGATCGCCGTTGAGACGACTGTACGTAAAGCACTAAATTGCCGCGTTTATCTCAGAATTTCGACATCCACGTTAATAATACTGTTTCTTGAAAACTGGTAGATCAATTTTTTTTTTTCTTCTCGATCTTGAATATTGAATCCTTTACCAGTAAGGTGTTTAAATTACAAAGGCATTGAAGTTTTTTAAGACCATTAAATAATTTTTTAAACATTGCCATATGTGCATCTCTATTCTCCGAGTTGTTGCCGGTGTTTGATTCAGGCTTTATGATATGCATGCCTGCATGCGTGTCGCTTTGGCGCCCGTGCAAAAAATGCAAATACATGGAACTATTAAGTCTTCCAAGTTACCTGGACTGGTGAACTACTTTCCTTCGCCTTTTTAGCCTTTAATGTGTTTTCCAGCAATATTTCACTTCTCCGTTTTCTTTTTGCACAAGGAAATACCATAGTTCTAGAAACTTTAGTAAGGAACTGCTACGTACAGCGTTACTCTGGATATCACTGGCGTGACTTTCCATGTATATTTGCATTTTTTGCACGAGGCGACACGCATGCAGGCATGCATAATCAAACACTGGCAACAACTCGGAGAATAGAGATGCACATATGGCAATGTTTAAAAAATTATTTAATGGTCTTAAAAAACTTCAATGCCTTTGTAATTTAAACACCTTACTGGTAAAGGATTCAATATTCAAGATCGAGAAATAAAAAAAAATTGATTTACCAATTTTCAAGAAACAGTATTATTAACGTGGATGTCGAAATTCTGAGATAAACGCGGCAATTTAGTGCTTTACGTACAGTCGTCTCAACGGCGATCAAAAATGGCAAATACGATGACATTTTCACAAAATAAAGAACCATGCCTTGGTATTATTTAGAACCAAAAATATTGCAACTTTTCTTTGAAAAATCATTGTTATAAAATTAATTTAGTAGAGCACCCGCGGTTTTAAATTTCTTCAAAGTTAAATAATTGCTCCGTTTTTACTCAAAATCGGCTTAATAGAATTTCTTGAAACGCTCTCACATTATAGACAAACATTTGATTTACAAAGTCTCATAAATCGTTTTGCTCGTCGAGGTCTGGATTTTGAGAAAATTGGCAAAATTTCAAATCTAGTGTATAACAATTTCGATGTTAAAAAAGCTCCGATTTCAACCAAACTAGTATCATTATAAAATTCGGTCTATTTGTAGTAGGTATGCGTAAAAAGTTTGGTCAACTTAATTCTGTAACGCGATTAATAGCCGCTTCAATTCGACTACCCGCGCAATGGCGAAATTGGGTCCAGCCACCTTAAGCTCTTACTGACATCGCGGTGTTTACACAATGCTAAATACTCCTTGGGCCATTGTTATGTAACTAAGACCGTCTTTAGATTAGGGTGTTATTAACCTGGGCCCGGTTGTTCGAAAGACGATTAGCGTTAACCCAGGATTAAATCTAAAGAAAACCATTCATTTTAACCCAGGATTAAATCTAAAGAAAACCATTCATTTTAACCCAGGATTAAATCTAAAGAAAGCGATTGAGTTTAAAGCTAGGTTATCGGTTAGGTTTAAAGCTAAATTATCGTTAACGCGAACAACCGAGCCCTGGGTTGTGTTGTAACAATGACCACTAATCATTTAGCACTGTTTCAACGTGTCAAACTTAGACCAACTTAGGCTTGTGTTAAATTGTAACAATAACTGCGAATTATTTAGCAATGTTTAAACACGGCCTACGTTATGTAAATTGCTCAAGTGTAAATACGGCATTACTTACGCTTCCTATCCCCAGCCAATCAGCGAGATCCTGTGCGTTAGCCAAGGCTGTAGATAAACCAACCACACGAACTTTGCTCTCAGTATGAGATGAAATAAAGTTACTTCTCGACACGATTACTTCCAGTACGGGTCCACGGTCATCACCAAGGAGATGGATCTCATCGATAACAAGCAGTTTAACGGCCTTGACGTAGTTTCTTGTTTGCCAACTACGACTTATACCGTCCCATTTCTCGGGTGTGGTTACGATGACGTCAGCTTGACTGATTGACCGAGAATCTGGTGTGACATCACCAGTCAGCTCGATTACTCTGGAAGAGTTATAATACATATCCATGCCATGAATTAATACCATTTTCGTGATTAGTGCAATGTTGCGCAATGTTGCAGAAATACTAGAGCACTCAATCCCAAACCTGCAACTGTTACGCCCAACATTCCCTGCAACATTTGCCGGGGTGGACACGTTGCAACACTAGAGCAGATTTCCAATGTTTGGGTGAAACGGACCGCGCCGTGCCGTGACCGAGTCAATGCCGTGTTGTCTATAAAAACATTCGAAATTCCTGTCGTAACCGTGCAGTGACTGTGCGGTACCGTTTTCACAGTCATACGAAATCTACACGTTTCGCGTGAAGTTGCAGCAAATGTTGTAGGAAATGTTGTAGGAAATGTTGCATAGTGTGTCCGGGTCTTTAAGAGAACAAGCAACAGTGAAATGCACTTTGAACGATCCATGTTTCTAGATCCATGTTTACAAATACTTACTTTTTACCCAATTTTTGCTGAAATCGTACTTTCCAGTCCTCGATTCGTTCACGTACAAGAGCTTTAAGAGGTGCAATATAGACAGTCTATGGAATGAAAAAAAATAGTTATATCAAACTGATACAATCGAAACTCAGGTCCTCGCCCTTTCCCTAATCCTTCCTCTCCCCCCTCCCCAATGGAAAACAACGACCAATCACTGGACTGATATATCATAAAAACTCCTGTTGGTCGAGTATAAACTTCGACAGTCCGATGATCACGTGGTTAGTTAGTTCGTATGTACCTTGGAGCCAGGGTACTTGTCAAAGACCCTGAAGATCGCCAGTTCTGCAACAGCTGTTTTTCCTGATCCAGTAGGTGCTCCAAGCAGCACGTTGTGATCGGTGTTATAGACAGTATGAAATACCTATAAAAACATAACAGATGTGGTTAGAAAAGTTATTGCTTTGGTCATACCTACATGATATATGTTGATAGTGTTACAATCTTATCAGATAGCAGGCGTGATTATCAATGGTCCAGTTCACACGAATACAAAGGAATTAGAACTTTTTTCTTGTTACGAATGACTTAGATTCTTTTCAACGTGACAAGTTAAGTACATGTTCGAAGTTAACTATTCATCTTTCTTCTTCGTTTCACATGCCCATCTTCGTCTGTCACGGAATGCAAGCACATCTCTACAGCGCATGCTCAACATTAAGAACGGCTAGAGGACGTAGGAAGCCCAATGTGGGTTTTGACAAGTTCTGATATGCATCCATGGGGTCATCTGAAGCAATCCCAACATCTAGTGTATGTTGTGTTTTAAATCTTTAAGCTTTCTTTGAGCACGTGTTTATCAACAAAGGAGCGAACTTCATTGTCACTGCATGTCATTCGCTATCAAAAGTCATTATTTATTTATTTATAAAAGAAAAGATAAATGTAGAGCCATTTTATTTATTTACTCCATCAGTGCTCATTTTATCATTTTATGAATTTCTTCGAAGATTTTGTCAAACTAATTGAAACTAATAGGCCAACCTACCTGTGTCTGTACAGGATTAAAATGAGTAAACTTGTACAATGATTCGTACTGATAATTCTTCAAAGCGCTGACTGGTAAAGGCTGTAGGTCTAGTAACTCGGTATGGGGTGGGTGTCTCTCTGGGAGAATGAGATGCTGAAACGATATGGCACATACTGTCTCTGCCCCAAGCCACCGATCAGATACAGCATGGACGTAGTACTGTGGGGGGAGGGGTTCGAAAATAGGAATGGTGAAGACTAAATACTGCTCCTCTTCTGACAGAACCTGAAACAATTATAAAACATCAGTTAATGCAATGGAAATCAACGTTGGTACAATGTAGTTCTCATTCGACTAATCAACTTGAGGCCATTGACGATGGCAATGTTCGACATTGTGGAATATACAGTATATGTTATTTATCACCAGCATCTCACTGTTAAAATGTTCTATTTTCTCTATTTTTTCGGAGGCATAAGTCCACCCCACCCCTCACGGCGAAGAAAACAGATGTATGAAAATTATCATGCCAGTCATATGGAATATTTATTTTCACACTGAATGTGTCTGAGAAACGCGCTTGTCATATGACGTGTTGTCCCATTGTTTGGTTGTTTTTAGAAGTGGTTTGCGACCAAACAATTGCCTTACTGGAAGGGCAGGGCGGAAAAACGTTTAATAGCCTCTCATTATAAGGACACCATAGGTTTTTTAAGCTCAATATTTTGCATACAAGCCATTTTGGACACAAAGAACAAAATATCAAATAATATCAAAATTTGGTACATGCGTCTCTGAGATATAATGCCCTGTACTTTGAGAGAGGTGCCATTTTGAAGAAAAGTCATTGTTTTAATAAATATCCCTGCGAAGCTTTACTGTAACGTCACAAGGTTCTGTAAAAAGTTTTTACTTAAGGTAGTTCCGGACACTTGCTACTGCGCATCTCCCGCGCGCATTCGAGCGCGCGCACTTTTATTAGAGAGCATTGGTATTACCGTGGGGAGTCTGGACACTAGTAAGCGAACGATTGAAAGTGAAGAAACTCTAACTTTAGTGGAGAAAAATAGCATTTTGTCATCAAAATACCGGAAAAATTTTAACTATGAAATCTTGTGTACTGCATAATGTAGGTATTCAGCCTCGAATTTTTAAATTTGATTAATATTATTTATCGAAAAAGCCGGTGAGAAAATTGCTAAAATGGTGACATTTGGAGTTCGTTTTCAGCGTATTTTTCTCTTTTCTGCTTCTCTAACTCTTGAAATAATACGGTGACCCCCTGTTTTATTCTTTTCATTTGAAGCTAGATATCGTATTCTTTCGATTTAGTGCGGAAAAAAAAAATTTCATAGTTGAAATTGTCATGAATTTTGAACATTTTTACAACTACACACAAATATAACTCCCCGAATTGCAAGCAATTTCGCTTCTAGAATTTAATTTTCACGTCACTTTCAAAAGATTGGATGGATTTTTTATCAAGGTATGTCTCCTAGATTCAACAACTACCGTTTAATGCAGTTTTCTGTTTTTCTTTGTTAAATCCAATCGAGTAATTCGAATTTATTGACGGAATCAGATTTTCGGCAAAAACGCGCGGAAAACTGAAAAATCCCTCCTTTTTGACGCCTTATATCTCCATAACTAATACGGGGACCCCCTTCTTTTTTTTCATTATTTGAATACCCTAACAATAAACTTCAAATGACAGAATTTAAAAAAAAATTCATTGAAGATTTGGGAAGATCCGGTACTACCTTAAACCAGTAAAAGTGTAGCAGTTACTGTTTGTCATGCTTCACTATCAGTTTATAAAAAATACATGAAAACAGCCGCTTAGCTAGTTTTTCCGCTATGTCTACTAGAAATTGAATGCATTCGATACCAGCGCGAGCTGAACTAATTCAAAATGGCGAAATGTTCTAAAAATAGCCCAAACGTAATGCAGATTTTGTGGTAACGTCCAAAGTCTGGGTTTCCTGGTTGTGTTCAACTGCTCAAATATGCTTGTCCCACGAAACATCCTACAACTGATCTTTGATTTATTTATAAAGTTCCTACTAGTAGATTTACAAACCTGTTTCTTATGGAGGAGGAAATATTCTGAATGATAGATGTGTTGGTTTTCAGGATCCTCGACCCAGATCCACCACGGTTCAGTATTACCGTGCAGTTTATCGTGCCACTCGAACTCGGCCCTAATGGTAAGACGCACGCGCAGTACAGTCCTTGTGATTGGTTGAATGCTTGCTGCTATGGAGATATGAGGAAATCTATCCACACATGATTTAATTGTTTTTCCCATGTTAACATGATGTACAAGATGACCTGAAACCAATAATATACTAGTTAAGTATGGGTTATCTGAGCTAGAAACAGAGTCAATCGGCTTTCTGTACATTAGTGAGACTATGGCCAAACCGTAGATGAGTGCATGTTTTCTTTAGTTTCTTGTGGACTAGGAGCAGGCACTAAATTAGCTCGTGATACAGTGCCTATACAGTCTTCTCCACAAACTAGGCAGCTATACTTTGAAAGAGGTCGGCACTTGCCAATCGAGTGCCTGAAGCCCATGAATGCTGATTGCATGATAGTGTAATTTATCCAGTGGAAGTAGCTAGTGCTTGTAGATGCTAGTAGTGATAAAAATGACGGACGACGGGGCTTCCGGGTATACATATACATTAGCAATTGTGTTTTACCTATATCTGCTGGTTTCATGTCTTTTAGAATGGACAAAGTCGCTCGTCTTGCCTCTAGTTTGTTTAAAATCTCTGGTTTTAGAATGGTAAACTGTCGGAGAGGATTCTCTTCATGCCAAAGTCTCTTGTCGATGGTTTTACTTAAGGTAAGAAGACGGTTAGCCAAAGCAGGATATCCACTGCGTAGGGCTATCTCAAAAAGACCTCGTACTAGACGTGCTGCATTCTGTCAATACAAAATCAATAAAAATTGATAGATGGATTAGTAAGTAAGTAAGTAAAGACTTTATTTAAAGAGGGTAATAATTAAAAGTGATAGCACTTATAAACTTGTGGCCCTAACCTTAATGAATAATAATAATAATAAAATACAATACATTAAAAATATTGATATAAGACTATTAATTATAATATATATTGTACGGTAAAAAACTATTCCTAATCCTATTTTATCTAATATATATATATATACATAAAGGTTGTGAAGCTAATTATTAAATTATCAAATTATCAATCAATTAATTAACGTCCAAATCAGGCGCCCGTTTTTCGAAAGAAACGTTATAACGTTACGAGCCCCTTAATTTAAGGGGAAAATTTACGAGAGTGTACAAGCACCTGTAAACTTGCCTGTAAAATCATAGAAAATAACGAGGGCTTTGAGAAACTTATCGGGCAAGTTAACGAGAGTTAATGGGTTTTTGTAGAAGCGGGCTTCTGTAAACGAAAACATGAGTATGGTACATATCAAAAACAACAGAGTGAGTAAGATATTATTTTCTCACACATGAAGATTTGTTGCACATTGAATATATACACAGTTGGCCTGAAGGTTCACAACAGTTCTTTCGCTCTCAAACTCATCCGAGAAGCGAGAAAGGAAATCTCTGCTATGGTAAGGATAGAGGAATAGATGAGCGAATTATAGACAAAGTTGATAAATGTGTTCATGCAACACGTGACTATAGGCGAAGGCACACACAGTTGTATCGTGTGTCTATCCCTGCAATGTTACGCACAACAGAAGTAGAACTCGCCGGGATCCTAAACCTGTAACTGTTGCGTGAAACTACTGCAGGGGTGGACACACGGTGCAACACTTTTTTGCCCGCAATGTTGCAGAAAAGTTACAAGAAACGTTTCATTATGCCATGTCCAGGCCTTCAGCAAACATTTCTTACCTGAGCAACGTAACCGAGGTCTGAGACAAGCGAGAATGACTCTACATGACCACGACTAATGTAGGTTTGTAGTAGAATGTTAACTTTGCCATACGAGTTCTCTACCCCTCCCTTAGCAATCTCAACACAGTCATCATGTAAGTGTAGCTCTAATTCTGATAACTCATCTTCACGAACCTGCAAGTAACATAAAAAAGTTACAAATGTGATTTAGAGTCCAGCAAGGGCTACTGTCCATATGAAATATTTATAGTCTAAGACGGTTTTTATATTGAAATAGTCACGAACCATGTTCTTACTCCCTTCCTAACACTATAGTCACTGGTCCTAAAGGCGCTGTTACACGCTGAAACATTTATTTGAAACTTGTGTCGATCGCCGATGCAAGACGAGCTTCATAAGGTGTGTTCATGCAGAAATTTCGTCCTGAAACTTGTTCGCGCCACAATTTCTGTTGCAGAAGTAGAAAGTAGTTCTACTTTTCGTGAAACCATATCGTGAAACCATATCGTGAAACCGATACGAGGAAAGTATCAACTAAATGACCATGTTACAAGATGCAATGCATAGTGAAAATTGTCTCGCAACGGCGATTGAGGCAAGTTTCAGAGAAACGTTTCGGCGTGTAACAGCGCCTTATGTGTTTCTCTTTGCCTTGACTTGATACAAATCATGTGGCCGGGACTGTGTCGATAAACTCACAGATCGTATGGAAACCAGATTATGGGAGATAATCGATAGTAAGGGTACGTTTACAGGACCATTTCTTCACGGGCCTAAGTTCGCAATTTAACGAGATTTTGTCTGATTTTCGCGTGAGACGTTCTTGAGTCTTTTCTACCATAGACGCCATGAAGTTCGTTTTGTCATGGGCTATAACTTGTTCCGTGACGAACTCCCCCAGGGAGAAAATCGCCCGTGTAAACGCACTTTATGAGTTGGTCAGTAGGGAGTAATAGATGGTTGATACAGCTATTTAAAAATGTTTTCATATGAGAGCTCTCAAGCCTACGCGACTAGACCGAAAAGGAGTATGGGTAGTTGCAAAATTCCACTTTTTTCCGCTTTGATATTGACTTAAGCATCAGTAAGTGAAGTTCTTTAGTGTATAAAGTCAGAGCAAGCTCAATTTGAGTAATCGTGTGGAATGTTTTGTGGTTTTATAACTTTAGTAATTTCTTCCCATACTCCCTTTCGGGTGAGTCGAGTAGGCTTGATACCGACAACGTTTATTGAATTAAGTGTATCATGTGGCCCGAGGTGCGAGATCAGGTCGGTTAAATAGTCATATATTATATGCCTCACCTTGACTTGTTCAAACTCTGTTGCATGTGACACCATTTCCAGGATTTCTCCAAGGGACAGACTCGCTCGAAAGCGTTCGTTGAACTCCTGCAATCGTAAATGTAGAATTATGTAAATATTCTCTTTGCGGTGTACACTGGTTCTTCTTTGACCATCGGTGTTCATGAGATATTCTAGATAGCGGCCTATCGAGAACGCACCTGCACAGGATCCAAAAAATTTAGCTCACATGCGCGGTCTGACAATTCAGTAATTAGGACTAAAAAGAGTAATTGCAACTTTGCATTCCACCAATGCTGTCTTTGACATAGAAAATCATCACTGAGCTACAATATAATCCACTCACTTGATGCGGTATAACCTCATAAAGCTTACTGGACTGAAAACGTCAAAATCTCTGATCAAGAAGAGTCGTAACATACATTCCTTTTTAGGTGCCTGAGCAGTCATTTTTGTTTGCAACTCGAATATTCTTTGTATATACAAGAGCCGTAACATCTCGTAAAAAGATTTACCTGACAAAACTGAGATCTAACACGAGCTTACCTCAATGGTATCGTGTTTGATGTAGAAATGACTTGCTATTCTACCAATGTCAGTAGGTGATAAAAACCCCTGCTTTTCTGCGAAGCGAATCATTTTCGCTTTGTCCAGCTTGCGCGCTGATTCTACCACGAGTTTGCGACGATGAGCCTCGAGTAATGGGTCATTCTGAAATGAAAGAAGAGTAAGGTAACATTGACTAAGTTTGGTATGACTTGTTTGTTATGGCATGTCACGAGATAGAGCGGTCTTACTGGGCGGTGCCATCACCGTGCCAATGCCGTAATGTCGATAAAAACATTCGAAATTCCTGCCGTAACCGTACCGTGCGATGACCGTGCCGTTTTTCGTGTATGTACGCTGTAGTTGATTGATCCGGAGAAATTAGAAAACACATCTTTTTTGCTATGTTTTTAGCGTTTTTCTTGTGTCTTACATGAGAAACTCATCTAGCCTGTGTACAGCCGTTTCTCACCCCTGCCCCCTACGGGGAAAAATCGGGAAGGGACGGCTATATACAGGCTAAAACTCATCCGACCATACTGAGAAACGGTGGTGTATGGTGCTAATCGGGTCCCGTATTTAGGCGGATTACGGATGATCTCCGTCCTGATTTATGTAACGGGTAGCAAAAGCAATATAGATGTAAGACAAAAACAACACTGTACTATCAAAATTTCTCATGTGATTTCTTACCTCCTTCTCGCCGTAAGGTATTCCATACACCAATGGGTTTACTATCATACGTATGTATAGATACGAGTAGCTCAACCACTTTACAGCTTCGTCAATAGTTGTAACTGTTCCTAGCGATATCTGTGTAAACATTTCAATTGCAAATGTATTGTAATAAGACAGCAATCTATCATTATCAAACATGGGATGAACACATCCACTGAATTACATTGTAAAGGTTCCCTGCGTAGATACTGAGGGAAAAGGTGAAGGAGAAGGAAACATTTCTCTCTCTCCCCCTTCCGCTTCTCCCTCCCCAACGCCAGCTCCACAGGCCATCGCCAAGGAGTTGATAAATGGCATGTATATTACCACGACATTGATGATGAAGAAGATGATGATGATGATAAGATGACATCAAGACAAAATGAACGACAGAGAGGCAGACAACAAAATGAACACGGCACTAAGGTCTACGTTTTGGCGAGCGGACGTAAACGAACGCATTTGTGGAAAGTCAAATCTGACACCTATCAAGTCTGTAATGGCAGACGCATCTGATATACATACGGATATACATTTTTTAACGAAAAACGCGATATAAAGATACATGCATGACAGCTGATAATCACGACAGTGGGTTGCCATGACTGCAGGAAATGGAAACAGGTTCCCTTTCACGTCCGCATGCCTAAAATAGACTTCAGCGTCTTTGACATTTTTCACGTAACACCTCCATTTTTCCTCTCTGTCCCTTCATTTGCTCTTGATGACATGTGATAACTTGTACGTACCTCAGCATTAAGACAGTCAGCCAGACCTGCAGTCAGACAACTTTCAATGGGTGTCTGTCTTGTTAATAAAGACAAATAGTGAGTCAGCTTATCATGAGCAGTAATGATAGTCCCGGAACCAAAGGTGTCAAACTGTGGACGTCCTGCTCGTCCAAAGATTTGAAGAACATCTAGAATACCAATGTCTACGAACGAACCCTTTTTAGCGTCATATACTTGGGTTCCCTGTGGAGGTGACAACAACGTCAAACACATTTCTAACATTATTCCGAGTACAATTCCACTCATTTACTAACAACGTCAATATTCAGATTTGTATCTCTGACTAGGCACGAAGAGTGCTCCAGGGATGTTAAAGTGAGCATCTCGAAATTGAAATAGCCAATACTTGACAACCGAGTGCCTGAAGGGCGTGAGCCCTCATTACTGGGAGTTTGTTTTACAAAATCAGTAGAGCACTTTTCGTATGACTGCGAAACTAACCGCACCGTGTTATGACCGGGTCAATGCCGTCTATAACAATATTCGAAATCCCTGCCGTAACCGCGCCGTAACGTAACCGTGCCGTTTTCAGTTATGCGAAAACTGCTCCAGCCAGTTAAACGCTGACCGATATCAAGCTAGTCTCCCTTGCAGCCGTGTTAGTCTCCATCGACAGAGCGTTGCGTGACGAGACTAGCCATGGCTGCAAGGCAGACTTATTTCAAGTCTTTCAAGGACATCATAGGCAGCTTGTACCTTAAAATTGTAAAAAGGGCACTTAATAAAACATTGATTGATTGAATTCTAATTAGTTAGTAGTCTGTAGTATTTCAAGTATATCAACAACTACCATCTATTCATTGTATCTTTCCTCAGCACCCTCATTTTGTACCCTGCGTACCACAGGTTCCTGAAGAAAACTCTTTGACTTATTTTTTGTTCTCATTAAGTCAGAGAGCGAGATTAAGGAATCTCTAGTACCAAGGGTATTCATATGTCCGCAGAGGGAATGAGAAAAGCAATAATAACATAAAACAAAATTTCCTTCTCGTTACCTTAATAATGACAGCGTGTGCTGGCAGGTTGACGCCCCATGCAAGTGTAGCAGTACAAACAAGGACTTTGACTAAGCCCTTAGAGAATAACTGTTCTACCATGGTTCGGTCTTGTCGCAACATCCCAGCATGGTGGATACTAAAACCATCGCTAAACAATTCACGTAGTTGCTTGTTTTTAGACCTCATCACCTTCATTACAACATTGATGAAAAGTTATTTATTAATTTATCTTTTAGGTAGATAATTTTACGTTTTCTTATTGAATTACGTAAAAAAGTAAAGTGTGCTGCGACTAACTAAATGACCGGACAATTGATGCAACTTTTTGTCAACATTGTGCGCACTATAAATTACACCATGTGCGTCCATCCAATGTAGCTGTTGCGTGCAACGCTGTGTTCTTCACTAATTGCATGCATGCTAACACAGAATAGAGTTCTACTTCTGTAACATTGCGTGCAACAAATTGCATCATGTATGAGAAATAACGATAGTTAGGGTTTCGTCTTTCGGACATAGAGCTTGACTTCAATGCCAAACTAGTTGCGCACAATGTCAGTTTATGCAGTAAATGTTGCATCATTTGACAATCCCAAAACCATCTTGCTGCGAAACGTTGAAAGAAAAGTTGTAAATAGACAGACAGATAAGCAGGCAGGCAAGCAAAAAGCTAAGTAGATTAGTACTTGTTTCTGAGCTGTTCCAAATGCTGGATCTTGATCAGCTCTGAATAACTGTGAGTCTCCATGATTGTTAGCTATCTCACGTAGATTCATGGCTGTCTTCACGGTAGCGTTTCTAGCATGGACAAACACCATGACCTGAAACCACAAACATTTATTAACAAATTATACAATAACTAACACAATCAATCTGGTATCTTCCAAAGCTGTATAGATCTATACTATAGGATGAAAGCCCTAAATCACGCGCAATGTACCGCAAAGGGAAGATGCAAACTTAATTTTGTAGTTTGCTCCTGATGAATAAAGTTTTGTGCATAAATCCAGCCCAAAATGGTTTTTTTTTGTAACCGAACAAAGTTGTGCATCTTGTAACCCATCACCATCGATTATTTTGATAAACAGTGTCATCATATTTATAGAGCAGATTTCGTATGACTGTGAAAACGGCACAAGCACGGCACGGTACGGTTACGGCAGGAATTTCGAATGTTTTTATAGACATGGCGGCGCTGACACGGTGACAGAACTGCGCGGTAAGCTTCACACTCATACAAAAACCACTCTATCTGTCTTGTAGAAATATTTTTAGCTATATTCTAGTAAAACAAATAAATAAAAATAATAAAATAAAATGTGTAATTACCTGATATCCCTTGTCTACGTGATTAAGTACTTTGTCATAGCATATTTTATCCATCTCATTAGCTATTTGAAAAGCTCCTACACCTTTAACTCCAATGAATGTTTGTTCTAATGGCACTGGACGAAATCTCCCGTCAAACACAAAAAGACCTTCATATGGGCTGACACGTAGAAACCTTGCAACATCTTGGTAGTTAGGTAAAGTAGCTGACAAACCAACTATACGAATCATACTTTGGGATGTCTCCACCTGCAAAACAAAACAATGTTTTAGGTTGAAGTCCTGTTTATACAAAGAGGTTCGCACTTTGTATTCGCAAGGTGCGTCGTTTGGTCTCGTATGTTATTGAATGGCTCTAATTAAGGGTGTGCATCTGTTTGTCATCTTGGATTGATTGAGTTAGCGTGTGCTAGCGTGCGCAGTGAAAGTATGCGTGATCAATCCCGCAAACGTCCTCCATTACAAGCACTCATTTCAAAAAAGTGAATTCAAGCCTCATTACCTGTCTCAATGTTCTAGCCACCAAACACTCGATCACAGAACCTCGATCATCATGGAGTAAGTGAACTTCATCAATGATCAGCAGCTTGACGATCTGAGCAAGAGCGACATCACCTGTACTTTTCCTTGTTACTACATCCCACTTCTCTGGTGTAGTTACTAACATCTGAAAGAAATATATTTATTAATAAGAACTTCATTGTCTATCGAAAGATACTATTGCAAAATGTAATGTAAAAAAATGCTTGCTCCACCCTTAAGTCACTCAACAGTCCCACTTCCCTTGATGTAAAATGAAAGGAGTTTGTTTTCTTACTTGTGTTCTGAGTATCTCTGATTTTGTTAGTTGCATATCTCCTGTCAGTTCTCGTACAGTGATACCAAGTGGAGCTAAGCGCTGGCCAAAGTTACGCACCATCTCTGCTGCTAATGCCTTCATGGGAGCAACATAAACAATCTGGAAACAATGAAATGCGCTATCAATAGGGGATATGTTGAGAGCAAATGACACATGAATCACCTGAAAATCAGACTGCTTTTCTTCTACGAGAAAAGTAATATTTTAACATTCAAAAATATGCTATTGCTGTAGCTCTGCAAGATGGCTGCCCTGAATTATCTCTCCACAAGCAAAGGACTGGATGGATAAATTATGCAATTCTGCTATTGAGTGTAATTTTGAAGAAAATGTACATTGTGTGTACAAGCTACAAACACTCTTTGCATGGATCCTTCTTTCCAATTATCGTGTGGATCCATACCCCACCAACGAGGGAATTTGTAAATGGACCCCTGGAACGTCCAATTTTCTTCCATACAAACTCTGTAATTGTTTTCTTTCTCTGACCACCTCCTTCCCCTCCAGAATTCCCCATTCCTTCCATGGTAAGGTATTTTCTTGGACTATACATTTACATTTGTTGAAGATTGTAGTCCAAAAGCTCATGTTTTAAGAATATTTTATATTATTTTTCAACACTGAAAACAAATTCAAAATGTTGCAGAATGGTAATTCTCAACTTCATCTACAATTTGTCAATGTGTTGCATAAAGTACCTAGAGTGAATCACTAAGTCATGCAGGAACATGTAAGGGTCATGAGCAAACAGGTCAACAAAGACTTGCCATACCTTAAACTTATCTCTCTTTATCACCCCCTGTTCAATGTTTTGTTTGATTTCCCTGACTATAGTCAACATGGCAATGTTGGTTTTGCCTGCACCAGTTGGAGCACAGATCAACAGATTCTCATTAGTGTTATATGCACAGTCATACACAATAGACTGAATACGATTAAGTGTTTTCATTCCCTTGAAGGCAACCTGACCAATCTGAAGAAAACAGAAAGATAAAACAATTGTTAAACCATTAATTAAATGTAGGCAGGGAAGGGCCTTTCTGAATTTGAGATGTCTCCCTCAAAGTGACCCAGAGTACATGAAATTCAGTGCAAGTGGAAGTATAAACATATTAGGACATTACGGCAGGGGTTGTGGGTTTAATTTCTGGTGACTACTCCTACATGCATGTAAAACGTTTTTTTTTCCTGTAGGGAAGTACATGTGGTTCAGTGACTGTTTGAAGGCTTACTTTTTTGAGTGGAGATTTGTAATAAAACGTGTTGGCTTGTTGCATAATAATTACCAATAACTAAATGCTGAGATACACGACACAGCTTTTTCTGCAACATTGCATGCAACACAGTAGAACCATGTGTTCACCCTGGCAATGTTGCGCATGACCTTAAAGACAAAGTTGCAGGACTAGAGCTTGACCCTACACCAATCACTATTGTGTGCAACTGTTACAAGGGTGGATATATGGTGCAACTCTGTGTTGCATGTTATGTTGGATGTGCATGTTATGTTGGATGTACATGTTATGTTGGATGTACATGTAATGTTGGATGTACATGTTATGTTGGATGTACATGTTATGTTGGATGTACATGTTATGTTGTAGAAAAAGTTGCAATGTTTGCTGCCTTTATGAAATAGAAAACCACAAGCAAAAATGATACAGAGTCACCATTTAAACTAGTTTTGAACATATCTGAAACCACGAGAGCACAACCTGGAGACTAAGACAGGTGCATCACGTGATGGGTTGACTCACATTTGGGTAGTTTTAGACCACTGTTCACTTGACTAGTGCATTCCGAAAAATTTAGATATTTCCCATGCATTTGCTACCAATATGTGCTGAATTCAAGTTCTAGCAATAGTCCAAGTGTGGGGTGCACATGGAATCTTGGTAGTCACCCAGTTATGCTTTCCTGTTAAAACATACATGTACACTGTATGTTACAACGTACATACACATCATTATTGTAAGTACCTCATCGAGTTCCTTTATAGGCACTAGTCTCTCACCAACTTGTACAGGTGCATTTTCTGTGTGGGGAATGGATACCTCTTCGTATGTCTTGTGAATGACACGCTTGGCATTGGATGGTAAATAGATCTACAAAGAGAATATCATAAAACAAGCATTTATTTATTTTAAGGATTTTATTTACCAAAACATCAGACAATTAAAGATAATAAAAAACATTGCTTGATTCTCTAAAGTCAACTTGAAAGGGAGTTAATTGCAAGTGATATTTCAGATACCTAACATGCAGATGTACTTACAAATGAAGACATTGATGCAAATTTGTAAGTGAACTGTAATCAAACTGTAAATTCTCCCTCAAATTTCTTTATTAACATAGGAGAAGTTGACTTTTGATCACAACTAACTTATGCAGTTTTTGCAGGGACCTCTTCACATGTATACATAGTGTACAACAATTAATGTTAGAACAGATGTCATGTGAGTATGAAACAGACTACACAATGCAAATGGTCATGTCAGTGCCTTGTTGTCTAGAAAAGAATTTGAAATTAAAATTTGTGCTGTAACCATGACTTCACCATGTCCTTTTCACAGTGATCATACAAAAGCTGAGCAGAAAGTTAGAGCAGATTTCACAGTGCAGTGACTGTGTCAGTGCCAGGGTGGTGTAGCGGTTCACCACTCGCCTTTCACCACTCGCCTTTACCGCTGTGGCCCCGGTTCTATTCCCGGCTCGGGCCATGCGTGAATTGAGTTACTTTGTTTGATGTGTTGTTCTCTCCCTTGCCACAAGGGTTTTTTCTCTGGGTTGTCCAGTTTTTTCTCACTCAGCAAAAATAAACATGTGAGTTGGGTGATGTATGAAGAGAATATCGAATCTAGTGGTAGTGAGTGTGGAGTGACTGACACTGAAAAGCCCCTTCAGGGGAGTGTCAATTAAAATATTTATTTATTTATTTATTTATTCATTTATTTATTTATGCTTTCCATAAAAACATTCGAAATTCCAGCTGTAACCATGTTGTGGACTATGCTGTTTTCATAGTCATACAAAAAACTGTTCTTGACTAATAATTCAGAATGTAACCAAAACTTGAGATACATGGAATTAACAGAAAATTACAGGGAAATCATTGCATGCTGTATTTTTCCCACCTTTAGTCAGATTTTTTTAATAATCCATCAATCATCTTTGGGGAGGAGCTTATTCAAATTAATCAAATAGTTTGATTACTTCCATTACATTTATGAGCTCTGATTGACAGATCAGAAAAAAAATCTGAAGTTGAAAGATAAACCAGTTGCAATGCAATGATTTTCACTGTGATGTGACATTTTGAGAAGTTAATGATTACCTTGGCACCAGCAACAAATCCAACCTCATTTTGGGAAGTACTTGCGGCATCATAGACATGTGGGAAAACTTCTCTTGGTCTTGATTGTCTTTCTTTCTTGTTAGTCAGTAATGATGTACTGGCATGGAATAAGGATGACTCCCTATATACAGGAAACAAATGTTGACAAGTGTGGTTATTTTTAATTTTCATCGATAATGTCCATGTATCCATGTAGATTGATGCAACCCATACAACAATCTTGGTCAAAGCCTTTAAGCCGATTTTGGACCTATTATAATATTTTTTTTTCAAATCTTATGTGCACTTCCCCCTTTCCTCCAACCCATTTGATTTTATTAAGAGCTTACAAACACTGGTCAGGACCAACCCAACATTAGCGTGCATCACATCTGGAAAAATGTTCAGTCTGTCTTCATAACAGTGACACAAATCATGTTGTGGATCCCTAGTGGTCTAAAGATTCTGGTTTTCAAAAGATGTTCATTATTGGCTAAATTGTGAAGATCATTCTAACATCTGTTCTTACTGGATGTTCTTTTGAGCCAACATGAAGTGAGTGACTGTTTCCATGGAAATATCTAATGTCAAGCAGCATTATTCGATCAATCACAAACTTCTTTCCAAAATCAAAAAGAAGTTTATAGTTGAACAAAATTTGTGTTGCCATTATGCAGATGGACTACACAAGAGTTTTTTCCACATGTGATGCAGGCTATTTAACATTAGGGAGGTCAGAGAGGGAACATTGAGATAATAAATATAATTGTTCAAGGAATGTTGTTTTTCTTTCTGCCATTTGACTAAGAGAGAAAAAGAATAAGAAACACACTAAAGGAGGGGAGAAATCAAGAACAACAACAACAAATTAAAACAAACAAACAAACAAACAAACAAACAAAAAGAAAACAAAATGAGAAAGTCCTTGACTAGTCTAGTTCTTTGGAAACAAATTTGTCACAGATTTAGGAGTGTTACTCCCTAGAAAGAACAAATGTATGGATGCATGGATTGTATATGACTGTTTTATTGGTGATATAAATTATTATTTCTGTTGTTGTTGGTCTTATATTGCCAGCATCAAGAACATGCACCTTTGAGCTGCTAATATTTCTGGATCAAATCCCATATTTTTCAAATACACTTCATGGTCCATTCCATCATCACTATTGGTTTTATCACGACGGGCTTGCCGTCTTTCTTCCTTTCGTACTTGCTTCATAAGCTGTTTTTCCTCTTCAGACTAAGAAAAGAACACCACATAGACTGGTAAATATCAATTTTTAACAACAAAGGAGTATCGAAAAAATATTCTTCTGGTGATTCTGACTACTACTTTCAAAATAAGTAATAAGGATTAATCTATGATTTTAATCATGAAATGGAAACTCAAATACAAGATCATTATAATTAAGGTATCAGGGTACCCCAAAGTTTCTTAAATGGGTCGATTTTTACTTTTTTACATTTTCTGATAGAATACACAATAAGCTATGATTTAGTGAAAAAATTATTTCACTAGCGATTATCAATAGCGAGTTATAAATGAAAAACTTTTTTCCAGCTTAATCCCTGGCAATTATCTGTTGACATCACTTGTCAATTAACCTGTCATCAAGAGAGCTTGTCGGTGAAGAATATATTTTGTCTAAACTATCAAAACCTTTGTAAAAAGATTATTCAACAAGAGCCAAAGTTCAATGGGATCAAATTGCCTTGACATCCCGCCATTTGTGTGGGAAACGCAACAAGATTTTGGTCGCCCTTTACTTCAGCTGTCATTGGGCAAGATTATTATGTGTTATAATCCCCTCGTATCAACAAACCCGCTTCTTTGCTCCAAAACACATTTTTGTTTTTCTCGGAAGTGAATTTACGTTCAATTAGCCATGTATTTTGAGTTCCTGGTCAAAGGGATTATAATGGATTCATCTGAAATTTGGCAGAGGTCGTCTTTGATAGTTGTTCTTTAAAATTGTGTCTCCGATTTTTGATTTTTTGCTCCATTCCAAAGTTATCATCTGTTTTGTATCGGATACAGCTATTTTGGCGGTGTTGTAACTTTAGGAATGTATAACAGAACAATGGGGCAACTAATCAAAAATCTGAGACACACTTTTGACAAGTGATATCTCATGATCTCAGAAAGATAGTAAACATTGTTTTTGGATCAATATTGATTGACCAGGAACTCCACGAAGACACCTCGGTGAAAATTTGAATAATTCGCTCTAACCTAAAAGGAAAAAATTATTTTACGATAAAAATAATAGAAATAGTTTCTACATTTATTCAGCTTTCTAAAAATGTATACTTTAATGGGGTTTAGACTAAAAGTTTTGGCGCAATATAGAGTTGAACGCACACTGGTTGCTAGGGGTACTCTGATACCTTAAGAAGAACTGACCTGAATAAGGACTTGGCAGCCATATTTGGGTTGTTGTGGATTTAAATTCTTGGTTCTTTTTCTGGAATCTAAATTTATTTACAAATTAAAAAACAATAATTTAGATGAACTACATATAGAAATGCTTGTATCCAAATGTAGAATAGACCAGTCCATGTTTGTTTGTTGCTCATGTTGCTCAACCATAGATTTTCTGAAGATATTCTAAACTTTGAGCAAATTAACTGTCCCTCAACCATTCCAAGTAACAATTACATCCAATGCCAATTACATTTAATCTGGATTTTCTCTAGGAAAAAAAAACATAAATTTTTTTATTTACAAAAACATGAAATTAATAGGTACTGTTGTTAGTAGTTTTTTTAGCCATTTAAAAACTGGCAGCATGTGTTTTTATCAAGTATAAACAACCCTTGGCTTTCCCTCGGGTTTTTATATTTGATAAATTACGCTACTGCTCATTATTTATTAAATAGTATGTACAACTACATGTAAACATAAACATCCAATTCAAGTGAGAAAGAGAGAGACACCAAGTGACACAAAATGCACAGGTGAAGGTAAAGTGGTTGTTGGTGTGTACAGAAAACTAACACACAAACACACTCATCTGATAAGTACCTTAAAACTTCTATTCTCATCACCTAGCAGCACATAAAAGGTAGCTGCAACACTTTCCCATCGTGTGTTTAATGTAGCATATCAAGTGAGGAGGGAAAAAAGAAAGAGATAGGTCTACCATGTAAGGAATGTGTTGAAGGACAAAACTATCCTTAACTTCATTAACAATTGTGAGAAATCTCAGTGCTCACCAATGCTAACAATAGTGGCATAGAAGGCTCTACTTCTAAAAAGGTATTATTTTATTGTTCTTTCCTATATCAGAGGAACATCATAAAAAAATCAGTTGAGTTCTGAAACAATACAACGATCATGGAGAGTGGTCATAGGCCTATCTCTAAAATTGACAACATCTTTCCTCAACCAAAGACAAATCAGTCCAGAAAGCAGGTCAGGCAATTAGTGTACAGAATTGGTTGCAGTGAGTGTGATTTCACCTATTGTGGACAGAGTGAAAGATCACTTAAATCACAAGTTGCAGAGCACAAGAGGGCTGTGTGTAACAACACACCATTATCCAAAGTCACGATACATGCAAAATACACTGGACATGAAATTGGTTTTGATGAAACGTGCATTGTAGACCAAGGAGAATATTTCCATCAGAGACTATTCTGGAAGCCTGGTACACAATGGAATATAACAGATCAAAGAATGACTGTATGAACATTCCAGAAATATATGAATGCTAGTGAGATCACACAGCACTAGCTATTTCAAAATCCAGCGTGTGTGTAAAGATTGTTATACCGACAGATGATACGTCTGTGTTAAGGAATTAAAATGTCTACAGTTATGTAAAAAACATAAAAGAGTCAGACAAAACAAGATAAATTTAATATATACATTACATGACTCCTGACTGCAATCTCAAGAAATTTAAACATAATTAGTTGAAATCTTTCAAATAAGGCAAACGTATATGATTGATTCATTCATAAATCTATTTCTTACCCATTTTATCATCTTTAGAATTATTCTCTCCATCAAGGATGGCATTCACAATATTATATCTTTCCTGTAGTAGTTTTGTAATAAGTTCAATGGCATCAAAACCTAACAATTCCAAAAGATCATTCTGGATTTCCTCATTGTTTCTTTCAGAGCTTAATGTGTCAAACAGAGCTGAGAATAAATCTTCAGCACCTAATCCTTCTTTTGATGAACTGGCATGCTTTTCACACTCTTTTATGAGCCATGAATGTTTTATTGAATTATTAGCATCTTCCTTTGATTCTTGTGCTGAAACGTGGTGGTTTACCCGCAAAAGGCTATCAACCATAGACTCGGTTTCTTCCTCAGAGTCAGAGCTCAAGAAATCCTCTATTTGTAGTGTTTGTTTTTCTTGTATATGAAAAGGAATCCCATCTCCAAATTCTTTTAATTCTTCCTTCTTTTCTATAATTATAGTTTTGTTTCTAAATACTTGATCTATCTTTTCAGATGACGTCAACTGTTTTATGGTGTTTATAATGTGACATACTTTACTACCAGATGATGCTGGAAAGGCACCAAACATTGACCGTAATTGTTTAGTTTCTGCTTGGCCTAGATGATCACAGTCTTTGAGGATGTTAAAC
This sequence comes from Telmatactis stephensoni, assembly GCA_029948255.1. NCBI lineage: Eukaryota > Metazoa > Cnidaria > Anthozoa > Actiniaria > Isophelliidae > Telmatactis > Telmatactis stephensoni. Next base: position 407,705 of record JALIZF010001794.1, on the reverse strand, counting down.
ACTGAAACAGCTGCCTCTTCTTTGGCTTCTATGGAACTATCATTACCATCTGGAATCAACACACAAATTAGTGATTCATTAATAATCTTTGTATGTCCACTACAAGTATATATTCATTAAATAAATAATAATAAAAAAATTAAATGAATGAATGAATGAATGAATGAATAAATATCATATAATCCTCTAATGCAGATATATTCTTCTGCTTGCACTTACACTCACTACCTCTAACATTACAAAATTACATGGTAGTTTTGCATACATTGCTCAACTCACATGTTGATTTTTGCTGAGAGAGGAAAGACCAGAGAACCGTGAGAAAAAAACCCTCAAGAATGCATGGTAGAGAACAACACATCAAACAAACTCAATTCATATATGATCCAATGCTCGAGCCAGGACTCGAATCCAGACTACAGTGGTGGAAGGCCAGTGCTCTCACCACTTGGCCAACCATACCACCCATATTATGAAGGCACATATACACAAGTCATATGAAGTTTGCAGTTTCAAATACAATGCAGATGAGTGTAAAATTATTTATTCTTTTATTCTAAAATTCCTCCTTTTATTTCACTTCATTATACATTTCATTTATAACATTAGATATTAATTGAAAGATAAGCTTTTTAAGAAACACGAAAAATAGACAAAGATTACTTGACTTAAATTAAGAAAAGGAAATACAGTTGAATCATGGTAACTCAAACCCTCAGTAACTCAAATCTGGAGCTAACTCGAACCAACATTAATTGCCCTTCATAACTCGAAACCCCAAGCACTTTAACTCCCACTAACTTGAAGCGATTTTCATTTCCTTTCAGGTTTCTTTCCATATAGTTTTACCCTTGAGAAATCAAACTTTGTTTCAAGACATAACGAGTCAAAACATATGCTAGAATTTTGAATTTATTTTACGCAACAGTGATTTGCGAAACACAAAATATGTTAGTTTATAAAACCCATGAGAACAGTACTTTTTCACCTGATTATAAACCTGATTAATTAACATATATTCATGTTTTAATAAGAATGAATATACAAGCAAACTGACAGTATTTAGTATTCTCATCTCCCCAATAACTCAAACCTTTTTCCATTTCCCTTGGAGGTTTGAGTTACTGGGATTCAATTGTATCATTTTAAAGACTAACTTACAAAGTTCCCCTGTAGCTTGTAACAGCTCTCTTAGAAGTGTTTTTACCTGTAATTTGGAATACAATGCAGATGAGTGTAAAATTACTTATTCTTTCATTCTTAAATTCCTCCTTTTATGTCAATTCATAATTTCCTTTGATTTGATCACATATAGGAATTTGATGTAGAAATTGACATGTTGTGGTTTGAAAATTATTTTGTCTTCAGAATTTTCAAACTAGACTGATTTTGTTTCCATATGTCTGACAACCATAATCATAATATATTTAGGACAATGGAAAACAAAACAAAACAATTTGTTTAAACAAATGTACACAACAATCAAATTGATGGTTTCAAATAATTCAGCTAAAGAGTAACATTTAAAATGACATTTCGAATTCAAAATTCAAGAAATTAGGAATTTAATAATGTGGCTTCCCTTTCCTTTGACCCTGACATCCATGCAGACTTCAAAGGATGCATATCAAAATGAATATCGCTGAGATAGATTTGAACCAAAATAAACACAAGCCAGTACAAACCTCTTCTTTAGCATTTCTATCATCTGTTATAGTGTCCAATATGATAGTTTTGAGTTGTTTCCAAGACAATTGGTTTTCTCTTTCTCGACGAGCTTTGTGTTGTCGTTTTTGTACCAAGTCATTGCTTTCATCAAAACTATTTCTCAAATCTGGAGGAGATAGTCCTGAAAATGCCCTTAAAGACCCCGTCAGACGGGGTAACTCGCTTACTCTCATTCTTCCCCGAAGAGAAACATCTTGGGGTCGAAAACCGGGCAAAAAGAGGAATTCTAAGAAACTTATTGCACCACTTGAACTTTCGAACAGGCGTCACTGATAAATGAGAGTGTACTGGGTACAAGACACAACACAGAAAACCCAAAACACAGAACTGATAATAGATTATAACATACTAACTATTAAGAGATTTTCCCCATATTTTAGACAAAATGTATCTTCTCGTAAATTTGGAAATTATGATATACACAACGATACACAGCAAGTTCTCAAGAAATAAAGTTGCTGAAAACAGAGGTTATCTTTCTTGGGATTCCTGTTTTCAAAATCCCAAGAACCTTTGCGAATTTCTTTGCGAATGTTTTGATAATATTCCTCCAGATTTTCGCTGTGTGTGTCCTGTCCATGTTTGTAGAAGAGGTTGAGATATTATAGACTCTAAAGCAATGTAAGTAAAGTCTAGTAAACGTCTAAATTTGTTATACATGTATTTATTGAGGTACCTGTTATTGTAATTTCCCTAATACTTGATACATTTTGATCAGTAAAATACTTTGCCTGATCCCCATCCATTTTGGCTTTTGATGATGATGATGATTATGATCTAGGTGCATAATTGTTTGCTAATAAATTAGTCACACATGGTGTCTATTCTCGTATTAATATGCTGTCAACATTGACATAGGATGGAAATACAAGTAAATGTACGCAGTACATTTGAATTGATTTGCTGCTCACACTTCAATCATTAAATGTAATGCATGAGTCAGTGTGAACCCCAACTGATTGTCATGATTGGTTGATTCCTTTTTAATTTTTCTCAAAGACGAGATGACTTCCAATGTTACAGCTGGTGAGGGGATGGAATCAGATGATGATTCTCATGGTCCATCCTTTATGAAGAATACCATGGTAACCAATACAATGGTATCAGGAGAAGCATCTGAAACAGATGATGAAGATGACGATGTTACCATGGGTGATCCTTACAGCTCACCCATTGAGGCTGACCAACCTCTCCCTCTTGATGATGAGAATACCGTTACCTTGACAACCACTTTAGATGAAACTATGGATACACTTGAAAAGAAGAAAGCTGAAAAAGTTAAGAGACAGAAATTAGTTTATAAATATGATACGTAAGTATAGTTCTTTGTTACTTTGGTAACTCTAATCTATGTTTATTTATTGGGGACACTCAGTAACTAACTATTAACTAATAGTAAGTATTAAAACCTGTTGCTAGATAAATGTAGGTCCTGCATTATAACTTACACTGTCTGTTGTTTTTAGGAAATATGTTACTTTAATATTGAGTGTTGTCCAGGTGTGCGCAAGGCCTGCATGCACAACACTGGAACTTGAATAATTTCTGATTTAATAATGTCATGCTGTACAGGCAATCGTTTCTTGCATAGAATCTACAGGATTGTACAATTTTTATGGAATATAAAGCTACAGCAATTAATATAAAATGAGTATAATTGGTACTACAATGAGAATTTTTTTCACACAAAATCAAGTTTGCAATATTTTGATTCTGTAGTGGAGAACCATTTCTTCAGTGAGAAGTCTTCCATTCCTCTCAATTCTCTGGTAGACAGAAACTGATTTTCTTTTCCCATTTGTTTTACATCCTACAGACCCTTACACAGAAAGCTAAGTAAGTACTATTGGTTGCTATAAATATGTTGACAGGATTGGATTTGACTAGCACTTTTTGAAGTTTCCTGGCTTGTTGATTGGTTTTGTTGATCATATCACTAAAGTTGTTTCTTCAGCCAGTAATTAATGATTTTTGATAACCAAGCTTTCAGGCATATGGCAGCATTATTAGAGGTAAATGAAACAATCAAGTGATAAGTGATAAGCCTACTGTTTTGTTTTGTATCAGGAGAGAAAAATATAGAGCTAAGAAGCAGTCTTGTTGAAGGAGTTACACAATTGTACAGAGGTGCTGCTCTCAAACTAGATAGCTCATACTATCACATTACAAGGGCTCAGACATCTGTACAGGTATTAACATTTAGTCAATTTATTGGTATGCTATACATTATGTTGATCAGAGCAATTTTCAGAATATGATTGTGACAATGGACTGACAACAATGTCACAGTTAGGATAGAAATTTCAAATGATATTTTTATAGACTGACATACATGTAAAGCACAGTCACTACATGGCATGCATGGTTCATCTCACACTTACATGAAAACTGTTCCAGTGATCAATCATTGTTCTCCATTTGTGGCAGCAGCCAGTGTTTGTGGGGGCTAAGCAGCAGCTATGTAGCAGAAACAAAAAAATTAGACAGTGCTCATATTTTTGAAACTTTTTCATTCACTGGCTTACAACAAAAGCTATATTCAGCACAACATTAAATTTTGTGCTAATTATTTGTTATTTGCTCAAAACTTGTAAAAAATTGTCCAATTAAGTATTTTTCAAATTTTGGAGGCATTTCTGATTTGACGTACTGCTCTTTGATCTAAAATGATTTGTACAGTGATCTATACCAGATGTTGAGCTTACATGATTGTAAATAACCTATTGGCTCCCCTTATGATGATGATTGAAGCCAAAAAGGTCTTAACTGCAGTGTCAAGCTCTAATTTCATGTAGATTAGAGGTGCTTACTTACTTAGTGCAGATTTCGTATAAGTGTGAAAAGGACCGTGCCATGCTGTGACTGTGTCAGTGCCGTGTTTCCTATCAAAACATTTGAAAATTCTACCGTAACTGCGCCGCAGCCTTTTCACACTCATACGAAATCTGCACTAAGCATGTCACAGTATTACTGATCAATTTTGTTTTAAAATAGGTCTTATTGTTAATAATATTATTGGTGATTAATTATCAAGATTTTACTAGTCACAACTTTCTTTTCTAATATTAGGACATAGCTTACAACACAAAAGTAATGCTAGAAGATCTCCATACCATTGGTCACACCTTGAAACAAATTGAAGAACTAAACTACCTATCAACAATAAAAACAGCTCATTAAAGAGATGATGATAAATTTATTTTTGGTTGTGTATAATATCAGCGCTTTTTCTGATAGGCCCTTGAGGGACCATGATCCATTATTCCCAGGGGGCAGGTAGTCCACCAGGATTCGGCCCAGGTACGGCCCTTGGGGTGTATATGGCTTATTGCCTCCAATAAAGACCACATGCTGCTCCATATCCTATCAAAATGGTACTTGAGCTGATATTATCGTGGCCAGCTAGTGATAGATGATACTGTGGCTGTGATTAAGGTTAATGGAAAATAGATACCCTGAAACTTGTAAAACTAAATCCTGTTTAGCAGATCATCCCTTTATAGTTCATATATGGGAGTCCCCCCTCCCCCAGACCATTACCACCAATTCCAATGAAGTGTGATTACCGAGACTTCAAATTACATTGTAGTTTAATGCATTGTGGGTTTCACAGACGTCTCATCATTTCCTCTTGAAATGCTCTTTTTACAAGACAAATAATTGCCATTCATGGTTACAGAAAGCTGAAATAGAGTTTCTTTAGAAAGGTTAAGGATTAGGAATAGTAACTATTCTTCATTCATAAATTTTATTCTTAAAATGATCAACTGTTTATTTGAGTGGATTTTGAGTCTCCATTGACATACAGTCAAATGCAATTTGAAAACATGTATCAAGTCAATATGAAAGCTTATTAGTGGTTCACTTCAATGGATTTGGCAGTAAAGTCCAATGCATTCAGCTTTGCTTTGAAGGGATGATTTACTCAACAACCATATGTATGTAATTCAGGGCACACAGGCCCATCATTTGTGGCATGGTACCATGTGAATGGAAATCTGTTTTGTGATAGGAGTGCTGTAATCATCAGTCCGCATAACCAGATTTCAAATTCACAGACAACCTTTGGTAAAAGGGGTATTAATTAGCTACCTTCTCATTTTGTTTGTTGTCTGATTATAAATGGAAAGTAGATGAGATTAATTTTGTATTATAAAAAATGATTACATATATGTAATCATGTAATTTATTCATCAGGAATTTAATTAAAAAATCTAATGAAACTCAGTCGGTAAAAAAACGTTATGCAAATGTATTTTGCTTGAGTGAACTAGTAGTGTGAAAAACTCCTAGAAAACTCCTGGAAATAATCTGAAAATCCTCCTTGAAACTCCTGGATTTATTGAAATTTCTGTGAGTGTGAACCCTGCAACAGGTTTCCCCATTGAGACCCTTACCCCTCCCTCTCTTCCATTCCCATTTTGCTCTGGATTCCCAAGGACAATGAACTCATGTTTAGAAAATCTGTGGGTAGTGGCTCCCACTGGGATGCTCATATTTCTAGAGGTTAGAAGTTAAGGTGCAGATTTGTGAACAACTGCATATACATGTACGTGTACGCGAAGGATCAAAACGCATTTATACAAAATACACATTTTTGTGGTTATTGGCAAGCCACTGGCTTGCCAACTCAGATTAATCGTGATTTCATCTTGTATTCCAAAAAGTGGAACAAGAAGATCGCTAACCGCCATGTTTGCAATCAACATATTGGTTGTAGTTTTGAGTCGATTATCTCTGTAAATTGCCCATATAATAAGAATGTTTCCCATTAAAGAGATAACAAATAAAAGGCAGTATGCAACGATTTTCATAATTGTTTTGGGTGTAGTCTCTTGGAAATCAGAGACTGTCGTTTAGCTTGGGAGTGAAGTTTAGCAACATTTTCAGTTACTTCAAACAGTTCCAGCTGTCGCTCTCGGTTTGGCTCTCTCAGCGAATTTATTCATCTGATCAATTTAAAAGAAGCCATTAATTTAACATGATTTTCTCAAGCCGATCGATTACAACTGGACTTCACAATTTTACTGTCTAATTCGTTTTTTATTAAAATAGCCGATGGCGATTGCGGAGAGGAAAAAAAAGAAAGAAAGAACGAAAGAAAGGAAGGAAGGAAGAAGGAAATAAATGGATAAAGAAAAAACCAAGAAAGAAATTAAGACAGAAAACACAAGAGGAAGAAGAAGAAGAAGAAAAAAACAACAACAAAAAAGAAATTTTACTGTCTGATTCGTTTTTCATTAAAATAGCCGATGGCAATTGTGGAGAAGAAAAAAGAAAGAAAGAAAGGAAGGAAGGAAGAAGGAAGGAAGAATGAAGGAATGAAGGAAGGAAGGAAGGAAGGAAGGAAGGAAGGAAGGAAGGAAGGAGGGAGGGAGGGAGGGAGGGAGGGAGGGAGGGAGGGAGGGAGGGAGGGAGGGAGGGAGGGAGGGAGGGAGGGAAGGAAGGAAGGAAGGAAATAAACAATTAAAGAAAGAAATCAAAAAGGAAACAAAATAAATACATAAGGAAAGAAAACACGAGAGAAAGAAAAAGAAAGAAAAAGCAAGCAGGAAAGAAAGACGGAAATAGATAAAGAGAGAAATCAAGAAGGAAAAATCAAGAAAGAAAGAAAGAATGATTGAAAGAAAGAATGATTGAATGATAGAAAGAATGAAAGAAAGAATGAAAGAAAGATTTCCTTTTTTGAAAAAAAAAACGAAAAAAGAAAGGGAGAAAGAAAGAAAGAAGAAAGAAAGAAGAAAATAAAGGAAGAAATAAAAAGAAAGAATTAATTAAGAGAAAGCAAATTAGATGGCAAAATATTTGTATAGGAAATGATGGTTTCGAGTGCAATGTCAAATTGCACGGGAAAATTAAACCATGTGATTTCCTATTAATAACATAAGTATACATGAAAAATTGATAGAAACAAATGAGTTTTTTTGGTTACTCGCCTATGCGAGAGCCACTGTGTCATCGTTTAGTGTATAAGTCCGTGCGTAACTCCACAGGAAGCCCAAACCACAGGAAACTCAAATAAAGAATTTTCGCTTTCACTTCGTAATACCGATGTATAACCGACAGTAGATTTTGGGTAATAATTAATAATAATGGAAAAATAAAAAAATGTACTTCTTACCATCAAATACTTTCATTCCAAACTTTGTTGCTTTTTTTGTTTTTTGTTTTGTTTTTGAGTTTTGTTTTCTAGTAAAGAATTTTATTTCGTCCTCAGTTAGTTCGGCAAAACGCTCCGCCATTTTGATTTTCTCTACTCACGGGATATTTAACAATTAGACCTCGAGGCCGAATGGACTACGAGTCAATGGCTATTCAGACTCGTAGTCCATGAGGCCGAGAGGTCTAATTGTTTTAGTATTCACCAACATATTGGGCCAAAGGTGAATGAGACTAAACAAAACAAAGAGAGAAAAATGTTTTATTGATATTATTACTCGCGCTTCCTCTCAACTCGGGCTATCACCAATAGCCCGAGGTTAGGGAGCCAATCAGAATGCAGGATTTGTAATAGCCCTTATGTTGGTGAATACTAACAGCTGATAGCCTAGTAGTAGAGGAACCAATCAAAGCGCACGATTGCTCATATCCAGTGGATGTGGATATAATAATCACCATTAGATCGCGATATCATGCAAAATGGCTGACGCCAATGCTGAACTCAAACAGTGAAATATGAAAACGAGGTTTTTCACGGATGAACGCCGGAGACATGAACTACATGCGCAGGCTCTCAAGACTTCGAAAATTTACAAAACTAACGGAATTCAATATGAATCAATAGCTCAGTGTTCTTGACTTTTAACTTGTATTTTTACCAATTAATTGGAATTAGATTCGTTCTTTTATTTTCTTAAAATATTTACATTTTTGATGATAAGCACTCTAAAAAGGGGGTGGAAATCCGGCATGACCCAATCAACTCCCCTGTATCCACCCCTGTATTTACGCCGTGATAATCAGCTATTCAATAATATAATAACTCAAAGTTTCAAATACAAAGCCTGGTTTCCATCTGATCGCGGCTGATCGCGGACGATCGCGGGATCGCTGAGTCCACTCAAGCATCCGATCGCGGACGATCGCTAGCTCAGTGTTTCCTATCATCGCGGACAACTGCCAAATTAGCATAGCGTCTGTTCGATAAGCTATTTCTTAGCTTCAAACCACTTCTATTCGCGTTTACAACGATCCGAATCCTTTTTGGTGCTCATTTTGCTATGTTGGTGCCATGACGAAAATAATCGGACTTGTATTTCACTAGAAAGCTCAAAAGATACGTCAGTTTTCTTGAATTTATTCGAAATAAGCAGCAGTATTCACTAATTTACATCGATAATATTTTTGTATTTTAATACAAAATTACTGTTCTCATTTTATCAAAATTCTAAGCACAAATAACAAGTTATAAAAAGTTTTTTGAGGTTTTAGGCTTTCATATCACAAAAATTATCATATTATGGTATACATTTGGATCGCTCGATCGCAGAATTTGTTTCCATATGATCGTGGACGATCGCGGGATCGCGGAAGCGTGTTTCCATATGATCGCGGTCGATCCGCGATCGTCCGCGATCATATGGAAACCGGGCTTTAAAAGACAATAGTGAACAGATTTTAAAATTAAAAAAATACTACCATAATCCTTTGCAGTCTTGGAGTGTACACTGTGGACTTGTTGCAACTGCAAATAGAACGAGTTGATGGTGATAGTGTGAAAGAAAACAGTTATTTTCATGAATCTTAAATTTAATTAAATCTATTAACATAAAACTGCAAGTATGGGAGATAGGGTGGGGCACTATAGCTAATTAAGTAGAAGGAACAGTACTTGTAAAGAATTATCAAATTTCATGGAACACCTTGTTAATGTTACAATCTTATTTCATTTTAAGTGAAAATTGATTAATTACACCACTAGTGTATTAAACTGGAAGTATTGATTTTTGGGCGTGGCGCTACATCAGGAATTAGTCAGCATGTTCTCTTCTATCATTGTGACAATTTTCATGCTTGTAGCAAAAAACTGAGTAATTCTGCACGATATTCCTGCACTATTAGTTAACAAAATAATTCGAAGCTAGGCATTCTTGCCAGACCTGTACATAGAGTACGAAGCAATCAAAGCGTGACACTACTGCTTGACACGGTCTTCAAATTTAGGATAGTCGAGAAACTTGAAGAAACAATACGTCGTAGAACTATGGAATTCTTTAATGTAACGAATTTTCGACTAGCCACTACTAGTCTTCATCAGGCTTAAAAGGATTACAATTGGAATCGGTATATGTATACACTTATTTCAAAAATCGTTGTCGCAAGTCAAGCGACAAACGTCAAGCCAAGACCGAAATGAATGCTGGTTTTATGGTGGTAATGTATTCAAATCACACTTATTATCAGCAGAATAAAGTGCAATATAGTAAGAAGCACGTGAAAATGACCATATTTTGTCATTAGTTCTATAGAAACAAGTGTGATTTGAAACATTACCACAGTAAAACCAGCATTCATTTCGGTCTTGGCTTGACGGTTGTCGCTTGACTTGCGACAACGATTTTTGAAATAAATGTATATAAGATATGGATATAGGAAGTGACGTAACAGGAAATAGATATACAAGTTTACAAATGTGGTATAAAATAGACGGAAATTACAGTAAAGATAAGAAATGGTAATACTTAAAATTGCATATGTATAATATGTATGTATATGTTCAGCATCAAATTTAGACTATCTTATCTGTTATCCGGCAGTCCGAAAGTTTTCCAATTTTTTTTCATTCTATCCTTTATCGAAACTGTCTTTGTTTAGACCCTCAAAGTGCAGGGTTTAATCGAAGAGAAATTTCTATAAGAAAAATTTCGGACTGCCGGACGTTTAGCATTTTGAAGACCGGCTTGTCTGGTGTCTGTATGAGAGAGGATAAGCTTGGGTTTCCTGTGTTGTACTCCCAATGCATACTGGGATGCCTTGAGGCACGTGATCAAGCGACATGACAAGTTTGCACCAAAACGTTAAAGAGAATGGAGTGAGTTTTGGACGAGGTTTTTCTACGATTAGCGGAGTTTTGCTACTTCTTTGTGATAACTACATGTTGGTAAGTAGTTATTTATTGCATTGGTAATGTTTTACGTTCGACAATCTTGTGATTTTATGCCGATAGAGCTTCGTAGCTCGTAGTGTCGATTCGGCTCAAGGCGACCTGAAAATGGCGCCAAAGTTCCGTACCTTCGTAGTTACTTGGGGCCTTTTTATTCGACATAGTGTAGTTTTTCTATCTTATAGAAAAGTTTTCGATTTTTTATTCGGACTGGAGAATGCGCTTCAAGCTTTAAAGAGCGTTTCTTCGTCGCTGCTAGATAGTGAGGTTGTTTGGATTTTGTGATAAAAGCTTTCTGTCGCTTTTGGCGAGTAAAGTAAAGTATTCTTGTGTTGTCTTGTATTTTAATCGGGTTTATTTTGGAATCTGGTTCTACAATTCGATAGCCAGCACAAGCTTTTGACTGCTATGAACGTAACTGGCGTGTTAGTTTGTATTTTTAGCGATTAACTTGGCTCGTGTATGATTGTGTTTGATACTTAAGACATTTGAATGTGTTTAGCTTTTTTCATGAAAAAAAAGGCTTTCATTTTACTTGTGAAGAGAGTTCAGCATCACGTTTGATGCAGCGTAAAAATCACTGTTGTCCTTTCAAATCCTTGAACAGTACTTTTTTCTTGTGTATCATTTTGCTAGCATTCCATTTTGATCTCTGTCCTTCCATATCTACAACTTTAATCTGTGAGGGTTTCCCATTACATGGATATTGTGAGACTATCTATAGCTCACAGTTTGACAGAAAAAAATAATATATAATTATAATATAAAAATTAGGTACTACCTAATAGCGGAGCTCCCATTTAAATATAATAATAATTTTAAATACTTTGTTTTATTTTGACGTTTTTGATTCAAATGAATTGGGCTTGCTGTGGTAATAGGCAAACAAAGATTGCATTTTGTTGTAAAAGTTGAAATAAAGACTATAGATCAAGCTTTATTTCTTGCCCTTCAGTCTCTCAACTCAGTGACCATAGTGATATTTATTCAGATATTTGTGTCAGATTTTATAATTGACTTAGTAGTAAGTGCTTCATAATTCTCAGAAATAGGATGCAAAAATCCCTCAAACTGATTTCATTCACATAAATACTGAACCTAATTCAACATCCTTCAATTAAACAATTAGACATTGCAGAAAATTATATTTAGATTTTTCTGTCTTGACAGTATTGTGGCATCTTGTTTTTTTTTTGTATTATGTAGAGTAGAATGACACTGATAAATAGTTGTCTTTACACGAAACAAGAATTCTCTCTTCCAGGTTACACTAATCATGACTTTAGATGAAATTGTAAAACAACTCAAAACAACTACTACCTAAAAGCAAAGCTCCAATTTCAATTTTAATTTTTTTATGTTCTTGATTCAAATGAATTGGGCTTTCTGTGGTAATTGAAAAAGTTGAAATGAAGATTATTTAAAAAGCATTTTTAAAATAAGTTTTGGTTTTGGTTTGTATATTGTATGGGCTTGTATGCTCAGTGACCTTTGTTACAGTAAATTTCAATATTCAGATTCACTGTCAGATTTGATAACTGACTTTGTAAGGGTTCATAATTTTCAGAAATAGAAAGCAAAATCTCCAAAACATTTTTTTAAATTGATACAAGTAATTAATTTTTGACATCCTGAATATTACAGAACAACATATATTGACTATATTGATTTGTCTGTCTTCACTATATTTGTGACATCTTGTTTTTTTGTGGTTGTTGTTGTTGTTGTTGTTGTTTTGTTTTGTTATTTAATGTAGAATAGAATGACACACTAGCTAGGTGAATACTTGTCTCCCACTTTTCTCTTCCAGGTTACACTGATAATACAATTTAAAGTGATTATAAAAACAGCTAATTGAAATAACAAGAAAACAAGGAATTAAGCATTTTTAGTCTGTATTTATTAGGCTTCACAGGGCTCACTGATCCAGACGAATAAAGTAAAACAACTCTAGTTTGCATGGCAAAATTCCTTCTTTTTTTCCTGTCAATTGTTTCATTAAATTCCAGACCAAAACTTGAGCTGTATTTACACATTAGTGGGGTTGAAATAAGTTCAAAATCAATTTTTTTTACTAATTGATATTATTATTATTAGAACTAGTGCAAAAAGTTCACCGTAAAACAAAATGTCGTTGTACATTTCATGTAAGGCTTGATCGAGTGTTTCTTTAAACTTGGCCACAGTTCAACGTGCATAAAAGGTTTTTTTTAAGTCATCAATCCCAAATCAAAGATAAAAGATCAAATATAGGTACAAGAGACTTTTTGATATCATTTTCTGGCCAGGGTCTTTACCTTGAAGTGCTTTCCTTGTTGTCTTTTCGAAGCATACTGGTCCTTGTTTCACGCTCAATGCAGACGATTCTTGATTTATTTCCAACTTTGGCTAAATTTTTAAGCAGCTTTACTGAAGGCATCTTCACGAAACGAAGAATACACGATCCTCAATGACTCATTCATTATGAGGAATTTTTTTAAACTACGAATCCAACTAAAAAGTCGTTCAACTTTGATAATATCCTCTGTGTCTTTCGTCTTTCGAGCAGTTTTTGAAACGACACCAGGCCCGAAAAAAAATTCAAACGTACGGTTTTTTTCGCTTTAACCTGTCAACATTGGCACAGATTAATGTCCATCAAAATCGCTAAATTTTTACGAGGTTTCGAGAATACTATTTTTAAGCTTTGCAAGTTAAAACTGCAAGGAAACTTGTAAATTTTCAGTTTTCAAAGTGTCAGCGCGCGTCAAGTTGGCGCCAAAAAGCAATCAGCCAATCAGCATCGCGATGTACACGGACGTACGGACGTATGTATGTATGTATGTATGTATGTATGTACGGACGGACGTACAGCCGTTGGGCTCCCTGTGTGTCCATGAAAAATCAACTCGATGGGTTACCATTTTTTCTTAGGTATGGTGCTCCGCTCGCGCGGGAGCTCTGCTATAAATAATTGTAATAATAAATAGATAGGTCTTAATATTAAATTATATAGCTAAGTTATTTACAGCTTGCCAAAATCCATCATAAGACTTGGATTCAATTACAGAGTTACTGAGAGTATCCAAACCCTTATGGTTCTAGCAAAAAAAATTGTAGTAATAGAGATTTCTAAGTGAGGAGGGTTGAATCAACTCCTTAGCTTTACATTGACACGTTACTCTTTCTTTAGGCTTAAAAAAGTCAGGTACCCTAATCCTCCTTGATAAAAAAACTTAGAAAATTGCCAAATAAAAAGGCATTCTGGTGCCTGCAAGTCGTTTTTACTTACCAAAGTAAGGCAATCAGATTCAGTTATCCACTAATGCATGTAAATTAGTATCTTACAAAACTCCACTTATAATTTGTTTTTCATTACTCTGTGTTCAAAACAACTCTTCTTACAATTCAAAAGAAAAATTGGCAAATGGAGTATCTGCCATTCCCTAGTTTGTTCTTCATAAAGAAGGAAAAAAACTGAACACCATACAATTGTAAATGGAAATTTCTTGCCATATTTTGTTAATGAAGTGTTCAACTTTTGAATAAAAATGGTTTCTACTTTTGATAAGCATGAATTGAAGTACTGGAATTTTGCAGATTACTGTACAGTACCGCTCTCGAGTAACGTAACCTCTACTCGCGAGTACGAGTAGCGAGTACGAGTGGTGACTCGAGAGTCCTTGATTTCTGAATATTCATGAATTACTTAACGACTCGCAACTTTCGAGTACGAGTCACTCGCGAGTCAAACGAGTCAATTCATTTCTAAAGCACAGGTAGATTGTGTAGAAATCAAGAGAATTTCAAGATCAAAATTAAAAGCATTGAACAAAAAGAGGTAAAAAGATAATTGACGCACTGTTGCGGTTGACAACTTGAAATAAACAATGGCGCTTCGGATCTGGCATTCCTTTTGAATCATCTTTTCTTTGGCTTATTTTCAACAGTTATTGCTCATCCATTTAATGATTGAGTTCCAAAGTCATAAATATAGTTCTTTATGAACGCAGGTCCAGAGGAAGTATCAGTTTATTTTCAACTCTTTATTTTTAAGTGACAGATAGGGTGTGAATAAACACACTTTTGATGTGAAATCTACAAGTCCCGCTGAATGTTATCGGAGCGAAAATCTATTCTCCAAATTCTTGTTTATTTGCTTTTTCTAGCCGATATTTTATTCAGAACAATAACTTTGGACATTTTTGTGGATAAGTATTTGATCATTTTTTTACTAAACACAGACTCATCTGTAGGTCCGAACTCGGAACTTTTGTTCCATGTTAATCAACCTCGCCGGTAGCTTAGATCAGTTGCAGGATCCAGGGGTACAAAGGTGTAACATTAGACAAAAATTATCACTTTCAGAAAGTCATTTATTTATCCTTTTAACATTGAAAAATAATAAGATATGATTAAGATAACCAATATTTAGGTGATTTTGAGAGATTATCTATTTATATTATCATATTTTACCAATACCCAGAATGCATTGCGGGCGTGGTCTTTTCTTATACTTACAGATATTTTGTACAAAATTTACATTAATGTGTAGTAATCACACAATTTGAATATAGTTACTTTTCCTTTTGTTTTTTTCTCGAGTTCGATATTGAATTTGTAGAATCTTCCATTGTTGTTTCGCAAGCGAAGCATTAAAAAGGTCATGCAACGACGCGACAGGAATATAGTTGTCACGCCACACCACGTTTCTCTTTCCAGTCTCTACCGATCAATTGTTCTTAGGGGTACTATTGGGTAGTATTATAATAGCCCCCCTCTTATTGAAGAACTTGAAGAAGAAATGGCGGTCGAGTGAACGAAGAAGAAGCTTCAAGTTCGAGCAGTTTTACTCTACACAGTTCGCTTGTTTTGTAAACTGACACTGCCAGAACAACTTACAACTATCGATGACCGAATAAAGTGTTCGGGGTTTCAGAAAATGTTTAATTTCGAGAGTAATTTAGGATGGAATCAAGGACATTCGGTACCGAAAGAAGACTCAGGATGTGAGAATGACGGTGCGAGGGTTTTCATGGTTGAAACATATTTTACATGATTCTCGGAGAGTGATTTTCCAAATGACATAGCAGAATTATCGCATAATTTTTGACTGCGTAATTGTGTTCGGGATTGAGGATTCGGCGTAATTTTGGAGTTGCTATTACAGATAGAAAGCTGAGAATTTACAGAGAGTAAGTAAATTATATGAGAACTCTGATATATTTTTTTCAGAGATAATTTTGGTTTATACCGAGTGGAAAATTTAGTGATTTCTGTAGTACATGGTATTATTAAAAAACAGCGTTACACAATATGTCTAGTGATATTTTTCTTGAAATTTTCCTCTCTTGTGTTCTATATTCCCCGATTTTTGGTGAAATCCTTAGAAAAATAGCTTATGAGTGGAATTCATTTGAATTTTATAGTGATTTGATACATTCTTTAGAATAGTAAAGAAAATTGCAGCGGATGAGTAGATCGCATGTTACGCGTTACCTCGGAATTTTGCCATAATTTGCAAATGTTAAAATCGCTAAAAATATAATCGTTTATTGTATTCCTACAAATTTTCTTGTAGAAGTAGTTTACCATTAGAGTAATAATTATGGATAATTTAATTTTGTTTTCTGCTTTCGTTTGTATGTTATTTTCTCACTCTTTACCCTTACCCTTGCCCTTTACGCATTGTACCCCTTGATCCTGCAACTGATCTTATCTTGTTCGATAATCAGACATCAGTCGCCAGAACTTTTATCATGCAAATTTGACTTTAAATTAGAACAACATTTAAAGAAATTAACAAATTATTTCAATCACTGCTTTAGATAACAAGAAATTCCTAAAACAGTAAATAAAAAATCGTTTTGAGCAAATTTTCACAAGAAGAAATACATCACTGTGGTAGTCAGGTCACAGGGTTAATTAATAAGCATGTGGGAATGCGATTGTCAAATCTTTGCATAACCAACCAAAATGTCGAAAACAATTTTAAACCTCTTCAGATAAGCAGAGATTTTTGAAAGCTTGATGTTAGTTCTAAATAGGAACTTTATATTTTATACGGGAGAGAGTTCTACATGAATACGGGCCGTCATAACACAGCTCCCACAAACAACTAAAACGTGCCAAAAAGCCGAAATCAGCAGTCTCATTTTTAACTCGTGGATTGAAAATCCATGAGTTATTGTGAGGGGTCGAATATGCAAATCAGTCAGGTTACTACTTCGTGTATGACAACAACTATTCAATCTATCTATTGTCTAACTAGAATGGTGCCATACATAAAGTAGTAAGCTATTGTGTCACTCACTCACTCACTCACTCACTTTCCTGTAAACTTCCGGTCTGTCAAACTTTACTTCCGGTCTATTCTTGATAATACGATACGGTGCTAACTTGCGTTAGAGTCGTTTTCGTATGAGTGGGAAACTTACCGTACCGTATCGTAACTGTACCAGTATCATAGTTTCTATAAAAACATTCGAAATTCCTGCTGTAACCGTATCGTATCGTAGGCCGTACGGTGTTCCCCCTCATACTCTATAATAATTTTCGGCGACCAGAGCTTTGAACGTAATGTAACTGTTTTAGATTTGTGTACAAGCAACAATTTTTAGGCACACGATCTAAGCTGGGTAATACAAGTTTTTAACATTACCTCGTGCTCTACATGTAAGTTACATGTACACGGGTCTGCACTCCGCGAAGATCGATTGTACGTGTTGGATGTTAGGCGAAATTGCCAATAGATTTGAATAAACAGTTTCTTATTCATTGCCACATTCTGTATTGAACTACTCTCAGTTCCCTCTGCAGCTTGGAATAATTTTCATCGGCATCTCCAAGTTGATCGAGCTGTTCGATATACTCGGATGTGAAAACAATGGACTTTGTAGTCGCTGTCTTCAAACAAAAAAAATCGTCGCAAGTCCAATATCAACGAGTCATCCAAGCATTTAGTGTTTGTACTCTATCAGCACGAGATTAAATGTTGAAATAAAAAGCAAACGAAATCATATTTCAGTACGAACTGACGCCTGCTGAAACTGGAGAAACTGCATGGCCGGTGGAATCGCTACGGCCCGGCTGGCCGAAACGGCATCAAAAATGCGTATTTGAGTTTAAGTTTGGTGGCTATTATGAGTACTTTTATGGAGTAATTTATTTTATTCATAGCGACATTTGGTTCATAGAGAAACTTCTTTCATAATTTGTACATGTCCAATAGTTTTGCTAAGCGTACAGCCATAAATTTACAATATGTATAAAAATATAACCTTCCCAAACGTTAAATTGCTCAGTGGCTCAAGTGGTTCGTTGCTGGCTGAGAGCCCAGAGGTACCCTGTTCGAATCACGGGCAGAACGGATTCTTTTTTTTTTCTTTTTTTTGAACGGTTTCTTTTTTTTTTCTTTTTCCTTTGCTTCGTTATCTTTTTTTGTTCTTTCATACTCAAGTCAATTATTTTTCGCTAAAGAAACTACATTAGCTGATATTATTAATAATATTATCCAAATGACTCTTTCAAAATTCTTTACAGATGGGCCCAATCTTAATTTTAAGATTTGTGAGAGCAATGATTTATCATTTAACTAAAATCCACGAGTTACTTCGCCATTGGCGGGTTGATCTTTGAAAGTTCTCGGGTTGATTGTAAGTCTATTTTTGTTTTGCTTGCCTTCACTTGCGTATAAAACATCAGATTGATTGCCTAAAAGTTATCCACAACGAGTTTTTGTTACATTAAAGCCTTTCAAGTGATCTCACTCTTTTGACTTGCGAGTACCGAGTATTGAGTCAAACGAGTCCCTATTGTTTTGTTCAAGCTCATTAAAGACTCGCGACTGCGAGTCAAAACAAAGTACTCGATTGACTCGCTACTCGTACTCGCGAGTGGAGGTTACGTTACTCGAGAGCGGTACTGTAACTCTTGTCAAAATAAAAATGAAAATACAATTATATTGACTTTAAAAATAGTCACTAGACTGTGTAATCTCCTTCACAGCTGTTTTTAGTCTCGTCATGCCACTGAAATCCTCCCCAGAAACAGCTGCTGACCCGAGTGTAACATTCCTTTCTTAAGGAGGCTTCCTACAATTTCTCTAGTGCTCGACCAGTCAACTTGAAATGGCTGTAGTTCTTACATGAGAGCACCCACAGTTATGACCTTTTGTTCACTTACTACATAAAGACTGAAGTTTTTAATGGTATGTGTTTTGTTTACATCGGGGTTACCATGGCGACGAAACGATGACGTCATCGTTTGAGATTGCAAGCAATTTTACGCGTTTTTTGACCTAAACTTTTAAAACAACATACAAGGCGTTAATATTTAGGACTTTGGCTAGTAGCATACGAATTTTGGAGATATTCGTATAAACAGATTTTGAAATATTTGAGGCACAATATTTTAACCCCAAAAATAACAATTTATTATCAGGTTTCAACTCAATGATTTTAAAAGCAAAGCAGCATGACAACTATTTGACTGTCAATACGTTGCTCATATATCAGACTACTTCTTACCAAAGGGAGAAAACAGTTGACTGAGAGAGTTTTCTTTTGGAGCATTAAGTAGTATACAAATGGTGGTTCTACATCAGGTGCAGGAGGTGCAAGCCGGTGCGCGCGGTGCAAGTGGGAGTCACGCCCCGATAGAGGGGAGGTCACGCAACGGCGACCAGGGAGTCACGGGCCGGCGATCTGCTTGCAGGACAGGTGTTTTATAGACCGAGGGCTTAGGGTTTTTGCACAAATCAGTTGAACCCTTCAACCATTAATCTACTTGATACAAGATGAACCCAATCAAATTTATGAAAAAGCTCTTTATTTCCACGTATGCAGTGGAAGTGTGCAAACACCTCCATGAACTCGATATTAAACACTGCTGTGGTTGTCAAGTCAAAAACAGCTACCAATGTACACAATGAAAAAGCTTTGAATAGACAAATGAAGCAGAACTGATTGCGAATTTGCATACGTTCTAGACACAAAACGTTCCACATAAAATACTTTGAACAACACATAGTTTATTGCAAAAATACAGATAAAACTATATTAATTACATGTCGTGAAGCAAACTTAGTTTGATGATTAAAAAAATGTCATTCATCCTCTTATCCTTGCAACCTCAAAAGTAAACGACACTGTTCAAACCTATAAGTCATTGTTTTAGTTTACAAGATTACATGTCGTGAAGCAAGTTCAGCTTGCTGATCAAGAGAGCTTCCAGATTTTCTCTTTTTCTCGAAACTATTTCTGCTCTACTGTCTTTGTAGTCGTATCTCAAAAGTTCAAGACCATTCAAACATGGTTCTAGAGTTTCTGTTAGCTTTGAAAATACCCTCATGACAGTGTCCTCGTTGGTCTTTTTCAACGCTTGTGTCAGGTAGCGATATACTCTTGTTTCGTTGTTCAACATGAGGCAGTCATGGTCTCTTTGAGAAGGCCAATCATTGTGACATCCCTCGCAGTTTTCGTCTACCAAATCCATGATAATATTAATCATGACGTGAGCATAGGCTTGGATGAGTAAGCTCTCAATTTCTTCTTGTCTTGGTGTAATTTCAAAAGGAGGAAAAAGGGGGTTTGATGAATACGAAATCGTACTGATTTTTCGCCATAAACATGAGAGGCCGAAATGCAGTGATGCGATGAATACAGATTATGCATAGTAATTAGAAAGTTTATTGACTTTGTGTTTGTTATATTAACAATAAAACTACCAGCACGATTTTGTTTCTCTTTTTGATTTTTTTTATAACACATCTAAATGAGTATGTACAAATTGTATATTAAAAATTAGATTGTTTCTAAAGGTCCTTAAAATATGTCCAGCAGTAAAAGGTATACACATTACTGTAATAATTTAGTTGCCACTGATTTATGTTTGTTTTTACATCGACTAATGTAAAGTCAACCAGTTTTTAAACTCCTCGCCGACAACTTTATTGGTCGTTACAACTTTCTTCTTATTCTGTTTCACTTTTGTCTTGGCTACTTTCCCTACATTACACTGTCTTGGTTGCGATAACTCGTAGACCCTTTCTTGTTGTTTCGGTTTGTTTATATTGGTATTGTTTGCATCTGTTGTTATATTTTGGTACACGGATTTAACTTTCGGTTGTAATCTAGCTTCTTGTAAATACTTTCGCCTTTGCTCGAAGTGTACATCCGTGAGATGGTTTGCCAGTCTTACAAGATATTTTGCTCCGCAATCTGGTATAGGACAATGGCGACAAACACGTTTAACCATGTTCACAGTTTGACGAACAGACCCAAAATGAGTTGTTTTCTCCTAAAACTCTATTAAAAAGAAGGCCAGCAAGGCTGGAAAACAGGCAGGAAAGGCCATTAACAGGCTAAAAAGGCCAAAAGCAGGCCAAACGGGTAGAAAAAGCCAGTCGGGCCAAAATTCGTGCTGGTGGTTTTATTGTTAATACAACAAACACAAAGTCAATAAACTTTCTAATTACTATGCATAATCTGTATTCATCGCATCACTGCGTTTCGGCCTTGCTCTTATGTTTATGGCGAAAAATCAGTACGATTTCGTATTTGTCAAACCCCCTTTTTCCTCCTTTTGAGTGCTGTGCAGGGGATGATCACTTCATGTTGACAGCAACCAAGTGTTCATGGAAAATCCTAAAGTAATCAAACAGTGGTGACGCAGACAATTTTTTAAGTTGTTTCACAGTGTTCACTAGTTTCACATTGACACGTTTTCGTAGATTCTCCATAGTCTTTCCGAAGACGGCATTGTTCATCAGCTTGAAATCCTTTTCAAAGTCATTTCTGGCATTCTTTCTTTTTTCGGTATTAAAGTCGATATAGCTCTTAAACTCTCTTTAACTTTTTCTGGTGCTAGTGGGTAGCCCGAGTGCTGGTCGTGGAGATCTTTGGGATACTCTAGGTCCACTTCCAGGATGTATCCCTTGGTTCCATTTGCAGGGAGGGTCATGAGGTTCTCCTCCAACTCTTCAATTTCTCCCGAAGTCAACCACCCGAAGTTGTCGACCGGGAGGGACTGCGACATTGCCCAGCCATACAGATTGTTTGCGTCTAAGTACATAATATAATTATGGGGAAGTTCAGAGTTGTAGTTTGGCGCATAAGGGTTGTTGGCTTTACTATACCGATGGGTAATTTGGCTTATTCCCCCGCGAAGCCCGGCTTCGCAATACAAATGCATATGGGGATTTGTAAGTAACTGTAACTCGAACCCAGTCATTTTCAGACAAGCCGACCAAGACAAGCCCGGAGCCGTGTAAAAATGTCCTGGGTCGAGTTGGTAGTACTCTAAACAATATTACGAAAATTTTCAAAAACATCTGCTATAATACAACATACCAGAACGTTCAAGTACAAAATCGTGGTAATCGCCCAAGTGTCTACACTGAAAAGTCTGAAAAACCTGTCGCGCATGCCGATAATCACTTTCTGTGATGGCACTACCCGTCAGCGAGCTGTAAAAGTGATCAATGGCTGGCAAACAGGTTTCTTCAAACTTCTCCACACTATCCATATACTCATAGGGATACACCCCTTTACGCAGCAAGAGAGGAACTTTATCATCATCGATATATCTTTTTAAGACTTGAAACTTGTCGTCCCCTTCTTTACTTAAATTATCAACTAATTTTTCTAACGAACTATTTAAAAACTGCAGTGAATCGATAAAGACTAAATTACCTACAGAAAACGAGATGTACTTTTCAGTGTTGTTTGGAATGCAACTTATTTTCTCTGAAGTCATTTTTCCTAATCCCTGCATAATGAGGTGACTGTCATACCCGCGGAGGTTGTGCAATACCACGGGAATTTTCCCGGTAAACTTATAATTGAGGTTACACTCATTATGTGCAGGACCACAATATAATCCCGTCAGGTGGTCATGGTCTCTGACCCTGTCGGCACCAAGGAGACCACCACAGATATGACAGTCTGTCGCTACTGAAACGCCCGCTCCTGTTCCTCTGTTATTACCATGGGAACTACGAACTTTAAAATCTCCGAAATTTGTTTTTCCTCCTCCAACAAACAGTTTAAAAAATTATCGACTGCATCTACCCCACGATATACCACAGGGGGGCTGACAAAATTGCTCTACAGTGGACACTATTACGTACCCAAACCCACAGGGCTGGTGGTGTTGGTTTTTTGTGTACCACTTACATGGTCCTCCAAAGGGGTGCTGTCCCATTCCACGAGTAGCGACTCAAAATCCGCATAAATCATGAACGGCACTTTCAACTGTTTTTGCACCTCTTTGAAGGCCAGGGTGGTATGGTCTTCGTCAGGCAGGTTTGATTTTCTGCGGAACGTGTTTACTACAGTGATGTTCATGTTCCTCCAACAAATCTTGCCTGACAAAGCCATGCAAGCAATAATTGCAATGGAACATGCGATGTTCGTGTCGATTCATACTATACAACAAGTGATCCAAATCTCTTATGAGACAATAATGCCTCTTCTCATTCTTAGAGTAGAGTAACAAGTTTGCATGGAGCTCTTTTTTTTCTATGGTGATGTAGAGGGGAAAGAGCCCCCCATCTTTGAATCTAAAGACACAGACAGAGATGCCTTGATTTTGTCGCTCAAATTTAGGGACTTGTTTTATCTCTACGGGGTAGTCGATACCCTCCATATTGAGTTCCGACTCATACCTGGTGTAGTTGTACACTCGATGTGGATTATTTCGCCAATGGATAGGGTGTTTGGCTGCCAGGATGGACCACGTGAAACATTTCTGGTCTTCATTTTGTATATTTAAGACCGCCTTCTTGTCTTTGATCTTTTTGGGGAGGGGTAAATAGCCTGCTCCTTCTAGGGGTTTGTATACCGTTACCCCCAAATCAAGATGGAGGACCTGGTAAGAGGACGAAATTCATGTTGAGTTTTTTTTGTTTTTATTATCACCACCAACATTATTACTTACCTCATCAATCTGCCATCCAGAGCCTTCTCTCTGGTATTCTAAGAAGGAGGTTTTGATTTTTTCCACTGATTCTTCATAGGTGTGCTCTATGTTGTGAGGATTGGTAGTTGTGTTGCATGTGCTTCTGAAATGGGGAGTAGATGTCTGTTCTTCACCTTTGGGGGTGAACTTGACCATTTTCATGTTGCTGCATAAAAACCATTTTATGCCCCGATGCTTCTTTAACTGTTTTTGTAACTGTTTTAGGATGGTTTTCTTTTTCCCCTCCAGTGTGAGCAGAAGATAGTGTTTTTCGTTTTTCTTGGGCTTGTATTTGTGCACGGTAGCATTGCTATCCAGTGCACAGTCGGTCTCCTCTCCGCCTCCTTCTTGTTCTGTCTATAAAACAAAATATTGCAATGAATCTCTTTTCATTTAACACATTTCAGAATGTACTATCTAAAAAAAAACCTACCTCAGTATTATCATCACCTAACATTTGCCCATCATACTCTTCTAGCATTTCAAGTGGAATGTTTGCCAACTGGGAAAAATAAATTAAAATTACCTTTAATCCTATTATTGAAATTGGGCCCCTTTTGTGTGTGCACTATTATTTGTGTGTGCAGGTACCTCAATATACACGACATTGGAGTTCCTGTGTTAAGGGACATGGTGGTGTGATTATCTTTACACAATATTATTGTCAAGTAAATTATAGAAAACTAAAAACTTAGAAAAGTATAAACTTAACTATGGCAGAGTAAATTACAGAAAGCTAAACAGTTAGAGAAAGAAGAAACTTACTTCGTATTCTTCCAGTTCTTGACCAGAGAGTTTTCTTTTCTTTGCCGGTTGAGGTGAGCCATCTTCCGTTGCACATTTTCGACTTTCACAAGCTTTCTGCACATGTCTGTTGAGGTCATGTTGTCTTTTGAATTCTTTACCACAGCGTGGGCAGGGAAATTTTTGGGCAGGCTGATGAAATTCTCGTACATGCCGTTCTAAGCTTCTTTTGTGCTTGTATGTTTTCGCACAATGAGAACACTGGAAAGTCTGTGAACCAAATCGAGAAAGACTTGATGTTAGAAATTAACATACTAAATGTCAGGCCATGAGTAAATAATAATTCGCTCTAGGTTTTTTTAATTTTTGAGCATCGTTTTCAGTTTTTTGAGATCATAGGATGAGTTCAGGGTAACAGAAACTTGTATGGAGTTTTACTATAGATTTATATTAAAATCAATTCGTAAAATTTCTGAACTAAATGGAGAACTGATATGATTTGATTTTACATTGCAAAGCAGTGTAAACAAGTGTGCACAAACAAGGATTCTCTTGAGCTTATAATTTTCTACCTCAGTGTACTAAGTTTTTAACTAGCTTTCGTTTGTTTTCAAATACAGATGTGGACAGTAAAAGACTAGAAACAGTTTTCCTAAATTAATTTCTGTGTAGAATTTGTGAACCAAATGCAAAACTAATACGATTTCCTTTGGATCTCGCAGAATGTAAACAAACGTACATGAACACAAATCCGACTTTCCTTTGAGCTATTTTTTATCTTAGTTGGTATTAACTAGATTAATTATTTAGCTTTTTGTTTTCGAACACAGATGGAACGTAAAAACAACAATAACAACTAGAATCAGTACGATAACCAACTTTCTGAACTATACTTTCTGTGTACGTTAACTTAAAAAGTCTTTACTATTTTGCCTATACGAAACAAACTGAACTTCAACTCACTTGTTGTAATGGAGATCATTAACCAACTTCTTAAACTATTTTCTGTGCAAGTTAGGTGAAAAATACTATTTTGCTTATGTAAAACAAACTGAAATTCAACTCTCTTGTTGTAATGGAGATGGTGTAGCATTTACTTCGGTGGGATGGTGCACTTCATTCTGTAAAGACAACCAAAGTGAATTAGAGGATGTTGAATTCAAAAGAAACCTTAAAAAAAATAAATACTCACCTCAAGTGGAAAAGTGAGCGCCATCAGTTGATCGACTGCCTCAGGAATTTGTTCAGTGGGTAGGTCATTACTGTGGATGTACTCTTCGAAATCTTTAAGAGTAGTGAATTTGTCCATAATGTAATCAAAACTTAGGTCCAAAAGTACACTGAAGGCGTTCCAGTCTCAGAGTGATGCACAAACTGATTGTGCTCGCCTTTTTATAATGAGTTTAGACGCCCACATAAATTAGACTTGCCTAAACACGCTCAACAATAAAACTGCTGAGTCATTAATCAAAATCTACCGCCGATAATCGTAATTATGCACATTATATCATTATAAATGAACATATATCCCCTTGCTTGGACATGTCTACAATAAAACTGTTGAGTCCTCTGGCGTAATTTACAGCCAATAGTCTAAATTATGCACATTGCTCATTATAGATTTACCGCCATAAGGCCTTAATTCATATATTGCTCATTATAAATAGACACATTGCTCATTATAAATTTACCGCCAAGACTGGTTGATAAAAATTTATAATGCTTTTGACTTTTACCGGATATATATATTAGTCTGGAATATTTCTGAGTTCTATGGAGAAAATAGATTTTTAAACGCATTCGGAGTTTTATTTGTGCCAAGAATTAAACCAACACATGTCTGGTAATGAAGAACAGTTTTTATTCAGGTAGAATTCAAATTACAAGCTTGAACTACAAAGTTTCTAATAACTTTTCTAGCCAAAGTAGGGAGAGATTTTTCTAAAGTGAAGAGTCAAAAGGACTCGTCCGAATTCAAAAGGGACTTTTTGGCCAGTGTCAAGCCTTAAGCTCACTTCAACAGAATCAACTGTTTTTGGTTGAGGGGCAGATATTGAGGATTTAAAAAGGATTTGGTAATACGGTCTCCGTCTTTGCCTTCAACATTAATGGCTCTTAAAAGCTGAACTTGTGAGTCACCAACAAACAGAGATTGAACCAGGCTACAATAGGCGTATAAGTTGTGAAATCCATAATCTAAATCGGCTTCATTCGGTGCTGTGGTGGTTTTCGGGATAACTTCCTCCACTGGAAATCCCAACATCCTCCCCATCCCATTGAAGGAGATTTGTGTATTGTTTACCAAATGGACGGTCACTTTTCGGTTGAGTTCATTATAGCTGAAAGACACATTGCCCTTGTAGATATTGTCCTTTACTTGTTCGTTCATGGCTTGCACAACACTTTGAATATTTTTGTAATGTCCTTTAGGGACGATACAACTGTCCACGGCACTACCTTTCCCTTGTAAGAGTTGAAATTGATTCCAAAAATCAAGGTCATGGATATTATTCCAACTGTGTGGATACGTTATCTCAATTAAGGCAACCTCCCATGCTCCTGTTAACACAATCGTTTTAGGAAGAAGCACTCGATATTCCGTTACCGTGTTAGAGGGAAAGGTATTCATGCTAGAGTTTGAAGGCAGGCAGAGGTAAAACTGTGTACTCTCCATTATGTTTCTAACAAGTGCTCTCGTAGTCATCCAACGATTAATGGTGTCATGCCTAAAAATTCCTATCTATAAAAAAGTTTTGATGAGGTGGTTGCACCGGGATAAAAAGAACTGTTCTGTAAAGTATAAATGTTATGTGAAAAGTTTTGTCTAGAACTTATGCAAATCCGCGACCAGTTCTGCTTCATTTGTTTATTCAAAGCTTTTTCATTGTGTACATTAATCCAAACGTCTTGTCATGAAGGCCTTTTCGTTTGTCGATTTTACATCCTTTAGTGTACCATTTTTGTCCCTTCTCAATACATTCAGATCACTTTAACTGTATCTTTGATTACTTGGTACATGTCTGACGATAATGCTGGGTTTCTTTCTGTCCAGCTGTAAAGTTCGGCCTCTGTTTCGATTGTTATTGCAAATGGTTTCATGTTATCCATTACTCGTTTGATCACTTTAACCACGTTCACCTTTCGTAGGGCTTCATCGAAGTGAAGTTCGATGGTTTCATCTTTGGTTAGCATTAAGCATTCGACTTTGCTATTTTTAACTTGACAACCACAGCAGTGTTTAATATCGAGTTCATGGAGGTGTTTGCACACTTCCACTGCATACGTGGAAATAAAGAGATTTTTCATAAATTTGATTGGGTTCATCTTGTATACAGTACCCAGCTGAGTTGAATGCATTCCCCGAAAAGGATCATGGGTCAGCTATTTTGGTTAGCATTTCCTAATCTGATTTGAGAAAGTGAAATCGTTCGTGGTTTTCATAGAAAAACATTTTGTGATATTACCAGTTGAAAATCTATTTTTGTATATCAATATCAACTAATGGTACATCATGCCCACGTTGCAGCATAAGCAAAAGTCCTAAACACCAGCAAATTTATCCATTTTTAACTTACTCAGTTCGCTGAAATTAAACTCTACCGCGGTAAGACCAGCTTCCATACAAATAGCTTTGATAAAATAAACGATTTATAAATCATCTTTTTAGAAATAACATCGCCAAAAATGAGAACTAATTTATACATAATGAGTTTTATTTTCGTTACCTTGAAACGCTGACTAGATTTTCTCAAAAACGGTCTGCTTGATGCATGCTCCAACTCTCGTAAAAATGCAGGAATCAGCCAAGAGAAAACGTCGCTTACATCCTTGGAAACACTTAGGATTTCTCAAGATGATAATAAGTAGTTTCGATAGCCATTTCTTTGTTTGAAATTGTGGACTTCAAGTGCCTCAGATTCACATTTATAGTAAATTTCTGCTTAAGACTATCTCCTCGGCTCGCTAACCACAAACATCCACAGTCACCGAAACTCAGTGTTGTTTATTCCTCCAAACTTCTCCAAAACTTTGTTTTTCCATTCAAAGAGAACATCATATTAGCAAAGAGATCGGCAAATTGAAGCAATCATATTTCTTCACGTTTAGTTGGAAACAAACTCACAAGTTGAAGGACTTTGGCTGTCGTTTCGTCAAAATAAATACTTTTTCCCACCACTGGGCAGCACGTCCGCTAACAGAAAAGGTGCAAATTTCTCGTATTTTTTTTATTAGACTCGGAAATATTTTAGTGAAACTCTCTATTATGTCTTCTAATAGCAAAATGGATTTACAACATTCTAGAAAATGAGGCATTCGTATTTTATCCATTAATAATCTTGGTAGGTATGAAGTAGTACAAAGAAATGCTAATCAAAATAGCATTTCAAATCCTTGATTCTGATTGGTTGACCTTGGGATTGTTGAGAAGGTCAACTCAGCTGGACATTAATGGTTGAAGGGTTCCACTGATTTGTGCGAAAACCCTAAGTCCTTGGTTTATAAGACGTCTGTCCTGTAAGCGGATCGCGCTGGCGCGTGACTCCCTGGTCGCCGTTGTGTGACTCCCCTGGCACTGACGTGACATCCCCTCTATCGGGGCGTGACTCCCCCTTGCACCGGTGGCCACCGGCTTGCACCGGATGTAGAACCGCCATTTGTATACTACTGCATTAAACGTTTTTGCATAAATTTTGATAAAATTCAACCCAATTTCATGTCTTAGTGGCGTATGCTGACGGAGATCCAAAGCACTTTCTGACGTGCAACTTTGTTGAGAAGTAGTCTGATATATGAACAACATTTAGACAGTCCAAGAGTTGTCATGCTGCTGTGATTCCAAAATTATTGAGTTGAAACCTGACAATAAATGGTTATTTTTGGGGTTAAAAAATTGCGCCTCGAATATTTCAAAATCCCTTTATATGAATTTCTCCAAAATTCATGTGCTGCTAGCCAAAGTCTTAAATATTAACGCCTTGTATGTGAAATTAAAAGTTTAGGTAAAAAAACGCGTAAAATGGCTTGCAATCTAAAAAGGTGACGTCATCGTTTCGTTGCTATAGTAACCCTGATGTAAACAAAACACATACCATTAAAAACTTCAGTCTTTATGTAGTAAGTAAACGAAAGGTCATAACTGGGTGCTTTCATATAAGAACTACAACCATTTCAAGTTGACTGGTCTAGAGAAATTGTAGGAAGCCTCCTTAAACACTGATGATTGAAAATAGTTGTGAAGTCTCTGATTTCTGATTTGCTGTATTAGAGAATGATATCTTTAGCAACGTTTAAGCAAAATGACAACTGCAATGTAACACCATTTATTGCTGCTGCAGCAGAGCAAGACTGAAGCGAGCAAAGCAAGGCAGCAATCCTAATTCAGTCAATAAGTATATTGACAGCAATATTTAACATTTGTTTTTTTTAGCACAATTCAGTTCGCCGACAGAAAGAACAATGGTTTTCTTTGTTTTAGCTATCCCAA
The DNA here is from genome assembly GCA_029948255.1 of Telmatactis stephensoni. Classification (NCBI taxonomy): domain Eukaryota; kingdom Metazoa; phylum Cnidaria; class Anthozoa; order Actiniaria; family Isophelliidae; genus Telmatactis; species Telmatactis stephensoni. The sequence goes on along the minus strand of JALIZF010001794.1, from coordinate 377,706 downwards.
AATGCACCATTCCATTTTTACCACAATGCAGTTTGTGCTTTCACTAGAAAACTTGGGAACCTTGTGGTTTGTGTCCTCTTGTCATTGAGTGAATAGTTTATGTAATGCATTGAAAACACTGCCATTTGCTATTATATTCAATTCATTATACTACAATTATAGCGGAGCTCCCGCGCGGGCCAAAGGCCCGCGCGAGCGGAGCACCATACCTAAGAAAAAATGGTAACCCATCCAGTTGATTTTTCATGGACCGACACAGGAAGCCCAGTGTCAGTACGTACATACATACATACATACATACGTCCCTGTACATCGCGATGCTGATTGGCTGATTGCTTTTTGGCGCCAACTTGACGCGCGCTGACACTTTGAAAACTGAAAATTTACAAGTTTCCTTGCAGTTTTAACTTGCAAAGCTTAAAAATATCATTCTGAAAACCTCGTAAAAATTTAGCGATTTTCATGATCATTAATCGGTGCTAATCTTGACGAGTTAAAGCAAAAAAAAACGTACGTTTGAATTTTTTTCGGGCCCGGTGTTGTTTCAAAAACTGCTCGAAAGACGAAGGACACAGAGAACATTTACAAAACTGGACGACTTTTTAGTTGGATTCGTAGCTTCAAAAAACTTCTCATAAGGAATGAGTCATTGAGGATTGTGTATTCTTCGTTTCGTGAAGATGCCTTCAGTAAAGCTGCTTAAAAATCTAGCCAAAGTTGAAAATTAAGAATCGTCTGCATCGAGTGTGAAACAAGGACTGAGGACTACGCTTCGAAAGACAACAAGGAAAGCACTTCAAGGTAAAGACCCTGAGAGAAAAAAATCTGATGTCAAAAAGTCTGTTGTACCTATATTTGATCATTTATCTTTTATTTGGGACTGATGACTTTGAAAAAATAGACGCTTATGCACGTTGAACTGTGGCTAAGTTTAGACAAAGCCTCAAGTAATAAATGTATAATGACATTGTTTTACAGTGAACTTTTTGCACTACTTTTAATAATAAAATTTATAAAAAATTGATTTTGAACTCATTTCAACCCGGATAATGTGTATATACAGTTCAAGTTTGGAGCGGTCTGGAATTTAATGAAACTGATTGACTAATGACAGGAAAAAGGAAAGAATTTGCATGCAAAATAGAGTTGTTTTACCATTGAGCATGAAGTTGCTCCTTGAGCCCATATGAGACCTTACTAGTAAATGCAAATTGAAAATACTTCAGTAATTCCTTGTTTTCTTGTTGTGTCAAGTAGCTGTTTTTATCATCACTTTAAATTGTATTATCAGTGTAATCTGGAAGAGACAAGTATTCACCTAGTGTGTCATTAAAAATACAAAACAAAACAACAACAACAACAACAACAACAACAACAACACTAAACCACAAAAACAAAAAAACAAGATGTCACAATATAGTGAAAACAAGCAAATCAAGAGATGTAGTTCTGCAATATCCAGGATGTTGAAAAGGGTTAATTATTTGTATCAATGAAATAAGGTTTTGGAGATTTTTGCTTTCTATTCCTGAGAATTATGAACCACTACAAAGTCAATTATGAAATCTGACAGTGTATCTGAATATTGAAATATACTATAATAAAGGTCACTTCAAGCTTACAAGCCCATACAATTCACAGGAGACCAAAGGGAGAGAGTATATACAAACCAAAGCAAATGCCTTAATTTTCATTTTCATAATCTTCATTTCAACTTTTTCATCTTTCAAGACCTTTACAATGGCAATTAACACAGGAATCCCAATTCATTTGAATCAAGAACATAGAAATGGGAGCTCCGCTATTAGGTAGTACCTAATTTTTATATTACTATCTTTTATCATATGACAATCAGTGGTATACTGGCGGATAGCAACATCATAAAATCCATATCAACACTGCTTCCAGTGGCCAGTGGTGATATCAATGATATCTTCACATGTGAAGATATCACTTTTCGACCAATCACGAGCCAGCATTTTCCTGCTTCTCATGGCTTTCAGTTCAGGACGCGTTGGCGTTTTCATTGTTTACTTCACTAAACTTCGGCCAAATTCGTCAAAATGTGATCAAATTCAAGTTTATCTCTGCTAATTTAACTTAAAATGCTTAGAAAAATGGACTTTTACTTTCACAACTTCAAGAATAATATTGGAATCGTTTCTTTTTTCTGGACTCAAGATATTTCGAAACTCAACTTTTGAGCAAAAAAACCCCAGTCTTTCATGCAAGTCCGCTCAGCAATGCGAAGAGACTGATAATACTACAGGGTTCCCACGGTCAGGGAAAAGTCATGGAACTTTGAAATTTTTTCAAGGTCAGGGAAAAGTCAGGGAATTCCACTTTTGGTCAGGGAATTTTTCATTTTTTCTAAAAAGTCAGGGAAAAGTCAGGGAATTTATATCTGGTATTGTTCTGGAAAGAAAGGTACCTAAAAGTTCCCTTGAAATAATTATATTCTTCAAATGGGTTTTCTGTGGTGCCCAACAGACAAAGGCCTAGATGTCTTTCTAGCTGAATACTTTGACAACAAAACAGAGTATAAAGATCTATGCATGGTTAACGGTGAAAATGTTGCTCATTCTGTCTCCTGGTCTGTCCTGTATAGAAAGAGAATTCAGTTCTGACAATAAAGACATGATCATGAGCAATAATATGCATCAAGATACATTAGTTGGTTACCGTAGAGCTCATAGTGGCATCAAAAGTCTCGACTATCCCATTGAAGAAAGCATCACATAAGAGCTTCTCACTTCCTGCAAGCATGCTCGTGCCAGATACAATGCCTCATTGTCAGAAAAGAAATTATCAGCAGAAGTCACTCAAAAAGAACACTTCAGAAGAAAGAGATTGAGGAAGAGCTTCGTCAAGCCAAGAAGAAAAAGCAGAAGCTTGAAACAGTGGCTAACAACCTTGTCAAAGAAGCAGATGAACTTGCTGCAAAAGCCAAAAAGAAGAATGACCTAGGTGCTCTTGTTAAGTCAAATGCATTGCAGACAAAGGGAAAAGAAAAGAAATTGATAAGGAACAACACAACATTGATTGCCTAACAAAGAAATTGAAAACAGTATAAGATACTAATGATATGAACAAAAAACATTGATCATGTAGCAAAGACATTGAAAACAGTATAAAAAAGACTTGCCCATGTTTGTTGTAGTTTCATGGTAAAATTTTATTAAAGTGACCAAAGAAAAGTGTGTGGAGTGGTCAGTGAAAAATGGGTATTGGTCATGGAAAAGTCAGGGAAAAGTCAGGGAATTTTGTTTTTCAAAATGAGTGGGAAACCTGTACTAACTTACTTGGACTACAAGTTTCCAGCTTCGCCTACCACTTATCTAACTTGAAGACTTTGGAAATACACCGAAGACTTGAAATTGAAGTTATTATAGCCATGGTTTGGACTCCAAAACAGAAAAAAGAACGATTCATTCGCATAGATCTGCTTGCTGTTTTTTGCCAATTCTGTTTTTCAAGAGAAATTCAAGCATGGATTCATAAAAGATGGAGGGCTTGGCGATTCAAATGAGATGTTTCGTCAAAATGTAAGTTAAACACTATATTTTATGATTCTCTGTGAAAATTAACAGTAAGATTGAGCTGTTTTCATTGAAGAAATAGGTAGGTCATGCCAGACAAACTCGGCCAATGAAACGCGATATCTTGCTTCTTTGTCATTGAAGTTATTCATTTTATGAAATATCGAAGCTTAAAGTGCCCCTAACCCCAAAATTGAAATTTTGATAATCGTTTCTTCATTAATGGAAAAGCCTTATGGTTAAATATTTCAGGATAAAATAATCTCCTTTCTGAGAATTAAGCATTTGAAATCTGAAAATGCAAATGAGATGACGTAGAAAAAGGACTACTTAAATATACAAAACCACTAGAGATGAATTTTATACCATTTTTTGATTTGCAAAACATATTCATTGCTAAAGTACAAAGTTTGGTGAATGTTTTTGCCACCCAACTCAAACACACTTGTTTCAAATTGGATACAAAATCATGCAAATTCCTTTATTTACATCACCTCATTTGCATTTTCCGACTTCAAATGCTTAATGCTCCGAAAGGAGATGATTTTATCCGGAGATATTTCACCATTAAACATTTCTATTCATGAAGAAACGATTCTCAGAATTTCAATTTAGGGGTTAGGGGCACTTTAAACAAAAAATGATTGTTCATTTGATTTCGCTGAAGTGAAAGCCCATTGGCAAACGGTACATTATGAATTAAGATTTTATATAAGAAGTCAGGTATATGAAACTTTCGAGTTTGCTACTTCCTTATTTGAGCACTTTTTGTTGTTTTGAAAAAAAAAACCGTACTCTTTGTGAGAAGTATTCTTTTCACAGTTGTAACAAATGATGTTTACTGCAATTTTTGTTATAAAATGAACGTAAATAAATCTTCAAAAACATTCAAATGTTCAATTGTTGTCGGGCCCTGTTTCGGTGCGCGCTTATAGTTACTCAGTTATAAAACTAAAAGAGAAAATCTGTGTGTTGTACCACTGATTGTTATATGATAAAAAGTAAATTACATGACCGCTTGGAGATATGGAATTTATCTTCTCGTGTTTCAAATTTGATATCTCACTCATTCGCTGCGCTCACTGTGAGATATCAAATTGAACACTTCGAAGATAAATTCCATATCTCTGCGCAGCCATGTAATATCCTCTAAGCTACTCTTTACCATAATTCATAGTATATAGAGGATATTATTTTTGTAAAAATGACAAAAAGTCCGAACGTGAAAAAAAAAAAGAAAAAATTAAAAATCACAAAAAGTCAAAGTGAAAAATGGCAAAATGAAAAAAGTCAAAGTGAAAAATGACAAATTGACAAAAACTCCGAACGTGTTTTTTTGTCCTGTTGTCAGAATGAAAAAAAAAAGTCAAAGTGAAAAAATGTGAAAATGACAAAAAGTCAAAGTGAAAAATGTCAAAATGACAAAAAGTCAAAGTGAAAAAATGTGAAAATGACAAAAAGTCAAAGTGAAAAATGTCAGAATGACAAAAAGTCAAAGTGAAAAAATGTCAAAATGACAAAAAGTCAAAGTGAAAAAATGTCAAAATGACAAAAAGTCAAAGTGAAAAAATGTCAAAATGACAAAAAGTCAAAGTCAGATTCAAAACTTCCAGGCGTTCCTTGTAACAAAACCAAAAGGACTGGGTCGGGCTGAGAGTAGTTCAGCTTTGTTCGGCTGAGGTTTTCCTGAGGTTGACTTTCCATGTTTTTTTATTAAAATTATGGGAAGAAGACCTCAAATAAGCAGTGTTGAAGGTAAGATTGGTTATTTTAGTGTGTTTTGTTTTGGAGTCCAGGCTTTACTTAGCTAATTAATCTGTATCGACCACAGAACATGCCACAGTGAAGCACTTTGTGGAGGATCTTGTATGAGCGAACGTACGTCCAGCTATAATTGTGAAAAGGCTGAAGAAAAAGTTTGACATCACTTGGGGGTGAGCATATCAACATGTGTACATTCTATTTCTGTTTCCATTTTATAAAACAATATTGTCTTATTTTCGAGAGCGAGGTTATTTTGACATACACATGGCCATTCCATTTTGTCTACCTTTTTTGAGTTTGGCTGTTGCTAGTCATTATTTTGTACAGGCATACGGCATAACCTTGAGCGAAATATTTTCCCGTCCGGCCCTCCCACTCAGTCAAAGAGTACATAGTATTTTTCACAAAAAAGCATAAAATAACAATTAATACTGGGCAGGCTCAGTTCACGAGAGTTCTCACAATTTTTCCACAGGGTGCACAAAATTTGCTTTAATCTCCAACTGTTCAAGCAAAAGAGATTGAAGAACTCACTGTTCAAAATATGTTGAAGAGGCCATAAGTCATTTTAAGAGATCATTTGCGTGGCTGGGCATTATAGGCACTTTAAATTACCTTGTATTTTCCTTAAATCGCTGTGGTATTGTATGTCTCGTTCGAGATCGACTTTGTCGAGTTTGATGAATTGCTCTACATCAGTGATCTGTAGAAATAATTTTAATGAAGTGAAATGAATAAACATATGAAAAAATATGACTGATCTAGCTATCATTCAAATAAGAAGCTCGACACGACAGTTGAAAGAATTCAGTAAAAACTAAGAAAAACTGACAAAAAAAAGGTCAAATCTCTGAGAGAAAGGGTGCAACCTTAAGGCAAATATATACTGTGTATATAACATAAGCTTAACATAAGCTTATAGACTATATTTTAACACGTGGTGATGCACGAAAAGTAAATGAGGTGCACTTCAAACCTAGTTTGATCGGTATAAAAAGCTATTAAAGTCGCTTCTCTCGTGTTTAATAAACACAAAAGGAACCAGAAATTCAGTGTTTACCTTGTTTGTGTTTAGAAGCGCAGGGATGTCTTTCTGTAGCAAATCCATGCCTGCAAAGTCTATTGCATCCATAATGGCATGGATACTTTCCATTGTTGCAGGGTGGGAATCAAGAATGGATCAAATGGATCATGTTACTCTCCGTCCGACCCAGTCCTTTTGGTTTTGTTACAAGGAATGCCTGGAAGTTTTGAATCTGACTTTGACTTTTGGTCATTTGACTTTTTGTCGTGAGTGCTTTGTGCCTTCGTGACAAATCGCCTGAAGACAAAATGTCGTTTTCACTTTTTTCACTTTGACTTTTTGTCAATTTGACATTTTTTCACTTTGACTTTTTGTCATTTGGATATATTTCACTTTGACATTTTTTTCATTCTAACAAAAATCACGTTCGGACTTTTTGTCAATTTGACATTTTTCACTTTAACTTTTTTTCATTTTGCCATTTTTCACTTTGGCTTTTTGTGATTTTTAATGTTTTTCTTTTTTTTTTTTTTCACGTTCGGACTTTTTTTTCATTTTGACATTTTTCACTTTGACTTTTTTCCATTTTGAGATTTTTTACTTTGACTTTTTGTCATTTTTTTATTGCTGCTCTTGGCCGCCGTAGAAAACAGTGCTGTTGCCTCCATACAATCCTTAGTTGAAATTAACTAAAATGATGTTCAAGATAACCTTCACTTACTTTTGATAAGAAAACAAATGGTCTAAAATACCAAAACATCTTGGATAGCAATGAGGGACCTACTGATTTGACTGAAGGTAGTCGCTTTTTTTCGGCATGTTTTAAATAGTTGTTTGGGTCCTTCGCTTCCGTGAATGCACTCCGAACTCAGACATGCCCGAGTTGACCTACCTGGCTTCCCTTGCTAAAAATATTGCCTAGTCATCACCCAGTAATCATGATCCAGTCACAAATATAATAGTTTTTTGAGAAATAAACAAGTTTTATAAGATTTCTCTAACTGCATTGTTTTACAGTCGTTTCACTTCTTGGCCTTTTCGATGATGACAACTTCGCGGCATAAAATAGATCTTTACTAGTATGTGTGGTGACATTTTACTTTTCATTTACTATGTTCTTATATCAAACAAAACATTTTATATCCTTGATTCTTTTACATAGTATATTACCGTATTTCTTATTAAGAAGCGAAAGGTTGGGCGAATGGACTCTATGTCTTGGAAGCGAAAGAGTTGAGAAGCGAAACCACCTGATTCCTACTCAGGACACTGTAAAGAAGCCTTTGCTTGTGCACTTCAAAGTGACTAAATGGTTATTCTTAACTCTCTTCCAAAGTGAAGATATCTCTTTTTCTTTACTGGCAACTTTTGATAAACATTGCCATAATGTCTATTTTGAAATTATTTCCAAAATATCTCTCAAACGACTTAATATTTTTGCTTGATATGCTAGTGATAATTTGTTTTGAATGTACAAGTGTAAAAATTATTGATAGATCAATTAAGATGTAAATACTAGTTACCAGCCAAAATCAGCAACAATTTTTGCTAAATAAAAAGTGTAAGAGGTTATTATTTATTCAACATGAACAAATCATTCAAAAGATACTATTTACAGTCATGTTGACAGAATGAATGTCAATCACTTATTTAGATGGGCATAATATATATTAACAACATTGTATCAAGGCTTCAAAAAGTTCATTTCAGATTTATCAGCAAATAAACTATTTACAGAAAACATTTTCAACTTCATTTAAATATTCAACATTAACAAAGTAAATTTATATGAACCCTTCCACTCCCAAGCCGGCTGTAGCCGGCCGGTCAAACACATCACGTTTTTCCCAGACCGGCCATAACAGGCCGTGAATATCATGTTCTAATTTTTGTACTTTCCCTCTCCCCATGTGGAAATTTATGTGTCATTATTGTCGTGAGCTTATTCTTTGTTTATTAACCAATGAAATTCAAGCAACTGCGCAGAAATTTAACAGTTTACTAGGGTAGTGTGGGGCAATGAAAAAGTCAAAGTGCACGAATGCCAATCGAAACAATATGGCAGATTTAATACCCGAAGTTACAGAGGAAGAATTTCGAGCAATTTTTGGAAATTCTGACGATAAAGATGTTCTCGAAGATGAAGAAGACTGATATAGATTTTGATGGTCTTAGACCAGTATCTGACTCAAGTGAAAGCGAGGAAAATGACTCTGAAGAGTCCGAGGATGAAGATGAAGACTTGTGGGAGACTATACGGGCAGTGACGGGCAAAAGCTCACCCACAGGCTTGGCTATCATGTAGTTATGAATATGGTAAAGCCTTATTACATGGGCTTCCTGCGTAGCAGTGAGACCATGTCGAAAATTACCGCTGGATCTTCGTGTTCTTCGTGGTGACTCTTACGCTTCAAAAAGGAGCCCCGTCCCCGGAGGGCTCGGGAGGAATTTGTGACTCCGTTGCTATAGTGAGGAGCCCCGTCCCCGGAGGGCTCGGGTGGGATTTGTGACTCCGTTGCTATAGTGATGTCAGCTTTTCTGACATCTATTGTCTGACGTTGCTTCGACTCCCTTTCGGTCTTGAACTTTACTCTTGTACTCGAAGGGAACAAAGGTTGAAGTTAAAGAAAGACGGAGTCGGACATGAAGGAAATCAATCCTAGAACGCTGACCTCACACACAAACGCACACGATATTTGTGGTAGGCCCACACTAAAAGATGTTCAGCGTGATTTTCGGAACGGGCCGGTCCACGAATCTCCTAGCAATGATAGCAAAGTTCTTACTAGTTCTCATGAGATAGCAAGTTCAAATGATTCAAATATTACTGTTAACTGTAATACAATTCATGAAACTACAACAACTGACATGAAAACTGACTGTATGCATGGTGACATGGAGAAATCAGTTGCATGTGACTTTAAAAATCTCAAAGATCGAACAGCTTACCGAGGTCAGCCCAGCATGATCAACAAGAAAACCGCCATATTGGATATTTTACCTACGCGAACGACTCGACTACAGTTCATTTTTCCAAGTAAGCTTAAAATATTTCGTTCAGCGAGTATCTGGATTCTTATATTTGCTTTAATGACACTTATACCTTATCAACACGGATTTAGCAAGATTTTTGTCACATTTATAAGCGTGATTGTTATAAGCTTAAGCTTATGTGCTTCGCTTTGCACGTGGACCGCTGTATACCTTGATCAAAACTTTTCAAATTGTCTTGATGATTGTGATATATTCCAAAAGGCTGCTGATTTAAATTGTAATGCCAACAACTGTAATGATATTGTAGTGTCAATAAAAATACAAAAGTTTAGATCACGCTATGCTAAGTATTTGTATTATAATTGTACTCGTGTTATGTGTAAATGTCATGGTAATAAGCGAGATCGAGAGCCAAGCAGAATACCATTGAACAAGTTACGTCGTTTCTCACAGAAGAACAGGAATATGCAGAGATATGTATGGCATCATGTGCTTAAAAACATACCTAAATCTTCAGAAGTTCATAATGTTATTTCGCCACGACGTAGAAAATGTAGAAACATGAGTGCAGAAAGAAAATACATCTCCTTTGTTCATACAATTATGAGACGGAAACAGTATGGTGCAAAGTACAGTTATCATAAGCTTATGTATTCAAGTAAACAAAAAGAATATCGGAGATGGTTAAAGTTGTTTTCGTGTAATTATTTTGTACACAATGAGTTTAAGGGTGCAATTCATAAAGGCAATTGTACAAAATACAAACTTTGCAATGACATAGAGACAAACCCCGGCCCTCAAACACTAGTACACTATGTTGATCCTAGTAAGACAATAAAAGCACCTTATAATCAAGGCAGTATTACTATATTTGGGCAAAATGCTGGGCAACAATGCATTGCAATGAGTCTTTGTGCTTTAATATATCACAAAATGAAAGGAATAAATACACCTAATGATTTACAGCAAATCATGCTTATTGGTAATGAGCTTTATAGCAGTTTGTCGCAACTTGCACGGCAATCATTCTTAATGTTAACTGAATTACCTACAATGCTCACAGTTCTAGACAAAAATTATCAACTAGATTATAGTGAAAGCTACTCAGGTAATGTGCATGGTGATCTTATTAATATTGATGAATATGAATATTGTATGGGACTACAAAGAGCTTGTCATTCATTGATATCACAACAGTACAGGTCATTTATATTGATTATTAACGGTCACCCACAAGGTACATGTGTACTATTGCATGTTTTATCAATAGACAATCTCGTCGGATATTTTCAAAGTTTACATGGCTTAACAGCAACTTATGAATTAATAGGAATCAAAATTGTTAATGCTGATATAGGTATAGAGAACAATCCAAAAGCTGATAAAAATATTAATACAGCAAAAACATTACTTAACAATCTACAGAGTTCTTTTGTAAAATCCTTTTATTCTATTTGTTACTCAGTCATTGCACCTTGCAATTATTGGAGGTCAAATACTTTACAAGCAATTGAAAACAGTGCATCTAAATTTAACTTCACTGCACATGACATACCAGAATCTCTTGATATTTGTGGAGGTATCAAATTAAGAATACAATGTAACAAGCAAAGCAAGGAAGTATTACAGAATTCATGTAACAGTAAGAAAATGTTAGAGACTTTGATATCAAATAATCATATGCAAAATACAGCAACTACATTATATAAGGAATTTAAACTAAACATCAACCTTTCCAAAGAGTGCATAAGTAAGAGAGTCTGAATTGATTAATAGGTCGCGTGTCATGTTGATTTCCATTTGGTCTATTTTTAGAAACACCAGATTTCTACACGCTACTCCCGCCATAGGGAACCCAAACTCATAAACTGAATGAAAAAGCAAACTATGAATACACTTATTTTTTTAAACCCTTTAAATTGTTAAATAAAGCAATTATAGAGCATTTTAAAAAGTTTGAATTGGTTTCTAACAATTTTTTTCTTGCTTTTCATTCAGTTTATATAAGTGTGGGCTTCCTGTGGTGAGAGTAACGCGCGAAGATTTGATGTTTCTAAAAATACCCCAAATGGAAATTAACAAGGCGTCTGACACTCTTACTCTCTTGCCTTACCACAATAATTATAGTTTGTATTTTGTTTTTAATTATTTGACTAATATTCTGCCACACGTGATCTTGGCGTGAAAATAATCAGGAAGCCCATGTAAGCGATCGCAGATCGTCTAGTTTAAACAGGAATCACCATGTGTATTTTGACAATTTTTTTTCGAGTACTCGACTTTTAGAACATTTAGAAGTTCAAGACACATTTGCGTGCTCTACTGTACATTGCAATTGCAAAGGACTACCGCCATGCTCCAAATCTAAACTTAAACAAGGGCAGATTGTTCGAGCTCAAAAGGGCAAAATTGTATTCACAAAATGGCATGACAAACGAGATGTATCTTTCCTTTCTTCAAATATTTCTCCTGGTGAGCCGTCTCGAAGAGTCCAGCGGAAAAAACGGGAAATAGATTTTGAGATTGAGAAGCCTGCCGTTTCTGATGACTACACGGCAAACATGGGTGGCGTTGATCGCGCTGATCAACTTAGAGCCTTCTACTATGTTGGCAGACAGTCCCAAAAGTGGTATAAATACCTTTTCTGGTTTTTGTTTAATCTTTCTGCTTGCAATGCCTATGTTTTAGAGTGTGAACTATGAGGATGAAGGAAAAGGCCGCAACTACATTTTCAACTTGAACTTGCCAAGCAGCTGATCAATAGCTACAGTAGCAGAAAGCGAGAACTTCAACATCAGGTCACTGCTGCTATGAATGAAGATTTAAGCTCACATGTAATAACATAAATTGATGGCCGAAAGAAGCAGTGTGTACAGTATAAGAAAGCAGGGCACAAAACCCCAAAGGGCTATCCAGTAGAGTCGAAGTCAAAATGTCAACAGTGTGGTGTCTCCTTATGCAAAGATTGTTACTTTCGAGATTATCACTTGGCTGTTTAACTTGAATTTTCTGCTAAATATTCAACTGTACAGTTTTAGAATCAAGTAGACACTTATACTTACCTATACTCATAGAACAAATTGAATTTTGCCGAGCTTTATGGTTATAAAATGAATTGAAAGACAACATATAATGGCGGGAAATTCAAATTTTTTTAATGAATTCAATTTCACAAGGTTTTGTTTGGAATGATATTATTAAATAATGACTAATTATAAGTTTAAACATTAAACTAACTCTTCAACACTATATTTGATTGGTTATTAGTGTATGGGAAAGTCCCATTTTGTACTGAGCATATATGTTTTAATATTGACTAAAAATTTTAATTGGCCTCCTAATTGGCTCTGGGAACAACTGGGTACCAGGCTGCAGAGGGCTTGGGAGTGAAAGGATTAAATGTACTATATTATGTTCTCTGAAGAACTATTTTAGATATCGATGAAGTCAATGTCAACCGTTTGTTTTCATTGGTCACGATAAACCTGATATAAATTTTTTATCATTACATTTTTCAACATAAAGTATACTAAAGATAAAATCTATATATATAACCATGTAGCACTATTTATAGCTATTTTAGAAATTGACAAAGTCATTGTCAATGACATTATTTAATTAGGCATAATAAATGTGATATTATTTTTCATGATTGCATCTCAACATAAACAAAGTATAATAAAGATAAAATTTATATATATTTACTCATAGAACTATTGATAGTCATTCCTCAATGCCAATCACTTGTTTTCGTTGATGTCAATCACTGCTTATATACAGTACTGCTCTCGAGTAACGTAACCTCCACTCAAGAGTACAAGTATCGAGTCAATCGAGTATCGAGTCAATCGAGTCGCTAATGAGCTTGAAGAAAACAATATGGACTTGTTCGACTCGATACTCGATATTCACGAGTCAAATGAGTGAAATCATGTGAAAGCATATACAGGTACATAAAAACTTGTCACTAAAAACTTGTGTAACAGGCAATTGATCTGATCAATCGATCATACGCATGTTATGGCAATCAATACCAAAATGTCCATAGAAAAAAGTTAATAAAGACAGTCTTAGTCATCTGAATAACGTTCCTCAAAATTGCTGATATCCTGTAATGAAATAGGTTCGGACGTACCATTTGGCTTTACATAGACTTTACCATACTTTGTCCAGACATACTTTAAGTTGTACTTCTTTTGAACTTATTTTGACTTAATAAAGATCTCTTTTGCTTTCTTCGTCATACTCTCTCGTTGACATACATTTGTTATTGTGAGCATAACCAAGGTCGGCAGAGGTATAATTCTTGAGTTTTTTTCTGGCCTGGTGTACTCTGTCTGAGCTTATGGTTAGTAAATTTGGCTATGAAAGGCCTGACTTTTCCCTTCTTTGCTGGAAGACGATGACTATATGTCTTCAGGTTTGATTTCCATCTCAAGGAGCTCTCCGAACTTCCCAACAACTATCAGTGTCCTAATCGGATGTTGCTGGGATGCCATGTATTTCCAGACAGTCGCGTCTTAGATATAAGTTACAGCCTTCGACGTTATCCTCTAATTTGGATACTTTGTCAGAGAGGTTTTGGACATCCTGTTTAAGCTTGATATTTTCTGCTTTCAGATGCTTGTTATTGTTGATGATACGTTCAAGTGATTTAGAGGTTTCATCGTACTTGTTTGAGATAAAATCCAAACTATTCTTGAGAGAATCCATCTCATCCTCTAAGCTGGTTTGAATAGTATCGATTAGCTCTCTTGATAGATTGTGATATCCGTGAGCTACGTCTTTTAAAGTTTTGAGTTGGTTATCGAATCAAGCTCTAAAAGTTTTATCAAGAATTTCAACTGTGATTATTTCAGATATTGTTGATTAAGATGATACATCTTCTGAATTAAAAGAGAGAAAAGAATATGATCAGTTTTTGCTGATTTAAATGAGTTGAAAATTACAGTAAATCCAGTAAAGAAGATGCAGACTTAGGCGTCATGGCATCATTGAAAGCCATCACTTTCAACAGTCCTAAAATGCACCTTCAAATTTATCTTTCTCACAAAATTCTCTTCCTTTGGCAAAGAAAAAGTATTAACCTTCTATAGACTAATATTTAACTGGTTATTAATAGATTAAAACTAACTAGATGCACAATGGTGTGTTTACTCGTGCCTAGTCCAGTCCCACACTCTCTTTCTTGCCGCTCCAGGACTCGCGGAGAAAGAGAGTCCAGTATAACTTCCATGCGCATGTCAGTTTAGTGACCACGCGATCTCCACATTCATGTGGTGATCGCGTGGTTACAAATCCTAAAGTCATCTAATGATTCAAGATGGCTGAAGAAGAAAGTGTTTTGTATACACGATATTAGTCTCATTTCGGAAAGCCATTTGTTGATTCAGTGAGCTATGCACTTGGAAAAACCAACTATAATCTTTTACCAAAGTTTGAGCAGTTACAGGCCATTTACGGATGGACAGTTGTGAAAGACGTATTTGTGAATTTTTCGATACGCATCACTACCACTGCTACCAAACACTGACATTTGCATATTGCAAGCTCGCAAAATACTAAGTAATCCATTGATTGGCTCATTTTGCACATGCGCATGCAAGTTATACTGGACTCTCTTTCTCCGCGAGTATTGGAGCGGCAAGAAAGAGAGTCTGGGACTGGACTAACTCGTGCCCAGCCCAAGGATTGAGCCCAGAGGGGAATACAGCTTGGGATACCTGTGGCCTTACATAAGCTAGATGCCAAAGCTGCATCCATCAGTTATAGTGAAGTTTAAGTTACTAAACATTTCCTGACTCGTGAAAATAACTCTCTGTTTTGCTCAGAAAGTTTACGTATAGTAAACTTATCTCATTTATAACGTATCTCATGTTAACGTTCAGAATTCTAATAAGTTTATAGCTATTAAATTGTAGTTCATAGTCAATAAGTTGTAAAGTGTTTATATTTGTGTAATGTACGTTGTTAAAGCAATAGCATTAAGGTTACTTATCGGTGATCCTGTTCAAATTTATTGAAGTCGTCCTCGTTGTTGAATGTGTAGTGCCTTGTTGCATTCTCTGATTCCTTGAGATGTATTTTGCCATTGTTGGTCCATAGGAACTTCCAATTTAGGCCTTTCTTCAGTTTGTTGACTTTACCAAAGAGTTTCTTCCTTGCTGGGGTTAGTGATTCTGAGATGTAAAGTTGGATGTTGCTGTCCTTGCTGCAGTTGAACTCGAGGTTGGGGATATATTCCTTTTGGCTTTTTTCCCTGCCAATTTCCGTCCGTTGGAGTATACTTATGAGACTTATTCCAATTCAGTTTTGTGTCTAGTCAACCACAGGAACGCCAACCACGATTATTTGCACGCAGAACCTCTCCTTATAAATCTACCCTTTGACAAAGCTTCTAAATTCGCACACTTGCATTGGGCTTCCTGTGTAATTACTGAGCGCAAATAGAAGAGGCATTGCCGTGCTCCATTCAGTAATTGAGCACGATGGAAAGTGACGATAGCACGAAAGAAGTGATGGGAGAAGCACGAGCTGTAAGCGAGTGCTTCTCCTCACTTCTTGAGTGCTCTTTCGCTTTCCAGAGTGCTCCATAACTGAACTGAGCACGCTAAAGCCTCTTCTATCTGTTTTATTATATACTTGTTCAATACCAAGTCATACTGCTGTTTTATCCTGTTTGTACAAAAGCGGTTGGGAGCACTTATTTTTTAACAATTGTATCTTATCAATACCTTGCTAGCAGAGATGTATTTATCTTCCCTTCGTATACGAAGGGGAGATAAATAATCAAGAAATCTGTTATTTAAAAATTATATTGGCACAAATAAAGCAAAGAAGACTGTAGCATTTAATGAAACATTTTTAATATAAACATCTTTTATATAGGACAAATGTTAACATAATGACAACAGTTAGTTCTTGTAACTGTACAGTTAAATGTTCACTTTAGTATTAAAACGTAGTCAGATTGATCTGACAATGTTGGTTTTGTTTTCATAGTACATTATGTTGCAAGAAACGGATACTAACATTTTAAATAAAATATTATGTAATGTTCATACTAACTTAATTGTAAATGTTCACTGATACTTTTGAAAAATGTAGTCAAATAGATATGATGTTGATTTCATCTTCATATCACGTTTATACCTCACTTGTAAGAAATCAATCGATCAATCAATCTTAACATTTCAAACTATTATTAATGTAATGTTCATTCTAATGTCAACTTGAGTACTATGAAAAAGGAATGAAACAACATTAAGTGAAACTAACCTAGTTAAATTCACAGGATTGCACAATGTTGGTTTCATTATCATACGTTATTTTGCACGATATGCCAAGTAGCACCATGAAAATTTCATCTTCTGGTGATTGAAACAGTACAACTTGTCTTCCTTGGTTGCTTTGGTTATAGCGATCGAGTAACTGGCGGAGCTGTCAGCCAAATATCGTCGGTGTTCTCGTTGGTAGGCTGAATGGCAACTCGAATGCTGGCCAACCTTGGACATGCTCCAATCGACATGATGGCTGTGCAATTGGTACACTTTGGTGTTTGGTTGGTGGATGAAACTTCGGTTAGCATCTTATGGCAGTTGAGACATGTGTACCACATGGAGAAGTTGCCCAACATCTTGTACCCGTGTACTTGAATAGAAGTAACATTCTCTAACACATCATCACCAGGAGAAGGGAACTGTTCTTCGACCGGTTGAAGTTCAGTGTTTGATGTAGTAGACAACAGTTTCTTAGAGTTGAAATCTCTCACTCTCAGATGCTTGAACAGGTATGATCCAGGCACCTCTGTTCCATCACGATTCCAGAAAGTAAACTTGATGGTGTCTAAAGAAAGAAAAAAATGCAAAATGAGTTTTCTGATAATGAATAGCATGTTGAGAACAGCATATGAGAAACTCACCCTTATGGTCTGTTATTGCTGCATCATTCAAAACTCGGACTGATCTCCCATTGTGCTGAATCGTCTCTATCCTATCTACCTACCTTCATTGTTAGTTGTCCCTTGATAGAAACTAGTTGTCCATGGTCAAGATTTTTTGCGCCCTCTGCAGTGACTAATGGACTTTCAGCATCCATAGGCGGTGGCCCCGCCTCAAACATAATGTCATTGTTACTTGCTTCTTTAACTCTTGAATGTTTACTAACAACAATGTCCATATCGGCTGGGTTTGCTAGGTTCGGCTTTCTTTGTATGTTTCGCACTTTGACTGGTGTCCAGGAAGATTGAAAATTTCCTCTGTCTGTCGTAGGGATGGCTCAAAGCATACAGCTCTGGTGTAGTTTCTTGCATCAGTCTGCAGATCAAAGTTAAAATACTTTGGCCCATTTATCCTTTTGCTCTGTTTGGTGGGGGACAAATTATGTACGTATCCAAGTTCGTCACTCATATCAAACAACTTTAATCCCTTCACGTTAGAGTGAAACAACTTTGCGCTTTTTTTAGCTTTATATACAAAAACCTTTGTATTTTTGTTTTGCTTTCTTCAAAAATCATTTGATTCATGCAATAAATTGAAAACAGTATATCACTTGATTAACTTCCAAAAATCGAAGTTAGAAAATTTTGGCAGTTTTAGCTCATGATCATTACTTTTTCATATTTGGTGGCTCCTAAATGAGCCATTTTTTTGAAGCCGTTATGTTGATGGTAGTTTCAGTTCTTAAATGTCAGTGTGAGCGACTACAGTGTTCGTGTCTGTTAAACATGTGTACCAAAAGATCAGCTTCTGTTGGTTTTGATTTGTTGCAATACTGACAATGTATGGGCTTGTCTTCAGCTTTATTCTGTGTACACATATCATGTGATGCCCCAAGTGTTTTGATAACAACAGTCTTGATCCATCTTTGATACTACAAAAAAGCAAGGGTAGCGATTTGAAGAACCAGACGTCGTTAGGTGAACGTGTTCTGACTTAAATGACTAACAATGTTCAATCATTGAATCACGATGAACGCGATGAATTTTTAATTATTTTGATGTTACTATTGTTTCACTGTCAATATTATATATGTTCATGATCAATCAACATTCTAGAATTTTACAGCAACTTTCGACATGGTTTTTATCGATCCTGCATACTTACGAATCAACGATTTATTAACACATTTCAAAGTCAAAATTTCATACCACTCTTTCGATCTCATTAGAGATAATAATGTAATAACGTAATAAGTAATAACACGATAAGAGATATATTAGAAAGGAGTCTGTGGAAGTTGATAAAATGAGGAATAAATTTTCAATTGCCTTTTGTGCCTCAAAATTCCAGGTGCAACAAATAAATTTCCATTTTATAATACTCCTTTGTGTAAACCATGATATGTTAACTTAGGAAATGACTTTCAAAATAAGAGCCTACACAAATAAACTTTTATCATGTATGTTACCAGCTGTGAAATGAACAACTGGATAAGTTACTACTTGGCATGTATTTTGAGTCTACACTACTACAGATTGGAGTGGACTAACAGTTTACAAGCCTCAAAAAACGGTACTTGATTAAGTACATCCAAATTAGAAAATTTTTACTGAGAAAAATGTTACTCATAATTTCAAACTGAAAATCAAAATAATTCAATCCCTCAAAGAATTTCGATGGACCATCTTGTAAAATAGCATGTTGTGTGGCTTGTAATAACTTTTCAGCAATTTTATCACTTGATTGTCGTTCACTACCAGAATTGTCCTTCCTTTTGATTTGCCTAAACATTTTGATGTTACTATTGTTTCACTGTCATTATTATATATTTTCATGATCAATCAACATTCTAGAATTTTACAGCAACAAATAAATTTCCATTTTATAATACTCCTTCGTGTAAACCATGATATGTTAACTTAGGAAATGATATAAGAATAATATTTTGAAACGTCTCACTTTCAAAATAAGAGCCTACATAAATAAACTTTTATCATGTATGGTAACAGCTGTGAAATGAACGACTGAATAAGTTACTACTTGGCATGTATTTTGAGTCTACACTACTACAGATTGGAGTGGACTAACATTGAGGCTTTGGTTTTTTAACTGAAGTTTTCTTCCTTACTAAACAATAAAGAAGAAAGAAGAAGAAATACAAGTCACTGAAGCTATTTACTGTGCATGGTAAGACAATGTGTTACTGTCTGTGTCTTATGTTCCCAAATGAACTCACTTTTCTTTTGCTCCAGATCTCCCTATATGCAAATCAACATATTCCACTCTATAACTCGACATGCCCATCATCATAATCTCAAAATTCTTGTTGACAACAACACTTTATTGTACCCTCAGTCTTACTACTAAAATATCTAAAGAAAATTAAATGTTTAGAAGTACCAACAAAAATAACTTTCAATGTTAAAATGTTTGAAAGTTGATTAAATTCTATTCATATAATAATATATTTATCATTTACACTATTTTAGCTGTAATTGGCCTACAACCCAGGCTTTAACTTGCTTGAGTTTATCATTAATACATTGACTATCCTATTTCTATTATCTAGAAATATATAAATACTTTTGCATTTAGTGTTGTAACTTAATTATATTTAGATACCTTTTTGTGTGTGAAAACCTTCATTTTGCAAACTTGTAATTTAGATATAATTTATGTGTGTGTATGTATATGTATATATTAATACTATCATTATTATCATTTTAAAGGGCATATTATTAGTTTACTATATTTTGCCCTTTCTTCATCTTTGGAGATAAAATAAAATAAATAAAAAAAAAACAAAAAAAAAAACTATAACTCAATTTGATTGTTCAAAATTATCCATTCTGGAAAATGTTGTCCTGAATATCCACAAGAAGCATCCTCTGCAGTAGCCTAAGTTGATGATGTGGCCAAGAGGGAAGTAATGCAATCAAGCTTGAACTTCTTTAAAGTTTTTTTTTCTCCAAACTCGATTTCCAATGCGAATTTTTAAACCAGCACCAAGTTCAATATATCATCATGTAGAATAACATCTCCATGTTGATAATTTGCGTGAACTTTGTTGAATTTCGAAATATTCAAGCACTTGCAAGCAAAAAGGTCATCACGACCGATGCCAATTTGGCCATATTCTTTGTTAAATCAAGCTTAAGATTCGAACTTTGCATGCTCAGAGGGTTAGTTAATTGAGTTAACACTCCTTGATGTCCCTCAATTCTGCCCTATGTTATAGATACTAAATTAAAATATGTATATTCATAAAGGACTAACAGAATTATAGTTGCAATTAACATACACAAGATAAAAAGAAGAAATAAAAGCTATGGCCTCTTTGGTGCCTCTTGTTTCTATAAGGGAAAATGAGAAAAATAGACATATATTAGCTTATCAAGGTATTTGGCAGTCAACGAAGGGCGATGAATTAGCGGACTTCATTCTTGTGCTTATTGTAGTAGAAAATAATAAATGAAGAATTTTGATCTTTTTTTGAATTCTAATCAAACATCGACTTACAGGTAAGTCTCGTTTAATTTGTAAATTCTATCACGTCATCAGTCTACGTCACTACGGAGACACATGAGATTTTGATGTCCTGAATATGCGTGGCAAAACGAGCTCAACAGATATAAAACCACATCTGATCAAGTATTCATAGATATATTTCCTATACCAGTAACAGGACAGAATTTACAGTTTTATCACTTTTATGATGCAAATAGATGAGAGTCATTATATGACTGACGCTTATATATAAACTCTACGATCGTGAATAGTAATCTAAAATAGAGGTACCAAAGTTTCTTGTCAGTGGCTTATCATAATATGTGGCAAATGTTTGTGCGTTAGCCCATCCCCCAGCTTTCAATATGTCCTTGAGGGGAATACCAGCTGATTTAGCGTAAGATGTCAAAGCTGATCTTCCACTGTGTGCTGAAAAAACGGTAGTATCAATACCTGCATCTGCCATTGTCAACTTGACCCATTTTTCAATGGTGGAACTCTTCACTGCCCTGTGCGGTTTCGCGTAGCTGATGAGAAGTTTCGTGACTTCCGGTTTTTGTAAACCTGACGTTTTTGCTA
Source organism: Telmatactis stephensoni (assembly GCA_029948255.1). Lineage (NCBI taxonomy): Eukaryota > Metazoa > Cnidaria > Anthozoa > Actiniaria > Isophelliidae > Telmatactis > Telmatactis stephensoni. The sequence continues at coordinate 356,359 of JALIZF010001794.1, read as the reverse complement.
AATATAACGTAATTAGCTTAACGATGCAAAGTCGATTGTCTGCCTTATATTCATGAAGTTCTATAGGGTCTATGTGTCTCCCAGGTTTGGAAGTTTTAAGCGTCTCACGGATCGTGAATATGTATTTGTCCGATTTACGTTGCATAAAGTTTGTCAAGTTTACTTGGCGTTTGACATCTCTGACCCGTTATTAGACTCAATAACATTGTCAATTTCGTGGTCAGTTGTTTAAGGCTAGGAGTTGGTGGCATATCAGCTAGGAATTTAAGAACTGTCCCTACATCCCACATTAAGGTGTACCTGGGTAGGGAAGGTTTCATTTCAAAAACCCCTTTCAGAAATCTTATCACTAATGGATGGTTTCCAAAGGTGCCATGCGTCGTAGATATTATTGTAGATAGCGCGGATCTAGCAGTATTTATAGAGCTATAGCCGAGACCCCGTTTATAAAGGTCTACTAAAAATTCAATACCATGGTAGATGGTTGATTGGAAAATTGTAATACCCCGCTCTTTGCAGTACGCTTCCCAGCGTGCCAAGTATGTGTGATATTGTTTACACGTTGAGGTGCGCCACGATGCCATTACAATGTCACGCGCCTCCGTTGACAGGCCTAATCGATTAAGATTTTCCCTGATAAGTGGCACACTAGAAGGGTCAATTTTGGCCATAGTGGGTGAGTTTTCCGAGGTTGATGTGGAAGCTCCAGTAGCTTCTTGTGTGGCCTCAGGGGTATTGGTGGTTGCGTTAAAAACTTCATTACTTTCGGATACCAGGCCTGCGTTGGCCAATCCGGTACCACTAATATTCCTGAGGCCTTGTCGTCTTGTATTTTCTTGAGGACATGTGGTACTAAGCTAAAGGGAGGAAATACATAGAATTCTAGATTAGTCCATGATGTGGACAGTGCGTCAATTGCGAATGCACCAGGGTCCGGCCGGTAAGAGACATATGTTGGTAACTGGTTGTTTATGCGTGACGCAAATAGATCGATTTTAGGCGTGACCTCGAGGTCGTGTAGTGCCTCTTTTAACATCAGTGGGTTTAGTCTCCACTCATGTGTAGAGCAGTTATCACGAGACTCTAAATCTGCCCTCGTGTTGAGTTTGCCCGCAATATGTGCTGCGCTAAGCCAGAGGCACCGTGCAATGGCCCATTCCCACATCTCTTTACAAAGGGAATTAAGTTTGTTGGAGTGGCTTGTACCCATGTTGTTAACAAGGGCAACTGACGTGCTGTTATCATAAGTCGCACGTGTTTGTTTTTGAGGGTACTAAGGAATGTTTGCTTTCCTAAAAAAACGGCTAATAATTCAAGATAATTGATATGATGGCTTTTTTCCTCCAAGGTCCAAAAGCCCCCAGTAGATCTATTCTCATACACGGCCCCCCAACCTTCGTTACATGCATCTGTTGTGAGTGTACAGTCAGGTTCAGGCAGTGTTATAAGGCCATAGCATGTAGCGGCATTGTCTACCCACCAATCTAATTCAAGTAGGGCGTTAGGTAACAGTGTCATGTAGCTGTCAAAATTCCCCTTATTCACCTTGAGCTCTTTTGTCTTATCTCTTTCGAGCGCGCAGAAATAAAGGGGACCAAATCTTGATCCGGGAAATGACGAAATAATCGTGCCTATTGTCTGCGCCGTTTCGCGCACAGTTTGTTTAGACTTGTTGTGAAGAGATTTGCATAAGGATTCTAATTTCCTCATTTTTTCCTCTGTCAAGGTTACTGTCATGGTAGCCGAGTTAATGTTAAACCCCAAAAACACTATTTGCTGACACGGGTTGAAAACCAATTTGTCCGGGTGAATGTAAAACCCAAGTGACTCTAAAATATTGCAAGTATCAATGACGTTTCTTGTGCAGTCATGATAGGTGTCGCCCTGCAGGAAGAAATCATCAATGTAACCGAGTACAATGTGTCCCATGCGATGTAGCATAGCAAGGGGAGGTTTCAGCAATTTCGTGAATGTGGCGCGCACGACAGCCCATTAGGCATGCATGTGTATGTGGACGACATGAAACAATTGCGCTGAACGAGTTTTAGCACGGTATGCAAAGTATCCATTTTGAAATGAACTTTTGGCGAGAATTGGTTGTTTCTTTAGATTAAGGATAAGCCTGTGGCTTCCGTCCTTTTTAGGTCTGAAGAAAATGGGAGAGATAATCTCACCATTGTCATGCCCGGTGGCCTCTATGACCTGTTTTTTCTCCAATTTTTCAAGTTCATTTTCTATGGCTAATTGTTCCTTTTTACTAAAATTAGGCGTGTAAGCTCGGTGTTGCTGTGGTTTTCCGTCAAATACTATTTTTAGCCCAGCGACACACCTAAGGATCTCTCTATCCGAGGTTAGATCTTTCCAGCTATTTAGATAATGGGATAGGTTTCTTTTCTTTTTGATTGTATACTTATTATATATATTATTGTATTTTATTATTCCACACGCCCCCTGTGGAAATCAGCGCAATGTTGTCGGGGCTAGCGTGTATAAATAAAGTTATTGATTGATTGATTCTCTGGGACTTGATGCGCCTCCAGTAAGCTCTTTAATTTTTCTGGGGATAGCTTTTTCCCCCATCTTTTGAGGGTTATATCGGCCAACTTTTGGGCGACTTTAGGCCCCAGTTTTTCGTCATCATCGATAGATGCTGCTAATTCACTGAGGAAGCTTTCTGAAGCGCTTACACTGGCCAATTTATCTCCCGTTGAACCAGCATCGTTCCCTACAAGCTGGTCGAGATCGTCCTCCAAAGCATGTACACTCATAGTTTCATCGTCGGTCTCCTCAGAGCTTAACGAGGATTCACTCGGTTCTCTTGGCCGAGGTCGGGTACTCGCTTTTGCTTTCCCGCCATTATTGCCCTGTGGGCTCGGTTGGCCAGTGGCCTGTCGATTGCGATCATCTAGCGTTTGACAAAGCTTTACCATAAGGTCTGTCATGTTGCCCATTTTGGCGTTCATCTCGGCTAGAGTGCAATTTAGGGTAGCTGGCGGCTGGCTCGTTCCCTGTGGGAATTCCTCGTTCTCTGCAGTGGCTGACACGATGGTAACGGCAGGTTCGATGTGTTGGTCGCTCATATTGTCCCTGTGTTCTGAAAAAGAAACTGCCTAGAAAAAATAACTGTTAAGCTATTTTGAAATATACTCATGAACAGACGGTTGGCGATCTGGTGTACAGATAAATATGTTTGCGTAGAGATGTTTTTAAAACAATTTAAGACAAGTGTGCGGAGAGCTCGTAAAACGATGTTTGCTGACCTTAAGCAAGGAATGCAATGTCTAATAGATCAAGCGCGTGCTTCTCATGTGTCTCCGTAGTGATGTAGACTGATGACGTGAATCATGAATTACACAAACACTGGTAGAACAAAGAGGCAGAAAGAGATTTAAAAAAATAGGCCCCTAAGAGGCCATGTGGTTACTGGCGCAAACCCCCCCAACTTTCAGTGAAACAGTACTTAAGCTTCGCTGTCACGGCGTTGCTAAGTTATATTGACAATTCTACATAATCACACGCATTAATTATTCGTACCCAGGACTTTAGGCCGAGAGCGGATTTTTAACTGCAAATGTTTTTTCCCCCTCTGTTCCTGTACAAGTGTTTACAGCAAACTATTGAGATAGATAATGGAATAAAAACTTGTATAAACTGGTATATTTGCAGGAAATATTTTTGCATGTCGGACATATCTAATGGCGTATGCATGATTATACAAAGACAAAGACAAACACTAATAGCTGCTGACACACAAATTGGACGCACATGTGCGTCTATTTGATACTTTAACCTTGTTAAATCACCCATAACTCTCCCGGTCATCTTAAAACCGGCTCTTAAATTTCGTGAAGAACGATATCGCAACAACACCCACCTCAATAAAAACAATTTCAAAGCCCCTTTTACCCTTTTTCATTATTTTACCACAAACTCAGTTTACACGCACGATTTTAACATTTATCAAATACCTTTCGACCACAATACGTTGTAAACAACAAATCTTAAATTCTTTTACAAAGATGTGGTTTTACATTTCGTATCCATATCGGATGACGACACCCTAAAGACCTCAAAGACCCTAAAGCTTAACAACAACATGTCAATCGCACATATAATCAACTCTCCAGTTTCAGTGAAGACTTCGACCGCATGTCCTGCTTTTAATTTCCTTTCGTGAAAATCCTACTTCGCTTGCTCTCGGCATATCGGCATTTGCAAATTTGATATGGTAAAATAAAGATAAACCACTATAATGCTAAATATTCTTAACCACCCACCGAAATACTCATGCATGAATAAATGGCTGATTTCGAAATCTTATAATAAAGACCTCTAACAACTATAACTGATCGGTAACGGAAACTCGTAAACAGTTTTTAGGATCGAATATTCAACACTCTTCAAGCCACCCAGTTTTGCCCAACACATAAGCACCTATTGTTTTCGTGGCTTCTTTTCATTTTACTTATCTGCTGTACAAAAGAAGGCAACATAACTTTCAGTACATGCACTCGTGGCTTCACTCATTCCCATGTAAAACAAGCCCGAAATCGGATTAAAAGGGACATTTCCCTTAACCGTTGCTAGAATAAGAGCGATTCATGATAATAAACTTTTTAACAACACACACGTTGAACCGTACACTGGTTGGCTGTACTTCAATAAGCCGCAGTAGTAAAGATCTTTAATTTGTCTGTCAGCAACTATTAATCTTTATCTTTATCCTTCTATTATCGTATAGCATATATTTCTCACATGCAAGAATATTTCTTTCCAATATACCAATTTATCCGACTTTTTATTTCATTATACATCTCAATTAGTTGCTGTAAAGACTTCTACAACGGCATTTTTGGGACAATAACAAATCGTATACTTTTTCGTTCGTGTTTCGGATGTTTGATCCGTTACGTGACCATTAGAAAGAGGCCATTGTAGAATTTTTTAAGACAAACAATTCGGTTGCATATTGAAGTAAAGGATTGAATAAACTGGTATATTCGCACATTTCAATATTTTTGCATATCTTTCGAGCACCATTTCACACAAGGACCATTCGGAATTGATTCCTTATCAATCCACGTTCTTGAAATTTCTGGATGATCCTGAATTATTGCTTAAATAGTTATAAATCTTCTGAAATTGCTTTTGACTCCCATTGCCATGATTCTTTGTTCCCACAAAACAGTTATTTGTTTCTCACAATAAGTTTTATTTCGCATTGCTCTAATTTTCTACTCGCCGAGAAGAGTTCATATTGTTCTCTTCTTCAAAGAAAGTTTTAAGGATGACCCCTCTCAAATTGTCGTTTATGCTAAACATAGACAAACAATTCTTCTGAGTCATTTTACGCGCAGGGAGTCTCTCTAAAACAAACAATAAACCTTACAACTGGCAATCAAAAACCCCTCTAACTCTTCCCCTTAAACTCGTACACCGCTTTCTCTGATATAACTAATGTTTCTTGTCTATCTCCTTTCCATTGTATGACTAACACTGCTGGTTGACCTTCAATATTGAAATACAAGGATTGGTGTCGGACACACGCGGCTCAAAATATTTAGCACTTTGATTACAGCAATTTTTGACACAATCTCAAATGACTAGCCTTTACAATGATTATAAGACTAACTGACCCGACCCGTTTCACGCATACTTCGCTTGACCCTAACGCGATAAACACCTTTTTTCGCCTTTTTAAAGAATATCTTATTGGTCAATTTGTCGATCAGCAAATATTAATCTTTCCCTTTCTCCTTCTATTATCGTGCATAGCATACATATCTCCAACATGCAAAAATATACCAGTTTGTTCCACTTTTTATTTCGCTATATATCTCAATTGTTTGCTGTAAAACTTGTACAACGACGTTTTTCACACAATAACAAACCCTATGTTTTTTTGTTCATGTTTCACATGTTTTATCCATTACGTAACCAAACGCATCAGGTCAAATACGGCCTTGATTCTATCAAAATACATAGATAAACAAACTGTATGGTCCTTTTCGGTCTTAATCAGTATAAAAAGCTCTCGAGATCTCTTCAATCCTTGCCTCCAAACCTTACAACTAGCACATCAAACATGCTCTACAAATTTGTTGAAGACTGTGCCTGTTTCGCTCAACACACAGACAAAGTTCAATTACATAACAACAACTTACCCGAACTGTTTCGTAACTCCAGTAGTCACCTTAAACGCTCTCAGGCCGGCGCACGTAGTTCCCGTATCTTTTGGCTTGCCACTTCTCCTCTCCTTCACAGATTTCCGGATTTCACCCGAAGCTCGCCTGAAAATCACTCACTCACTCACTCAACCCGATGGCAGAGTGTGTTACTGGCATTAAGCCAGTAACCACAAAAATGCTCAAATGATAAGATAGCAGAAGAAAATAAAGAACTACGAAGAGAGAGAGGGGGAGGGAGGTGAGGGAGAAATACGTTTCCTTACTAGAAAAAAATATATTTCTCTTGGGATTTCATCTCTTGGACAGTTTGTATATTTTAGACATTCAAAATATATGTGCATTCAAATTCAAAATACTTTTTGGTCTTTTTGAGAGAAAACAAACTTTTGAGGGTGTGTGACTACTGTCTTGTCTTTGCAAATTTGTATTTTGATTTGTCTCTTGTCAGCTGAACCAGTCTTCACCAAGACAGCTTAAATAAGCGAGGGGGAATTTCATAATACTGCGCACGCCATGACAATTCCTGGTTGAGCTATTTTTAGTAACCGGATGCAGTTTAATTTTTGTCTTACCCTATTCCCGTGCATCGTATATTTGAACAAGTGGGATTTTAAAATACCTCGACCGAATTTATTCCAAATTCCATGACAAAAACCATATGATTTCCTATTGATAATATACATGAAAAACATATAGAAGGAAACACGTTTTTCTCTTCCAAATGAGCTCAGCTTGCATAACTTCTTAACATTCAAACACACACTGAGAAAGTACACAAGCTGAGGTAAACATGCCCAATTTAATAATCATAAATCTTGGCAATATAGAACTGCAAATCTTGGATCACGGGCAAAGATGCTTGCACGGATCAGGGGCATGTTAGGCTAAATCAAGGGTAACCTCTTTACCACCCTGCTGATCGTTGATCTCCAATCAATCACAAGCCCGAAAGGATAACAAATCTAAAGTCCGCAAATTCAAGGTTTTAGTGTTTTGTTGATAAAGTTTGAGTGATTCCGAGTTTCATTTGTGATCACAACAGCAATGACATTAAGCCTTTTTTAGATGATTTTTTTTTGTAATTTTGTAAATTCCTGACTGACATATTTAAATGATGGTGTCCCTGGTTTCTGACCTTTGGGAATTCACTGGAAGCAAGAGTGACCTTGGCAGTAACAGTACCAAGTGTCCCAATAAGACGTAAGTGTACCTCTTGTCTAATTTTCAATTATCATTAAATGAACAGATTGCATGTATTTGTACTAGCTGTGTTACATGGTTATAGCCACGACAGCCACAACAGCAACTCTGGACATTCCTGTCAGCAAATCAGTATCCACCATTACTTATCCACTATTGAATAATTCATCAGTCTTGTCTTGATCTGTAAAAAGGAAATGACCTGAGTTAGCATAATTTCTTTTATCCATTTCATTCATTCAGCACATTTCCAATTCTCTGTCTTTTGCTAGTGCTGCTGGCATTAATTGTTTATGCTGAACCTGCTGTATGCAAAATCTGTAGCTTCTGTAGCAAATTCTTCTTTAACTTTAAATGCCTTTTGCCTTTCCTCTACCAGCTCATTGTTTAATACTGCTACATCTGCCTCGGCCTTTTTTAGCTGACTGCATATTTCTTGGTATTTCTTCTTTGCTTTTTGCTTTTTCTTTTTCCTTCTCTAGCTCAACCTCAATATCTCCATCACTTTCCATGTGGGCATCTGTGTTGCTACTTCCTTCCTGACTTTCCATTTGTTTCCTCTTTAAACCCTGGTAGTTAATAAAAACTGTATTCTTCAATTTCCATTTGGAGTCAAGTGAAGTTTCATTTTTACTAGTATGCTCACTACTCTTTAGTCAAGCTAAGGTTTATAATGTTCTTCTAAGTCGTCAACTGTAAAATAACAACAACAATAAGACGGCTAAAAACTGACAAACAAATCTCAAAGAATTACATTAAAATATTGTAACCAGGAATCATATTACTCAAGTTTATTAACAGTATTATTTAACAATTTCAAATACCACAAACAGGGGCCTTTGCCTTCCACTTTCATTTTAACAATACCGCAGTGACTGCCTGAAATATTGTAATTTTTAGCTTTTGCTATTAAAAGTTTCAGAAATACATATCATGTAGAAATGGAAAAAAAAGCTGTTAAATTAAATGCAAAAATAACCAATAAATCAACTGTTTATGGACGTATTGCCTGCATTGCGGACTTGGCTGGTCAGCTTATACGTAAAAGCAAATATTCCTTTTCTTCTTTTGTATAGTTGGTTGGTTTGATTTTGCAGCATTGATTCATAACTATTTAAGAAACTGGGATGGCTGTAGAAGATTCCAATTCCAATGCATGAGTGATTAACTCGGCAATTAGAAAGGAAAAAACAAGTTACCAGTAAGTGCAGCATACTTATCAATGCTAGCCTGTTTGAACCTCCCCACACCGTGAAAGGGTGTCCATGATGGGATATGATTAGTCTTCATGAGGCTGCACTACAGCTTGTTTTTGTAAACTCAAGTAAAACAGTACAGTAACAAATGCTGAAATCTTTCTTTTTGAAATACATATAGTTATGGTATCAGGGTACCTCTAGCGACCAGTGTGCATTCAACTCTATATTGCGCCAAAACTTTTAGTCTTAATCCCCATTAAAGTATACATTTTTAGAAAGCTGAATAAAAGTAGAAACTATTTGTATTATTTTTATAGTAAAATAATTTTTTCCTTTTATGTTAGAGCGAATTATTCAAATTTTCACCGAAGTGTCTTTGCAGAGTTCCCGGCCAATCAATATTGATCAGAAAACAATGTTAACTATCTTTCTGAGATCATGAGATATCACTTGTCAAAACTGTGTCTCAGATTTTTGATTAGTTGCCCCGTTGTTCTGTTATACGTTCCTAAAGTTACACCGCCAAAATAGTTGTATCCGATACAAAACAAACGATAACTTTCGAATGGAGCAAAAAATCGAAAATCGGAGACAGGCTTTTAAAGAACAACTATTGAAGACGATCTCTGCCAAATTTCAGATGAATCCATCAAATTCCCTTTGACCGGGAACTCAAAATACACGGCTAATTGAACGTAAATTCACTTCTGAGAAAAACTCAAAAATGTGTTTTGGAACCAAGAAGCAGGTTTTTTGATACATGGGGATTATAACACCTCATAATCTTGCCCCATGACAGTTGACAGAAAGGTTGCAAAGTGCAGCTAGCATTGTATTATAACTAAAGTTGGTTGGCAAATGGGTGTAACTATATGTTCTCTTGATGCCATTTGGGAATTCAAGAAGGTACTGGTTGATGAAGCTTTTTGGATTGTCCTTCCAATACATAACTGGAGTTTCTTCATCACCAGCAATCACACTTCGGGAAGAAGATGGCCTTATCCCAAACAATTATTCCATAAATTAGAAATGGGTAAATCAGGGTATAGTATATAAATTAATGAGAATTGTTGAATTGAAATAATAACAAAGCTTAGAAAGAAGCCCAACACTTCTTTTTATTTTCTTTTTGGTAATGGTCAACTTATATTATGGTGATTTCCAACTTATATTTGAATCAATACAAATTCCTAGATATTTAATATAATTATCTTGTTGAATGATCTTATTATTGATTATTATTATTATTATTGATTTTTAACTCATGGATTGAAAAGTTTGGTGGCTATCATGAGTACTTTTATGGAGTAATTTATTTTATTCATAGGGACATTTGGTTCATAGAGAAACTTCTTTCATAATTTGTACATGTTCAATAGCTTTGGTAAGCATACAGCCATAAATTAACAATATGTATAAAAATATAACCTTTTCAAACGTTAAATTGCTCAGTAGCTCAAGAGGTTCGTAGCTGGCTGCGGGCCCAAAGGTACCCTGTTTGAATCACGGCAGACCGGTTTCTTTTTTATTCTTTTTTTTTCTTTTTCTTTTGCTTCATTATCTTTTTTTTGTTCTTTCATACTCAAGTCAATTATTTTTCGCTAAAGAAATTACATTAGCTGATATTATTAATAATTATCCAAATGACTCTTTCAAAATTCTTTACAGATGGGCCCAATCTTAATTTTTAAATTTGTGAGAGCAATGATTTATCATTCAGAAAAATATATATTGTTTTAATTGATTTATATTTTTGCCTTCAAATAAAAAACTCATTATTTAACTAAAATTTATTTTTGGGCTTCCTGTGATCGTTGTTATCGGTCAATCTCAGGGAGTCAATCCACGAGTTACTTCGCCATTGGCGGGTTGATTCTATATTCAGAGAGATAGATTATTAGCACAGAGCCAAGTATGAACCTTAGCTATATCACAATTAATGTTGGATTCAAGCACATCTAAATCTTTGTGTTCATATAAAAGATTGGCATCATCAGCAAACAAATTAAATTCAAAAAGATCAGAACACAAATGGAAATCGTTTACATAAAGCAAAAAGAGCAAAGGGCCAAGAAGAAAGCCTTGTGGAACCACACAGGAAATATCTTCTTGAGTAGAAGTGACATTATTCACAACAGTAGTTTGCTTACGATTATTAAGAAATTAAATAAACCAGTTCTCTCTGAGCCACTTCTCTCACTCCACTCACTGATCAACAGTATCAAAAGCTTTACTAAAACCAAGAAATATTCCACAAGAAAAATCATGTTCATCAATAGCTCAATGGATTTTGTCAACAATACTAAGGATGGCATTATCAGTAGGATGATTTTCTCTAAAGCCAAACTGTTTGTCAAAAAATATTTTATTGTTCTCTAGTAATTCCAGTAATCTATTGTAGATAAGCTTCTCCAGACGTTTATTAAATACAGAAAGCAGTAAAATTGGTCGATAATTATAGTATGAAAAGTAGTCTGATGAAGGATATCCCAACTTAATATTTAAGTGAGAAGATGTAACGATGATAGTGTTTATATTTCGGTTTAATGTTAAACCATTCTTAAAATAATATAAATTTACAAACATGTTTGGCTATTTATACCAAAAGGAGACAATAGATTAGAACAATACCAATTCTTCAGAAGGCTTAATTCCATTGTGTCAAGATTTTAATGAATAAAGATTCCAAAAATGAAAGCTAATTGAAGTGTGGATTCATCGCATTCTCTACCATTGTTACATCTTGTAACCTAAATATTAAGTCAAGATGTCCTTCAACGGACTACTTTTCATATTATATTCCCTAAACAGTCAGCTGGATAGGGATATTGGTCGATAATCGCAGGCTAGTGTGAGTGCCTTTTTATGGATTGGTATGATATTAGCTAGTTTGAACCACCCCAGCTGAAAAAGATGCATAAAACAGAATTTCTAAAGGTTTGGCTAAAACAGTTTTTAGTATTTTTAAAACAGGAATTGGGATACTAATGCATCCTGTTGCTTTTGCAATTTTAGATGAGATTTCTTTTTCAATTTCAGTTGAAGCAACAGGAAAATTGTAGAAATTATTACATAGTGAGGTCTTCTTATATTAAATAACTTCTATTATCCTATAACTATTACACATTAGCCAATCAGAGCTAAGCATTTTCTATGAATACAGAGCGGTATTTCATGGATTTGCTATGAATACAGAGCGGTATTTCATAAAATATATTAGCCAATCAGATTGCTCAAAATTTGAATTCAGCCAATGAAATTCAATATGTTTTGAATATATAATTAGCTGAGAAATGAGCGGGAAACCGCTAGCGCGTTTGCAAATAATATTGATGCATTTATAGAGGCACAAAAGAACCCAAGAACACAAAAGAACACTGAGGTGGACACTAAGAAGGTTTTGGACTTTATCATTTCACAAGCTCTGTACTGCAAAGAGAGTCCAACTGAAGCACTACAACCAGAACTCTTGAACATTCTTGTCAAACATTTTCTACTGGAAATTCGCAAATATGATGGATCTGAATACGAACCAAATACTCTAGCGTCTTACAGAAACTCCACTGGCCGATATTTGAGATGGAAAAACCAGGGTCCGTGCAGGTCCTTAAATCCTTGAAAAGTGCTTGAATTGAAAACTCATTTTCAAGGGCACTTGAAATTCCTTGAAAATTTGAAAATTTCGAAAAAGTCCTTGAAAACTCCTTGAAAAAGATCTATCACCAAGCGATCTCTGAATTATTCCGTTCGGCTGAAGTTTGATTCGGATTTGCCAGTAAAAAATGACAAATGGACTCCCTGTCCCAAATGGTGTCCTTATTTGGCAGTACTTTCTGGCGGGAACTAGCCAACACCTAAACGAGGCTTGCACACGCGTTTTCAAAAGCTTCTTCCTCGCACCAATCATATCGATCGTGAGATGTCAAAAGAAAGCAATTTGTTAGTCTATTCTAACAAAATAAGGTAAGTCCTCGTTGTGGCTTCTTTAGATTAAGATTTTTTTTACATTAAAGTAATGAAAACGGTCAAAGTCCTCCTCAGGTTGGAGAACCTAGCGTCAATGGCTGTAAGTTACTCAAATAATATAATACATTAATCAAGTTTATTGTCATAATTAACGTGAGGGGTGGTCGTTGCATTGCCCGTATATAAAACATAACGTGTACAAATATGCTTTTGTAAGCTTCTCATTGATGTTTTTTTCATTTAGCTATGTATATCTTGTGTTAAGCTATATCCCATATCTTTTGAGAATAGTGTAAGATTTTTTTCATTGACTCAAAATATTATTTGTTGTAAAATCAATAGGTTTGCTGGATTGTCCCAATGAAGTGATAATCACTATTCTTCAAAAACTTACAGTCAAGTGTATGATTGTCATGCACATGTAAAAGATCTATTTCTTATGCCATACTGCTATTCTATGGAGGAAATTTACGTTTGGCGGAAGAGACTGGTCACGTGTACTATACAGTGCACTCTATTCAAGGGATTTTTCAGAGACATGCCAAACATTTTAGGTAATTACATTTCTATGGAGAATTCCAAAGTCCACTTGCTGTACTTCAAACATCTCTATTTTTATAACAATCTCATTGATTGTACTAATCTTGTTGCAGTTCTAGATCTATCTTCAAACGCCCAAATTATAGATAACTAACCCTAACCCTAACCCTAAACTTTAGGGGTTGCTTGCCATATCATTACAGTTAGTGATAAATTTGAATCATATTAACTGATTTCGCGCACTTCATTTTGCAAATTTTCAAGGGAAATATTTAGCGACTCTGATGTTTTTGTGATTAATGGTTGCTCACGCGTCGTCAGTCACGCGATTTTTTTCAAATCACATTTTTGAAGAGAATCTTCCGAATAAATTCACATGTGATTCCGCTGAAATATGAAGTTATTTTTCATTACATTGAAAGTAAGACGTTTGTGGGGTATAAGAATGTACAATTAACATGATCTTGATGTTCCTTGAAAATTCAATTTTGGTCCTTGAAAAGTCCTTGAAAAGTCCTTAAATTTCGTTTTTGATACCCTGCACGGACCCTGAAAAACTACCCAAAGCTCATCGAGAAGTGCTCAGTCAAGCAAAGAGAAAACTGATAAAACGGCTTCGCTAAGATGGGTTGGGGGAAAAATTAACCAAACGCATGAAAATGTTTGACAGAGGATTTTTCCAATAGAAATATGCTGACGTCATGATCTCTTTAGTAAAGCATAATTTTTGGCTAAAATGTCTAATAGTTATAGGATAATATGGTTATTTGATGTTTTTTATGGAATACTGGTGAACATTTCACTCGAAATTTATGTTATTTTGTATACAACTCGCCTAAAGGCTCGTTGTATACTAATAACAAATTTCTTGTGAAATATTCACCCGTATTCCATAGAAAACCATCAAATAACCACTAAATATTTCAATTAAGTGCAGAAAATGATTTGAAACTTGATAAGCACTCAGTAATATCATAGTCACTGTGAAAATCATGAGGATTATAATATCAAAAATTTTGATCAAAGGGGATATTCAGATCAACATCTGAATTAACTAGATGAGGAATATTAGTAATTTCAGTAGTTATAGAAAGGATAAGTCATTCACTAGATTTAAAATTTCATTTGGTCTTTCAGATAGAACATGACAAAGTGGACAATTTGCAGTTGTTGTTCAACAGATTTTAAAGGCTATATACTTGTTAACAATTTTTATGACAGTATCAAAAGCTGCCAAGATAACATTCTACTCACAACATACAAACTTGATGTTCGACTGATTAGTTACTTTATATCAAAAATGTGTGATGTGAGTGGTAGTACATAATTACATGGATGTATTGCTTAAACTGCAATACTTACACTAGTGATGATCTTTATCTTTTGGAAAGAAATCTTTAGACAAGGGAGTTCAAACAGCTTGTTAACTAAGTGGTCTTCTGTTCAGGTTTTGTCTTCTTTGAAAGTGGGGGTGAGCTTGATCTCATCTTTTATCATAGCTTTAAAAGCTGTCAAGTTTGATTTCTGTTCACCATCTTTGAACAAGATGTGCACAAACCAATGGGCATTACAACTGGATCTCTTTTGTCTGCGGTTGCATGATTGACAGTGTACAATGTTTAAAGATGTATTTGGAGGTTCTGTCGTGTGAGAACACTTACAGCATGACAGATAACTGTGATATGACTGTTTACAACATGGGATCGGCTATCCATTGAGTTAGAGGTTGAGTTGAGATTGAGTTGAGTTTGAGTTGAGTTTGAGTTGAGTTTGAGTTTGCCAAAAATACTTTAGGTAAAGGATTATTGCTCATTTAATGACAAAATATCTACATAGGCCTAGGTGAAATATTTCTACAAGCCAGAGAAAAGGATTCTCGCATGGTGATGAAAGTGTGATTGTGACAACATGCCACTGTCACGCAACTTGAATAATAATTATTGAGAGCTGTATTATTTTTTTCTTCGTCTAGAGGTGTATTACGTCTGCATTTTATCGGCCTACCTTTTTCTGGTCGATAGTTAAAAATTTCCCCCCTGCAAGTTACCTTTTAGACTAGCTACCGAACTGATAGAGTACTTGTTGATCGGACGCGGATCAAATAACTAAACGTCCGGCTGTCTGGTAATAATTTTTCCATATATTTCTCTTTGAAATTTTTCTTTCAAAACTGTGCTAACTTTATCTGGAATGTTCATGGGTATCTAGAAAAGAAAATTAATTAGTGTAAGAAAATTCGAACATTGTCTTTTCGCCCTCGCCGACCCTGTACACTGCTGTACAAATTAAAGGAGTTACGAAGAGAGCCATGTGGCCAAGGGCTGACACTTTAATAGCAAATATTTAGTCACACTTGAATTTCGTAGTCTGTGATGTGGTAGCCAAAGGCATTTGAACTGTGAAATAAAATCAAACTAGTTACTAACAAATAGTAACTATTTAGCAACTAATAGACCACCTATTATAGGCACTCCGTTATCGATTTCAGACGATGTCTGGCGAGTAATAGAACTGAGAGATACTACGCTCGCCCAGTAGGCTCGACATCAACTATCTCAGCATGTTGCTGGCACACGTATAAATTCTAATTCACCTTCTCTCTTCGAGTAAGCTCGATCTTAAATAGATATCTTATATCTTGTATATTTCTTTATCAGGGATACTAAAGTTCGTTTTGACCCTTCTCTTCTTCTCTCTCTTCTTAGACTTCTTAGGGGCCGACCATTTAACTTTTGAGGGGGGGGAGGGTGATTTTGAAAAAAATTACCACTCATAATTGCCACTTATAAACTGCAAATGTTTTTTTTTCTATGTTCGTCGCCAGAAGAGGCCTTTCTTGCGCAATCGGTCACGTGTTAAAGCTCCTGATTGATTAAGAGCGCAAGAAACAATGCCCTTCATTCATCACCTTTGAGCGAGTGCGAACTCTTCGAAGGTCTTCGAAGTGAACGCCAGTCAGGAACTTTAGGAATGCAAGTTGGCGGACAGCCCAAAAAATAGCTTTCAGAGACAGGCTTTTCTAGCAGTGAGACAATAGAAAATGGAGCTTTTAACTCGAGATATACCTAGACACTTATAAGAGCTTCAGAATGGGCTGTTATTTTGAGCTCGATCTCCAATACTTTGACCAAATATCGAACTCTCAATGGAGTACTTGAAAACTGAAGCTCTCGCGACTTGGAGCAATTGCTTTGAGCTGGAAATCTACGAATTTCTTACCCTACATGTTGCTAAACGAACGCATATAGAGGCAAGTCAATTAAATTTTTCATTCAAGCATTCAAGATATCTTGAGAGGTTTTTGTAATGAAGTTTAACACACTGATTCTGGCCAGACAATTTATTTATATATTTTCATGGAACCAAGGCTCTATTTGACCTGATGCGTTTGGTCACGTAATAGATAAAACATCTGAAACATGAACGAAAAAATACACGATTTGTTATTGTGTCAAAAACGTCGGTGTAGAAGTCTTTACAGCAAACAATTGAGATATAGAGTGAAATAAAAAGTTGAATAAACTATATTTTTGCATGTTGGGACAAAGGCAAACACTAAGCTGCTGACAGACAAATTGACTAATCAGATATTCTTTAAAAAGGTCAAAAAAGGTCTATATTATGTAACGGTTAAGTGAAGAATGCGTGAAACGGCTCGGAGAAGAGTACAAATGGGGCCGGTCATTGAAGCCTCTCCTAAAAGGGGTTCCCAGGGCACGAGTGAACGCACGTGTGCGTCTAGTTACCAAATAAATTTCGAGCGCTTGGCATCCACTGCAGTAGAATGATAGTCTTTTCACTGTGACAAGTCACAGCCTTTCTTGCGTTGATTGGCTTTGTCCACTTGAGACAACTTCTTAAAAACCTCTTCTTGAAGAGAAGGCCTGATATAATCCGTGAATTGTTCATTCAGTACGTTTCTCAGGCAATTACTGGAGTACTGCCGATTAATACCCAGCTTTGGGTGTTTGGTGAGTGTGCAATGGCCTCATGACCCTGATGTTTTAAAGCTCTCAAGGTGGTCAAAAACATCAAAAGCTTCCTTTTTTTCCCTTGTTCTTGTTTGAGGAACCATCTTCAATTTTCTCCATTATTCTTGTCGTGAGTTCCCAGTTTCGTGCAGATAATTGGGACACTTTAAAGTAACGGAACAAAGTGCCACTTCCCCTCTGAAATAACAAATGAGTGTATGGTGAGTATTGTTGTTGGAGACACACCAATAAATCATTGTCATTCTTTTGATTGTCTTTTTACTAAAATAACTGATTGTGAAGAGTAAACTTTTGCTTTTTCTATTGCAAGAAAAAATAAGTTTTTGGTTTAAGCAAGAGGCTTTAGCCCACTGATGGGGTGGTTCAGATTTTTAACGAGCATCTCCAAAGATGTATACGATTCTTTATAAAGGTGGTGTTAGGATGTTAGGTGGTGTTAGGTGGTGTTAGGATTCCTTAGGAATATCCTGAGCAATCAAACAATTTCCATTTTTGTCTGCCTCAAATGCTAGCTTTGTCACCTGGAAATCTGACAGTTTCTTCTGGCTTAGGATGCTTGATTTCGTCTTTCAAAGCGATACTGAAAGGCTCTAGAAATCAATTATATACTTTCTGTGAAATAAACAGTGAAGCCAACGCATTTGTCATATTAGTTTTTTTGAAACTTACTATCATTTACAGATGATGTGTCAGGGTCCGTAGCCACTATGCCACTATCCTCTAAAGTGCTCTCTATGTAACTAGTTTCCATTTTAAGGAGGCTTCCTACAATTTTTCTAGTGCTCGACCGGTCAACTTGAAACGGCTATAGTTCTTACATGAAAGCACCTACAGTTATGATCTTTCCTCCACTTACTCCATAAAGACTGAAATTTTTATTGGTGGGTGTTTTGTTTACATCAGGATTACCATAGCGACGAAATGATGATGTCACTGTTTTAGATTCCAAGCGATTTTACACGTTTTTCAACCTAAACTTTTAAAATGACAAACAAGACGTTAATATTTAGGACTTTGCCTAGCAGCATACGAATTTTGGAGAAATTCGTATAGACAGATTTTGAATTATTTGAGGTGCAATTTTTTAACCCCAAAAATCACAATTTCTTGTCTTTGATTCAATAATTTTAAAAGCAAAGCAGCATGACAACTCTTTGCCGGACTGTCCAAATGTTGTTCAAATATCAGACTACTACTCTACAAAGTTGCACGTGAGAAAGTGCTTTGGATTTCCATCAGCATACGTCCATTTTGACATGAAATTGGGCAAAATTTTATCAATTTATACACAAGACGTTTAGTGCTCCTAAAGAAAAGTCTCTCGGTCAACTGTTTTCTCCCTTTGGTGAGTAGAATTTAAGTATATTTGCAATAAAACTGTCCAAGCGCCGATTCAATTGAAGCTTTTTAAGGTACTGAAATAAAATTTAGCGCAGCAAGATTCTAGGTTTAAGTTGTTGTTTTCATTCTCACATTCCTGCATGCAGGCATGCTTCAGTATGCTAATTTGAGGCAATGGTCACCATGGCGTGACACGCTACTTACTACTGCGCTTCCGTACGCATGCTCTAAGTTTGGAATGCGTTCCTGGCTTCGTTTTTTTTTTCGGTTTCGGGTTTTTTAACAACTTACCTTAAACGTTTCCATAATGAACACAGTAGTGAAATAGCGCGTCACGAATTAACATACTGAAGCATGCCTGCATGCAGGAATGTGGGAATGAAAACAACAACTTGAACCTAGAATCTTGCTGTGCTAAGTTACACCGAATATACTCAACTTTGAAATTTTATTTCAGTACCTTAAAAAGCTTCAATTGAATTGGCGCTTGGATAGTTTTTTGCAAATATACTAAAGTTCTACTCACCAAAGGGAGAAAACAGTTGACTGAGAGACTTTTCTTTAGGAGCACTAAACATCCTGTGTATAAATTTTGGTAAAATTTCTCCGAATTTCATGTCAAAATGGACGTATGCTGACGGAGATCCAAAGCACTTTCTCACGTGCAACTTCGTAGAGAAGTAGTCTGATATTTGAACTACATTTGGACAGTCAAAGAGTTGTCATGCTGCTTTGCTTTTAAAATTATTGAATCGAAGACTAGAAATTGTGATTTTTGGGGTTAAAAAATTGCGCCTCAAATAATTCAAAATCTGTCTATACGAATTTCTCCAAAATTCGTATGCTGCTAGACAAAGTCCTGAATATTAACGTCTTGTTTGTCATTTTAAAACTTTAGGTCGAAAAATGCGTAAAATTGCTTGGAACCTAAAACAGTGACGTCATCGTTTTCGTCGCTATTTCAGTCTTTATGGAGTAAGTGGACGAAAGGTCATAACTGTAGGTGCTTTCATGTAAGAACTATAGCCGTTTCAAGTTGACCGGGCGAGCACTAGAACAATTGTAGGAAGCCTCCTTAAAGTAGTCCAGTCACAACAACATGCAGAACAACAAATGACAAATGTAGGCTCTGTATGCAACAATTTCAGATGATTTCGATGTTTCCCTACAAAATACTGGCAATAAAGTTAAATATTCAAATAGTATTGATGAAGGCCAGTATTGGGACTGGTTTGATCACATGCTTTTCAAACCCTGTAGAAGGTAATCAAAGAGGTTGTTGTCAATGGCAGCAAGCCATCACCTAACACTGCATCAATATTTACATTTTGAAAGCTCAGATATCTTAATGTGCAAGAAACTCCGTTTTGCGCGATATTAAAATTCAACGTGAATATATTAGAGACTTGCAATTTCTTTCATATTTTGATATCCATGGACCCGTGACCTCAATAGAAGAATAGTGTTTTAACACATGGCTCATAACAAACCTCATTTCTGCATAAATTACATCACTATGACAGATTTTGCTATGGAGAAGCCAACTTACAGATGCAAATTGTTAGACGTTGAACTCGTGATCAAAATATTAATAATAATAATAAACTTAATTTATACACAGTGTCACATCATCTATTTACAAATAAATGCTCTTCCTGATAGTCGTCTAACATAAAAAATAATATAATATGTAATATATAATAATATACTCAACTATTCTGCACGGCATTGCAGACTCTGAACCAGAAAGCACATGAATCGAAGAAAATGTGTTTACTAGTGTAAATAAACTTGCTGGTTCACATGTTTTTAAGGCATTTATTTGTGTCAGTGAAATAGATGTAATTGGTTTGCAAGTACTGACATAACAAAGGGATTAAATACAATAACTTAAGATGAGATGAATCCGCTACACTTACTGACGACACTAAATTCTTTATCGTCCATATTTGGGTATTCTGTACTGACACTTGCAGTACTATAATCAGGGTTAGATCTGGAGGTGCTGTCGTGGTTACCGGCTCTCTGTTTATTAAAAAACACCTCAAAATCAGCTTAACTACTTAAATTGCCAGGACTGGCATCTCTACAAATCTCGCATATTTCATTATTGAGCTTGTTTACTTAGTTGATAGGGTATTTCTTGAGTAACTCCTGTGCATTGTACCTGAAACAAAGCAGTTGTGCTCAGCATCAATTTGCAAAATACATTCAGAATCAGGAGTCCTTTAAATGCGCTCCTTTCAGAACACAGTGTCACTTTGATTAGTTCCAGGTAGTCACTTATTTCCAAAATTTCATTATAGCTGAATGCTAAATTTCTGAGGCTTTTTGTTTGAAATCTCCAAGCTGACCTTTCTCCCAGACTCTTTGTTTGGTGCTAGTGGCTGTGCTTTGTTGTGAGTTCAGAAACTTGCTCGTATGATGCTAAATGAATATCCATTTTCCTTCATATAGCGCTCAATGGCACTTTGCATAATTCTGAGGGGATGTGGCTCATAATCTTTTCCCTCTCGTCTTATTACTTCTGCGTAGCTGTCAAGCTGTTCTGGTATCATTGTTTTGATGTTTTTGTTTTAAAATTGTGGCTCGTACACCAGGACTTGAAGACATTAAGGCACTATTTGGTCGAATGTCAAGTATTTTTATTCACAGCATCAGACTTGTGTTCTTCTATTTCCTTGGTTGAAATCACTGGAAATCTTGAATCATCTACTTTGTTTCTTTGGCCTTGAGTTTTTGCCATTTGTTCATTTGCCCTGAAATTGCTGGACTGGGGAGTGTGGGTAACTCCATCTTTGAAGCCAAGTCAGCGATATTTTGGTTAAAACTGATATCAAATGATGTAAAATCATCTAAAAGAAATTGTTCAGCTTCAAGGAGATCATTGTTGTCATTAAATATAAAATTTTGTCTCTCTCACAACTTTTCTTTCCTGCATTCTGATTTGCGAATAAGATTGAGTTTCAAAATCTGATTGGTTGTTCTATTTCAGTGTCTTAATGTGACTGGATAAAATAAGATGCGATTTAGAGTTTAAAAGATGCGATTGGTGCTTGAATCACACTTCTGAGAACCAATAAGATTGCAGGAATTGAAAGTCAAAATGGATATAATAAAGAATGTATGAGCTATGTTGATACAGAAGTTTCAAGAAATGTATTCCGCAAAGCAAAGCATGGGGTGTGCAAACCAGAATGTTTTCAGATGGTGATGCAGGAAAATGGGCTTTCAATGCCAAAAGATGCGGATGAGGCAAAATATCAATATATCCAGTTAGTTTGCCATATTGTAAGAACTATTAGAGCGTTTTCCCGTAACCTGCTTTTGAAATGCTAATGACTTTGTTATATGTTAATAAGCCTTGACTATGCTAATGTCGACAACGTCCATTATGTTTTGTTGAAACATATTTTATTCAACCATAACTTAAGTTTACATCTACGTTTGCATGCTTTGTGCAACGTTTTTGGCATAACCTACAAAATGTTTCATTGAAATCAAAGGTCTAGATACTTTTTAGTCTTAGAGACGTAAAAAAAGTCTGACTCTACGTTCAGCAAGAAAAGCAGTAAGCTCGACACAAATGGGCAAGAGCCTCCTTGGATGTCGCCAAATTTGTCCAACAGCATTATGTGTTTTCATCTCTTTAAAAACGTGTTCGATTTTTATTCGACGCCTTGCCAGGGCCCTGTTAAATCTCCTAGCCCGCCTTCTCTCTCCAGGTTGAAGAAGACGGACTTGGTTCGCACGCACTGGAGTAAGGAGTGGACCGCCGTCTGCATAGGCCCTGTCAGCTAAAAGGTTAGCTCCAGGTGGGAGGTCTAATGGACGTCCAGGTCCAATCGGTGTCAACATCCGATATGATGCCGCATCATGTGTTACACCCAAAAATCCTGCTTGCACAAATCTTAGATGTCCTTCATTGTCTATCACGAGTTGGGTATGCATGCAGTGGTAGTGGCGATGACCACTGATGTTCAGTTAGAGGATGATAAATTTCATGTGGGCTGGCATCAATGGCACCAACCGAATTTGGAAATTCTGTCCAGTTTCCCATGAGGTTCCTCCATTCCTGAACATTCAACCACCGGATCTGGTTTTGAAAGTACCTCCAAAGTTCTGGTAGCGTTTGATATATAATGCGTGTTACTGATGAAGGATTTATAAATTAAACGAGACTTACCTGTAAGTTGAAGTTTGATTGTAATTCTACCGAACCGCGGAGTCATAAGGGAGATTACGTGAGATTGCACGACTTGCTAGCTCAGCTCAATTTTCAAATTCGGATGGCCCCACAGATAATATTATCATTGGGTGGGAATGTGTACATTACATGTAACAGATGTTTACCAGGGAGGGCACGTAATCTCCCTTATGACTCCGCGGTTCGGTAGAATTACAATCAAACTTCACCTTACAGGTAAGTCTCGTTTAATTTTTAAATTCTACCTCACCACTACGTCATAGGTAGATCACGTGAGATTTCAAAGCAAATTGTGGACAGACAAACTATGCAATAGCAATAATTATAATAATAATAATAATAATATTTTATAGCACGTTTCAAAAGACTATATTTCCTCAGATAACGTCATGTTGAAATGTTATGTAACAACCATAAATTCAATCTCCATGATTTAAAACATTAGTGGCAAAGTCACTATTACTTTGGTTTACAATGGTTTTGTTATAATATGTACTAAATGTTGAGGTATTTGCCCAACCTCCTGCAGACAGGATTACATCCATAGGAGTGTCTTTTGCTTTTGCAGCACTAACAGAAGCTGCTCTAGTACTATATGCTGAAAAAATGCTTGTATCAATCCCAGATTTAATTAGGACAGTCTTAAGCCATCGGCTTATTGTGTCTCTAGAAACAGGTTTATAGGGCTTTGTAAAACTTATCAGTAACTGTGTCTGTTTATGGCAACGTAGAGGTTCTGTGACTTCCAGGTAAGTCTTCAAATAGTTATAAACACACAGTCGTTTGTCAGGAGCATAAGCTTTGAAGCTTAGATCCTGTAGATGCCTCCCTGGCTTGGTCTGCTTAACTTTGCAGGAAATTTTAAACTTGATAACAGAACTATGAACAGTCATGTGTTCAATGTCTAATAACTGAATAGTCTGAATCCTTTGACCAGACACTAGCATAAGTAACATTGTTAACTTCAGTGTCAGTTCCTTGAGAGTTAACTTTGACGCTGGACTCAATGTTTTCAAAAAATTTAACACAACTTTGACATCCCATATGCTTGTATACTTAGGCAGAGCAGGGCGAGTCTGGAACACCCCTTTTAAAAACCTTACAACTAGTGGGTGACTGCCCACACTGATGTTCCCAGGAAGTGTCACAATAGTTGATAATGCACTACGGGCAGAGTTCAGAGTGCTGTAGCTAGCACCTGTGTCATACAACTCTGTTAGAAACAGAAGCACTTCTGCTATAGGTGGAGAAAATACATCAACTTGTCTTCTATAACAGAACAATTGCCATTTCTGAAGGTGTCCTGCATACTGCTTCTGTGTGGACTCTCTCCATGATGCCATGATGACTTTAAGTGTATTTTCTGGAAGGCCTTGGGAGTGCAAGGATGTCCTGATAAGTGACATGCCAGAAGAACAAGTTTTGGGTAAAGAGGATGAGTCTTTTCCTTGTTGTACGGTAGACTGAGTGTATCCTTTTCTCTGGGTAATATCAGTGGTGCTGTCACAGCTAAACGCATAACCTTCGGGTACCAGGGTTGACTGGGCCAGTTTGGAATAATTACAATTCCCTCTGCTTGATCTTCCTCTAACTTCTGAACAACTCTGCCTAACAAGCTAAAGGGTGGAAAGGCATAAATTGTTTCAGTACTCCAATCTAAGGTGAATGCATCAACTGCATGGGCCCCAGGATCAGGCTTCCAGGACACATATTTATCAAGTTGGTGATTTATGCGTGAAGCAAAAATATCTAATTTTGGGGTGAACAATCTTGTTGTAATTTTTCTAAATATTTCCCTCTTGAGCATCCACTCAGTATTATCAAAAAACACACGTGAAGCTTTGTCAGCTGCCACATTCTGAATTCCTGGCAAATGAGCTGCACTTAACCAGACATTCTTAGTAATGCACCATTCCCAAATTTCACGGGAGAGGTTGTCACATAAAACAGAGTGACTACCGCCCATATTATTGATATAGGACACAGCCGTAGTATTATCAATCATAACTCGCACATGTTTATAGCCAGGCTTGGTACAAAAAATTTTGATGGCAAAAAATGCTGCTTGCATTTCCAGAAAATTTATATGATGCTGTGTCTCCCAGTGGGTCCACCTACCCCCAGTTGACACCCCATTACATACAGCTCCCCATCCTAGATGTGAAGCATCGGACTCTATAATTATGTCTGGGTTAGAATGACCAATAGTATTATTGGCAGAAGCAATATTGTCTTTCCACCAATTAAGCTCTAGTTTAGCTTTCCCTGATATTATAACTGGGGCATCAAAATCTCCCCTGGCATTCTGAAGAGCAATAGTTTTATCTCGTTCTAGACATCGGTAATGCAGGCGGCCATACATACAGCCTGGGAAAGCTGCAACCAATTTCCCTATTACTTGGGCCAGCTCCCTTATAGTTGGTTGCTGCATTGCAAGCAATTTTGCAATTAAGTCACACAGGGAGGATATCCTATTTTGAGTCAAGGTCACTGTCATTGTCTTTGAGTTAACAACAAACCCTAAAAACTTTAACTGTTGTGTTGGTAGCAAAACAGATTTATCAGGATGTACCATAAATCCTAGTCTAGTAAATAAATCAACTGTTGCTTCAATATTGTTTAAGCACTCTTCATAGCTATTGCCCTGAAGATAAGAATCATCAATATACGCTACAGACAAGAAACCTCTTGACCGAAGAGTGGAATAAACTGGTTTGAGCAGTTTAGTAAACAGCCGTGGAGCACAAGCCAGGCCATTTGGGAGACAAGTGAACTTATACAACTGGTTTTTCCATAAAAACTTCAAATATTTTTGATAATTATCATTGATTCTGACTGAATAGTATGCATCTTGTAAATCGATTGATGCCATATAACAGTCTTTCTTCATCATTTGGATCACTGACTGTAAGGACTCCATTTTAAAATGGTGGTAAGCTACATTCTTATTGAATTTCTTCAAATTCAAAATCAGTCTATACGATCCATCTTTTTTAGGTGTTACAAAAATGCTAGATAAAAATTCCCCTTCTTCATGTTCACTGGGGACTATGACACCTTTCTCAAGAAGTCTGCTGATTTCAGTCTCAATGAATTCAGATTCTCTACAAGACGTTTTAAGAGGTTTTGGTGCCCTTAATTGATAAGGGGGACCTGTGTTAAATTCAATTTTACAGCCATTAACAATATCAAGAATTTTAGCATCAGATGTTATAAACTTCCACTCATCAATAAAGCCATGAATTCTCCCGGCTTTAAATGGCATTGCTTGTGCTACAGGCTTAAATGAAGTACTACACACCTGCATGTCTATTTCTGGTTCTTTTCCCCCTCCTTTTTCTTGGAAGGGTAGTTGTTGAACTGTTTCTGGTTGTTCTGATATTTGTTGTTGTTGTTGTAGGTCTGGGTCCTCCACCCAGACCTCCCCTCGTTTTTTGAGGGATATGGTTTACGGTTATTGTTTTTTGAAGTATATTGTTTACGGCTATCATTAAGCAAGGTATTCCCGACCTTGTTGGTCGCAGTGATATCCTTTATTTTCTGGGGAAGGTCATCCCCAAACAAGTGGTCAGTGATTTCTACTTGCTCAGAGCATATTTGTCGATATGCTTTGTTCAGGTCGGGTTTAATAAAATCCCGGCGTCTATGGCTTAACTCACTGTTTGCGTGAGTTATTAAGGCAATGCTGTCAAACAAAGCCTTGATAGTTGGCTTATCTTTCTCGTCTGTAATTAGCTTATCAGTAAGCCCCACCAGAGCTGTTGTCGCTTTGACTAGCGTAGTCTGGATTTTTTGAAGCTTTAAATCTCTGCTTCGAGTTGGGGAACTAATTTTTGCCCAGATTTCCGTATTAACTTTAGGTGTAACCAGTTTTTCGCAATTTTGTGGTCGACTGTACTGGTTTAGTTTAACTTTCAACTTGTCATCGGCGATCTTTGACCTCGCCATTTTGTTTACAATCGATGCCAAGTTGGCTTTCACAGGAGGTGAAAACTTCTCCTCTAAGTCATATTCTTGGACAATATCACCAAGAAAGTCGTCTTCGTTCGATTCATTTGATTTTTCATCACTTTTCTCTGCTAAAATTGCGTCTATGTCGTTCTCGACATCAGAAATGCTTGGCTCAGTCACGTCGTGAGGAGCGCCTTTGTGTTTCTTTGGGCGGGAAGCAAGCCCGCCGTCCCGGATCTCAGAACTCGAATTTTCGCTATCTGAGTCCAAGGCTGGCCGTTTTGAACCGCATGGGGCTGATTTCAGCACTGATGCAAGTTCATTAAAGCCAAATTTCATGCTTTCAATGATACTTTCTTTCAAATCTGTCAAATCAGTGGTGCTGAGGTTAGTTGTTGACCCAGTTTTGGCGCCAACTTCTATAGATCCTTTTCCCAACAGTTTCGTACTAGCAGAGGTATCTTTTTTCCCGTCAAGTTGTTCGTTAGGTTCCTTGTGTGCTTCAGTCTTTGTTGACTTTTTCTTTCCGCCATTCTCTTTTGGTTTTGAGGCGCTTTGGCTCTGAGAGTTCATCTTTGCATCCGTTGAGTAGCTGAGCAAACAACGCATTGAGCTGGGCTAGCAAGCGGCGCAATCTCACGTGATCACCCAATGACGTAATGGTGAGGTAGAATCAATATCGAACCAGAGTGCTAGGCTTTCGACGTGAAGGTACTTTCTCAGCCACATCATCACAAGTAACACTTGGTTTGTTAAGCTGAGTTGATGCCATCGTAGTCTTAAGCGTGGCCGTCCATCTCGTGTAAGGCGGAGTAAAGATGGAGACACATCCGCCACAAGCTGAAGGAATGACTGCCGAGTTTCTCCTGTGTTGCGCCAGAATAACCACGGCTGTAACGAAATCATTGCAAAAACATCCCGTCCAGTAAAATTCGGTAGGAGATGCTGATTAAAGGGAAGTTTGTTGTACATACAAGGTGGTGGCAAAGCAGCAAACAATAGTAATACTGCCAACACGTTGAATAGAATCAATCTTATATCCTTGAAGTCCATGTCTAAGCTTTGTCTAAGCTGCATTTGCAATACTGAAAGGAAAACTAATTTACGTGTGAATTGCAAAAATTCCAAGGTGCATTTTTGTGACTGCGTTAATTTTTCGGTATTCTCAGAAGATGCGCTGAAATATGCATGAAAGCATTGAACAAAGGAATTGAATAACACTTCTGTTGCAAAAGACTAGCTCTCTTCGGTAAAGCTTTCCAAAAATGGCACAAAAGCCAGCTTCTCCAAGTACAACAGGTATAATATTCTCCTTATAATTCCAATGAAGTATATTAAATGCGCATACTCTTAACATTTGTCAATATTTTTCTCTTTTCATTTCCAAAAAGGCGCCAGTTGTGTTAGAAAGCGAGCTACTGTTGGCGAAAAGGAGAAAATCTTCGTTATGAAATGCTACAATGAATGTAACGGCGTTGAATGGGCTGATGTTTTAGTTCTTTGTAAGGAGAGAGTTATGAATGCAGGATTACCTGACCATGTGGTGCAACTTTATCTAGACAGCAACATGGATTCACGACTTATTTCAAGAATAAGAAATATCATGGCGAAATCTCTACGTTTGCCACAGCCTGTGCCTACTACATCCAAAGCAATAAATACCAATATGGATCAGAGCAAGATGAAGTGTGCTGAAAAGAAAACGCCCAGCGAGCGAAGACAGGAAGCAGTGAGAAACAAAATCAGCCAAAATTTTGTCACGCTTTCTGATGACAGTGACAGCGGATCTGAATCTACTGAAACCAAACTCAAAAAGAAGAGAAAAGTTGATTGTCATAAGATACTCAGGAAGCACACAAGAAACTTTGTGAGAGAGCCATGAAACTATGGATAAAGTCGATTGTCTTTTAGATAAGGTGCAAAAACAACTAGACAAGAACTACAAATGGAGCTCAGTAGAATGTAAACAAGCACGCATCATGCATCGCAGTAGTAGAAACTATCTACCAAAAAGGTAGCTATGGCTCTTAACTTTGTTTCAGTTGTGTAAAATGCAGTTTCAGTTTTTGCATGTCTCTGTACTCATATTTCGAGATAAATAAGAATGTTATTTATTCTAGCAACCGAGATAATTCAGTGTAGTAGTTTTAAAAATGTGTAAATCTAAGTTTACACATTTTTAAAACTACTACACTGAATTATTAGACATTTGGTCACACCAAAAATAAAAATATTTCACCGAAAATAAAAATATTTCAACACAAGTTGCAGAAAACAGTCTACTGGTTATTCCCATTTGATAACTTATTTTGCCGTGTTGATATTGGTCTATAGCATATAATAAACTCATTATCATACTAAAAGTTGGTTACAGGAAAACGTTCTATAAATGGAAAAATTCAGTTGAATGTTTCTGTATAATAGATCTACTTACAGGAATTGACAACAAAAATAATCACTTAGTGTGATGTCTCAGGGCTTTACTGACTTATTAATGATTATCAGGATCATGTTTCTCAAAAAATCACAAGAATGCTATTGAATCAGAATTTGAACAAGAACTCTTTATAACTCAAAATACATTTGTTGCTGTTGGAAAATAAGTCTCACTTGGGCTAGCTAAACAGTAATATTTTTTGTGTGAGTCCTGTATAATTTTGATGCTTTATTATGTCAGAGGGGAACAGTTGCTATAGGGAGTACTGTGTTGAAATATCCCAAATCTCCTGCATATCCTTTGAAAATCCCCGTTCCCCCCATTTTCCCCTCACTTCGCTTTGTTAGTTTCGACTTGCAACTTGCTTCCTGGTTTGAACACCATTCCATGCAAGTCGATGCAAGTTTTCAAGGAAAATCAGCTAGCTGAAGGACAAAGAGAAATATCAGTTTTGTTTTTGTTTGAAGTATTTGTAGGAGAGGAAGCAGAAACTTGGACAAAAAAATAAGAAAAACAACTGTTCAAATGATCCCAAATTTGCCTCGACTTGCAATCAAATTTGAGCACGTTCAAACTGCTAAAAACAAGCGAACATTGTTTTCAAGGATATTCATTTAATTTTCGACTAAAATCTGAAAATCTGACTTAATCTGAATATTGAAATATCACCGTAATAAAGGTCACTAGTGAGCTTGCAAGTCCATATCATTCACACGAGACCAAAGGGTTACAGTATATAAAAACCAAAGCAAATGCTTAAAAGATTTGTCCATAATCTTTAATATTATCTCAACTATTTCAAGTCTTTTACAAAATGGAACCTTGGCTAAAACTACAGGAAGTCCAATTTATTTGAAACAAAAACGTAAAAAAATCTTTAAAAGTTTAAATGGGAGCTCCACCTTTAGGTAATGCCTAATTTTGAAATTAAAACTTTAACCGTTTTGGTGTGTTGTAATACACAGTTCATTTAAATTATGCAGGCAAATTGCAACATTCTTTCGCATTTTCTATATACAACTGCCTGCTTTTCCATTCTAAATACCTCGTTGCTGTTATTTTGTGCTTTCTTGGATGTGTTCTTTCTGGGCTGATCTGAAATTTAGGAAATCGTAATTTAGTACATGTTTCCAAAAATGCCATTTTGGAACCTATTATGAACCTATTATCAAAGCGTTCCCAATGTTATATTTTTCTTATACAAGGACTGGAAATTTGTGCACTTTGTTTTCGTTCTCGTTGCCTACAGCCTGATATTTCATATGTTTTAGTTCCAGCAACTGACCTTGTGCTCTACTGGACTTTGGCACCAAAACTCCAAAAACGAGCTTATGTTCTTGCTTCAGGAAATGACAGAGAATATAGTGCCTCAATTTGGGTCCTTGTAACCCCAGCTCCAGGCCAGAAGTCTCCCATGCCTTTCTTGCCATGTATTGCTTTTGTAATGTTTTCTAGAGTTGCAGAACTGCCACATGTTGAAATAATGGATTTACATGAGCCCAAAATGTAACCGAAGGATCACAAAAGTTGAAATTTCAGTGCCTTTATTGTCAAATTTAAGGATTCTGATAGCCATTTTAGAACTTTTACGAAAGCTCGTAAATACAGTGAAAGAGTACATTTCTGATATTTGAAAACTTCATTTGAAAACTGTATTGTTGAATTTGGGCTTTATAAATATATTAAAAAAATGAATAATTATTTTAAGGAGTCATGGAAAGTTCTTAAGATGTGAAATTGTAAGACTATATGAAAGTCAACTAAATTGAAAATTTAAATACCTTTACAAAGCTTGAATTTCTAAATAAATATTATCTTTTTAAAGATGAAGTGCATTTCAGTGTATCTTTTTCCAGTTGAAAGAACAGCTATCTATACATTTATACATCAGCTAAAATCTAAAAACGATATTTATTTTTTGTCAGAGTTTTTATGAGTCATTTGCGATTAATTTTTGTTTGAATTTATCAATTACTTCCTAGAAAGTTAATTGTTTACTTGATGATTTTATGTTCAATATGAATATTCCATCTTCTAAAATTGCAATCATAAGACATGAAAAATAAAAACATCAAGAACAACAACAATATTCAATATGTTGATATCTTACATTTTATTCCCTCATACTTCTCAGAACAAAAAAGCATACAATAACTGAGCAGATTATTTTAAAAGTTTTGCATAACTGTAACAATGGCGTATTTATGTATAATAGGATAATATTTTACCAATTTTTCTTGATAACAGCATTCATAGGACTAATAGCAAGTCAAGCAGACTATTTAGCCTGTAAGAGTTTATGACAGTGAAGGTGCCCCTAGTGAGCAATCGCTTAAAGACAATCTATTGGCGTCAGTTGTATTTTTATGAACAGCCCATGATCTGCTCTGGTTTAGGCCTGTCCAACATCCCACTTCTATGTACTCTTGGAATCCTTTTCATACAAGCACATCTCGATAGCTTTGCTAAGTATTGCTCGTCTAAGGCCCTTTTACCTTCCCTGAGCTCTCTTCTTTCCCAAGCTAGTGGCTTCACAAAGAATATCATTCTTCTTGCTGAGATCATCTTGCTGTTTTCTTTCTTTCTTTCTTTCTTAGGAAATGTACTCGGTTGTGCTGAGCAAGTGTCTCATTTCGCACATTTCTCTGTTGGTTCTTCTGGCCAGTCCATGTGGTCAATGGCACTAGCTCAGTTGGCTTGTTTCTGTAGTAAGAAAAAAGACACAGAGAATCTGATACCTAAATGATTTTGTCTTTTACCACCTTGTGCAAAACTACACTTCCTGCCAAACTAACGATTGGGATTTTGGTCAATAGGCTACCAAAAATCTAGACAGAGGCGGAGTTTCTATACAATGTTTGTACACTTTGCTGGCTTCCCAGTAGCCTATTGACCAAATCCCAATTGAGACTTTAGTCTGGCTGGACGTGTAATTATGCACACTGTGGTAAGTAAGGGTTAAAGAATGAAAACGAGTGTTCCATGGGATAAAGAGTCCCAGGGATTAGATAGTGCGCCCTTGTGGCCTTTTTTCTAATGTGAGGGACTCTATATCCCATTCTTCGAATATGATCACACTTAGGAGCGATTTACCCGCTTTTATTGTTAAATTGTCTAAGGGCTTTCTTTTGCACTGCTTTCTTTGGTCTGATACATTTTTTGCATTTTCCAAATGAAGAGGCTCATTTATGCCCTGTACTTCAGACTGGGCAGCTGGGGGCCGCTTTGGCTAAAGAACTCAACAGGCTTTTTTTACTGATATAAATTGTCACAATATATGAGATGGATACTAAATCTACTAGAGTGAAGAGCTTGATAATGACAAAAAGTGCCTATTTTACGTGCTATCAAGGCTGAAAACACAAGTTCAAGGTTTCGAGTGTCTAAAATTTCTCACAGTAAGTTTGAGTTTGTCATAATTCATCTTATAGTAAAGGCAAAAGAAGTATGCTTAGTACTTGCCAGTTAATTTCATAGGGAAGATCTTCAGAATTTGCTCCAACAAATTTGATGCATGTACGTATGTTGATATTAAAATATTATTTACAAGTATTACTGCCCTATTAGTTGTTGAATCAAATCTATGAAGACAAAATGATCAGAAAATAATGGTTATTAATAAAGCCTGACAACAATTGCACAGATTAGTAAGTTCATAGCTCACCTTCTTGCAACAGCGAAACCTTTAAAACCAAGCACTCATCTATTCATCACATCACATCACATCTTCCTTCCATAAGGGCTTTGTATACAGTTTTCACTGTGGCCAGAATATGCAAACAGCAAACTGTAGCTCAGTTATAAACTTATATCCATGAAAAAACTGTGCTTTAAACCACAGACTGTAGATATTCCATATCAGCAAGTCGCTGAAGACTCTGCGATAAACACTTACTTAACTTTTAAACACTTGAACTAATTTCACACTTACCTAGAAAACTGCAAAATATCGAAAATGGAAATACTTCGGAAATCCCTTGTTGCACTTATTACACAGAGTAAAGAGGAAAAAACAATAGATTGCATTGCAACATGAATGTTTTAATAATGCATAATGCTTGCATGTTTCATGCCTTAGATCTTTTCCATTGTGGTGCTCTCCACTCCATCCCAACTTTATGAATGCACCTTTTCCTCCAAGCTTTGTTGTCCTCTCTATGATAAATTTCTCTTCAAGCAGGATCACTTGCATTTTGGAATTTTTTCAACTATATATCAACCAGGGCCCGGTTGTTTGAAGGGCGATTAATGCTAATCCTGGGTTAAAATGAATGGTTTTCTTTAGAGTTAATCATGGGTTAACGCTAATCGTCCTTCGAACAACCGTCCCCTGCCTTGCACAACTATATGACCGTGTATCTGGGTTCTTCTATAATTATGATCTTGTTTTGGATTTGAGAAATTTATTGTAATACGTAGAACAACCATATTCAATAACGATAAGAATAACTCCAATGCAAGAAATAAGAAACCCCTTAAGAAACTACTTAAGTCTACAAAGTAAAGAAGTGTGTTGCGTAACTAGAGGGAGGCAGCAAATTTAATGGCAAGAGTTCATCTATGTTTTACAAACCATAATTTAAACTTAAGCTTAAGTTTTGGAGACTTGGAGATAACTACTTTGCGGCATTGCTTAATCTGTGTGCTTTTTAAAATTTTAAAATAATTTTTAATTTTTAATTTTAAAATATTTTTTAAAATATTGTTTAGCTCAGTAAAAGGGTTTTTGATACAGTGAAGTCATTCATTTGTTCTTGAAATTTACCAACTCTTAAGGTAATGGGCTCAACAAATTTTTCTATAAATCATTATGTACATTATTTTTGAGTTGGGAACATCAAATCAATAAAGAAAATGGAGGGTCACGGTGGTAGTTTTGGTGCTGTGATAACTCAAAAGGAGCAAAATCTTGCCTTTTCAAATGGAAACAACAGATTTCAGAGTCTGACCTGTAGTGTACGGTAAATGTTTGCAAATTTGCAAACTAAAGGCTTTCAGACATGCTCAAGTGGACAAAGTATCATGAAAAGTAATATGCCTTCACTTATTTGTACGTAAAGCTAAGTATTTGCAATTTAAAGATGAAAATCAGTCGTACTTACACGCGAATCAGACGTTCATTTCAACGATTTTTCGAGATTTTCTCAAAACCAACAAATTTTTTTACTTCTTTGATATGTTTTAGTTTTGATAAAAATACACTGAAAAAGCAAAAAAATTAGGTCTTGGTGCTAGATTTCAAGGCTTTGAATACTGCTATGTGGTGTTCGCCATATTGAAATATTTTAGAACACAGGAAGCCCAATCAAATTCAATATCAGCGCACGCGAGTGCAAAACATGCACAAATGTTATGCGCACGAATGTGCGAGGGCATTACCTTAAATGGTGTTTTATTGAATCTTACCATAGGAGATTGGTTTTTATTTCTTATCAGTTCTCCTGCTTCAATTTTGTTGTAATAAACTTTTCTTTTGTTAAGCTTAATTGCAATGTAAAGAAAGCAATTTTATTCATTTTTGGTAGTTATTCCATTTCTTGTTATATTTTTGTAAAATTGATTACAAAGAAAATGGGGAAAATAATCGAGCAACTTTCAATGTTTTTCAATAGCCAGTCAGAGCATTACTGGAAGGTGTTTTTTTGTAAACTCTACAGGCTTTGGCAGTGTCCACCTAAGAGCTAGAGCATTGCTTACATGCTGATAGTTACCAAATCATGATTTGTTTAAGCTGTGCTGTATCTTTTGAATTGAATTTGAATTTATATACTGTATGATTTACTAATTTGGTTTTATTTGTTATTTATAGAGCTTTATATTGCTTATATTAAACCCTGTCATGAATTCAAGGGTTTTCAGTCTAAATCTATTTATCAATTCATTTATTTATTTATTATGTAGTTGTAGTTGTAATATATTTAATTATTTGTCTCTTTCGTTATATATCTATTTATAAGAGTTAATTACTGAGAACCAATGCTTTTAGCCATATGTGGCCGGAGGGATGTATATGGGTAAAAGCCAAGGTTAAAGGGAAGGGAATTCACACAACAACAATCCCAAATGACCTTTAAAGATTTGATCATTCTTACACAGGAAACAAAAGCCAAATCCGTACTTGGGTCAAATATGGGGCTTCCCTGAGTTTAACCTTTAAATCCCTGGGAATCTGTTCTGTTTTTACAAGTTTGGGTATTACAGATTTTCCAAGTAAAATAGAACAGATTCCCAGGTTAGACCCATTGAAACCCAAGGAAATATTAAACAACTGCTTTTCAGTTCTATTCATGATAACAAACTTTATTATATCACTCAGTGATTTCTGGTTGATAGGTTTCCATGTAATTGTATAGAGGTTAAAGGTATTGAGTGCCATCATTAGGCATCACACTTTATATGTCAATCACAAAAAATGGTAGAGCTGTATAAATGGCATGCAGAAATACAGCATGTCAAATTTAGTGATCACTAAAGGTTTCAGGGAATTATCTTTAAAATTGAATCAAGCCTCCATTGGGCCTAAGAACTCGTGGATGGGCTTCTCAAGACACCTTCGACTGAATATCAATGTTAAAAGCTGTCGTCAGCATCATATGTTGCTCTTCAGATATATATGTCACTTGTTGTTAGCTTGTTGTCAAGCTCAATGGGGTTAGCAGTTTCAAATGTTTTCACAAAAAAACTAAATATGTCGACGCAACCCCTGTTAAGTTTGGTAATAAGTGACCGCTTAATAGAGGTCGGCC
The DNA here is from genome assembly GCA_029948255.1 of Telmatactis stephensoni. Lineage (NCBI taxonomy): Eukaryota > Metazoa > Cnidaria > Anthozoa > Actiniaria > Isophelliidae > Telmatactis > Telmatactis stephensoni. The sequence continues at coordinate 320,592 of JALIZF010001794.1, read as the reverse complement.
ACTTAATAATAATATTTAAGGTTAATCCTGGACTTTGAGTGACCACTAAGGGATGAACTGCATATACAGTGTAGAATGTGTTTTCCCAGTATTTTAATTATTAGTCACATAGTCAGCAATAAATTGAGGTTTTTACCTCGTGAATGTATTAGATGCTTGTCCCGATCTTGAACAGTTCCTGAACATGAACTGAGGCTGAGGCCAAGTCCGCCTCACCGAGGATGCGGCAAAATGAAATGGAGTAACTACTCCAGAGGATGAGGTGGACGAGTTATTGGGACTACTTCCACCACCTTGAACAACAGAGGTGCCATTTTGTGGTCCCAAGTTTGTTATAGAAAAAGTACCATCTTCCTCAGGAAGTATTGCTTCATTCGATCTATTAACTAGATAGATGTCTTGCATTGAGATCTGTGAATTGCTGTTGACAATTAACAAACCATGCCCACGGACAAAAATTGGACAGTATGTAGCAGATGTATATGGATGTAAGTAAGTAATATTTAAAAAACGAGCAGGAGTGTTTTATCGTGGATATAGACACGAGGCTCTAGGCCGATACATCAGCAGGGCCCATGGCTTGTTTTCTTTTGCAAAGTATTCATTTGACATGTGAAGGGAAGATCTGTCATTCCAAATAAAGGGTATGTGTAAGGTACTTCTCCACTCATGGTTGAAAACACTCACAGCAAGCTAGCAAGTACTCGAATAAACTGCAAGCTTGAAAGAAAGCTTGCTGCAAGAGAGATGAGTGGAGAAAGAACTCTAGTCTAAAGCTCACCTCAAACATCTGACTCTGCTTTCTGACATTTAAGTTTTCGATTTTTAAATTGAAGAACTTGGAATCACAGCTTACAGCATATATTGTCTCCATCGTTGCACTGTCACTAGATGTTTGGGTGGTTTCGTCGCAAACTAAGACCTGTTTTATATGTATCCAGCTTTTCTTATTAAAATAAGATTAAAGTGCCTTCAATTTTTTTACGATATCAGTAAAATGCTATTGTTTCATCAATGCCACATTTCCCTGACGGGTGGCATGGTTGGCGCTGGCCTTTCACTGCTGTGGAAATGAAGTGTCTTCCATGTACCAATGTTCCAATGACATGGACCTTCAGTTTCCAAGCTGTATCCAGTGATGCTGTATCCAGTGATTTGAACTGGTACTTGGAAAACAGCAACGCGATCTTATTTTCGTCCATACTGTCAATAGCTATGGAGAAGTACTGATGAGGTCTTTTGTTGCCCAAGTGCTCCCCTATCTCGGTAACACATTCATTCTTCCCTATTGACCAAGAAGAGCATTGATATACATTGATATCCTGATATATGCTTAATAAAAGGCACCTGAAAGGTGCATGTATCTACTGCAGAAGTGTTATAGAAATATTTTTGACAATGTGAAATGCACTGAAAAGAAAACATGAAGAATGATGAAAAATTTTATGGAGTTGGACAGGGCAGTTTGTTATTACCTCGACTGATGTCTTTAACTACGTTCGGAAAGTGATATTTTTAACAATGTTTAGTTACGTCCATCAATAGAGACAGCTTTCATAGACAGTGTCATAGGTTTTATAAAAGGATTTGCTAGTGTTTGTTTGGCCTTGCAATCAAGATCCACGTTTGAGCTCTTCGTACATACTAAAGGCCATTACATTTCCTTAATAGGAGCTGAAATATTATAGAATGAAGTGAGTTATTTGATGATAGTTTACATGCAGTCGTTGTAAACTTGTTTACTGTTGCTAAATGATAGAACATTAGCGAAAGGCTCAAACGCCGAAATCGAGACGAACACTTCAATATTGTATTACTTACCGGCCGGCTCAAAAACGACCTCAAAATTGAATAATATTTAAAAATTATCCATCAATGGGCATAAAAACATTGTTAAAAACATCACTTACCAAGTTAAGATTTCTGACTTGAATTTCTGTCAAACTTGTCAACAGTCGTCAGTCACATTGAACTTCGTGCTTGTCAGAAACCTGTCCGTGATTCCAAAAGACATTCGGTCGTCGATTCGTATGTCATTTTGCCTTTACTGGTTTGTTCCCGTGTATTTTCCGAAAATATTCCGACTTTTCTATATGTTAACACTTTCTTTTGTTAACAAGCATAGAACTTCGTGTCAGAACTCATACATGTTCTGGTGAATACCAATATACCATAATCTCATAATTTGAGTGAAGCATGAAGTATATCCATTTTCAACACGATGACATAGTATCTACTGCATTCTGCAGTAGATACAAAAATTAAGGTGTATGGAAGTTTTGACCAAAAGACGCGGCAACAGTATACACTAGACTAAAATACTCCTTTAATGGACACATATCTAACTTATTTTGGGTTAAATTTCGGATTTAATACCATTTAAGGAAACTTTAAGCATCCTTAAGTTTATATTTCTTTGCATTTACGGGTCTCTTAAATGTACAAGAATGCTGTCTTTATTGACATTTAATGAAACCCGTAAATATACATTATTATCATATTTTGAAAAATTTAATTAAATTAAATTTTATTCAAGTAAATGTGAACTTTAAGGTGTCTTAAACACTTGTTAAAACCTATCAAATTTCTGCTTTATGACATTTAAGGTATCAGAAAAGGAATAGTAAATTATTGATTTACACGATCTATATGTGTAATAACGCACTGGAGCAAACCATACATTGATGCCAGAGTTTAACTTTCGGTTTCATTGACAATTTTAGCTTTTATAATTGTGACTTCATATACAAGACAACCTTTATGGTATCACTGAATTCCTTTATTACAAAAAACCTTATAACGATCAACATAATACATGCAATTAACTGCAAATATACAGCTTTTGTTTTAAAATTAGTTGAATGTTTTAAAACAATTATCATACTTTTTGCTGCTTATCATTAAGCATATAAAAAGAGGTAATTCCCTAATTAGTCGAAGGAGAACTGGTTTTATTTTTGTTTCTCACTGCCCATTGCTGTTTGATGGATGTGGACGATCTGAAATGATTCCATTCCTTATTCGTTTGTGCCTTTTATACAAGGCTCTCTTTGTAAGTTTGCTTATATGGCATTGATCGAGGGAGCACTTAGCTTCTCTTAGTTCTTTTATTTCCCATGGAAGACTTTTCACAATCAAAACAGCACGTTTTATACCTTCGTCTGGACAGAAGAGAAAACCATCATTATTATTATCCATTCAATATTATTATCATAATCATCATCATTATTGTTATTTTATGTCGCGGCGATAATTAAAACGCATCGTGACAATGCATCTGCTTAGCTCACCTCACAAACAATCTGTGTAGACCCCTTGAACTAAGGAGTTCTTTCTTCATATTACAGCAGGTGTCGCACTTGCTAAAACTGTCTGCCTATGTAAATATTAAGCCAAAAAATAATTGATCGTCCATTTGCAGCACAACATGGAATTGAGAACTTGCTTACCTTCGGAATCTTTACAAGTTCAAGTTCAAGTTGAAGTTCTTTATTCACACACAGATAGTTTATATAGATATGTATTTAAGAGAAAATTATAAAATAAATTAAAGACGTTCGAGGGCATTGTTCACGCGCACTTTTACTGCGCAGGCTAGCGCGCGTGCTCAACAAAATCCAAGATGGCGGCCGCAAAACAATATTTTTTTCGATAATTTCTTTTTTTCTTTTTTGAAGAAAAAATGGTTCAAGTTTGTAGGAAAAATTAAAATAATGGAAATTCAAGGTTGAAAAAAATTATTTGGATTGAAAAAGCACAGAAAAAAGAAAGAAAAAAGACAAAAAAGGAACCCACGAAACCCAGTCTCCACTCGGTTTTCAATAATTATTAGTCACATAGTCAGCAATAAATTGAGGTTTTTACCTCGTGAATGTATTAGATGCTTGTCCCGATCTTGAACAGTTCCTGAACATGAACTGAGGCTGAGGCCAAGTCCGCCTCACCGAGGATGCGGCAAAATGAAATGGAGTAACTACTCCAGAGGATGAGGTGGACGAGTTATTGGGACTACTTCCACCACCTTGAACAACAGAGGTGCCATTTTGTGGTCCCAAGTTTGTTATAGAAAAAGTACCATCTTCCTCAGGAAGTATTGCTTCATTCGATCTATTAACTAGATAGATGTCTTGCATTGAGATCTGTGAATTGCTGTTGACAATTAACAAACCATGCCCACGGACAAAAATTGGACAGTATGTAGCAGATGTATATGGATGTAAGTAAGTAATATTTAAAAAACGAGCAGGAGTGTTTTATCGTGGATATAGACACGAGGCTCTAGGCCGATACATCAGCAGGGCCCATGGCTTGTTTTCTTTTGCAAAGTATTCATTTGACATGTGAAGGGAAGATCTGTCATTCCAAATAAAGGGTATGTGTAAGGTACTTCTCCACTCATGGTTGAAAACACTCACAGCAAGCTAGCAAGTACTCGAATAAACTGCAAGCTTGAAAGAAAGCTTGCTGCAAGAGAGATGAGTGGAGAAAGAACTCTAGTCTAAAGCTCACCTCAAACATCTGACTCTGCTTTCTGACATTTAAGTTTTCGATTTTTAAATTGAAGAACTTGGAATCACAGCTTACAGCATATATTGTCTCCATCGTTGCACTGTCACTAGATGTTTGGGTGGTTTCGTCGCAAACTAAGACCTGTTTTATATGTATCCAGCTTTTCTTATTAAAATAAGATTAAAGTGCCTTCAATTTTTTTACGATATCAGTAAAATGCTATTGTTTCATCAATGCCACATTTCCCTGACGGGTGGCATGGTTGGCGCTGGCCTTTCACTGCTGTGGAAATGAAGTGTCTTCCATGTACCAATGTTCCAATGACATGGACCTTCAGTTTCCAAGCTGTATCCAGTGATGCTGTATCCAGTGATTTGAACTGGTACTTGGAAAACAGCAACGCGATCTTATTTTCGTCCATACTGTCAATAGCTATGGAGAAGTACTGATGAGGTCTTTTGTTGCCCAAGTGCTCCCCTATCTCGGTAACACATTCATTCTTCCCTATTGACCAAGAAGAGCATTGATATACATTGATATCCTGATATATGCTTAATAAAAGGCACCTGAAAGGTGCATGTATCTACTGCAGAAGTGTTATAGAAATATTTTTGACAATGTGAAATGCACTGAAAAGAAAACATGAAGAATGATGAAAAATTTTATGGAGTTGGACAGGGCAGTTTGTTATTACCTCGACTGATGTCTTTAACTACGTTCGGAAAGTGATATTTTTAACAATGTTTAGTTACGTCCATCAATAGAGACAGCTTTCATAGACAGTGTCATAGGTTTTATAAAAGGATTTGCTAGTGTTTGTTTGGCCTTGCAATCAAGATCCACGTTTGAGCTCTTCGTACATACTAAAGGCCATTACATTTCCTTAATAGGAGCTGAAATATTATAGAATGAAGTGAGTTATTTGATGATAGTTTACATGCAGTCGTTGTAAACTTGTTTACTGTTGCTAAATGATAGAACATTAGCGAAAGGCTCAAACGCCGAAATCGAGACGAACACTTCAATATTGTATTACTTACCGGCCGGCTCAAAAACGACCTCAAAATTGAATAATATTTAAAAATTATCCATCAATGGGCATAAAAACATTGTTAAAAACATCACTTACCAAGTTAAGATTTCTGACTTGAATTTCTGTCAAACTTGTCAACAGTCGTCAGTCACATTGAACTTCGTGCTTGTCAGAAACCTGTCCGTGATTCCAAAAGACATTCGGTCGTCGATTCGTATGTCATTTTGCCTTTACTGGTTTGTTCCCGTGTATTTTCCGAAAATATTCCGACTTTTCTATATGTTAACACTTTCTTTTGTTAACAAGCATAGAACTTCGTGTCAGAACTCATACATGTTCTGGTGAATACCAATATACCATAATCTCATAATTTGAGTGAAGCATGAAGTATATCCATTTTCAACACGATGACATAGTATCTACTGCATTCTGCAGTAGATACAAAAATTAAGGTGTATGGAAGTTTTGACCAAAAGACGCGGCAACAGTATACACTAGACTAAAATACTCCTTTAATGGACACATATCTAACTTATTTTGGGTTAAATTTCGGATTTAATACCATTTAAGGAAACTTTAAGCATCCTTAAGTTTATATTTCTTTGCATTTACGGGTCTCTTAAATGTACAAGAATGCTGTCTTTATTGACATTTAATGAAACCCGTAAATATACATTATTATCATATTTTGAAAAATTTAATTAAATTAAATTTTATTCAAGTAAATGTGAACTTTAAGGTGTCTTAAACACTTGTTAAAACCTATCAAATTTCTGCTTTATGACATTTAAGGTATCAGAAAAGGAATAGTAAATTATTGATTTACACGATCTATATGTGTAATAACGCACTGGAGCAAACCATACATTGATGCCAGAGTTTAACTTTCGGTTTCATTGACAATTTTAGCTTTTATAATTGTGACTTCATATACAAGACAACCTTTATGGTATCACTGAATTCCTTTATTACAAAAAACCTTATAACGATCAACATAATACATGCAATTAACTGCAAATATACAGCTTTTGTTTTAAAATTAGTTGAATGTTTTAAAACAATTATCATACTTTTTGCTGCTTATCATTAAGCATATAAAAAGAGGTAATTCCCTAATTAGTCGAAGGAGAACTGGTTTTATTTTTGTTTCTCACTGCCCATTGCTGTTTGATGGATGTGGACGATCTGAAATGATTCCATTCCTTATTCGTTTGTGCCTTTTATACAAGGCTCTCTTTGTAAGTTTGCTTATATGGCATTGATCGAGGGAGCACTTAGCTTCTCTTAGTTCTTTTATTTCCCATGGAAGACTTTTCACAATCAAAACAGCACGTTTTATACCTTCGTCTGGACAGAAGAGAAAACCATCATTATTATTATCCATTCAATATTATTATCATAATCATCATCATTATTGTTATTTTATGTCGCGGCGATAATTAAAACGCATCGTGACAATGCATCTGCTTAGCTCACCTCACAAACAATCTGTGTAGACCCCTTGAACTAAGGAGTTCTTTCTTCATATTACAGCAGGTGTCGCACTTGCTAAAACTGTCTGCCTATGTAAATATTAAGCCAAAAAATAATTGATCGTCCATTTGCAGCACAACATGGAATTGAGAACTTGCTTACCTTCGGAATCTTTACAAGTTCAAGTTCAAGTTGAAGTTCTTTATTCACACACAGATAGTTTATATAGATATGTATTTAAGAGAAAATTATAAAATAAATTAAAGACGTTCGAGGGCATTGTTCATGCGCACTTTTACTGCGCAGGCTAGGGTGCGTGCTCAACAAAATCCAAGATGGCGGCCGCAAAACAATATTTTTTTCGATAATTTCTTTTTTTCTTTTTTGAAGAAAAAATGGTTCAAGTTTGTAGGAAAAATTAAAATAATGGAAATTCAAGGTTGAAAAAAATTATTTGGATTGAAAAAGCACAGAAAAAAGAAAGAAAAAAGACAAAAAAGGAACCCACGAAACCCAGTCTCCACTCGGTTTTCAATAATTATTAGTCACATAGTCAGCAATAAATTGAGGTTTTTACCTCGTGAATGTATTAGATGCTTGTCCCGATCTTGAACAGTTCCTGAACATGAACTGAGGCTGAGGCCAAGTCCGCCTCACCGAGGATGCGGCAAAATGAAATGGAGTAACTACTCCAGAGGATGAGGTGGACGAGTTATTGGGACTACTTCCACCACCTTGAACAACAGAGGTGCCATTTTGTGGTCCCAAGTTTGTTATAGAAAAAGTACCATCTTCCTCAGGAAGTATTGCTTCATTCGATCTATTAACTAGATAGATGTCTTGCATTGAGATCTGTGAATTGCTGTTGACAATTAACAAACCATGCCCACGGACAAAAATTGGACAGTATGTAGCAGATGTATATGGATGTAAGTAAGTAATATTTAAAAAACGAGCAGGAGTGTTTTATCGTGGATATAGACACGAGGCTCTAGGCCGATACATCAGCAGGGCCCATGGCTTGTTTTCTTTTGCAAAGTATTCATTTGACATGTGAAGGGAAGATCTGTCATTCCAAATAAAGGGTATGTGTAAGGTACTTCTCCACTCATGGTTGAAAACACTCACAGCAAGCTAGCAAGTACTCGAATAAACTGCAAGCTTGAAAGAAAGCTTGCTGCAAGAGAGATGAGTGGAGAAAGAACTCTAGTCTAAAGCTCACCTCAAACATCTGACTCTGCTTTCTGACATTTAAGTTTTCGATTTTTAAATTGAAGAACTTGGAATCACAGCTTACAGCATATATTGTCTCCATCGTTGCACTGTCACTAGATGTTTGGGTGGTTTCGTCGCAAACTAAGACCTGTTTTATATGTATCCAGCTTTTCTTATTAAAATAAGATTAAAGTGCCTTCAATTTTTTTACGATATCAGTAAAATGCTATTGTTTCATCAATGCCACATTTCCCTGACGGGTGGCATGGTTGGCGCTGGCCTTTCACTGCTGTGGAAATGAAGTGTCTTCCATGTACCAATGTTCCAATGACATGGACCTTCAGTTTCCAAGCTGTATCCAGTGATGCTGTATCCAGTGATTTGAACTGGTACTTGGAAAACAGCAACGCGATCTTATTTTCGTCCATACTGTCAATAGCTATGGAGAAGTACTGATGAGGTCTTTTGTTGCCCAAGTGCTCCCCTATCTCGGTAACACATTCATTCTTCCCTATTGACCAAGAAGAGCATTGATATACATTGATATCCTGATATATGCTTAATAAAAGGCACCTGAAAGGTGCATGTATCTACTGCAGAAGTGTTATAGAAATATTTTTGACAATGTGAAATGCACTGAAAAGAAAACATGAAGAATGATGAAAAATTTTATGGAGTTGGACAGGGCAGTTTGTTATTACCTCGACTGATGTCTTTAACTACGTTCGGAAAGTGATATTTTTAACAATGTTTAGTTACGTCCATCAATAGAGACAGCTTTCATAGACAGTGTCATAGGTTTTATAAAAGGATTTGCTAGTGTTTGTTTGGCCTTGCAATCAAGATCCACGTTTGAGCTCTTCGTACATACTAAAGGCCATTACATTTCCTTAATAGGAGCTGAAATATTATAGAATGAAGTGAGTTATTTGATGATAGTTTACATGCAGTCGTTGTAAACTTGTTTACTGTTGCTAAATGATAGAACATTAGCGAAAGGCTCAAACGCCGAAATCGAGACGAACACTTCAATATTGTATTACTTACCGGCCGGCTCAAAAACGACCTCAAAATTGAATAATATTTAAAAATTATCCATCAATGGGCATAAAAACATTGTTAAAAACATCACTTACCAAGTTAAGATTTCTGACTTGAATTTCTGTCAAACTTGTCAACAGTCGTCAGTCACATTGAACTTCGTGCTTGTCAGAAACCTGTCCGTGATTCCAAAAGACATTCGGTCGTCGATTCGTATGTCATTTTGCCTTTACTGGTTTGTTCCCGTGTATTTTCCGAAAATATTCCGACTTTTCTATATGTTAACACTTTCTTTTGTTAACAAGCATAGAACTTCGTGTCAGAACTCATACATGTTCTGGTGAATACCAATATACCATAATCTCATAATTTGAGTGAAGCATGAAGTATATCCATTTTCAACACGATGACATAGTATCTACTGCATTCTGCAGTAGATACAAAAATTAAGGTGTATGGAAGTTTTGACCAAAAGACGCGGCAACAGTATACACTAGACTAAAATACTCCTTTAATGGACACATATCTAACTTATTTTGGGTTAAATTTCGGATTTAATACCATTTAAGGAAACTTTAAGCATCCTTAAGTTTATATTTCTTTGCATTTACGGGTCTCTTAAATGTACAAGAATGCTGTCTTTATTGACATTTAATGAAACCCGTAAATATACATTATTATCATATTTTGAAAAATTTAATTAAATTAAATTTTATTCAAGTAAATGTGAACTTTAAGGTGTCTTAAACACTTGTTAAAACCTATCAAATTTCTGCTTTATGACATTTAAGGTATCAGAAAAGGAATAGTAAATTATTGATTTACACGATCTATATGTGTAATAACGCACTGGAGCAAACCATACATTGATGCCAGAGTTTAACTTTCGGTTTCATTGACAATTTTAGCTTTTATAATTGTGACTTCATATACAAGACAACCTTTATGGTATCACTGAATTCCTTTATTACAAAAAACCTTATAACGATCAACATAATACATGCAATTAACTGCAAATATACAGCTTTTGTTTTAAAATTAGTTGAATGTTTTAAAACAATTATCATACTTTTTGCTGCTTATCATTAAGCATATAAAAAGAGGTAATTCCCTAATTAGTCGAAGGAGAACTGGTTTTATTTTTGTTTCTCACTGCCCATTGCTGTTTGATGGATGTGGACGATCTGAAATGATTCCATTCCTTATTCGTTTGTGCCTTTTATACAAGGCTCTCTTTGTAAGTTTGCTTATATGGCATTGATCGAGGGAGCACTTAGCTTCTCTTAGTTCTTTTATTTCCCATGGAAGACTTTTCACAATCAAAACAGCACGTTTTATACCTTCGTCTGGACAGAAGAGAAAACCATCATTATTATTATCCATTCAATATTATTATCATAATCATCATCATTATTGTTATTTTATGTCGCGGCGATAATTAAAACGCATCGTGACAATGCATCTGCTTAGCTCACCTCACAAACAATCTGTGTAGACCCCTTGAACTAAGGAGTTCTTTCTTCATATTACAGCAGGTGTCGCACTTGCTAAAACTGTCTGCCTATGTAAATATTAAGCCAAAAAATAATTGATCGTCCATTTGCAGCACAACATGGAATTGAGAACTTGCTTACCTTCGGAATCTTTACAAGTTCAAGTTCAAGTTGAAGTTCTTTATTCACACACAGATAGTTTATATAGATATGTATTTAAGAGAAAATTATAAAATAAATTAAAGACGTTCGAGGGCATTGTTCACGCGCACTTTTACTGCGCAGGCTAGCGCGCGTGCTCAACAAAATCCAAGATGGCGGCCGCAAAACAATATTTTTTTCGATAATTTCTTTTTTTCTTTTTTGAAGAAAAAATGGTTAAAGTTTGTAGGAAAAATTAAAATAATGGAAATTCAAGGTTGAAAAAAATTATTTGGATTGAAAAAGCACAGAAAAAAGAAAGAAAAAAGACAAAAAAGGAACCCACGAAACCCAGTCTCCACTCGGTTTTCAAGATGGCGAGCGGATTGCCGGATTTTGACGTGAAAAGCGTGAAATATTTCAAAAACTAAGCCCGTTGCCCCCCTTTTTTGTTTTTGGAATGAAGCTATTGACATTCTCTACAATATATGTCGAAACAAAAAAAAACTGAACGTTGAGTTTTGAATGAGATCAAGTTTACCAAAAAAATCGAGATGTAAACGAGTTCGAAAATGACTGCAACGCGCCGATTTAAAAGCTCATAATTATCTCTGATAGTCTCTTTAAAGCACCAATTCATATCCAAAATGTCAAGCGACAATCCTCATTTCTGGAAAAGATGGCGTCTCGCATTGCATTTTGGGAAAATGTACCAAATTTAGTTGAAGACCAAAATGTAGACAAACATGGCGGCGAGCGACATTTTGCTGAAAGAAGCTGAGGTTTTTGGGGCAAAACTTAGTAAAGATATCGAAGTTTTGACAAAGGCTGAAGCAGTGAGATGGCTAAAATGCAGAGGCTGTCGGAATTTATCCAGACTTTCATTGAATGAGCTGAAAAGAAAGTAAGTTGTCCATCAGTCCTTATAAATTGTTGTCGATTTTACGATGACAAATTTATTGCTAGGAAATTATAAAAGTGAACTACTCCTGTATTTGTTTTTTTTATCTGCCCAGAATTCGTGTGTACATCAGAGAGGGCTGGGATCAGAAATTTCTAATTGATCCAGAAGGGAAAATATTGCAGAAGAAGCGAGACGAAGGAAAAAACCCAAACGAGAAAAGTTACGAAAAGTTCCTCGCCGGTGAAGAAGTACCAGCCAACTCTTGGACTTTGTGTATAGACAAAATACCGCCAATAACCCACTCAGTTGTGGAGAATTTCTTGAAAAAGATAAATGACAAAAGACACTTGACCGAGGGCTACGCCTTTTCCATGACAAAGAAGTTTGAAACCTCTGGAAAGGCAATGCGAGTCAACCTTGATCTCCCAGGAAACAAGTTTCTCCTTGAGGGTTACACTCGACCGGCGATGAAGCAAGCAAAAGGCATTTCTTCTGGCCAGGGTCTATACCTGTGCTCTGTCCTATTTGATAAACAGACTGGCGAGATCCTGGCTGCAACAGACCACTCTTGTCCTGCTGGAAAACGTGGGTTTTGCAAGCACATCGCAGCACTTGCATACAAGCTTGTGGAAGCAAAAATGTCTGGACAAACACACCTCCTGAAGCCACTCAGTTGCACAGAAATTAGACAACAGTGGGGAGTTCCCAGCCTAAAATCCAATCAAGATCCAGAAAAAGAGCTCATGAAAAGGGAACCACTTCAGAATATTACTTTCAAAAGACATGTCCTAAATTCTTCAGATCTGCATCCAGCTGTCAAAAGAAGAAAACTCCCTAATGAAGTCATATTCACATCAAGGCCAAGAGGAGAACCTCTCGTAGACCAGCAGCGTGTTAAGGTTAGTGGGGGTGGGCCTGGGGGGAGATGTGGCCTCTGTGGAGATATAGGGCATGAATATTTGCAGCATGCGATCATGCATGTTATTACTTATAGCAGTACTGTGTTTTGTAAGAATGTTTTCCATAGAACTGCTCCATTACAATGAGGACTCTATGTATAAAGATTTGTGCAGGCAGAATAAAAGCAAAATATGTTCATAGTATACAATCAATACTATCTTTAATTATTTCAGGAGTTCCAGGAAGATTTAAAAAGGTGTGTCCCTGTTCCTTTAGCAGCAAACTATCTCTCCCTACAGCTCAGTCAAAACAAAGAGAATGCTCATGTGCATGTAGTTGAGTCACCACAAGGGAGCCAAGCCGGGTTTAATCAGAGAATTGGCAAAGTGACCTCATCAAAAGCCCCTGGAATAATTGGTCTTTATGGTAAAAAGGAGTTCATCAACACCTGGGAGTGCATCTTGAAAAAAATGCCAGAGCCACCCAAGTACAATCGAAATTTTACCAGAGGAATTGTTTATGAGTCAACTGCAGCTGACTGTTTTGCAAACGAGGCTGGTGTTCAGTTAACAACACCTGGTTTCATCCCCCTTCCAAATTCACTGAGGTATGGCGCTTCACCTGACCGTCTATTCCCAGGAGACAAATGCAAAATACTAACTGATTTGAAGACTGGCAATGCTGTATCCCTTCCATCACAGTGTTTGCTAGAAATTAAGACCCGAGCGGAAGGCCAGACTGAACCTCTATCTGCTGTTACAGGATCCCACATCTGCCAAGTCAACCTGCAGTTGCAATGTATGGGTGCCACTGTGTGTATTCTTCAATCCTTTGTCCCTGAGACAAGGACCTCCAGATACTTTCTGATCAGAAAAGAAGAGCAATTTGTGGTTTGTTTTCTGAAAGTGTGTGATGCAATTTTTTCAAACACAACTATCACTGATACTTCAGTTTCTCTGGATAGTGAGTTTCCTGATTTTGAAAATTTGATCTGTGTAAGGCAGTGGGCAAACAGACTGGCAAAAGAATGTAATGAAGTTAGATTTTAATACAAAATTTTGCAACTTAAATTCTAATGCTGAAATTCAAACCAAATGGAAGTACTTTCATGCTGGGCTAGGGTTTTGGTAACCAGGGTTTTTCTCTTGGCAGGTGCGCATGAGGTGGATCAGACTAGGAAGTGGAACTATATGCTTGCTTTAAATGCCTTACTATCATCTCACATTTTGCTCAGCAGGGGAGGGAGGGGGTTTTCTGTAGTCATTTTACATATTTTATTGCTCGATCCATGGGAGGATTTTTTCTAACATTTTATAATTGCTTGGTGGGGGACTGTGGGTAAACAGAATAGACAGAATAAACTAGTTATATGCAATGGATATGTTGCAGAATATCTTTTTATACCATGCTATAGAAAATGCAAGAGGGATTTTAAAGAAATATTTGTAGGCTTAGATGCATGAATGTGGATTATGTAGTACTAAGCTGGAAATGTTGCATTTTCTCTAGGATGGTACAAAATAATGTACTGGTTAGACAGTATGAAGTAACAATGCAATATCTGTAGTTATTCATTAATAAATTAATTGAATTCATAAAAATAGCATATGCATATATAAACACATTTGTATTAAATAACTATTTATAAATATTTTTTTGATAATCTTTATGGTTTTAATTGATAAGTATATTTATTATGAGAACTGTACAAAGTTTGCAATATGAGCATATATATAGAGGATATTACATGGCCGCACGGAGATACTAATTTTATCTTCGAGTGTTCAATTGATATCTCACGAGTGAGCGCAGCAAACAAGTTAGATATCTAAATTGAACATGAGAAGATAAATTCCATATCTCCAAGCGTCCATGTATTTTTTCTGTTTATTATATAGATATCGATGAGACTTAAATAAGAAAAACAACTTAAAAATACTGCAACGTTGAAAAATACCGGTTACTATGCCAACATATCTGAAACAAATACTGGAAGAAGTAATGGAGACAAAGCAAGTAGACCTTTACCAGTGTTATGACCTTTGTACTCTGACCATGTAGCGCTTTGCTGTGTTACTTGAGAAGGCTTTTCGATGAAAAACTCTGTGCAGTCAATAATAAAATACACATCTTCATAGTCAGGCTTGAAACAGCTAGGTAGAGCAGTCTTCATAGTTTCCCGATCAGTGATAAAGGTTGTCTGACTCAAACAGTCAGCCATTCTATCAATCCATGTAGAGAATATTTCTGATACTGCAGTAGTTGAAATATTGAATCTGTCTGAAAGGTCTTGCTCTAGAAGCCCAAGTCTCAGTCTTGTCAAAGTCAGGAACAGCTCATCAATTTCACAAAGTTTGCGTGGCCTTCCCCTCGATACAACGTACGTTGGGTCCCGAGGTTTACTTTGATAGTTAAGCTTACTGTTGTAATTAAGCTGAAAACCTTTCCTTGGTTTGAAAAAGTTATACAAAGAGAGAAAGGCATTGTAATCCGGTAGTCCTGTGTAAAACCATATGTCCGAGTCCGAACTCTCAAATCTCTTTGCTCCAAACTTCTGTGCCTCCAACTGTTTTTCAAGTTCTGCAATTCTTTCTAGCAACTTATCAATTTGTTCCTGACAATTGCAGGTCTTCTCTGACTTTTCTGTCGGTTCCTCGTTTTGTAAAACCTCGCTTGTATCTTTAGACTGTCGTTCATTAGCTGTGTCCTCTTCAGTTGCTGTTTCCTCGACACAAATGACTTTGGTTCTGTCTCTGTCCTCAACACTCTCTGTCACTGTCAAAAAATTACTTTCCAGCAAATTTGAGATGTCTATC
Organism: Telmatactis stephensoni; assembly: GCA_029948255.1. Taxonomy (NCBI): domain Eukaryota; kingdom Metazoa; phylum Cnidaria; class Anthozoa; order Actiniaria; family Isophelliidae; genus Telmatactis; species Telmatactis stephensoni. The sequence goes on along the minus strand of JALIZF010001794.1, from coordinate 305,067 downwards.
GGCCAAACAATTTCACCAGTTCTTCTATCAATCCGAGGAAAAATGCCTGGAAGTAAAAAAAAGTAAAGTATTTTTTCAAGAAATGGATGTGGGGCACAGTTTCATGGTTAGTGCCGCTCTGTGTTCCGGGTTTATTCACCCATTCCAGAAAATCTTTCTTCCAATTTAAAAATGTTAAGTGAGGTACCCAAGTACGTATATCCACACTTTCCAACAAGTACTTATGCCTGATATGGTGTATGCGAATTCCCTTGACGAGGGCTAATTGCTTTCAAACCAGTCAGTCAGTCAGTCAACTTTATTTTGCTACAATGTCTCATCGATATTACAATTGCTCTTCCTGAGAGTTGTATAAGATCATAAAAATTAATTAATTGTCAAATATATGGATTAACTATGAAAAGAAAGGTTACTTATCATGATTATTCGTATTGTCTAAAAATTTCTTAAATTTATTCAAGGTACAGGCTTTACGATACTCAGCAGGGAGTTTATTCCATAAAACAGATCCGCCGTAGCAACAAGATCTCTTCCCTGCCTCAGAGTTAGGTCTGGGAACAAAGAGATTGGAACCAGAATTCCTTAAATTATGAAAATGTACATCATTTACAGAAGTAAAAATATTCTTCAAATAAGAAGGGAATAAATCTGTTTGTATTTTATACATATTTATGGCCATTTGTTTAAAGCGCCAATGTTTCCCACCCTAGCTCATTTAATAAATCCATTGATCGAGTATCAAAACTTGCTTGTTTAATAATTCTGGCAGCTCTGTTTTGTAGCCTTTGAAGACATTCAGATAATCCTTTATTAATTGGGGCCCAATATGAGCTACAATAATCAAAATATGGTAAAAAATTCAGGATCTATAAATGCAAAGTTGTGTTTCAAAGGGCATCATTACACCAAGACGTTTTAAGACAGCAAGACCAGCCAGAATCTTTTTAGAGATACCAATTACATGTGACGACCAAGTTAGATTCTGGTCAATTTGTAACCCTAAGTATCTATATTCAGTCTTCCTTTCTAAAGGAATATTGCCAACTTTAATATTGAAGTTACCAGATACTCGATCAAGTTTAGATTGATTTCCTATTAGCGTATATTTTGTTTTTTTTAACATTTAGAGTTAATTTATTTGCCCTAAGCCAAGTCTGATTTTTTTCCAGATCATGGTTCATTTGATTTTGTAGTATATCTTGATAGTCAGAGGAGGCTGTGAGGGTAGTATCATCAGCGTACAGCCTTGGCCTAGAGAAAATATTATTTTATGTAAGATCATTAATATAAATAATGAATAACAAAGGTCCTAATATGGACCCTTGTGGAATACCACAAGTTAGATTTACAAAGTCTGACATAACCCCATCAACCACAGTTTTCTGCTTTCGTGCAGCCAGGTAGGACTTAAATCACAATAGTGCTTCAAATGTAAATCCGTACAAAGAAAGCTTCTGTATAAGGATTGAATGATCCATAGTATCAAAAGCTTTCTTTAAGTCCAAAAATATGATTCCATTGAGTTTATTGTTATCCATATTGATAAGCCAATCATTTGTGGCTTCCAACAGTGCACTTTCAGTACTGTGCATAGGTCGGAAGCCTGATTGAGCTTCAGTCAAAATATTATGAGAATTCAAATAATTATAGACTTGGTTGAAAACAATTCTTTCAATTATTTTGCTCACTACAGGCAGCACTGAGATTGGTCTGTAGTTATTTGGATCAGACTTAGATTCGTCTTTATAAATTGGATAGACTTTGGCCTGCTTCCACTGCTCAGGAAATTTGGCAGTTGCAAATGAAAGATTGATAATATAGGCTAGCAAGGAAGCAATCACAGGTGCTGCATCTTTTAGGAGTCGAGATGGAATATTATCTAACCCTGTTGCTTTGTTGGTTGATAAAGAATTTAATAATTTCATAACCTCATTGGCTGTAGTAGGCTTTAGTTTAAATGTGTGCACGGTTGGAGTTATAAAGTCAGTAAACTTGAGCTGGACATCTGGAATTAACGATGCCAAGGATGGTCCTATATTAGAAAAATGATTATTCAGGATCTTTGCAATGTCCTCTGGAGTAGAATAATCATATCCATCCACCACAAGTCTATTAACTTCTATACTTTGTGCTGAAGTCCCAAGTAGTTTATTAATTCCTTCCCATGTCTTCTTAATGTCTTTGGTATGTTGTGAGAAATAAGTGTTATAGTACTCAATTTTTGCCCTTTTGATAGCATTATTGACTTTGTTATCAATGTGCTTATTAATTCGACCAATTAATCTGAGTTGGAGATTTAATAGCAATCTTTTTTTAATTTATCCCTTTTGAACATTGATGTTTTTAGGGAGCTTGTAATCCAAGGGCATGTTAAGCCCCTTACTCTCTTCTTTCTCATTGGGGCATGTTATTACTGACAAAAACATATTATACCATAACTCATAGGCTGTACTAGGTCTCTTTTATAGTATCTGTAAGTAAACACTTTAGGCTTTTGCTTAGGAGGAGAGATTTTCCTTACTGCATAAATCAATTGGTGATCACCAAAACCAATATTGTAGGTTCCCAGTAGAAGAGAACTTTTGAGAATTACTTGTGAAAAACAGGTCAATAGTTGATGATGAGTTTTGAGTGACTCGTGTTGGATGATTTATTATCTGATCTAATTGATATAGATTACAGATGTTTAGAAGCATGGTAGCTTTATGCTCCCATGTCACAATTCATATCGCCAATAATGTTTAATTCCATGTTAAAGTCCTCAAGTCTTCCTATTAATGATTATTCAATATTTCAATGTTAGTATTAGCTGGTCTATGCCAGGTCCCCACAATAAAAGGTTTATACTTTGGTTGGATCACCTGGATAGCAATAAACTCGAGATCATCATCAGGAAGATCTGAAAGCACTTTATGATTAATTGTACTTCTAATCAATAAAGCCAGCCCACCGCCAAATCGATTTCTATCCTTCCTTATAATTTCATATCCTGGGACAAGGACCTCCTCATTAGCAATAGTATGATCAAGACGTGTCTCATTTAATGCCAGGATATCAAATTGGTGATGGAGTAGATATATTCTTAGTTGATCAATATATTTATATAAACTTACTATATTTATTGCGGCTATTTTGAAGCCTTTAAGATGAGCTAGGTTTGGTGCTATGATGGGTCCTCCCTGCTGAGTTCAGTATCATGAGATCAAGAATCTAAAAAGTTGATAAAATTATTACAAATCTTAGATTTACCTGTATCATTTAAATGCAATCCACTATTATTAAGGTCTTTTACATTGATGTTATGATGACTAATAAGAGACCATCCTTGTTGATTACAGAACTTCCTTAGTTTCTTGTTTACTGCTTTCACTTGTTCAGGTTTGTCACTTCTAGTAGTAAGTTCAGAAATTATAATGGTTGCATCAGATTCAGATTCAATCTTACGAGCTACATCAACAATGTTCTCAGCTATGTGATGAGGTTCGACTGAGTCCTTGAGGTCATTTGTTCCCACATGTAGAATAATCTGCTGTGGGGCTCTCTCAATTGTAGGCATAATATGGTATTTCATATCAGACGTTGTAGCTCCAGAGAAATGCTTTACTACAACTCTTTTTTTGACCTTTCTTCCTAATTTCCATCCCTCAACATTCTTAATAATAGAGTCTCCGATAATAACAGTTGTTGGATTAGGCTTATTAGATTCACCAGATTTGGTCATCTTGCCAGATTTATTGGATTCATTGGATTTATTCTGCTGTTTATTTGTCTGATGAGCCTGATCTTTAGTGCACTTAGTTGGTTTGACGATTTCCTTACTTTGTTGGGTATTTATTTGATTAGTGGTCTGTTGATGGTTTTCTTGTCCATTTTTGCTTGATTTCCAAGACATGTTAACATTGGTGTTGGAGTCGGCACTGGTTGGGCTCTGATCATTACTCAAAAGGTGGATGGCAGTCAAAAGGCTTTTATTTTCATCAGCTAGAATTTTCGCTTCAGTATTGAGCTTCGAGTATTCAGGTTCCACAGACTCGATCCTCTTTTTGAGATAGTTATTCTCTTTGAGCAGTGAGTCGATTCTACTTTGATTTTCTATTAGCTTTTCATCTTCGAGTGCATTTCGTTTATAAAATTCATTGCAGAAATGTTCAACTTTGGATTCTATAAAGTTTACAAGTCTCTGCTTGAATTCAGTTTCATCGCATGACGTATTAGTTTCATGCTCTTCAATTTTGGCTTTCAACTCATTGTTCTCTGCTTGTGTTTGAGTAAGCTAGCGTTAGTGCTTTTAGACTCCAGGGATTTATTCATTTGCATACCCTCATCAACAAATCTCCGTAAAATTTCAAATTCTTTTCTAAGTTGATCATTTTCCATTTTCCAAGGTTCAACCCCATCTTGTCTAAACGATTCTTGTTCGTTGATCCCTTCATCGTCGATGTTTGAGGGAGAAGGGCTGCCCAAAATGTAAGATTTGTCAATCGTGAAATTCGCGCCAAAACAGGCCTCTTCTTCTTGGACATTTGCATTGAGAGCTGTCGAGGAATCAGTTTGTTCTTGATGGATCAAAGATTGTTCCATCATCTTCTCTTTTAGATCTTTTTGACAGGGTCCATTTATGAGAAGTTTACAAGTAGTCATGTACAGTCTTACGTACACCTGATCCTTGATTTTGTATGTTACAGCATTGTGTACTCGGTCATTACACCTTCTTGATCTTCGCCGATGTCCAGAAGGAAATTTACAAATGTCTTGAGTTCTTCTGGTGATCCTAACCATTTTAGTGAATCATTATCTTCATCGAATAATAGATTTGATAATTCAGCCATAATAGCAAATTGTAAAGAATTTTAGGTAAATTTCAGTTGAATCAGTTGAAGACAAATTCGAACTGATGGCAATACGAAAAAGTTCCCGGGCCCTCATTCTTTGAGACTCACTCAGCTTTAAGGAAAGACAGCGTTCTGAGCAACAGCTTGTATTACCAAGGGATTGTGGATCTTGGATGCCACTTCAGCCTTTAGGTATGAAGACAAGACAAAGAAATTGGGGAAGGTTACAGCCAAAATTGTTGTATCGCCACTAGCAAATTACAAATTTTGTTTTGATTTTGGGTTTTTCTGAAACGTCAATCATTTTGTGGGCGGAGCGTCTTCCAAATCAACCAATCACTGAACGAGTTCGTGAAAGCTCTGCCCCCAAAATGATTGACGGCTCAGAAAAACCCAAAATCAAAACAAAATTTGTAATTTGCTGGTCGCGCTGCAACGATTTTCGCTGTAAGTTAAAACTTATTCAAAAGTACCAACGACTTTGTTTAGTCATGCATAATGAGGCATCACACGTTTTTGGCCTCAGCAATATTTGCCTGTTTCGGACTGCTAAACGCATTTCAAGCTCCCGAACTTGGTCCAAGACCTTGACTAAGAACTCAAGCAAATAATTGGTGTAAATCTGTCCTTGAAAATAGCTCTAATGGAACTACAATTTGCAAAAATTCATCTCTCTCAATGTGGATTCATTAATTTGCATACGGCCTGTCTCTGTGGACTGCAATCATCACTGGCCTTTCTCTGGGAAACAATGCAAAACTATATTAAAGCATGTGGAACCACTGGTAAATACCAATCTTTTCCTTGAAGTAAATTCTAATTTTTTATTCATGTCCGACTGAATGGATTGCCATGCGCTGTAAAAACATGCCTTCAAAACCCAATCAACTTCTGGTTTTGCTATTAGCAAATTGACATGCTGTCCGCCGACAGCCGGGAAAATATCACAATTTGTTCCCATTCACGTGACACTCTCAAAACAATCAAACAAACATTGTTATATACCAGCTGTCAAAGTCCAATTTCCTTGTACTGTGATTAGGCGAGAGTGTCTCGTGAACGTGAACAAATTTTGATATTTTTACCGGCAACAGCTCTCAACAAAAAGGTGATTTTTTACAGCAATTTTCGAAATTATGCGAACTCATGCAATGAAAACGTCCGTTGGAATTTGGTTATTCACTTCCGTCAATCAAATTTAAAAATTAAAAATACGAAGATTTAACTTATACCAAAATCATATTTAGCTTTTACAAGTCGTTTAAAGATCATATCATGTAATATGGTATGTTCTTAGGGATCTTTATGAGTATTTTTGGGCTGTTTGTTTGAAGTGGGCGGAAGCGAAAAACCAAATTAGAATGCCACCAAATATGCTGTAAAAAACTTGAAGGAGAACCAATCATAGACTTTATCTAGCTCAGCATTAATTGTAATAGCTAAATTAGATAGACTATGATCATTAGGAAATAAGTTGGTGTCATCAGCACAAATATGGAATTTAAATAGCTTTGAAGAATGTGAAAATCAATAATGTAGAGAAGGAAAAGTAATGGCCCCAATACTGAACCCTGTGTTAAGGCCCTGTGTCAAGTTATTTCACACAACTCAGAGTCAATATTGTTTATAGATACAAACTGTTTTCTTTAAGCTAGTTAAGAGGAAAACCAATCATTAGCTGTACCAGTAAGTAGTGTATTGTGGTCAACAGTATCACAGGCCTTACTAAGATCTAAGAAGATACCACATGAGTATTGTTTATACTGGCAATGTTTTTTTGTTTGTTTGTTTGTTTTTAACAGCTTTATTGGGCAACAATAGAAAGCAAATACAATGTACAATGATAACAAAATAGACAATATCAATCAAGTTGTACACCCAATGAGGGAGGTACGAACGGGACTGTGGTCCCATGTGAGGTACTACCCTCAGGAATGTCTGACAAGTTGTATTATGTTTTGACAAGAATATTTCCTCATAACACTGAGGACATTGCCTTAACTTGTTGTGAAAATTAGCACCGACTCTAACTATGGTTTTGCATGATTTGGTAATCACACTGAAAATTTTGGCTTGGTGCTTTTTTGCATGTCGAATCTTGGGTATAAAGAGGTCGATCTTTTTACAGTGGTATCTCACAGGTAAATATCCAGAAACTTTCCCAGAAATAGTCACAAGGGTGCGTCTTGCTCTGATTAATCAGATAAGAAACAATCGCCGCAGGGTACGAAGACAAACACTGGACACCAGGTGAATTGGAGATCAGATTGGGGATGTGTATTGGTGTGAATGGGGTGAGAAAAGAGTGCGGTGTTTTGAGTTGGAGACAGTCAAGTTGATAGGCAAAGAAGAATGGGGGAGAAATGAACGAATGCAGGATATGCATTACAAAGTGAATAAAGGAGAGTGTGGTTATGAAATGATGTCTCGTTTGTATGGAATGTCGTATCGTGTGGGTGGTATTTAATGTGGGGGAGCGATTTTATCAGATGCTGGAGTTGACGTTTGAGGACATGAATGATTTAAAAATTAGACCATCAATTTGGAGGAATCAGAGATGCTGTGTGATGTATAAATGAGAAAAACGCAAAAGTAGTGTAAAGATGAGTTTGGAAGTGATGGGAGCTTGTTGGTTAAAAATAGAAGAATGTTTGTGTCACTTGCTGTAAAGAAAGTCAAAGACAAGAATGGGGGGATGTACGTGGCTTGTGGGTTGAGTCCCAAAGTCAAAGAAAGATTGGGCGACAGCACTCTTTGACCATGTTCGTTGTTTTGCCGCGAAGACGATTGGATTTTAGAAAGGATTTTCCTTGTTGCTTGCATTTCTTAAAATGTCGTTTTCGTTTAAATAAGAACACAGGGATGTTTTACAACTGTCCATTACAACCATTTGATGTGGATGAGCCATGTGCGTTTTTTGAATTTGTGTTTCATAAAGCCATGTCATCGGAGGAAGATACAAACAAGTATGGGAAGAAAAGGAGTTGGGAAGAGATGGAAGCGCAGCGAGCATTGATAAAAGAAAAGATGGACAAAAAGAAAAAAAGACTCATTGAACTGTTAATGATTTTTATTAAATGTAAAAAAAATAAGTTCCATTTTTTGTAAAGGTTATATATGTTAAGTTCTTAAAGTTTTTGGTTTGAAAAAAGAAATGTTTCATGCTGTTTTTACAATAGGTTTTAAAAGGTTCTTTCGCACTTTTTTCAGTCTTTGATCTTGTTGGATTTGAATTCTTAGTGGCTGATGTTTCCGTTTGGTTTGCAGTAATGGTGGTCTGTTAGGTGTGGGTGTAGTCCAGTCCCAGACTCTCTTTCTTGCCGCTCCAGGACTCGCGGAGAAAGAGAGTCCAGTATAACTTGCATGCGCATGTCAGCTTAGTGACCACGCGATCACCACATTCATGTGGTGATCGCGTGGTTACAAATCCTAAAGTCATCTAATGATTCAAGATGGCTGAAGAAGAAAGTGTTTTGTATACACGATATCAGTCTCATTTCGGAAAGCTATTTGTTGATTCAGTGAGCTATGCACTTGGAAAAACCAACTATAATCTTTTACCAAAGTTTGAGCAGTTACAGGCCATTTACGGATAGACAGTTGTGAAAGACGTATTTGTGAATTTTTCGATACGCATCACTACCACTGCTACCAAACACTGACATTTGCATATTGCAAGCTCGCAAAATACTAATTAATCAATTGATTGGCTCATTTTGCACATGCGCATGCAAGTTATACTGGACTCTTTCTCCGCGAGTCCTGGAGCGGCAAGAAAGAGAGTCTGGGACTGGACTAGGTGTGGGTGGTGGTGGAGGAGTGCTTTGATGGTGATAACAAGGAGAAGGCTCTGGTGATCCAGGAGGACTGTAGTATTCTTGGTTCCAGTCTTGGCGGTAAAGGTCCTACTCATCATCATCAGATTCGTCACTGTCTTCCCAAATTGTTCTCATTGGTCTGGGCAATGGTGGCAATGTGGGTCTGTAGTTGCTGGGTCTAGATTTTTCTTTATTATTATTGGAGTTTTGAGGCTTGACTTCCATGCAATTGCATGTGTGGAAGAAGCATTTTCATCTCATAATGGTGATTACCTCATCATCTTGATCATCTTTAGTCCGGTTGATTAACTTCCACTTTTCATTCAGTCATTACTAAAAAAAAAGGTGAAAAAAAATTTTAATTAATTTAAAAATAGGAGGATGATAATATGAAAATTTTGCACTTACTTGTGGTTAACCTTTTATCTGTGTATGGGTAAGTTCCAAAGTAAGATTTTGATTAGTATTACTAGCTAAATAAGTTGAATGAGGATTTGAATGTTAAATACAAGGAATTCAATCATGTGTACTTCTGAAAAGTTGAGCTCCAACTGGTGATGATGATAGAAGGAGCAGGACTTTTAATGGGACTTTATCCCAACACGTTTGGTTTTTTGTGTACACGATGTGTAGCATTGGTAATGGTTCACTGGGGATGGGGTGCCATGAAGTGTTTTGCCTACAAAGCAAGGAGGGCATGCTTTAGAGTTGGTACTGGGCTTGAATTGCAATTGTACACAATCAAAGGTGATTGAAGTTTAAATGTATTTAAGAATAAATATAAATCGTATTTAGTGACTGCTTCCTCGATGTTTTTGTACAATGGTAGGCTGATGGTTGGATGAGAGGCTCGATCTTTTCAGATGAATGGCACCATCTCCCAACCAGTGACCGTTTCTTGATGTTTTTGTAGAATGGTAGGCTGGTGGTTGGATCAGATGCTTGATCTTTTCAGACGAATGGCACCATCTCCCAACCAGTGACCGTTTCCTTGATGTTTTTGTAGAATGGCAGGCTGGTGGTTGGATGAGATGCTTGATCTTTTCAGACGAATGGCACCATCTCCAACCATTGACTGTTTCCTTGATGTTTTTGTACAATGGCAAGCTGGTGGTTGGATCAGATGCTTGATCTTTTCAGACGAATGGCACCATCTCCCAACCAGTGACTGTTTCCTTGATGTTCTTGTAGAATGGCAGGCTGGTGGTTGGATCAGATGCTCCATCTTTGGAGGAATGGCACCATCCCCCAACCAGCAGGCACAAGTAACTGGCGTGGGTCTTGATAAAGCACAATAGCTTGACATGTCACATTGATCATGTTGTCGCTCTGTTTATGTGTGCGTTGATCTGCTGGTATTCTTGCCCACAATCCCACGAGGTACAACATACATGGCATGGCTTGAGAAGTAGAATGTGACGTGCATTGATGTACAGCCGTGAGGTAGAAAAGGTGATTCAGAAATGTGTAATTTCACTCTACTGACATGTTGATTATAATAGTAACACTAAACTAAAAGAAACAGTACACACACAGATATTAGGAAAAAAAGAAAGAAAGAACAAATGAACGAACGAATGAACGAAAGGAATAGGGAAGAAGAAAACACAAGGAAGGAACAAAAAAAGAACCAAAAAAAGGAAAGGAGGAACAAAAATAAGAAATCTCTCTCGTAAACGACCATCTCCCGTTAGCGACCACCCTTTCAATTTCCCGTTTTGTTTCCCATATAAACTAAATAACAAATCTCTCTTGTAAACAACCATTTCCCATTAGTTGTTTCCCATATAAACTAAATAACAAATCTCTCTCGTAAGCGACCATCTCCCATTAGCAACCACCCTTTCAATTTACCATTTTGTTTCCTAAACTCTATAACAAATTGTTTTTCCTCTCTTGTAAGCAGCCACCCCAGAGTCACCAAGTCCACTAATGATAACAAATCCTTACTAATAATTACAACAGTTGAAACTAATACATTTGTCCATCTCTTCTTAGATAAAGTAATCAAGTTATTTTAATAATTGTTTCTGAAGTTTTCTTGTTTCCATAAAACAAGGCATTCTACATGGACATGTGTCCGGATGCGTTCCATATTATGTATGGTTTGGGCTTTCTGTGTTGGGTTTTTGTAAACCACCTCAGGAAAGCGACCACTTATATTCCTACCTGATTTTTATATTATCGATATTTAAAATGGAAAATATCCTGTTACAGCACGAGCGCCAAAAAATATCTCCAACTAAAATAATACACTGAGGTATATTTGAATTCTGGACCAGTTTCTGATCGGTACGGCTACGTTTACATGGGGTCCCTACACGAATAAGTCATCAGGCTGAACTTATTACAGCATTCTCATAGAATAGGGCAAAGATTTGTATGGACTAAGGCATAACTTCGCACCGGACTGTCAGACTTCATCCCAGTCTCTTGTAATCTCACCCTCATCTAGTAAAGACCCATAAAGAATAGCTACTGTACCTTGGCGACTTTCTATTCTCTCTGATTGACCAAACCTTTCAAAGTATTCGTCATGGACTGTAAGTTCGGATCCATTACAAAAAAAGGTAGATTTTCACTTTTATTCTGGTATATACCATACACACGTGTTACTAGCTCAGTGAAACCGTGCAAAGAGGCAGTATCGTATTTCTTGCTAATCCAAGCCCTTGCGATCATGTTACAATGTTTGACAATATTGCTCCACATGCATACTCTGGATACATTTTCGTATTGACTTCAAAAAATTAGTGTTTTTCAGTCCGATAAATGGCAAGATCACATAAATCCATCTTGTTTTACGAGAATGAGATCAGTATAAACTATGAAAAATGGTGCTTATTTTTAAATGTTACCCTATTTACGTGAGAAGTAAGAATTACCCTTGAGCAGTTACGGTATAGTTAATAGCAGGATAAAAAAGACATTTTTTGCTAATTTTTTTATAGTCCATTGCTTTATTACAGCAATATTAAAGTATATATCTGACTGACTTCATTTAGACATTCGATACTTTGTGGCGGTGATTGTATGCAACACGAAGCTCAACTTTCAACATGACAAACATGTAAATGATTTGGCAATGCCGAACATCAATGTTGGTGCTTGAAGTTGAATGTTGGCTCATGAAGTTGAATGTTGAGGGCTAAACATTGATGTTGTCGCGTGAAGTTGAATGTTGATCCAGAAGGTTTTGAAAGTTGAGAGCTGAACATTAATGTTGGTGCTTGAAGTTGAATGTTGGCTCGTAAAGTTCAAAGTTGAGAGCTAAACTTCAATGTTGTCGTGTAAAGTTGAATGTTGATCAACAAGGTTTTGAAAGTTGAGAGCTAAACTTCAACATTGATTCATGAAGTTGAATGTTGACGTGACAAATCTGATTTTTGGCGGGATTGGTACGTCATAGCACAGTACAGGGAAAATCATTTTCTGACCTTCCGAATGATCGCTTTGCAATCCTCGGCTCTGGGCCCTTCGGGTCAGAGCAAATAGCAAAAATATTTAAGGACAGGTAAATTCCTAATTTGATGTAATTGTGAGTGCAATTGCCATTTTGATGGATTTTGATCAGTACAATTTTAATTATATACCATGTTTGGACATTAATCAAGTATTATAATAAACTATACAGTTTTGTTCTATATATGCAAATCAATGGACTGTGAACTATTGTTATTAGTATTGAATGAATTTAGAATTAGAGTAAAACAATTTAGTGGTACATTATAGCTTCAACAATAAATAAAGTCTTGGGAATTGAACAAGTGATGAAGCTAACAATGTCATCCTCTAATACCATTCCAAGACCATTCCAAGGGAACTTAACGTTTGGCCTATCAGCTGTTTTATGCACTATGATCATCATAATGTTTGCAAAAAAAAGTTACCATCCGGCTGTTGTTGTTGATCTTTGGACCAAAAGATCTTTTAATATCAGAGTGCAGAAACTGAAAAACTTCAATTTCTCATTGTATGTAAATACTGCTGTACCCACATTGCTGTGGGTAAAGCGCTGGGAGTCCACTAATTTTGAAATGTTCAGATTCAATGGAATGGTGCTGAAGAAAATCAATTGAAAATACAGGGATTATTCTGGTATTAGAAGAGTGCTCTCTGGCTGTGAGACGTTTCTTGTAGTTCCATACCTAAAAGAAAACAGGCAACACAGCAACAAGTTCAGGAGAAAAAAGATGCGCATTCAAAACAGAGTGCTTGAGCTGTTTGTGGAGAGGCTTATTGCGCTGGGTACCAAATCCAGGAGGACGTTGAGAGATATAGGCCTGTAATTAGTTACATCATTTTTGTTAATGTTAACACAGGGGAAACATGCAGTTTTCCAATCCTCTGGTACCTCCCCAGATTCATATAATCTCTTATAGATTTTGGAAAGAATTGATGCTATGGTTGTTGATAGGTCTTTAGGATCCTGGGACCAATGCCATCTGGACCTGGGGTTTTATGGATCTGGAGATTTTGGAGCAATTTCAAAACACCAGCTGTAGATATGTTTATGTCTGGTATACTTGGGTGTGGCGAAGTAGATGGCAAGAGATCTTGAGGTAAAGGTCTTTCTCTGATAAAGACTGACTGGAATTGTGTTTAGATAGTTGGCGGGAGCAGTCACTTTTCGCCATTTATATTCAAGGAAGGAAATCCAGTTGTGTCAGAACGACAGTGCTTAATAAAGGTCAAGAATCGTTTCAGGCATGATTTGTCTTTGCTATTCTCCATTGGTGTAATTATTGACTCAACATAGTCCCAATATGCTTAACTTGTCTCATGTTGAGTTGCACTCTTTATTTCTCTAATTTTTTACTGATCATGGACAATTCGTTTCCCTCAGAGGTATGAAGTTTCAGCAAAGTTTTCATTTTGTGATACGGTTTGTCCTTTTTCTTTATCAATTTCTTGATATGGATTGTTATCCATGGGATGTTATCTTTAGACTTGCATCTTTTAATAGGGATATGTTCTTTAATTTGCCTGTGAATAGCTATTTTCAATCTTGCCCAGAGGTCATTTGCAAATAAACCATTCCTTATATCACATAGCATGGTACTTATATAAGAAAAATCTTTTGCAAAGGAATCCCAACTTGCTTTGTTGTACAGTGGAATTTCTGGTTCATGATAACTGGTCACAAAATTGCTCTATATGATATAATAGCTGATATTACTTCTAGTAACATCTAGTCAGTAAATGGCAAGTCATGGCAGTACGTGGTAAGATATAAAAAGGTAATGAACCTTGTAAATAACCTAGGAAGCTGACGCTGCACTCATTTTACCCCCTCCCTCCATCAGTACTCTGTTTTAAGGTGGCTTGACCCACTTCCAATGTATCTTGTGAAAAGGTTAGCAAGAGTTCAGCTTGCTGATGCAGCTTTTGTAACCAACAGATTCACTAGAGAAGACATCATCAAGCTTAGCTGGCTACCCATCCTGGGCATCGACAGTATAGCATACTACACCTGGCATATAATGCACAGTACAACATTGAATCATTGAATGGCCAAGTTAACTACCACTACCACATCCCAGTCAGGACACTTCGGTCATCTGACTGAGTACAACTTCAAGTACCTTTAGCATCTGGTACATTTCAAGATGCCTGTGCTACTCTCTTCAATACTTTACCAAAAGATATAATGATATAAGGAATTTTTGTTTCCATTATTGCTAATGGAATTTGTTTTTTAAGCAATTAAGAGTTAAGTACCTTCTTGCTCTGCAGTGAACGAATTATCCTATAATCTTTCATAATCATCATCTTTGCACATCATTACCAGCCTGAAACTGCGTACGAATTATCACTCTACATTGGATCAGGTAAGGACTTTTTTTGTTGTTACACTGGAAAGAACCACGACAGACTGCATATCGTAAGTCTCTGCAATCTTTCACTTGTGTTAAATTACTTTTTCCCATCTTGTACCATTCAGTGTTAATGCCTTTTCTTTATATTTTGCGGTTTTGACACCCCCCTACATGGTATAATACCAAGCCATCAATTCCTTTCAGTATCAAGCATTCAACCACAAGGACAGGTGTAGATATCCAGAGTTCCGGACCAATTCTTTTTTGGTTGACAGTTTTTTCTTTATTGGCACATACTACTTCAGAGATTTCAAGATAAACAAGATTTAAAGTGGTTAACACGAAAATTTAACCTCAGTGTCTTTGCCATTTTCAAAGGTTCAAAAGGTTCAAAGGTTTTTATTTTCCACATATATAATTTCATGCTTACAAATTACTGATTAATAGGTGTAGGGCACACACACACACAAAAAGCTAACAACAAAAAACAAAAATCAAACAAACAAACAAATCAATCCGCCAATGGCGAAGTAACTCGTGGATTGTTCCCTTTAGTTAAATTAGTTTTATTTTAGTTAAATTTGAATTTTGAAGGCAAAATTATAGATCAATTAAAGCAATACATATTTTTTTTAAATGATAGATCATTGCTCTCACAAATTTAAACATTAAGTTTGGGCCCACCTGTATAAAAGCATTTAAAGGAATTTTTAGAGAGTCAGTTGGATAATTATTAATAATATGAGCTAATGTAATTTTTTTTAGCAAAAAATAATAGACTTGAGTACGAAAGAACAAAAGAAAAAGATAATGAAGCAAAGAAAAAAGAAAAAAAAAGAAAAAAAATGTATGTACTACCCGGGAGTCGAACCCACGACCATTGGAATTCGAGCCAGCAACGAACCGCTTGAGCTAATGAGCAATTCACTGTTTTTGAAGATGATATTTTTTATATATATTGCTAATTTACATTTGTAACCCCCTTGAACTGTTAAATATGTACAAATTATGAAAGAAGTTTCTCTATGAACCAAATATCGCTATGAATAAAATAAATTACTCCATAAAAGTACTCATGATAGCCACCAAACTTAAACTTAATACGCTTTTTTGATGCCGTTTTGGCCAGCAGGGCCGTAGCGGTTCGGCACGGCCAGTTTCGTACTCAAATATGATTTCGTTCGCTTTTTATTTCAACATTTACTCTCGTGCTGATAGAGTACAAACACTAAATGCTTGGATGGCTCGTTGATATTGGACTGGCGACGATTTTTGATATTGGACGATGTTTGTTGTTTGAAGACAGCGACTACAAACGGTCCCGATTGTTTTCACATCCGAGAATCGAACAGCTCAACTTGGAGATGTGACGAATTCCAAGCTGCAGAGGGAGCTGAGAGTAGTTCAGTACAAAATATGACAAGGAATAAGAAATTATCTATTCAGATTTATAGGCATTTTTGCCTATCTTCGAGGAGTGTAGACCCGTGTACATGTAGACCACGAGGTATAATGTCCGGAGGGTCGACATGTTAAATTGGCTTGTATTACCAAGCAGTTTTTACCGGGCTTAGATCGTGTGCCTAAAAATTGTTGCTTTGTACACAAATCTAAAACAGTTACATTACGTTCAAAGCTTCCTGAGTGCTATACTGGTCACCAAAAATTATTATAGAGTATGAGGGGGAACACCGTACGGCCTACGATACGATACGGTTACAGCAGGAATTTCGAATGTTTTTATAGAAACTATGATACTGGTACAGTTACGATACGGTACGGTAAGTTTCTCACTCATATGAAAACGACTCTAACGCAAGTTAGCACCGTATCCTATTAAGAATAGACCGGAAGTAAAGTTTGACAGACCGGAAGTTTACAGGAAAGTGAGTGAGTGACACAATAGCTTACTACTTTATTTATGGTACCATTCTAGTTAGACAATAGATAGATTGAATAGTTGTTGTCATACACGAAGTAGTAACCTGACTCATTTGCATATTCGACCCCTCACAATAACTCGTGAATTTTCAATCCACGAGTTAAAAAACAGCCCACAAAGGTTATGTGTGCTTTTTGCACCAGTTTGAGTTATTTTAAACATGGGAGGGCAGAGAGCTATTATGACAATATGTATAAAATGTGGTCAATATTAGATACAACATATATGTACATAAATGTACATATAATACTGTGATGATAGCTGAAGGTAAGGAATTTTTTTGATTTACAATAGATATATTTCAAACCAAAATAAATAGTAATTATTATTATTTTACAATAGATCATATTTAGATTTCTTTGCAATTGGTTCTAGCATAATGGAAAATTAGGTACTTACTACGTACTAGTGTACATAGTTTAAATGAGAAGGAGCATTTTTTTCCAATATTCAATTATGTCAGTAATGTGATGAGGATAGAAGGAAAGTTTTAACTTTTTTCTGGGAAATGCAGTTTGATAATGAAACCTTTTATGTCTAGTTTTTGGATGCTGCATATTGGACACCATGCTGCCCGTAATTCAAATTTTTCTGAGGAATATAAAGGTTTTTGTTTGATTTTGATCTTGTGTTATATTGGTGTACTTCATTCATATCAATAAAGAGTTTTGAAAATGTGCTGGGAAACTGGTCCTCAGAATATTTAAAGGCAATTTCGCTGAGTTGTAGCTTTACTATTTCGAAAATTTTCAAAATTTCAAACTTTTGGAACAAAGGTCTACTTGGTGTTTTATATGTGGAAATGTGGTTTTTCATGTTAAGTTTTAGGGGGGCTATCAAAAATTATTCCCATTGTGGAAGAATATAAGGGGGAGAGCATCAAGAAAATCCAGTAAAGTCATCTTCAATCGTCACTTGATATTTACACTCCATGAAAAATGCAGAAAAAATCACTCCACACACGTTGTGCTACACAGGAAACCCAATCACACTACTTCCCATGTAACCACACCTTCAAATTTTCGTTCTCGTTTCAGCCAAGCTACACTACATAACATGCCAAGTTCAATTACCAAAGGAATTGGCCATCCGTTCTACTCTTACTAGAACTACAGACCTTCCAAGTAATTAAGTCCAAACTTGTTCAGCTCCATAAACCATTACATTACGATGCCCTTTTCATGCCTATTATCCTGCCTGACCCGCTCACCATCCCCTGTGGCGTTTCTTGTCAGTCGTCTGGTCACGTGTAGGGCAAGACTTTTGGTGATAAAAATTACGAAACGCGTGGGTTTTCATCTGCTGCTCCATATCTTGCTCCTGATGAATAGTATAGAGCAGTACCAGCGACTATTGACATTTTTACAAGTGGTTCCATCACAAGAAATGTCTACATTTCTTCTACATGAGCTCATAGTAGACTGCCTTATATGTACATCTGTTATACGATTATATTCCAACTTTGTGTGTTAGAATGAATTGCATACATTTTGACAATTTTCCAGTCCCTGTATGTTGAATTGAAAATGTTCCTTATAACTGGCTGTGCAGTATAGACCTTATAAAAATGATCAGAATTTGTAGTTCAGCAAATTAAATTATAACACTTTTGACTGAGACTGTAGTAATTTCTTTTCACTTATCAACTTGTAAAAAGCAGATACTTAAATGTGATATGATAATATGATATATGTCATATGATAATATCATATGAAACAGGAAACTAAAGACATCTTGTCTGAATTCAACTGTTTGGCATTGTCTTAGCTTGGGACTGTTTAGAGACTGTGCCATAGCAATCCTAAGCTGGCAAACCTAAGCTGGCAAACCTCTGTAAATATGATCTCGTGTTCTGGGATTGAATGCCTGAAATAGCTGTATTAAACCCAAAACAAATAATAGAAATATCATTAAGCTTATAATACTAAACTAACTGTATGTACACCTCCCATGCACTGATATCTTAAAACATAACGAGTATATTTAACAGGTAAACAAGAAGAATATATACCTCAAACACTTTTCATTAAGATGATCTAAAGGTTTCCTGCTGGGCCTCAATGGAACTGAAATGCCGCCATTTTACAAAAAAAAAAGCTCTCTAAAGTTGTTGATCAGGATCATTAGTGTTGGCAATAGGACAAAGGATTAAAATGTAGTGATTCAAGTCTATCAGGATTGAAGCTGATAAGACCTTGATTCAGATCAAATATTGCCAGCTTGAAAGAATCGTCATGAAGATGACCAAATGGAAGGTCCAGGCTTGGGAATGATGATAGGATGAGGGTGATGATGCTTTCCTTGCTTTCAGGATAGCTTCTGTCAGTTGTTTTAACACCTTGTCTCTTGACGTGCACTCTGATGCTTTCCTTCTTTCTATCGGTCACGAGGGCAAACTTTTCAGCATTGACGTGCTCAAGCTCTTCATAGGGACTTCTTGCTCCAGAGATCTACACCCTGCTCAATGTGTCTGGTAGGTGCATCTTTGTGCCTGGTATATACAAGACGTTGATGTAATATTTCTTGTTTAGAAGCATTCCCTGCAGTCGTTTAGGAACATTTCTCAGTTCTTCTCAAGTTTTCAAGTTTTGTGTTATTCACCCTTTAACAATTTTACATGTTGCTCATTTATATAGCAATGTAAACAATACATTATAATAAAAAATGTATAAATACAGTTGATGAAATTTTATCTCTTCAATGGAACAACTTAGATCAAAGCTGCTCACAGGACTAATAAACAAAGACTTTTGGCAACTTTTGACATCAATTAAAAGTTATTTTGCGAAAGTTGGATTTTTTTTTCTCATTCTTTAAATTTAATAGTTAAGTTTTTCGGAATTTATTCAAAATCCCTTTGATAAAACTTTCTGATTTTGAGTTGGTTAACTGTGCAACAAAGTGAAGTTTAGCACCAATATAGCCATTTTTCTAGAGCTCACCAAAACGAGAGATAGTTTAGAAAAACTGAACTCAATGATCTTTGTTTTTTCGTTGCCATAGCAATGCGTGGAAAAAAATTGGCATCAATCAAATCTTCAATCCCTCAGTATCTTGTGTGAAAATCATTTTGATCAGACAAATGTAAGTTGACCAATTTTCAAGAATAAAATTGGTCAAAATCGATCACCAAAATACTACTGGTAAACACATTGATAATAGTTTGAGGATGTAATTTCTCACTTTTTCTTATTTTTAATTATGTGAATTTTGATGCATTAGACTCACCAATGAAAAAGCACAACTTATCACTAAAACATGAGCCTATGGGATTTGTCAAAATTCAAATGAGATGACGTCATTTAAGGGATAATTTATTATACAAAAATATTACAGTGCAAACTACTTAAAAACATTTGACATTTGCAACAAGTTTTTATAAATGAAACATATGGTTTAGTAAAGATTTTGTATATTTAGTCAAAGAGCACTTGCTGTAAACGTAACGGCATTTAGGTCAAACCCCTTAAATGACGTCATCTTATTTGCATTTTGAAATTTCAAACTTTCATATCTCCGAAAATATATGGCCGATAGACGAAATTTTATGTGAAGAGTTATTTTCAACACACAAAGATTCAAAATATATACTAATCTCGTAGACGTTATAGGAACTTAAATCACATCTTCCACCAACAAAGGTCCATTTGAATTTGCTTGTGATGGAATTGCCAAATCCCTAGCTGATAGGATGACCCCCCCTCTAAACAACTACCAGATCCTTCAATAGACAACATTGAGCCTCCTTGATATAGCATTCCAAAATGATTAAACCCTGGAATGCAGTTCCAAAACTGGAATTGAAATGTCACTTCAATGGGAACAATCCATAATACCATGTCCAAAGCACTGTTTACGCATGTAAGGATGTGCTTCTGTGGGGTGCATTGTCATGACATCATCAAACAGCAATCTTTGGTTAAGTATGTCAACAACAACTAGGCCCAATGGGAATCAGTCATGTGAACCAGCATTAATACAATTAGTTACATCTGCAAGACCAATATCTTCAAAAAACGTATGGTATTTCAAGTTCTGGTCAGAATTTGTAACTCGGGCAAATGTTTGAGATGACAAGTATATTGCTCTTTTGTTGCCATTGAGGCTCTCCAGTTCCACAACCTTAATGATGGTAATGTCCATAATGAAATTATCAAGGTATCAATCTTCTGCAAGTGTCACGAAAGACTGCAGGTCTGACCAGCTTTGAGTAATGTTTTGCTTAATCTACAATCCCATAG
The DNA here is from genome assembly GCA_029948255.1 of Telmatactis stephensoni. NCBI lineage: Eukaryota > Metazoa > Cnidaria > Anthozoa > Actiniaria > Isophelliidae > Telmatactis > Telmatactis stephensoni. Next base: position 284,415 of record JALIZF010001794.1, on the reverse strand, counting down.
TAGCCTTTTACTGGAATCCTTCTTCTCAGCATCTGTAAGATGATTATCTTGATCAAGCCATGCCCTTATTTCCATTTTGACTTTTTGTACATCCAAAAATTTCCCTAAAACTAAAACTAAAACTAAGAAATTGCATGAGGAGAAAAACAACCAAAGTTTCCAATGGTGACAGCCAATATGTTTCTGTCACATCTCAACATTTTCTTTGTCAGCTTTTCAGCAGGTTCCAGTCTCACTGTAAGTGACAATGGGCCAGTTTGAACAAAAGGCCCATAGCATTTGATGTCTTTCTGTGTTATGTTATTATGCTGAACAGGAGGGATACTTATATCTGAAAACTATTGACAAGATAACAATGAATCAAACAATAATTGGCATTAAGTTTGAATGCTCTCACTATCATATTCATGTACAATTATCACAAGAGTTTGACTGTCTTGGCCTGTTTTGTGATAAGTCATCCATGAGGATTCAGTTTTTGACAAAGAATGGCGAACATTAAATTGAAAGGATGATATTATTTTCTTGTGCTTAGAGGAATGAGATATAATGGCATCATCGATCACAGTGACTGGATTTTGGCCCTGGCCTGGGACTGTTTTGTTAACTAATCTTGATATTTTTCTTCTCATGAGTCATAATTATATTGGTAGGCCTCTCTTAGGTCACTCTTTTTGTAAACCCTTATTCCTTTATCACGAATAAACTCATACATGGCATTGATAAGGGAATTGATGGTTTGGTTTTGATCCATGCTTTCTCATCATTAGACCAGGCCTTCTTCTTCCATTCACAACCTTGGTAATAAAAGTACTTCTAACCTAGTAAAGAAAATTACATTTTCGATTCTCCCCAAGTCCAGAAATAAAGTGATTAAAATATCACGTAGAGAAACTTAGAATTGCATCTTCTTTTACTGTCTAAAGGTCTAAGGACTTGTAAGTAACTGTAGCTTTGTGTTAGAGAATCTTCCTAATTTATCTCAGTTAGTGTTCACTACTTGTGTAATGAAATAAAGTAACGTTTGTGAAGTTTACGAGGTTTTGTCCAAAAAGTCATAATCATCAGAAGCTTTCGAGAAGAAAAACCAAAAAGCGGAAATCGTCGATATGAAATTAAAGAGTCCCACACAAAGAAAATCTATCAGAGTAAATTCTCCTGGTCACTGTACCACTTCCAGTCGAAAGTTTTTGTTTGGGAATTCGAACCAGCCTTCTGCCTCCAGTTTAAATGCAAACTTAAACATCAATGATTTAGATCCATCCTCCATAGTGTTTGCGCAGAAAGTCTGTATTGCTTACCAGTGTTGTAGTGAAGAGCAAATTTGAACCTGAGGACTCTAATATCTTAAAGAACATTTGCCTAGCTTGTACAGCTGTTGGATCACCCGTGGTTGTTCAGCATTCAAATTCAAGTGAAATCCTTTTTCGTTTAAATAATTTAAAACCCTCGGTCAAGCTTTTCGTTGAAATGTTCATTGTAGTGGCATGGACCTATGGAAGGGTTGCATAGACTGACCCACACCGGATCACGCAATGGCCTTCAGCAGTAGGATTCATGGAGGGGAATGTCTTCAAGTGCTGTGGTCTACTTTGGTGTCACCAGCTGCCAGTGGGGAAGTCCAGTTTTGTAGCCTGTCCGGTTTACATTTTTGGGGGGCTGGCTGATGGGCCCTGGCAGTGTTGCATATCATCGATTGATTATGACATGTTTTAGTCTAGCAGACATTTGTATTGTGGAATATTGTTTAAGCAGAAAAGATTAAAGATTAAGATTATGAACAAACCGGATTTGTCTATTGTGAACTTTTGAGAAATTACAGTTAGTATGTGCGTGGCTGTCATCGATAGCTGTATTGGCTGGATGGGTTAGCACCAATGGTTCAACTGAAGTATTGTGGTTTGGTCTCACGACACCTCTAGTGGAAAAAAAAAATGTTGCTGAACGGGTTCAGTAAATCAGGGGTGCATGACCTAAAGCTGTGGCACTTGCTACTGTTATTGTAGATATTGGTGTGGTATCACATGGAGGATTACTTATCACATATTGTAGAACTGTACCATTGGTATGAGGCTTGCTTTAAATGGACTTGACATTTTATGTTGACTTTAGGAACTGTGTTATGTGAATTATTGTTTTTCTTAGTTTGCTCGAGGACGAGTCGAACAATAGTGGGGGTGAATGTGACAGGGTCACTTTGACCTGAAATTGACAAATTATTTTAGCTAATTATTCTACTTCACATACATTTATAGCCTCAACAGATATAAATATGCTAGCATACAACAGATTTAAAAATCGGAGTCAAACAGGAGTTAAAAAGGAGTTGAATTCGAGTCAAACAGAAGTCTAATTGGAGTTAGACCATGGATTTGTTTGGAGTTTGCTTGGTGGGTGAACACTTTAGCATAAGAGAATTAGCCTTTATCTTTAGCAGTTTTTAGTACAGTTGTCAAAATAGTCATTACTGTACCTTGTTTCTATTTTTTTTTTTGAGCTATCTTTAGAACCACCAGCACAGCACAAACAGCTTGGTGGTCTTTCATGCTCGCCATCCGAACAATTTTTGAGCAATTCATACACTTTACTTTGGTGCAAGTGTCCTCTGGCTGAGTGGGCACAAAATGCTCATAGTGAAAAAGTAATTATGGACATATTGGAAATGAATTATGCACCTATCAATGTAACCTATGTTTTGCCCCTGGGGGGAAGGCCAGGCTATGGGTAGGAATTAGACATTTTTTCTATCATATGCCCCACACTGAGGATAAATGTAATGGTCAAATGTCCCCAGGTGGGAATTTAAATTTCGAAGTGGGACTAATAAAATCGAGAAGAAAAATACGGATCAGAAATTTAAGCTAATTGAGAAAGGGTTAACATTAATAGATGCATTATGCACCACAAATATGAGGACCTATTTACAAAGAGGAGAGGTACCAAGATTTCTGAAATTATAAAGGCCTTTCTAAGAAATTATTGCTGAGATAATTGAGAAATCTGACCAGATGTGTGTGTTGCAAAATTTGTCAACAAAACTTGATTGTGTAGAATGGAGCTTTAATTTCATCATACAAATGATTCTATAAGATGAGATTTACCCTTTGGAAAGTAAACATTGTGATTTGAATTTAATGACCAATATGCTTTTCAAGTAAGAGACAGAAAATCCAGCCAAGACATGCGGATCAGGATGAAATTCTTCAACTGTCCAACACCAATTTGAAGGATTTCATACCCGCCACCTTCTTCTAGGGCCGGGAAGGCGTCCAGGATTGCCTTGTGGACTTTGGCTGGATTGCCCTCCTCGGGGAAGGAGATCTTTTTTTTCCCTCCCAGCCCGTTGACTGTTAGGTGAATCCTTTCCTCAGTCGATGGAGGATGTTGCTAGCCAGAATTTGCTAAACAGACAAACGCCCAGGACCAAGCCGGTTGTTTGCCCCTAGTCGAGCTGTAAGGAGATTTTCTTGATCTACGGCTTGTAGCAGGTATACGACTTCTCATTGCCGACAGTGGTCTGAAGCCAAACACTCTGTTGTGTTCTTCCTGGGCAGATGAGACAGAATTTGTCATGCCTGCAACGGTTGACATACTCTGGGTTGATGTGGCAGTCGATGATGCCAGTGCTGAATTAGTCACTTGAGCTTGAGATGACAAGTTTGTAATAAGCTCTGCTGTCTCAATGAGGCGCTGAGCGCACTCACGAAGAACATTTTGATTCATTTTTAAAGGACTATTATGAGAACAAAGATTGAACATGGCTTTTATATGGCAGGCGCATATTGTCATATGATCTGGGTTGACAAGGAACATCTGGCGAAAAGTACTTTGAAAGTAACGAGTGCATGTTTGCAAGTAATATGTGTTCACAAGTAAGTGAGCATTAGCAAGTAATGTGAGTGTTCACAACCTATTTGCAAGTAATATGAGTGTTTGCAAGTAATATCGGTGCTCGCAACTAATATAAAATAAAATATTCTATTGTCCTCACTATTATAACCAGGACTCTGTGGCCATGAAAACCTACAGATACTTTTAAAAGATCTAGAAATATAAATTGAGCCAAATTCCGAGCTCATTGAGGCGCTTCAATAAAACGCTTCCAAAATCTTACTTTTGTCTTCGATTGCAATAAAAAATTTTGCTTATTGTACATCATTTATTGAGAATCACGAACACACTAAAAATATATGGAAATGATGCGCGAATGAGGCACAAAATAGCAAAAACTACACCACTATTTTCATAAAATTGCAATTTACGCAAAATTGAGCGCTAAGATTTTAACCGCATTCACAGAATCATGAAACGCTAACCTAATCTAGCTGGTGGACCAGTAGGAAAAAAAAATTGTAGGACAGGATTCTGAGATAAGTACGATGTTTGAAATTGTACCTCTTGAACTGACTCGGAAGTTTGGACTCTTCTTGCGTTATCCAGTTTAGCTTTAAAGGCGCCACAATACACAGACAGAATGATCAATGTTTCTTCTAACTACCTGCCAAGTGAAATTGTCTTTGGTTAGATAGAAGAAAAGTTGTAATTGGCTGTATAAGTGAAGGTTTATACTCCAAAATATCCACAAATTGCAAAATGCAAGTTTTTCGAAATTACAGAAAATTTAACCGTGCAATTTGAGCGAAACCTCTCAATAAAGAAGTTCCATCCTTAATACAAGTTCTTACCTGCATTTTGGGTGTTAGACTTATTTCATTGCTGCAAAATAAAATTTCAAAGGCACCTTCACGTCGCTGCTGCTCGAATCCTTTGTTGTTATCGGATTGCCACAACATATTAGACTTAGAGCATCAAAATTGCACGAGCTCTTGGACTCTTTCAATATACTTGAAGAAGAAAAAAACCCCGAAATAATTATGTTTTTACTCAAAAACGAATAAATTGCCAAAAACAGATTTTGAGCTTCCACTTGTTTAGGCATACTGGCATGAGTAGCGCACACTCTTCAATAGTTTTATGATGGACTTTCACCGAAGTCTCACCAAAATAATACTGGTATGTCATACCTTAGTCTTTTCCAGACCCAAAATAATTTCTGGCATCTTTTCCTTTAAGCCCTTTTCGATGCTGCAAGAACTGGTCTTACAAATCTTCACAACTGAGGCTTCTACGTAGCTTGGTAGAATTGTATGCAAAAATACGTCGCAAACCAGTTCCATCTGGTTTTGCATGTTGACCTTTTGGAGGATCTTTGAAAAAAGTATTCTCGAGCTCATCAATAATTCCATATGCATGTCAACCAACGTGATGACAATTTTGGATCATGTGAATGGGTCATGACGAAAACAATGGACAATGACGAAAACGTTGCACATCATGAGTGTTTGAATTAATTTCCTCACTTGTGATTAATGTATTTCTAAATCTACATATTCATGACGCTATATAAACCCAGATATGGCACTGATCGCTTTTTAAAGATTACTAGTAGGAATCGTCTATGGTGTGTACTGCTTGTCGAATCTCTTAGGGGTGACAGCTTATTTCAGGGTTTTAGATTTAAATTAAGAATTCACAACATTGTTGCGTTGCAAGTTGCGGAGAAAATGTTGCACTATTACCGGGTCTTTCTGGACGTATCGTAAACCTCTGTTAAAGCTTTTGTTCTTGGTTAGCTTCGTTCTATGGTCTAACTCTGAGTTTTTGTTGTTTCTGTTGAATTACGTATACTGTCACCAGTACGTGCAGAAAGAACCGTGTTACTGTGTTTCTTTGTTGCAAAAAGTAGAAAGTGCTTTTAGATCGTGCCAACAAACAAAATATGTTGCGCGCATTAAGGGGCATTTTTGAAAATTCCCGACTAGCACACATGATACTTTTAACCCGGAGTTCAACACCTGGGTGTTACAAGCATATCAATATATATATACCTTTTTTGAAATGAACAATAGCAGCGAAAGCATCCATTTTCATTTCTTTCATTTCTTCGTCAAAGAACTCCTCGTAGTCTTCATCCTCTAGGCGGTTTTTGATGGCGTGGTGTACATATGAGGTCATTACTCCGATGCTCTTGCATGTCTCCTTAGTTTTGTTCTTCTTTTTCTAACTCCTTTCCCTTAAGAACTGGGCTTGGTCTTTCAAACTTCACACGGAACCACCTCGATTTGTATCTACAAAATGTGAAAGCCAAAAAATGTATTATTGGGATAAGTTTTAAAAGGTGATCTTGTGCACAATCCTGTCAGTGTACACACGCATGCACCACACACGCCATAGACCCTTTTTCAAAGAAATGTATACTCACTTTAACTGACTTGTGTCCGAATTGGTAGTAGCAGTTGGTACTGTGTGTGGAATTTGAGTTGATCGTATTGATGCACTTCCACCCTGATAAAGCAACAATTTCAACATATCAATTTAAATGACACTGATTCTGTACTATAGGAGAGTTTGTTTTCAACTCGGTTAGTGCTCAGCCTTTTGAATGAGAGGGTCTCGAGTAGTACACACTGTAGCAATACACAAACCTGATTGAAGGAGGACACTGGTACTTCACCCAGTGCTTTCATATTAGACACGTCGTCCCAACCAAAGGAAATGGTTGTCTTGCATTGTTGGTTTTCTATAAACTTCTTAGTGCAATCTGAAGAATAGGTAAAAAAGCAATTCATTATCAAGCAATTGCAACAAAGAAACAATAAGGTTTGCTTGGGGGACCCCATTATGTTATATTATACTTTCAGGTTGGCTGATAAGTCGGAGAAGGATGAGCCAACCAAGTTTAAAGCTTCAGATAAATAAAACTCAGAACCAATATAATCGATGAGTATAGCAATTATTCTGCATTCTATAGCAATTATTCTGCTTGGCAACTTTTTTCTTTGTAGCAACTTTTTTTATGAGCAACTTATTTTTTCTTAAACATTTCCAAAAACAATTGTAACTTGTAAACAGCAAAAAAAAACTAATAGACTTCAGGACTGGGCTAGACCAAGAGATAATAAATAATACCCTACTCCTGTGCATCATAATTTGACACTTCCGGACCCAGAGACCCGTTTAGTGCAGATTTGAGTTTTCAAAAACAGCATTACAATCAAAGTTCTGCTCTTGTTCATATTATCTACCATCAAAAGTGTGTACTTTCTGATTACAAAGGAACAATTTTGATGAGAAAAAAGCAAAAACGTCGAGGATTTGTTGTGTTTTTGAAACTAAATTTTAGCAGAAATGTGCGCGCTACTGACGCATCACGTCATCGAGCGCACGCTTAGGTTTATTCAAAACCTTTCGCTCATTTAGATGAGAAAAACTCGTTTGTTTTTATAATTTTTTATGTATGTTATTAATTGGACATCAGATGGCTTTTTCATTGAATCTAGAATAGATTTGGTATCGATTGTGTGATTTTATGAAGCTCAAATTGCAAAATTCCACTCATTCAATTTTTCGACCCACGGGAGTGGGGTGAGACAAAAATTAAACATTAGAATAGAATATGTATAAAATTTCATTATTTGGTGTGATTTACGTTTGACAGATTTTTGTGCTTTGTATTAAAGTTCAAAAGTTGTTTACCTTGACATAAATGAGTGTGTAGCTTTGGATCTACTATGAACATATGATCACGCTTAAAGGACCACTTGGACGAAAATTGGTTATATTCAAAACCAATTAAAACTGATTATTTCTATCTGAAGATGAACATAGCTGAAGAACTAGGCCATCATCGTTTGAGTTTTGCAATAAATGCCCCTCATCATAGAAATAACAAATAATAACAAATAACAATCTTTATTCACTGGATATAATACGTATCCAGATGCGCCAGCTTACACACAACAATTACATTGCTAAATTGCTAAATTATATTTGAAGATTATTCTATTAATAAACGAGTTCATGGAAACGTTCTGTGTTAACTTTTGGTTTTAAGGAAGTGTCTTTCCTCAGCGGGTACTTTGTAGTCTTGCATCTTGGTAGGAGGGCTCTAAGTGGATGGCGTTCTTGTTGGGTTACCTTCTTGAAAATTGCTCTGTCGCTTTGTTCCAGTAATCCGCTGGCTGTGTACAGATCAGATAAGTATTTTCTCTTCTGATCTGTACACAGCCGGCGGATTACTGGAACAAAGCGACAGAGCAATTTTCAAGAAGGTAACCCAACAAGAACCCATCATAGAGAAATTATCATTTAAAATCTTAAAGAATATAGGGTTGTATGTATGACGTCATACATACACAATTTGAAAGCTTGAATACTTGATAGTTTCTACCTGTTTCTTTTGAATGCAAAATTCACAAATCACCCTACTCTAGAGAATAATTCTATGATATCCGAATATATACAATTATCATGTTTTAGTATAAACATTTTGAAATGACTAGCATCACTAGCTCTGATTGGTTCTTAGCGTTGTGTTTCGATTCAAGCATGAATTGCTATATTTTATTTTATTATTTAAATTTCTTTAATTGTTTTGCTACAAATTGGTAGGCGGGATATTGATTACAGGGCAAGTCTGAAGGCATCTTCTTTAATCAATACACCAGTTTCAAATTGTTGCTCACACTAAGCTGCAGTACTATTTGACGACAGATGCACTTGCACATTGTCTCTGAATTGAGGCTAACCCTGTATTCCCAAGCGGCCAAGAAAGCACAAACAAAAACACAAATAAATGAAGTGCTTTGGTTTGTGACTTATTGGCCGTTTGGGAATACAGGGTTAGCTTCAATGGAGACACAATGTGCAAGTGCGTTTGTTGTCAAATAGTGGGTAATACGTCCATGTTCACAGACACCAATGGGGAAAAATCCACAATAATTCTATATAGTCACTCCTACTACACGTAATTGAACATCACTAGCCATCATCAGACGTTAGTATGCATCACTACATGTTATCATCCATCACTATCCATCACTCTCCATAGTTCTAAATAATTATCCGTTACTAGAAATAATTATCCGTCACTACGCATCACTAACCGTCACTACGCATCACTAACAGTCACTACGCATCACTAACTGTCACTACGCATCGCTAACCGTCACTACGCATCACTAACTGTCACTACGCATCACTATCCCTTACTACGCATCACTATCCATCATTAAGCATCACTATCCGTTACTAGGCATTACTATTCATCACTAGGCATCAATATCCGTCACTATTCATCACTATCAATCACTAGACATCACTATACGTCACTACCTATCACTTTGCATCTCTACCTATCACTAGGCATCACTATACATCACTTTCCGTCACTATTAGTCACTAGCCATCACTATCCATCACTATACATAACTATCCGTTACTAGCCATCACTATCCATCACTATACATAACTATCCGTTACTAGCCATCACTATACATAACTATTCGTTACTAGCCATCACTAGGCATCACTATACATCACTATCAGTCACTAGCCATCACTATCAGTCACTGGGCATCACTGGCCATCACTATCCATCACTGGCCATCACTATCCATCACTGACCATCACTATATAGCTATCACTAGGCATCGCTATCTGTTACTAGCCATCAGTATTCGTCACTAGCCATTACCAGCCATCACTATACATCACTGTCAGTTACTAGCCATCACTAGCCGTTACTAGCCATCAATAAACATCACCAGCTGTCACTATGGATCACTATCAATAACTTTACCACACTCATCACTAGGCGTTTTATAAACAGTTATTAGAATTTTATTCAACAACTTAAAAACAGTAAATACAGGAACATATTTTTTGTTATGATGTGAAAATACTAAACTGAGCTTTACTGATATTTCAGTCTTTTTCTAATTTTTTTAAATTTCTCTAGCAATTTTTTGAAGGCTGTGCCTACTGAGTGGCAGTGAAATACACAACTCAGATAGACTCTCTAAAATATCATTATAAATTTGGAATGCATCTTCAGCCTCATATTTTTTCAATGTTCTTTTAAAGTGCTGTAGGATTGCACTAAGGAAACAAATTTCAAGAACATGTAGAATGTTGCTATTTAAAAAATCTTGGCTGACTGTGGATTTCTTGAACATTTGTAGAATGTAAGCTTCTCTCTTCTCCTTTGCGTTCCGTTTGCCTTTTAAAAGGATCTGTTTTTTACATTGTATTCTACCACAAACACCTGCGCACTTGCACAGGTGGCTTCATTGTTTATTTTTCAATATACATTTGCAGCGATTTCTGGAGAAATAGTGTTTTCCAGTTTTGCATGTCCTTCCACATCTACATCCACTGGTCTGTTTTACTGCTAATAAAGGAAGAAGAGACATGTTTTTATATAAAAAAACTTCTTTAAACCTCTTATTCCTTACAGACAGAGACTCGCCCTACATTTCTGACCTTTCGAGTGTCTCAGCAGCGAATTTCCATTATAGGAAATCTTAAAATGTCTGTTCTTGCTTATGTAATATGAATTACGCTATGCTTAAATACCTTGACCAGCTATAACCGTCTGGGGTTAGGTCCTTGTATGTAAGAGCTGCATAATTTGTACAAAAACTGGGGTAAGTGAATTTCTTAACTCTGTGCACACCACGCTTCTTGGGAGCTTGATGTTAAGGCTTTAACAATGGCGACCTGATTTCCTAACTGCTTGTTTGTTAAATAGATGGCCCTAAATAAAACATTACTTTGCAATGTAAGTAGTCCACATTTCGGTTCAACTGCACAAAGCCGCACAAAGCACAAATGACAAATCAAAAAACAAATATTATCACTAATATAACCGCTGCAGCAAAATTCTGTAGTTGCAGATATTGCTGTGCTGACTGGGCTCCCTGTGTCAACTAACCGCAATGTCCCGCCAAAAACCATGCAACCTGAACTACCCAAACTAAAGAACCGACATAAAAGCTCGATCTCAAAGGCTATTTTCTAATTCTCAGATTTAGATATTTTAATAGCATAATCATTTACATGATATGACTGACATACAGCAAACTCGGGTTCAGTTTATATTGGCACTCACGGCCGAATTATGAATATATTCAACTTGTGGTTCAAAGCTATTTAGCATAGACGCAAATTGTGCGTTTCTTTCATAACCAGTTACATGTATTTTTAGAAAATAAGTATCATTGTGACAGGATAAGCTAGCTAGACAAACTTACGTTGAATTGTTGGAGACTGCCTCGAGAGGGTCTGTTGAACGTTTAGTATGTAGCTGGCAATATGGCCATCATGGCCAACTAACATCCCACTAACATCCACATCAAACTTAGTGACCTCTAAACTATTTCGCTTGTTCGAAGCCAAGAACTCCATCTCTTCTCATGAGCTTGCAAGGTTCTACCTCTTTGACTCTCTCCTCTGCCCCTGAAGTCAGCAGTTCAGCAGTGTTGCTCTCAGTCGCCATAGTTGATAGACTTGATAACCGGCTGCACTGTTCGTTTGAAAGCATCAAAGAAGATTGATCTACAGCTAGGTCGTACACGAGGAACACTCCAAACAGTGCCAGTTCGAGAACCAATCAAACGGTAGCAACTTATGATGTCACCGCGTGTGGTTGCATTTAACTGAACTGTTTAGACCTATACTTGACAGACATCTTCCAGGCAATCCGTGACCTAACTCATGATCACAGTATGAGGCAAAGCATGGTATCAAACTCGAAAGCCTTTAAAGCATTTGCAAGGCATATTTTGCTTCCAAGACATCCATGCAGTATATACATTCAAATACACACTAATTGGTCAAATTGTAAAGCCAAATCATGTTTATTCGAAGAGTTATGGGCAGGTGAATATAAGACAAACGTTCGGTACAGAGGATCCATTGTTCTACAGTTCTGGGACACCCGCTGACCCGCCAGCATGGTGGATGTAACAACTGCCTAGTGAATTATTTACTAGTGAATTATTACTTAGGAGCATTGTCAGGGTAGCCATCCAAGGTCTATTGTTCGGTCAATATAAGACGATGATTCTGAACTAAAATCAAATTCACTTGATGCGTGATTCAGGCTAAAATTAGTCCATGATTTTAAAAAGCAAATTTCCAATCGCACGACTTGCAACCTGACAACAGTTACATTCCGTATGAATTAATCTACACATCCTGAAAAAGACGGGAAAATAGGTTTCCGTGATTTGATCGTGATTTGCCTGTAATTCGAGAATTGACATAATTTGGCAGTGCGTGCACGTGATGCGTAAATTGACCAAAATGTGATGTTAGATTTGTGAACAAGAACCGTTTCAAAACATCAAACTAATTATATTTTGGTTTTCTTGCTTCACATATATTTAGCACAATAGTCCAATATTATGCATGGTTTAAGGACTTGTGGTGTTTGCTCGGTTGTTGCAATCCTGACTGTGGCACTTGAACAGAATTCAAATGTAAACACAGAGCCGCTAAAACAAACAAAATCGAGGAAAAACCCAGCACAGAGTCTTCTTGAAAACTATGGAATTATGTTCCCAGAAGTACAAAAGCCGACAGAAGCAGAAACTAGTAAATTAGCTTCCTCATGTAATCTTGCCCTTCGTTGTGCTCCAATGACAAAGGAAGAGGAGGAAAAACAGTTAATTATGGTTTTAAAGCAGAGCTTGTTGGAAAAGAACACCAGCACAGTCAATACCAGTCAATTGAGTGCAGTGCACAAAATCAACAATCGGGCTAGTACTCGATGGAAATGGCCGCAGCACAGGCTCCACCGCTTGGATTTTACTCATCTGAGTGGTGTTCCAATCCTCCGATTTCAACGCAACTGGTCCGATTTACTAATTCCACCTTAGTAAAAGTTCAGTTCAGTTCAGTTCACATTTATTCACTCAATATAATTTTTTTGATACAAAAATTAAAATATAATAATATAATACAATAAATGTAATTTACAATAAATAATTAGTCATCTTATTTGTGTGGTCAATATTCTTAGAAATTAAGTTAAATGGGTTAGGTTAGAAATATTTAGAAGATAAGTGGTTAGTAAGGAGATGGCGAAAAGAGGCAACTGATTTAGCAGACTTAATTGATAAAGGTAAGGAATACCAGATCCAGTAAATTGAAGTGAGCGAATACCGTATTGAGTTGTATTAACTTTATTGAAGTAGATATTCAAATTTGACGATTGTCTTGTGTAATGTGAATGCTTTGTTGAGACAAAATCAAAGAATTTAGAAAATGTTTTCGGGACAAGATCATGTGTCCACTGGAAAACAAAAAGCGAGATCTGAAGAGTGATAACATCATTAAATTTAAGAAGATTTAGAGTTTTGAATAATGGTTCGGAATGAGCTCGAGGGTCAGCAAACATGATTATTCTGACACATTTTTTTTGAATAATGGAAATTGCATTTAAATAAGAAGGATAGGTGAGACCCCAAACTTGAATTCCATAAATAAGAAAGGGATAGATCAAAGCATAATAAAGCATAACAAGAACATCAGTGCTAACAAAATGTCTAATCTTAGATAGAATGTCAATAGTTTTAGAAAGCTTCAAACAAAGTTGATTAATATGATTTTTCCAATTGAGATTAGCATCAAATACAATGCCTAAATATTTGACAGACTTGACCTGATTAATATAAGTATCATAAATTTTCAATTTTAGTGAATGTGCAGGAGAATTTTGGATTGAATGAAATAAGATAAAATTCGTCTTTTGAACGCTAAGAGCCAGTCTATTGCTTCTCATCCATTCACCAACCACTTTAAGTTCATTGTTAAGTGTTTTTTCAAGATCATTTGTATTATCAGAAGAGTAATAGATACTAGTATCATCTGCAAATAAGGGAAATTTTAGAAGAGATGAAGTATTTGGTAAATCGTTAATATAAAGTAGAAATAAGAGAGGCCCTAAAACTGAACCTTGTGGAACCCCACAAGTAATAGATAAAATGTCAGAACTATGTCCATTTATAGAAACAAATTGCTTTCTATTGGTAAGGTAAGATCTAAACCATTCACAAGCAACACCTCTAATTCCATAGTGACATAACTTTGATAAAAGAATTGAGTGGTTAACAGTGTCAAATGCTTTCTTTAGATCAATAAAAATTCCACAGACAAATTCTTTTTTGTCAATTGATTTGCATATCATCTCAGTAATACTTCTAAGAGCATGGGAAGTCGACATATTTCCCCTAAACCCAAATTGCAATTCATACAGAATATTAAACATAGTGAGGTAATTATTAAGACAAGAAAACATTAATTTTTCAAAAATTTTACTAAAGACAGGTAGAACAGATATTGGTCTATAATTGTCTTTATCTACCCGAAAGCCCTTTTTAAAAATAGGAGTAACTCTAGCAACTTTCAGCTTGTCAGGAAAAATACCTGAACTGAAGGAATCATTTATCAGCACAGATAATGGTATAGAAATATCATTAGAAAGAATTTTTAATAACTTAGTTGGAATACTGTTAGGGCCAACTGATTTACCACTATTTAGTTGAGAGATAACAGAAACAATTTCATTAGGTGAAACAGGTGACAAAAATAGAGTCTGAGGATAGTTCCCTCTTAAATAATGTGAAGGACTGTGTTTACCTTTAGGAATCTCCTTATCAGTGGATTGACCAACATTAACAAAAAACTTGTTAAAAGAGTTAGCAATATCACAAGGATTGGTGATGGGTTTATTATTCACTATCAATTTAGAAATAGGATTATTCTGATTTTGATTGATATTAATCAATGACCTTATACCATTCCAAACTTTTTTCATGTTGGACATGTTTTGGTTAAAGTAGTTACAATAGTAGTTATTTTTACTCTCCTTAATATCAAGCACAACACTATTCCTAAATTTCGTGTAAAGATAGCGAATGTCCTGATAATTAGGCTTTTTTAATAATTTCCGATATAGCTTATCACGATATTTAATTTTATTTAGTATGGATCTGGTTATCCATGGTTTGGATTTAATTTAATTTTTTGCTTGGACATTTTCTTGATTGGTACATGAGTATTTACACAGGATGAAACATTGGTTTGGATTTAATTTAATTTTTCGCTTGGACATTTTCTTGATTGGTACATGAGTATTTACATAGGATGAAACATTATTTAAAAACACATCACATTTAGCATTAGTATCCAAATTGAGATCTTGCAAATTAGACCAATCAAGTGAGTGGAAGTCAGATAAGAAATTATCTTCATTGATATGAGAGTAATCAAACTCAAGAGCCTGGATGTTTTTATAGCTTAATTCATAGTTTTCAATAATCAGAAATTGTGGGAGGTGATCAGCTAATTTAATAACAAGATTACCACTAAGTGAACTATGATGAGACATATTTGTAAAAATATTATCAATTAAAGTAGCAGATTTCTCTGTAATTCTAGTTGGTTGAAGAATGAATGGAAGCAAGGAATTGGCACATAAGGAATTTAAGAATTCATTTGTTTCATCGTGACTCTCATAATTTAGTAAATTAATGTTAAAGTTTCCCATTAAGAAAATACACTTATTTTCCTTTTATAATTTATGAAAATTGAGCTCAAGGTGTTCTCTGACACTTCTTAGGATTTGTAGAAGGGTGCCTATATGCACAACAACATAGTGTATTTTTAGCTTTGACATTATGAATTTCAATCCAAATGGTTTCAAAATCATCATCGTTACACTGAGGTCAGACCTTTTACAGTAGCATTTAGAGATTTTTTAACATAAAAACCAACACCACCAGCACGGTGATTAGGTTGCGAATAAAAATAACCATCAAGACTATTGTTCATTTTAAAGCCTGACTGAATTTGTTCTCTTGTTTCACTAATACCAATAACATCAAAAGGAAAAGTTAATAAAGAAAGAGTAGCACAAAGATTATCAAAATGAGCATCAAGACTGCTTAAATTGACATGAAACATTAAGAAGGAAGGATTATCAGAGGTTAACAGTAAATTATCAAAATCAGAGGGCAAGTAATACTTAGAATTAATTGAATTGGGTATATTATTATCAATATCAGAATTATCTAAATGCGATAGTCCTGAGATTTTAGATAATATATCCAATGATGGCAATAAGTCAAGCTCACGAGGTCTTCTACAATTAATTAGATTACAAAATTCATTGTTTTCTAAGTCGGAAAAAGGAAAAGCATAGGATATACATTTTTTACAAAGCCAGGCCAGATTATACGATTGGGCCTTTTGGTAATCTTTGAATGAAAGGTTGTTACATTTAATATGCGACCAAAGATTACAGTGATCACCTGTTCAACCGAAGTTTCAGCTTCCAGAATCAACAGTTACTGCTCCAGCGGATCAAAGCTTTGTCTATGCCGATGTCAGACCTGATGAAGAAACTCAAACAGAAACAGCGCTTTTATTGCTTTCTAGTGATGACGTCTTCGGGACTTAAAATAGTCGATCTTCTCTTGCCTAAAAAATATATGACAAAGACATGTATATTGTGTATGTTAGAAGTCCTAGTAAGTTCCTGAGTTTCTTGTTTTAACAGGCGATCTAAAACCACTCTGCCTGTGGCCTCGTGATGTTAAACTTGATAAGACGCCCCTGCTTGTTAATTAAGCTGATTACTTCTTGAATATTTATGATACTTATAAAGCTTTACTGTTATTACCTTTTGACGTAGTATGAGATTTCTTTACAGGTGACAATGAGTAAATATGATGTTCAGTGGAATTGGCATCAGGGGTAGTAAAAAGTGGCTCAGAGAAATCCCCATTCACAAAGGTGTTCTATTGGTCGCAGATTTCGACTTATCTTGAATTTGGAGATACCAGTGGTGTAGAGAAATAGCCATTATTCGAAGAAAAGGGTGGAATGGAAAAATCACTATCCATTGAGGAGAATGGTTTTAGCTATCATGAAAGACAAGACATTTATTGAATTGTTTGCGACTTGACAGATGAGAAAGTAATAAAACGGAAAAAGCATAATAAGAGCAAATCTTACTAAGTGTATAATGCTATATTACAAATTCTTTCCTGCTCTTCCACAAAGATAGTTAGTGGCGCATGAAAACACGCGTGCATATCAGTATTAACACTTTGGAAAACCAAGAAGAAAGGCATAGAAATATGTAATACAAATCATTATAATTTGATGTCTACACTTTCCCTTTGAAGTGACGCTTAAACTCAATTCAAATTTTGTTATAAATGCTGTCAAACACTACTCGCGCGCTCTTTATAGTAGTGAGTGCGTGCCTATTCAATTTGCGAGCACACTTTTTTTAAGTCACTGGAGCTTGTTCAAATTGTGCGCTCACATTTCAATACTTTCCAACCATTGGAAAAAAAAAACAGAATTAAGGACATTCATGGGCAATTAAAAAGTAATATCAATTGACTGAAAATTGGCATGCTGCGCTGACACTCAACCATGTTAGAATTAGAAATCTGAATTCAAAGATGGGGGTAACCGACTTGGTTTTCGAGACAAATGCTGTGTAACATTGACCACTTTGTTGAAAAAGAAGCGCGCTGTGCAATGGATGATTGTGTCAAGAGAATCACTTAAAATAAATGGAAAACATTGATTAAAAGATGTGATATTTTTGTCCAGATATGGGTAACGTCCACACAAGGAACCAAAAACAAATTGAAAAGGAACTAATCAGCAGCATTTATAGAAGCCATTATTCACGCGCTGACATCAAAAATAGGTTCTAATCTAATTCGAAATGGGGTGTTTTTTTTTTTCGGAAAAATTGCTGTCATTCATTCCCTTGTAATGTCATTTCTTTCGTCTTCACACATATTGTAGACCTTTTTGATAGCTTCAAATTAAGAAATAAAAAACGGGGAGGGGGGAGGGGTTACCGTGTTGGCAAACCACCATTTTAATTTTGCCTTCGCAAATGACAATGTGCTCGCATACTGCACGGTTTACAGTAAGCTTACTTAAGTTATCTTAAAAGCTCTGTTATTTATTATATGTTTCAAATAATTTGCAAACAATGTGATTTGTGATTTGTTTATGAGTTTTAGATTTATGAACCACTGTTTTGGGTTTCCTGTTATCTTTTTTAAGCGGGAAACTGAAGTTTTACAAAGGTAGTTAGAATCATTGCTTCGGTAATTTCACGTTTTTGTGCAACTTCAGACACTTGGCGAAACTCTTCAGCCATTTTCTCGTCAGGTGTAGAACATAAAAAGAAAAAATATTATAGAAATATAACATTAATCAGTAGCTTAAGGCTCCAAGAAAAAAAAAATCAAAAGTTTTTAAAGTGAACGATTTTAAGGTAAAGTGAAATTACGGCTCTTATTTTGAGAGGTGTGCCTGAAAGCCGGCCACAAATCGCATGTAACGAAAACAAGAAACGAGATTTAATGTGGACATGAATTTATTTTAGGTTGTTTGAAATGATTCTTCTTGTTTGACCTTGTAATTTGACTCCACAAGACTTAATCATGACGGAGAAGAAAGTACATTGCTATTTTTGACCATTTGCAAGACGTCACAGACAGGTTTTCCAATAAAACATTGGTAATTTTTTTGATAAAATAAATTTATCAACTCAAAAAAAAAAAAAGAAAACTAATTAATTTGAAATGATGAAAGAAAATGTCAAACTTACCGAGTAATTTTTGATTATTTGTGGCCGGAATTTAGGGCAATCTGGCTGACTTTTGGACATCTTCTTTGATAGATAGTTTTCAGTATATTACAAATTAAATGTGAAGTGAAACAAATGTTAACTGTCGACAAAGTAAGTGAAAGAAAAAATCTAGCCTTTTACAGATTTCAAGACAGTATTAAATTTTCTGAGGAAAGATATGCATTAGCATTTAGGGCAACACACTGTATTGAAGAATAATATAAACAAGTGATGGCATGTTTTAAGCGTGGTATTTGGGATAAATATCAGGAGTGATCTTCCAAAATTATCCACAAATTTCACTCGCCTGCGGCTCAGAGATTTTGTACAACAATAATATTTTGAAAGATCACTCCTGATATTTAGTAACCCAAATATCTGCAAAGTCCAAAGATTCCGAGGGAATGCGAAAGATACGCTTAGGTTTTGTCTACTGACAACGAATATTTGGTAGCGCATCATATATCTACGAGCATAAATTTTTGTCTACTGACAATGAATATTTGGTAGCGCATCATATATCTACGAGCATAAATTTATGTCCACTGACAACGAATATTTGGTAGTGCATCATATATCTACGAGCACAAATTTATGTCCACTGACAACGACTATTTGGTAGCGCATCATATATTTACAAGCATAAATTTATGTCCACTGACAACGAATATTTTGTAGTGCATCATATATCTACGAGCATAAATTTATGTCCACTGACAACGAATATTTGGTAGTGCATCATATATCTACGAGCACAAATTTATGTCCACTGACAACGACTATTTGGTAGCGCATCATATATTTACAAGCATAAATTTATGTCCACTGACAACGAATATTTGGTAGTGCATCATATATCTACGAGCATAAATTTATGTCCACTGACAATGAATATTTGGTGGCAGATCGTTTTGCTACGAGGATACATTTATGTCCATTTACAACGAGTAGTTGGCAGCGCAAATTAGGGAACTGTACATCGATGTTCAGATTCACAATAAGGTGCTTTATTGAGGAACATGGAAATTATGTACAACATTTTAATCCATTTTGTAACTCTCTGGGCTTTTTAATTTACAAATTCTAATTTGTTTAGTGTAGTATAAGAAGTTGACCGTAATGTACATATTTTGTCATTGATATTCAGCATTATGCTAAGAAATAACACATTCTAGACGTGTATTGTTAATAAAAAAACAACAGCAATATTTATGGTACTGATTGTGTCATTTTGGATGTTGGAGGCAAGACCAGAAACCGTTCCTTTTAAACACTGTAGAGGATATGACATTTCAGGCATCAAGCACGAGGAATAAAATCTGTCCAATAAAGAAAGAAATTAGTCAAAACAATAATCAAGTGATACACAATAGCGTCTACTTTGAACACTTTTAAATTGGTCATCAACTTGTATTTTTTTCATATTGTTATAAATGTGCCTTTTTTACTCGTGCCCAGGCCTTTAGGCCGGCACGAGTCTAGGTTTTGGTTTTCTATAATAATAATAATAATAATAATAATAATAATAATAATAATAATAATAATAATAATAATAATAATAATAATAATAATAATAATAATTTAATACTTATATAGCGCTTTATACATATGGATATGATCTAATGCGCTTAAAATAACTGAGTTAAAATAACTATAAAACAACCAATTAAAACTAATTAAAAACAAATTTGTTCTAGATCTCGTGATCTTCGAAACTAATGATAACTGAATAATATCTAATACTTATAACTTAATAATATCTAATACTTATCCTTAAAAACTAATGATAATATATTATAAAACAATCAATATCGATTATATAATACGATTTAGATTCGATATAATGCCCTATAGATATAATATGATATAGACCTCGTGACCGATACCATCATAATGTAAAACAAATAAAAAGTCTCAATATTCACACCTATAATGATAAAAAAGATAATAAAATGCATAATTCATAGATCAATGTATAAAACATTTTCTAAACGTTTTCTATCTATCAATCTATCTATAAGTCTATCGTCGTAGTCGAGAATGTGCCATTAAAACGAGGCAGACATGAAAACAAGGCAGCGCACGTTCCAGCAAGTTTACAGAGGATCCTTTACAGCAAAGCAGGGCAGGATTTTTCATGAGTCATGGGCATTTAATAACCTAAACTCCACTATAAATACAGTAATTGTGTTGTAGCAGCTTCACGTGAATCTCAATCAAGGTAAAATTTAAGCCTCTTCATTTGAAATTGAGGAATCGAGGCCGATACTTCCATGAGTAGGCGTTCAAATGTTAGCTTGCTGGCGAAGCAGCCAAATATTTCGCTTCAGTACTGAACTCAAAACGTGACATTTATTTATCTCCTCTATCATAGGGGATAGGGATGACCTTTGAAATTTAAGACTGTCATTTTCGAAATGTCGATGATCGAAACCTTTAGCTGACATATTCTCACCGCTTCGATTTTACTCTTTGAAACGAATGAGGTCAAGATATTTTTATTTTATTTGGTACTTCAAAGAGAAAAACATGAAGGATTTAAAAACCTTATCTGTTCAGGAATTAAGCTTATATTACTTTTGCAGTCAAGAGCGTTCATGTTTTGAAATATTTTGGTATTAACCACAGGAAGCCCACATCAAGTTTTAAGTTGTTCACGTACTCTGCAGAATTCTGCAAAATATAATATTTATGTCTTTTATTTCATTTTGGTATTCTAAGCTATAGCCACATGTGCTATTATAAGTGCCTTTTATATGTTTGTTGTGCTTATGAAATTCCAACTGTATTACTATACAAATTATTTACACAAGATAACTACACAATCAGTATTCAGCAAGGGGCATCTTATTTATTAGCCAGGTCCAAGAGACCATAATACTAAGAGAGCGAAGCTCAGTATTGATGTCTGTGCCATGTTCGTGGCGGCTAAGGCTATTTTTAGTAACTTCGCCATCGCGCGCGCAAGTCCCTCCACCAATAGAATTTGATTTTTGACGTGCACGCGGACGGAACCGTTTGAATTCTATTGTTTAAGAGCCTTGCGCGCGCGATGGCGAAGTTCTCATACATAGCATTAGTGGTAACCATTGGAACCTTTAATATTTTTTGGTCAGCGCCTCGAGTATTTAACTTGTGTACTGAATTAAATGGTTTTATTAAATTTGTAATGTAAGATGGTGTTGAATTATTCAGTGCTTTGTAAACAGTTATTACACGAAGGAACTTTATTCTTTCGTGGAATGGAAGCCAGCCCAGTTGAAGAAACAGCGGCAGTGAAGGTGTTTTGTAATCTTTGTTCAGTATGAGCCTTGCTGTCTTCTTTTGTAGACGATGGATTTTGTCCAAATTTTGTTGAGATGTATTGCCCCATACAACGCAACAGTAATCCATTAACAAAAGGATGAGGCATTGACAGAAAGCAAGTCTAGCTTTGAACGTCAGATGATGTCGAATTCTACGAAATATGCCAAGCCTTTGCGAGATCTTTTTGCACAGGCTATCAACATGCATATTCCATGACAAACTGCTAGCGATGTGTACACCCAATAACCTTTCGGTTGATACAGAACTTAAAGTTGATGACTGAATGTTGATTGATAACTCTTTGGGTAGAATTGAAAGTTTCCTTGATGATGCTACCACCATTACTTTGGTTTTCTTTTTGTTAAGGACCATCTTATTCATGTCGCTCCATTCAACAATTGGTCCAATTTCAGTGTTAAGCTTTTCTTCAACACACTTAAGGGAGCTACCAGAAACATATTGAGTAGCATCATCAGCATACATATCTATCTGAGTCTCATTAAGATGTAACGGTAAGTCATTCATATGTATTATGAAGAGTAAGGGGCCAAGTATTGACCCTTGTGGTACACCAGATGTTATTCTAGCTTTTGAGGAGAAATGATTGTCAATGGCGACTTGAAAGTGTCTGTCACTGAGATATGACGTGAACCAAGTCAGGGCGTTCTCACCAGCAAACTTTTCTATCAGACTCTTCTCTGCTGCTTCATGAGAACCAATGAATAATAATATATAGAAAATAAATAAAGGAAATGGCAGCACCATTGCAAACCAGGAAAATTACTGATTTTATGCCGCAGTGAATTAGATAGATAGATAGATAGATAGCAGGTGATCTGGCAAAAATCGATTAGCCAATCAGATTGCAAATCATGCTTTCTGAAAAAGAATTAATCCCGACTATCTTTTCGCGCGTAATAGTTTTGAAAACAAGATGGCGGACAAAGGTACGATCCCGGGATTTGTGTGTGGGAAAAGGTTACACTTCAAAAATGCAACATGAAAGATGAGAAAGAGTGACATTAAATCATAAAAAGTCAAGTATGACCTACTTTTATTCTTCATGGGGCTTTGTAGATGGATTTAGGCAATATTTTAACTTCTGGCGAAATTGGCGCTCGATGGCTTTGAACATTCGCACCACAAACAACACGTCCTCTCTGCTTCTTGGATCTTCAGCCACATCAAGAATGGCCAGCTGGGCAGCTCGAACCAAAGTTGGATCTTTTATGAGTGGTAGTCTTTCGTGTGGTTCTTCTTGTGAGAAAGGAGTGAAGTCTTGATAGCTTTCCATGAGCGACATTTCAAGAGCACGAGTGAGAGCTGGCACACCAGCAAACTTTTCTATCAGACTCTTCTCTGCTGCTTCATGAGAACCAAGGACAACTCGATACTAAAAAAACAGCTCCTCTGGGTACGCACATATTTGCGTGTCATGAACTGTTATCTACCAGTGAATATTATACATCATGTTAGACTAAAGTGCCTTCTAATAACTGATTTGATAAAGCAGTCTACACAACTAAGTTTTCAAAGTAATGTAGCTTACCATAAGTGCCACTTGCTCACTCATTATGACAAGATGAATCAGTGTCAATATTTTTGGTTTAAGATGCTTTCATCGTCTACAGCAGGGTCTTAGGAGTCCCCCACCTTTGCACTTTTTATTTTGGCTGCTTTCCTGGAAAAATAAGATTTGATTTCCTAGGGGACTTTTACTGGCCTTCCAGTTTTAGACATGTACCTACTGTACTCCCTTGGAGCAATGCTTTCATACTTTAAACCATGTTTTTTGCTTTCAGAGCTAAATACATTTGGGTATATCAAATCCTTTACCAGCTTTTCATGATTTATTTTTCTTTTTTTTGAGTTCTGGTTCTTCTCACAACTTTCTACTTACTTTGACGCGCGATATTTTCCCATCTGGAGTGCCTTCAGTTTGGATAATTATCCACAGCGCACTAGCGGTAGGTAGACTGCTCATGTTTGAGTTGTCTTAGTATTTCGGTAGTTGAACATAATTTTGAAGAACGAGATAGCCAGCCAAAATGTTCCGTGTCAACATAAAATGTCTTGCATTCGATATGCAAATGAATTTCAAGCCCAAAACACAGACATGCGCAGACAAATTGTATACATGCTTGCAGGAGATAAAATAGATGTATAGGTTATCATGTGAACAATTGCTTAACACCACAAGTGATGTTTGAAAATTGCTCCTTAAGTGTAAATGACTGTAAATATCAAACATTTTTTGAAATGGGCGGCCATTCCAAAAATTAGATTTTCTTGAAACTCTGCATACAGCTTCCCTATACCTACCTATGAAGAAACACCTATATGATTAGGTGTGGAAGCCTTTGGTTTCCATGGCAACGCACATGCCTTATTTTGGGCTAGTTTTGATCAAAAACACACCCAAATTTCCAACTTTTTAAAACGTCACTGTAACTAGGTTACCTAATGCCTGAAAATAGTTTTGATATCCTATAAAAGATCAATCTTTTGCTATTCATTTGGTTGCCTGTGTGTCTCAATTGTTGCCTTGGCAACCGAATACAGGTATTTTAAACATTACATGGTTTTTGAGTTTTGAAAATTGCTGAATTTTGGCCAACTTTAGGGATCCATAACTCTGGTGGTAACGCTGAAATCTTAAAGCAACTGACATCATGTGAACACTTTGTCTTAGCCTTTGCCAGGAAATGTTTTATATTTTTGGGCAATGAAATAATAACGATGTCATGCTGC
Source organism: Telmatactis stephensoni (assembly GCA_029948255.1). Lineage (NCBI taxonomy): Eukaryota > Metazoa > Cnidaria > Anthozoa > Actiniaria > Isophelliidae > Telmatactis > Telmatactis stephensoni. The sequence goes on along the minus strand of JALIZF010001794.1, from coordinate 259,844 downwards.
TAAAACTGATTAAGGTGACTGGCTACTATTGGAAAAAATAATGAAAAATTGTTTAAACCACAATTTTCTGGAGCGAAATTTAATACTGATCCCAAAAACGAAAAAAAAAAAGGGGTGTCCTGCGTTCGTTTTTGAGATAATCAGCATTGAATTATCCGAATTTTTGAGGCGAAAATTGCTCAACCGGAAGTGAATAGAAAAGAAATATACAATTCACGAAATAACAGTTCTACAACTACTTCAATTGCACAAATATTACATTATGTCATATTCTTCGTATTGTTATGGATAATTTTGATGTGACAGCGAAAAAATGCCTTCCTTTTAAATATTTTGTTCGTCAGGTCTCAACAAAAATTATCGTAAGTTCGCACAAATTTCCCTACAAAAATCCATTTTTTCATAAGCTAGAATAATGAACTTTTTTTCTAAATTTGATATGACATAGATTTTTAGGAGCTTTTTCATATAAGCACATAAAAATTATATGGTCCCGTGCAAAATTAGCTTGTTTCATGCCCATGAAGTTGCTAAAAAGGCCAAAAAATGCCTTCCGGAAGTGCCACCATCTCGAAAATGATGTGACAGCGCGAGCTCTATTCCAATTTATATAATAATTGACATATTACGCGCGCTCTGATTGGTCGAACAACCATGTGTGATTAGAGTACACACACATAGATGGCGTCATCGAATCTTACGCGCGCTCTGATTGGTTGGAATGTTTCGATAAATATTATATAAAACAGATAGATTCCATTTTTTCGTGCGTCTGTACTCTAATCGATGCACAGAAGACGTCAAAATGTGGTGAGAACAACAGTCACGCCACTCGACTTCGTCTTGTGGCGTACTTTTTTGTTCTCACCACATTTTGACGTCATCTGTGCATCGATTAGTGTACAGACGCACGGAAAAATGGAATCTATTTGTTAATTTGTTGACGAAAACAAGCGCACGCTCACTGTTTTTTCCTAAAAAGAAAACATTTTTGCTTATTTTTCTAATCTTTTGCTTGTTAAAATCATTGAGAACTATTCTGAAACGAAATTTTGTCAACAAACTTTAGTTTCCCAGCGGTAGTGGCCATTCGCTAAAATCTCCGTGCGCTATGACGTCCTGAGCACATTCGTGCGCAGAAGGCTAAAATTTCTATGGTAGCCAGTCACCTTAAACTAACCCATCTATTGCAATTGCAGGAAATATGACCTCGCATTTTGTTCTGATTTTTATGGTTAAATCCTCTTTACTTGGCTTGAGAGAGTGATGAATGAGGGCTCTAATGACAGCAATTTATGTTTTTATCAATTTCAAAGAAATATCGATCAGTTAACTGATGGGTCTTGCAACTGAAATATGCTAATTAGCCTGCTTCGACCCCATTTTTTACTGCATCATAGTTCCAAAATTTTCAATCACCACAACGTAAATTTGGCACTATAAGTAGACTTACCTTGACTCAAGGCAAAAATATATCATCAAAGAATAATTGTTCTCCATGTTGAAAGCATTGGCAACCGAATCAGTCCAAGAGAAACGTAACAATGCCAATGAAGTCCAGCTCCATAATTCACGGCAACATGCAAACATCTCTTTCTGCATTACTTGATAATGCCTCATAAGAAGTCTTAGCATATCCATCAGAGGTCAGTCAAGTCCATAATCCTCTTTGAAGAAGCAATTTCAGGACGAAAAATCGAGCAAAAGCTACATAGCTCGAAGACTTTGAAAATATGTTCACATGATGTCAATTGCTTTATGAGTTATGGATCCCATATGATTATTAGATTATTAGACAATTACTTCTTCTTCATTCAACTTTTTTGTTTGAAGTTCGGTTGTTCTTATACTTTGCATAGTGAAAGAGCTTCGAAGTCCTCAAAATCGTATATTTTTAGATTTTTGACTTTTTGAAGATAAGTATTAGAAACATTAATAAGAATATATAGCAAGATCTTCAAGATCTTCTAACGTCATAATGACGTCACCGGTAATTAGAAATATCCCTAGTAAAGCTCGATGACCAAAAGCTTTAACTTAGTTATGTAGAAACATTTGATAATAGTAATACATGTTCGTTGCATCATCACTTGCTGTTTCGAATGGCATCTAATGGCTTCCAATGGTTATTAGTGATGTCACTTTTATGACGTCATCGTGAAACAAAATTCCCTTTCGACAACGAAATGTTGGATCAAGATAAAAATTGCACCAAATTTTAAAGAATGGCATTCTCTTTCAAGCTATGTAGTTTTGAGAATCTCTTGAAGTGATCTCTTTTTTTTCGAGAAATGTAACAATTTCCTATGATGTCAAAATCACGTCAATGGTAACTTTTAAACACGGCAAAATAAACTGCCACTTATAGTTAGCCATCACTGGAAATTTCATTGCAAATGATCAAATATTGTTGATGATGAGATGAGATGAGATCAACTTTATTTAAAGACGCTAACCTAATCAACATAAATATATATACTGATTTCCAATAGGGGCGTCTAAATCGTAAAAATGGTAAAAATATACAATAATATAAATACTAATAAATATGTTTAAATAACTCAAACTATGAAATTTTCTAAAAATACATAACTATATAACTACATATTAATATTGATTTTGTTGGTGAAAGAGGATAGTGAATCGCAATTTCTTAATTCATTAGGTAGAGAGTTCCACAGCTTGGCACCACTTAGTTAAAGCTTGTTTTCAAAAAGTCTGTCTTTGGAAGAGGAAGAGCAGCCATTTTTTATGTATTTCGTAGACTGTAAGTACAAGTGGATGCAGTCGACTTCTTAAAAACAGCAGACAATCTTGCTGGAGCCAAGCCATGAAGTGCTTAACATAAATTTGGCTTTAATTTGAGCTCTGCGTTCAGCTAGTGTAACCCAACCTAAGGCATTTACAGCTTTTACCGATTCACCGGACTCATTCTTAGCAACGCATATAACCCTATAGGTCAATTATTTTGCAACTTCTGTAAGCGTAGAGATAGACCAGTTCCCAACGAGTCCCAGACCTCGCAACAGTAATCAAAGTGGGGCTGAACTAATGCATTGTATACCGAGGCAAGAGTTTTGATTGCACTAATACCTGATGAAATCTTTTTTGCTATCTCGTTGATATGTGATTGCCAAGTCAGAGATTCATCAATATAATAATAATAATAATAATATATTTACAGAGGAAGTCCCTATCACCTTAAAGTGCTTTTCAAGAGAGTCCTCATAAGATTGTTCATCAATATGAACACCAAGAGTTTTGCAAACTCTGTTGATGTGATTATTTCCTATTATAACATTTGGTTTGATTGTCAAACTATTAATCTTGTTTCTTGATGCAATCAAGGTATATTCTGCTTTTGCTATGTTTAGGCTGAGTTTGTTTGCTGCCAGCCATTTCCTTACATTATCCAGATCGTAGTTCAGTCCCACTTCGATTTCAGTGAGAGAGGTTCCGACAGCCGTAAGGCTTGTGTCATCAGCAAATAATCTTGGCATAGTAAATCTTAAACAATTTGGCAGGTCATTTATATAAGCTAGGAAAAGGAGGGGTCCTAAAATTGACCCTTGAGGTACTCCACATCTGATTTTCTCTAGACCTGAGGTCTTCCCATTTACTTGACACAATGGTCTACGGTCATCTAGATATGAAGAGAGTAAATTAAGAGCATGACCTTTGATACCATAAGCCACAAGTTTGCCCAACAAAATTTCGTGGTTTATGGTATCTAAGGCTTTTTTGAGATCAAGGAAGACAGCCAAGTTGTAAAGTCCTCTGTCCACTCATTAGTACAATCTAACAATGCAGACGCAGTCAAATGAAAGCGTCTGATGGTTGTCAGATAATAGTTTCTTTGCATTGAAATACTCAATTAGTTGTTCATACAGTATTTTCTCATACACTTTACTTATGACTGGGAGAATCGAAATCGGTCTGTAATTATCGAGCACATTACGAGAACCTTTTTTGTGAAGAGGAATTACCCTCACTTGGGAAAATCTGTGATGTTATCGATCTATTTATGATCTCAGTAATGGGTTTTGAGATAATTGGCGCAGCTAATTTAAGAATTTTTACAGAGATTCTATCAATACCAGTAGCTTTAGACAAGGACAAGGAGTTAAGTAACTTACGGCTTTGAGAAACTTCTATATGCTTGAAGCAGAATATGTAAGTGCATTGAGTCATGCTAAATGCGCACCAAGTACATTAGTATTATTATTATTATTATTAATTCACCCTGAACATTAGTTAAAAACTCAGTGTAGCTGCAATCAGAAACAATAGAGCCTGCAAGTTTAGGTCCGATGTTTATAAAATAATCAGTAAAAAATACAAAGGTTAGAGTAAAAATGGGACGTTTAACATTGCTGATTTTGGGGTCCTTTGTGCCCGGCATGTGTTTAGTCATCCTAACCTGCATGATTTAGACAACCATGACTAACATTTTTTGGTAATTTCGCTATCTCACGCAAGGCTCTCAAACAATCTTTGCATGCGAGATGGCGAATTACATGCCACGAATATTGTACAGATATCAGAGTTTCACTCTCTTAGTATCGTATTTCTTACTTGCTAATCCAAGCCCTCACGATCATGTTACAATGTTTGACAATAATGCTCCACGTGCATACTCTGGATACATTTTCGTATTGACTTGAAAAAATTAGTGTTTTTCAGTCCAATAAATGGCAAGATCACATAAATCCATCTTGTTTTACGAGAATGAGATCAGTATAAACTATGAATCAATCCGCCAATGGCGAAGTAACTCGTGGATTGTCCCCTTTAGTTAAATTAGTTTAATTTTAGTTAAATAATGAGGTTTTTTTGAAGGCAAAATTATAGATCAATTAAAGCAATACATATTTCTTTAAATGATAGATCATTGCTCTCACAAATTTAAACATTAAGTTTGGGCCCACCTGTAAAGCATTTAAAGGAATTTTTAGGGAGTCAGTTGGATAATCATTAATAATATGAGCTAATGTAATTTTTTAGCAAAAAAATAATAGACTTGAGTACGAAAGAACAAAAGAAAAAGATAACGAAGCAAAGAAAAAAGATAAAAAAGAAAAAAAAAAGAAAAAAAATTATATGTACCACCCGGGAGTCGAACCCACGACCTTCGGAACTCGAGCCAGCAACGAACCGCTTGAGCTAATGAGCAATTCACTGTTTTCAAGATGATATTTTTTATACATATTGCTAATTTACGTTTGTAACTTCCTTACATCTGTTAAATATGTACAAATTATGAAAGAAGTTTCTCTATGAACCAAATATCGCTATTAATAAAATAAATTACTCCATAAAAGTACTCATGATAGCCACCAAACTTAAACTTAATACGCATTTTTGATGCCGTTTCGGCCAGCGGGGCCGTAGCGGTTCGGCACGGCCAGTTTACTTTTTCGGCAGGTGGCACAGTTCGTACTCAAACTATGATTTTGTTTGCTTTTTATTTCAACATTTACTCTCGTGCTGATAGAGCACAAACACTAAATGCTTGGATGGCTCGTTGATATTGGACTGGCGACGATTTTTGATTTTGGACTTGCGACGATGTTGTTTGAAGACAGCGACTGCAAATTAAAGTCCCGATTGTTTTCACATCCGAGAATCGAACAGCTCAACTTGGAGATGACGAATTCCAAGCTGCAGAGGGAGCTGAGAGTAGTTCAGTACAAAATGTGACAAGGAATAAGAAATTATCTATTCAGATCTATAGGCATTTTTGCCTATCTTCGCGGAGTGTAGACCCGTGTACATGTACACCACGAGGTATAATGTCGAGGGTCGACATGGAGCTTAGATCGTGTTCCTAAAAATTCAGTGTTGCTTTGTACACAAATCTAAAACAGTTACATTACGTTCAAAGCTTCTCGAGGCTGCTATACCAGGCTCGTATTAAACATGGTATATTTTCGTCTTGAATGATCCTGGGTTTTCGGCGAAAATTTTGATTCCTGAGCTCATATTTTTAGAAATTTTTGATCCCTGATCCTTGGTGCAAAAAACTGAGCTGATCCCTGATCCTGATCCAATGTCCCTGATCCTTGATCCCACCCATTTGATCCCTGAGCCCTAGTCTCTGATCCCTGATCCTGGCCATAATTTGGAGCTTGATCCCATATATCATGTTACGAGCCTGCAATATTATTATATTATAACAGAAGTTATCACCGTATCCTATTATCGGGAATAGGCCGGAAGTAAAGTTTCACAGACCGGAAGTTTACAGGAAAGTGAGTGAGTGAGTGAGTGAGTGACACAATAGGTTACTACCCTATGTATGCAATATTCTAGTTAGACAATAGATATAGATTGAATAGTGCCATTTCATGTTGTCATACACGAAGTACTAAGCTGACTCATTTGCATATTCGACCCCTCACAATAACTCATGGATTTGCAATCCACGAGTTAAAAATGGTGCTTATTTTTAAATATTACCCTATTTGCGTGAGAAGTAAGAATTACTTATTTTTTTGTCGTCTTTCTGACGTCATTTAGACATTCGATACTTTTTGGCGGTGATTGTACTCAACACGAAGCTCAACTTTCAACGTGACAAACATGTAAATGATTTGGCAATACTAAACATCAATGTTGGTGCTTCAAGTTGAATGTTGGCTCATGAAGTTGAATGTTGAGAGCTAAACTTCAATGTTGTAGCGTGAAGTTGAAGGTTGATCAACAAGGTTTTGAAAGTTGAGAGCTAAACTTCAATGTTGTCGCGTGAAGTTGAATGTTGATCAACAAGGTTTTGAAAGTTGAGAGCTAAACTTCAACATTGATACATGAAGTTGAATGTTGACATGACAAATCTGATTTTTGGCGGGATTGATACGTCAGAGCGTAGCAAAGGGAGAATCATTTTCTGACCTTCTGAACGATCGGGTTGCAATCCTCAGCTCTGGGCCCTTCGGGTCAGAGCAAATAGCAAAAATATTTAAGGACAGTTAAATTCCTAATTTGATGTAATTGCAAGTCTGCAATTGCTATTTTAATGGATTTTGATCAGTACAAGTTTTAATTTTATACCATGTTTGGACATTAGTCAAGTATTATAATATACTATACAGTTTTGTTCTATATATGCAAATCAATGGATTGTGAACTATTGTTATTAGTATTGAATGAATTTAAAATTTGAGTAAAACAATTTCTTGGGAATTGAACAAGTGACGAAGCTGAACAGTGTCATCTTCTAATACCATTCCAAGACCATTCCGAGGGAACTTAGCATTTGGCCTATCAGCTGTTTTATGCACTATGATCATCATAATGTTTGCAAAAAAAAAGTTACCATCCGGTTGTAGTTTTTGATCTTTGGACCAAAAGAGGAAAAGATTGCATCTGAAACACCCAAGGTTCATGTCTTGCATGACTTGCTGCTGAATGTTGCATGCATTACCCATTTGTTGCAAACCTTTTCTACCTGTTTACGTTTGACATTTCTTTTAATATCAGAGTGCAGAAACTGAAAAATTTCTCATTGTATGTAAATACCGCTGTACCCACATTGCTGTGGGTAAAGCAGCTGGGAGTCCACTAATTTTGAAATGTTCAGATTCAATGGAATGGTACTAAAGAAAATCAATTGAAAATACAGGGATTATTCTGGTATTAGAAGAGTGCTCTCTGGCTGTGAGATGTTTCTTGCAGTTCCATACCTAAAAGAAAACAGGCAACACAGCAACAAGTTCTGGAGAAAAAAGATGCCCATTCAAAACAGAGTGCTTGAGCTGTTTGTGGAGAGGCTTATTGTGCTGGGTACCAAATCCAGGAGGACGTTGAGAGATATAGGCCTGTAATTAGTTACATCATTTTTGTTAAGCCTTTTATAAACACAGGGGAAACATGCAGTTTTCCAATCCTCTGGTACCTCCCCAGATTCATATAATCTCTTATAGATTTTGGAAAGAATTGACGCTATGGTTGATAGGTCTTTAGGATCCTGGGACCAATGCCATCTGGACCTGGGGTTTTATGGATCTGGAGATTTTGGAGCAATTTCAAAACACCAGCTTTTGATATGTTTATGTCGGGTATACTTGGGCGTGGCGAAGTAGATGGTAAGAGATCTTGACGTAAAGGTCTTTCTCTGATAAAGACTGACTAGAATTGTGTTTAGATAGTTGGCGGGAGCAGTCACTTTTCTCCATTTATATTCAAGGAAGGAAATCCAGTTGTGTCAGAACGACAGTGCTTAATAAAGGTCAAGAATCGTTTCAGGCATGATTTGTCTTTGCTATTATCCATTGGTGTAATTATTGACTCAACATAGTACCAATATGCTTGTCTTGTCTCATGTTGAATTGCTCTCTTTGTTTCTCTAATTTTTTACTGATCATGGACAATTCGTTTCCCTCAAAGGTATGAAGTTTCAGCAAAGTTTTCATTTTGTGATACGGTTTGTCCTTTTTCTTTATCAATTTCTTGATATGGATTGTTATCCATGGGAGGTTATCTTTAGACTTGCATCTTTTAATAGGGATATGTTCTTTAATAGCTGATATTACTTCCAGTAACATCTAGTCAGTAAATGGTAAGTCATTGGTAAGATAAAAAAAAGGTAAAGAACCTTGTAAATAACCTGCACTCATTTTACCCCCTCCCTCCATCAGTGCTCCGTTTTAAGGTGGCTCGACCCACTTCCAATGTATCTTGTGAAAAGGTTAGCAAGAGTTCAGCTTGCTGATGCAGCTTTTGTAACCAACAGATTCACTAGAGAAGACATCATCAAGCTTGGCTGGCTACCCATCCTGGACCATCGACAGTATAGCGTACTACGCTTGACACATAATGCACGGTACAACATTGAATGGCGAAGTTACCTACCTTTTGAGCCCCACATCCCAGTCAGGACACTTTGGTCATCTGACTGAGTACAACTTCAAGTACCTTTAACATCTCGTACATTTCAAGATGCCTGTGCTACTCTCTTCAATACTTTGCCAAAAGATATAATGATATAAGGAATTTGTGTTTCCATTTATTGCTAATGGAATTTGTTTTTTAAGCAATGGATGGTACATACTTGCTATACGAGTGATAAAGCTCTTACACCTTTTCACCTTTCCATCAAAAAACCAATATTCTTCTTTCATAAAATGTCAACCAGATTTGTTCATATCAATGGCAATCTTTATGCGTTCCTTCATTCATTCATCGCTCATTTTGTATACTGAACTCTTTAAAGCTTGGTAAAACCTCGAAATTTTTGCTAGTTGGATTGATGTGTTCTTTTAACCCTTTGCTTTTGATTCTGAACCTATTTCCGATCTACCATCTGGAAAGCGTTCTTTTTTATTGTTGTTGTTGTTGTTGTTTTGCTCTCTGTATTTTGTCGCATCCCTCTTTGTTTTGTAAGGATAAAATTGAAATAGCTAACTGGACTTTAGCAGGTTTGTGGTGTGATTTCTGAAGCATTTCTTTTACACTTTCATTTTCTCTTAAATTGGTATCCCCGAACAAGTATGGTTGTTGTGATAAACTTTCTTGATAGAGTTAAGTACCTTCTTGCTCTGCAGTGAACAAATTATCCTATATTCTTTCATAATCATCATCTTTGCACATCATTACCAGCCTGAAACTGCGTACGAATTATCACTCTATATTGGATCACGTTAGGACATTTTTTGATGTTACACTGGAAAGAACCACGACAGTCTGTATATCATAAGTATCTGCAATCTTTCACTTGTGTTACATTAGTTTTTCCCATCTTGTTAATGCCTTTTCTTTATCTTTTGCGGTTTTGACGCCCCCTACATGGTATAATACCAAGCCATCAATTCCATTTGGTATCAAGCATTCAACCACAAGGACAGGTGTAGACATCCAGAGTTCTGGACCAATTCTTTTTTGGTTGACAGTTTTTCCTTTATTGGCACATACTACTTCAGAGATTTCTTGATGTTGGATTTTCAATGCTTTTTCTACTGTGTTGGAAGTTTTAAGCACGGTCCAGAGAAAACCAGAGTCTCCTGGAGCAATGACATTCAGGGCAGCCACCACAGAATCTTTAGCTTTGGTCATGCGGTTTTACAGTTGCTTCCTCCCATCGCTTCTTGCAAGTACCGACCTTTGTTACATTACATGAAGATAAAAATTCATTGAGTTTCATTCTCTGGATGACGAGATAATTTTCCTTCACGTTGTAATCGGTACTATTTGAAGATTCGTCACTACTACTGCTACTACCAGGAGAGAAGAGGGGATCTTCCAAAGAAAGGTTCATCATCGCAGTACATAAGTCTTCAAATCCATCCCTGTCTTCTGTTTGTTTCTGAAAGCATATAACAAAGTTTGTATAGCATTCTTATGCTCTAAAGAGCTTTATTTTCCGCTGTAAAAATATACTGTCACCATGTAAAAAAATTGACAATGAAAAAATATCATTAATAGTAAACAAACCTCTATAAAACGGACATGTTTCCCGGTCATTCGCTGTCCGGGTTCACCTGAATACCTTAATTCTAACCTCAGAATCAAAAGTTTCTTTAGGTTAAGTTGGTTGTAAATCCTCTAAAGGCTGTTCCTCCTCTTGTGTAACAATTTCTGATTGGTGTTCATTAGGTAACATAGCTTCTGGAATTTGCTGATTGGATTCAATCAAACAAAGTCTACATCTACGGCAAAATATACAAATTGTCTCTTCAGGAAAAATATGAGAAAATACAAAATACAAAAATGAGAAATCAGATTATGTTAAAAGAATTTTATAGTCTTTACTCTACTGTAATCAAAATTTTAAAAAAATGTTTTACAGGGACATTTATTGCATCTAAACCACGCCCTTTTTGGTTTCCTGTGGTGGGCAGAGCAAAAGTGCACATTGAGTATTTACACATATGTTGTCCCATTGCTTCAAGCAAGGTATTTTAAAATTGAAAAAAATTGTTTTGACATAACACTTACGAGAGCCAACAGGGACTAAAACATTAGTGATGAAATACAAGTGTTTGGATTGTTGCATTGATATTCCTCGATCTCCCTTTGGTGGCCAAGCTCTATGACTATGACCAGCCCACTTAATAGGACATAAACAGCTTTTTCTATTACAACGCCACCTAACACCAAAGAGATCTCGGTGTCTTGGACAAATGATGAGCTCGGATTTATGTTCTTCAAACTCATCAAATATACCTATTAAGTAAAAAAGTTACTTTTTAGCTGAATGAACGCACCAAATATATGCATGGCATAAAGAAAACAGTATTAGTTCTCAATCAATCTGCCTGTTTACCTACCTGCTCGAGCCAAAAGCAGCTTTGGTTCAGTGTTCAGAGTTGAATCTGATACTGATATTAGCTTCAAGTGGCCGGTGATTTCTCTGTCACACCTACTGACTGGAATGCAAGCAGTGTTTGCAGGGTTGAAGGTACTTGGACCACAACTTCCTCCAACAAGCTTAGAATATGAACACACGTCCATATTGTTTACAGGGCACTGATTTTGATTAAAGAGAAACATGACACTAGCTAGTTCACGATTGGCACGGATTTCAAAAACGAATGTATGTTTCACTTAGTAGTTCCTTGTGCACGTGATTTCCAGATAAGCGCACAAGTTTCATCCTATTCTCTTCTATCCTAAGAAACTAAAACAAATATTACGTAATTTCTAATTAATTTTGTCGACGTCCTTTCTTTGTGCATTACTTTTTTTTTTTATCGTAATCAGTGCAATCAGTAATCAGTATTGAAATCTTTTACATGTTAATTTTATATATGCGTGCTTTATGTCAACAGTATCATTGCAACATATAATACCGTACGTACATTATCACACGCTCATATTAAACGTAGGCAGTCATGTAGCGAAAGTTTAGTTTTTGTGTTTTGGGCCTTTTTTCAAATGGGCTTCCTGTGTTGTCCTGGTAATTAGTTTGTTGTTTACCAGCGAATATGCGGAAGTATCAACCAAGTGACCAAACTCCACTCACTGCATGCACGGATTTTCTTATGGTATGGGCCTCTCAAGCTTTATAAGGTAGAAATCTAATGATATTAGATGATTTTATGTTTGCATTGTAGCAAATTCATCATCCTTGCAGGTATTTTTGAACTTGTTTACATTTTTGATTCTTCGGCACGGACTGGAACGGCAAAGAATGCAACTCGTCTGACGTCCGTAACTTACTAAATATGATTTTTATTTCTTAAATAAATTTAAACCTTGATAACCATTGAAGACGATGAGATGTTGGCTACGAAGTCCAGATTTTGAACTATTTTTAGATTGAAAGATCAAACGAATGGTGAAAGTGGCACGAACGTTTGGCGCTGTAGAAAATTTTGAATTGAAGTGCCCAAAAATTTTATTTCACCCAATTGAAGGTCAGATAATAAATGATTTATTGCATATGGATTTTTGTTGCCAGTACATGTACTAATTGGGTTTTGGGGGCCTCGAAAATTCATAATTTTGCCTCATTAGAATGGGTTGAACTAAATATGCAGAAAAATATTTTACTTTCTAAATCGCTGCTAATAATTTCAACGTATAGCAGGCATGCCTTTTAACTGAAAATCCTAGAAAACTTTGTAAGATATAATGATTTTGTAGTATTTCGAGCCCCTTCAAAATCGTCCTTTATGACCCGCCAAAACAAGCTCTTGTCACCAGAATTTAAAATCATCTCATAAATCACCAAAATTGAATCAAATGCTTTCAAAATTTATACCATTTTGTTAGGTATCGTAAAGGGATTATTGTGACATTTATCACAATTGGCGATTTTTCTATCTTGCATGACCCTAGGTGAAAGATCCAGCGGTCTCGTCTTAAAAAGGCTCAAAATTAGCATTGACAACAAAAAATTCCCCTTGACGACAAAAAATCTGATTTTTCCAAAGCCAACACACTTATTAACAAACAAACTACACCACGATTGTAGGTATATAATAGGCTATCAAATTAGAATATGAGTGAAATCGATGTTTTGACCATTGCCGCGATTTTTCGAACTTCTCTGATTTTTCCTGACATGCGCTGTTAAAGTTCAATCATTGTGATTATTAACATTATAAATGTCAGGTTCTTTTATGTGGGCTTTTGTTGTATACAGCTATATGTAAACCAATGTTGTCAAAAAGAATGGTGAATGCTAATGGGGACAATAACAACATTTACAATGAAGTCCCAATTTGAGATGTACTGTAGTTTTGTTTAAACACAATTAAATGATTTTCCTTCATTATCAATTGTGGCATCCAATGCTGCTGTGAATGTTGTCTCATCAGGGAAACCCACTGGAAACGTAATCTTAGTTAAACAAGTGGATGAATAAATAGAAGGTACACTCTCAAACAAGATTCCGATTGTACCCAATCCGTGTTTGGGCAAGCATGGTGAACCGGTGGCAAAAATGAGAAAGTTTTGCAGGGTCTTCAGTGCTGCATTCTCCAAATAACCCACCAGATAATTCTTTGTTACCTCCTGTTCTGACATAATAGATTCTGGGAATTTTAGAATATTGATCACGGCATGACCTGTTAGTGCTTCAACTGATGGGACAGTGGAACAGTGGTTCAAATATGGCTTGGTGCTTTTCCATTGCTGCAATGCATCCCAGGGCATTTAGCTGATCCAGTGCAACTTTTCGAATCCCTATGACATCGTGCACAATGAGTGATTGTATCACACACATTTTGTTATCATTCTGAAACAAAAAAAAATATCTTGTTACCAAAGCTGACCCACAATAAAGATAACTGCAGAGCAACATATCAATAGAGAATTTTCGAAAGTCGATAACAATAAATTGATGCCATTCAGCAAAATTTCAATAAAGTCTAAGATGGCCATAGAGATTGAATGATTGTTCCTATTTTACAAATTCTTCATATTGTTTTTGAGTTTGTTTCTTCTACATTATGAGTTGTGAAGTTTTCAGGATAGCCTTTCTTTGGCTTGTCTGGCTTTATTAATTCATTTAAAATGTTCCATGTTTGTTTGATGTCTGATGTTGATTTTTCCAAAAATGTTGAAATGGCACTTTTAGTTGTCCTGAGTAAGCTGTTTTAACAAACTTAAAAGTTTGTTCAGATATACTTTGTTGGTATATGGTGTGATTTTCCTTGGATGGATATAATTATAATTGTATGGATCTTTTATAAAGATAGATTTTTCTTGTATGATACATGTATTACTAAAGGCAACAATATGGTTCTCGTTCTTTTGGTTCTTGTCTATTTTGGTTCTTGTGGTTCATTTGGTTCTCCTGGTTCTTTTGGTTCTTCCGGCTCTCATGGTTCTTTTGGTTCTCGTGGTTCTTTTGGTCTCTCCTCCCTATCATTTTGGGCCAGGCTGTATTGAAAGTTGGATTCCCTGTGGTAGGCTTAATCATATTTTTGTTCAGCAGTCTTTTGTTCACCCACTTTTTCGATTACCAAAGTTGTTACCCTTCCAGTCAACTAGTTCATCGTCAGATATTGATTATTTCTCGTCTTCTTTGCTGTTGCTAAGAAAATGGAAAGCAAAAGTGAAGTTCAATGCTTAAGTGATGTGGAGGTGAAACTAGCCAAGTAGTTTTCCCTTTTACAGATGTTGTTCCAAAGGATCTAAGAGAGTGGTTTACTGTTTACCCTTCGAGCCATGGCACAACTCGAGAACTACAAAAAAAAAAAAAAAACGGTAGAGGTATTTAGTACCTATGAAGAATGTGGTCGCCATTTCCCCTTCTGGTTCTGGAAAGACCCCAACGTGCCACCTGGGGTGCATGACCCCATTATTGGGCACTTGGAGCAAAATATTGACTCCACGGTTTTGCTAGATGTCACCTCAGCTAATGGACTTTTTAACCATTTTGTTTCAGTTCACTAGTGCCTATTATAAGCATCAATAAAGCTCATTCATTTCTTATCAAACTTGCCTGCCCAACAAAGTCTTCACAAGTTAGTATGTCTATGGAGAGACTTTGTAAGCTATATGATGGGGATTGCTGGTACGTACTCAAAGGAAACAAGGGAAAAAGAACTGGCACCACCTCTGCCAGTGCATCATTTCTTGCATTCACAACTCCCGACAATTTCTGGAAAAGGCATGACCAAAAATTCTTGATTCTCAGAATGGCCTTGCAGAAAGAATCCTCTAGTAGAG
Source organism: Telmatactis stephensoni (assembly GCA_029948255.1). Taxonomy (NCBI): domain Eukaryota; kingdom Metazoa; phylum Cnidaria; class Anthozoa; order Actiniaria; family Isophelliidae; genus Telmatactis; species Telmatactis stephensoni. Next base: position 244,727 of record JALIZF010001794.1, on the reverse strand, counting down.
AAAGACTTGGAGGAGATGGCCAGCCTTAAGTTAGAAGATCTACCTGTGAAATCATTGAAAGTGGTATTAGAAAACATATTTGCTGAGCACAACAGTGAGGAACAAATCAAGTACAAAATTAATGTCAGTGCCAGAGAGGCATTTTTCAAGTTTGAGGTGAGGCAGTAGTTCCTCCATGAAACTTGGCACTTGAATGAAACCACCACGACAAAGACCTGTTTCTGAGACTCCTGGACGTTCAGCCGAGTTGTGTCCTTTGGTCATGTAGAAAGAATCACCATCGTACTGTGACGCAGTGTTCTTGAGCGTTATTTTATTTAGTATTTATGACCTACAAATTGCAAATGTTGAGTTGAATAAATTGTTGACTTATTACGAGAAAAAATGTAAATAAATGCACAAAAACCTTACCCTGTCGGCGGTTCTATGCTGGATGAACATGTTCAATGAATAATAGTATGATTTCTAATACGATGGCCCAAATAAACTCGTAGAAAAGGTTGTAAATTGTACAAAAGCGAAGAAAACAACATGAAACAAACTACTTCTGAAAAATATGTCTTCTCCTCGTGGTCTGGCTCATACCAGTTGCCACGGGTGACTAGTTGCCAAAGGGAGCCCAAAGGGCACTCCTCACAGTACCATCTACAAAGATAACCCATTGTTCTTTAAGGTGGCCCCTACCTATTGATTTGTTTGTTGGCCCTGAATTTGAATCACGCCTTTTTACATCAAAACCTTGTCAGATTTCTGAGAAATTTGCAGCCATTTGTCTACAAGCCTTGAAATTTGTACTGGTAATTAATTTTTTGTGAATTAGATCAAATATTTCGAGATATCAGACTATTTTTAAAAATGGCTTTATGAGAAAAAATGTTCAAAATTCTAAGGTGATTTTTTTACCTATTTCGTTAATCAAGTACAAAGAAAGTAGAAAGTCATAAAAGACTACATACACCATGTATCGCACCAATGCAATCCTTAGAAGTTGCAATATACAAATTTGCTCTGTTACGACGCAAAATTGTGTAGTCAAAACTACCGCCAAAATCTCAACAAAATTTCAAAAACAGAGAGAACCATATCTGCTTTAAGAAAGACAAATACCTATTGTAACTTGTAAACAAAATATGGAGACATGCGAAGCTAAATGCCAATGTGATCCTCAAGCAAACTTGGGGAGTAACTTTCGTGACCACGAGTTGAAAGTTGCGAATTTGTATTACTTCGACTTCTACAAATTCTGTCGAATTGTTTCTTGCAATTTTCTAGGTATGGGATAGAGCAAGATGTTAACATACCTGTTGCCAAGTGCCTTTGCCTTTGCTGCACTAGGTATAATTCTGTATGCTTCAAAAGTTAGCAACTACATTGAGTCGATGCTTTAAGCTGTCAAGGTAAAACCCTCATGGTTTGTTAATTTATTCAAAACAACACTTTACTATCTGTTGCAAAATTCTACACAGGATGTAGACTTTTAGGAATATTTCTGAATCTCAACATCTCAAAATTTTATGATTACTTATCTTCATATAATTCACCATGTTTACCTAGTCAATAAGGCACTTTTTGAAAAAAGCACTCGAAAATGTCACATGATCAAACTAAAAAAAACAGAACTTGTAGAGCGTGCACCAAAAAAATTATTGAAAAGTTACCTTTTTCTATGTTCACTCTTTGCAATACTGAGCTTTGTTAGTAGAAACACGAGGTCCCTGGCACCTACTTCAAGCAGTGTTTATTATTACATCTAGGAGGTAGCCACTTAGTATGTTGCTTAGCCACTTAGTATTGTGAAATATAAGGTGGGTTCACACTAGAGATCTAAAGTAGGAGCTAAGTATACTTAGGATATACTTTCAGTGTGAACGGCTCTTTTTTGACTCAAGTAAGATACTTTGTTGCTATGGTTATGTGATATCTTCAAAGATGCCGAAGTAGGACCGTAAGTAAACTTTTACCCCTACTGACGGCCTCCTTATCCCTTCAAATGTTTCCTGTTGTCAATCAAAATGAACCGCGGTGAAATTTAAGATCACTTCCAAGCGTTACTTTGCTGCTGTCGAGCCCATGCGGTTAACATGTCGAATAATCAGAACGGTCCAAACTACTCACAAGCACAAAGAAATCCAATTTTTTACACGTAAGTATTTTATCTACCGCTTAGTTACATGATTATTGTCGAATTTGCTCTAAAATCGATGCTCTTCTTGACGAATTTGATATGAACATCAGTACAAATAGACTTCATTGTTATTACAGAAATAATCCAACATATACGTACCAACCACAGCATGGTTTTGTCTTTCCTCCGAGCCAAGGCCAGTGGCAGCCAAGCGGAATACAAGCAGGCTTGAGATTTCCTGAATTCCCAAGCTCTTCGATGACTAGTTTAAGTATGCCATCTACGAGCGCGGCCCCAACTTCAAGCTCCGAGCCATCACAGTCACACTCACAGCAAAGCAAAGCAAAGTCAAAACCATCGAAACAGCGCAGCAAATCATTAGATTGGTCTGAGGATGAAACTAAGGAGCTGATAGATATATGGGGAGCACGCTACGAAAAGCTAAGGAGGGCTTCCAACCACAGGCTTACCAGGCTCGCAGTTCGTTTCCGGACTTCTTTGGACTTCCTGTGTTATTTGAGTTCGTTAAAGTTTGAATATTTAGGTGATTTCTTTGCTCTCAAAAATGACGATTTTGATTATATGTTCTCAATAAAATGACTTTAAATTGTTCTTTAGTCTTTTACTTGATGGCATTTGGGTGTTATTTGTCCATGAGATGTGATTTAGTGTGGTTTTTCGACGGCCGTTGTGGGGTATGTTTGCCGCTCTCACTGTAGGGAAAAGAACAAAAGGCATGTAACGCCGAGCACGATCCGCCGCCAACTCACCTGGTATTCAGGCTAAAATCACACATTTAAATTAATCCCTCAAGAACCAGCGTCAGGGACATCAAACATCAATAAATTATTGAGATCCTGGCCAAGCCTGAGCCCGATAAGAGAAATACAAGCACCCGAAAAGCTGGCCGGAAAATTTTACTTCGACCGATTTTCGCCGTCGTACTACGATCTGCTCAAAGTGCTGTCCCTTTGGCATCCCAAGAATGCACTTTTTGTCGAAAATCTCTCCACACCCCGTACCCCCTCAGAGATATTTTCGCGGTCAAAGTGAATATTACACCGCGAAAATATCTCTGAGGGGGTACGGGGTGTGGAGAGATTTTCGACAAAAAGTGCATTCTTGGGATGCCAAAGGGACAGCACTTTGAGCAGATCGTAGTACGACGGCGAAAATCGGTCGAAGTAAAATTTTCCGGCCAGCTTTTCGGGTGCTTGTATTTCTCTTATCGGGCTCAGGCTTGGCCAGGATCTCAATAATTTATTGATGTTTGATGTCCCTGACGCTGGTTCTTGAGGGATTAATTTAAATGTGTGATTTTAGCCTGAATACCAGGTGAGTTGGCGGCGGATCGTGCTCGGCGTTACATGCCTTTTGTTCTTTTCCCTACAGTGAGAGCGGCAAACATACCCCACAACGGCCGTCGAAAAACCACACTAAATCACATCTCATGGACAAATAACACCCAAATGCCATCAAGTAAAAGACTAAAGAACAATTTAAAGTCATTTTATTGAGAACATATAATCAAAATCGTCATTTTTGAGAGCAAAGAAATCACCTAAATATTCAAACTTTAACGAACTCAAATAACACAGGAAGTCCAAAGAAGTCCGGAAACGAACTGCGAGCCTGGTAAGCCTGTGTTCCAACAAGGAAAAAACAAAGTTATGGAACGAGATATATGTCAATTTCCAAAAGCGATACAACAAAAATGAGCGTACACTTCCCCAGGTGAAGAAAAGAGTTCAGAACCTTGAATACGAATACAAAAATGCAAAACAAAAATCTCAATCAACAGGAGAAGAAGGCATGAACTATATAAAAGAGAAATTTCCCTTCTTCGACCAAATGGATGTCATCGTGGGACATCGGGATATAGCCGATGTACGCAATATGGAATTAGAGTCATCAACATTGTTTGATGACTCTCCGAGTTCGCTTTCAGAAACGTCTGACTCGTCCAGATCCACAACTCCTCATTGCGCCGAAACGACTGATAAGGAGGTAGAAGAAGTGGGTACCCCTGTTTCCTCGAAAGGAAAAGGGAAGAAAGTCGAGAAAGGAAAGAAAGGGAAAAAGAGAAAGATCGAGGACTCGGATGATGAAGAATGGCACGAGAAGTTTTTTAAAGTAATGGAGAAAGGAATGGAAGAGGACAACAAGCGATTCGAGAAATGCATGAAGGCATTTCAGGAAAGCCAGACCAAACAAATGGAACAAACAAATAACATTTTAACCGGGTTCCAGGGAATTTTCAAAGATCTTCTGTCAAAGAAAGATTAGGTGCACCTGCTGTAGATGCCTATATACATGTTCATGTTTCTAAAGAGTTTTTTACTTTTTTAATAATCTATTCAATTATTTTTAAATTATGTCACTTAAAATTATGATTCTATTGGTCGATTCAGGGTTGATTCAGACATTGGTTGATTCAGACATTAATTGTAACCTTGAGAACATATACTTTTATAAAGACTTTTTGTTCATTTTTAAAAATAATCTACTAAATATCACTATGATTTTATATTATGTACTATAGCCATTACAGATTATACATCACTATTAGTGCTATTATGCAAAAATCATTGCTTTTTATCGTATTTAAAATGATTGTTGTCCAATATGGTGATTCTATTGAGTGATTTAAACATTAATTGTAACCTTCAAAACATAAACACACGTTCTTTTCATTTTAATAAACCATATTTTTCATGGTTTCTGGAAACAACTCTTAAGCTTTCGAAATATGAAAGAAATCTCTCATTTTTCTATTCATTGTATTAATCAATAAAGTTTAGTTTTGTTGTACTCATGTGAACACTTATAAAAATTATAGATGATTCCAAACATATTCTGTGAGTGCTTCCCGGACTTCATTTTGTGCCTCAGGGTCATAATCATCATCATTGTCATCACTGCTGTCACTGCTGTCACTACTGTCGTCCAGAAAATCCCCTCTATCTATACAAATGTTGTGAAGTATACATGCTGCAATGACTGTAGTTTTCAAACTTTTTAACTGTTGCTCAATTTTCTTTAATAGTATACGCCAACGGGATTTTAGAGACCCAAAAGCATTTTCAACCACAGCTCGTAGAGAACTGAGTTGTTGGTTGAACTTTCTTTGCTGCTGAGTTAGCTGCCTTCTCTCTGGATAGGGTTTTATAAGCCATGGCCTTAGCTTGTACGCACTGTCTCCAACTAAAAGTGGCCCAATATCCACTCCATTTATGTTTCTTTTTGGTAGTCCTAGAATTTGTTGATTCTCAGCCATTTCTGCAATCCCACTAAGTCTCAGTACTCTTGCGTCATGTATACTTCCAGGATAACCAGCAGACACATGAATAAATTTAAGATTGCTGTCTACAATTCCTTGCAGATTTATGCTATAGTGTTGTTTTCGATTGAAATAGTCTTCGTGGTTTACAGGAGGAGCATTGATCTCAATGTGACTTCCATCCACTGCACCTGCTATTTGTGGTATCCCATTTTTATCTTCGAAGTCTTGTATAATTTTTTCCACCTCCTGTCTTGTTGTAGGAAACACAATAAATTGGTTCTTTCTGCGAACCAACGATTCTTCAAATCCTTTGCAAATTGTTTTTGCTGTTGATTTTCCATACCCAAATTGCAATCCGCATGTTCTGTAGCTATTTCCTGTGGCGAGACGCCATAAAGACAACCCGACTCGTTCCTCCACGCTTACAGGCTGCCTCATCCTGGTAGCTTGCCTTTGTATATCTACTCTGACTAAATCACAAATGTATTCAAAGGTGGGTCGGGATATACGAAAATGGCCTTTCCATAGAACGTCAAGATTTCTGTTTGCTAGCATGGTTCTAAACCAGTGTTGTGGTCTAGGCCATGCCCAAGCTCTCCTCACAATACGAGCCCGCCTTTGCTTTCGAAAATTCAGCACGTACATCATCATCATTCGTCTAAATTTGATTCTGCTTTGTAGGTTGTTTATCAACATTAGGAACATGGCCTCTTGTTGCCGTTTTGCCTCATTGTTGTTCAATAGCAACACAATAAAAGCAAGAAATGTTACGCAAAATAGCACGCGGTCCATCGTGTGGTCGAATGTTACGCAGAATCCGATACCTCAAAAATATTAGCCGTGATTGACATGTCAAAGGTTCTAAGTAATTGTTCTATTTTTGTGTGTGAACGCCTGTTGTGCTTAAGTATGTATCATGTTGCAAGTATATTACTTAATGACGTATGTACTTAGGGCTTACTTGACTTCTAGTGTGAACCCACCTATAAATTGGCATCTGACTTGTATGAATTCTCCCCACTCTTTATGTGGAGAGATCTTTTGCCATCTGCCCCATCCCGTATGGAGAGGGAATTATTGGGACAGCTATTTTTACTCAGAGTTCTCAACACATACGCACTCATTCGAGAAGTGTATCCAACATCAAATGCATGCGTTCTTATTCCATAAAACAAAGCTCTTTCTTCATTGTTTACCGGAGTAGTTTAGGTGCTAAAAATCATAACGTAAGTGTGAATTCTTCACATAACTACATGCACGATCATTTTGTTTTCTTTTGATGATTTTATAGATTTTTTTCTACACGACATATAAAATATCAGTCCTCAAAAATACTGTGCCTTTTTTTGTGATCACAAGAGAAACGTCTGTCATTAATGAAATGACTGCCTAGTTTGGCATGTTCGGTCGCTTTTTTGTAAGTTGACAGTCCGGTAGTAACAGTATTACGTAATGGTTCGTTTGGTCGCATGATTGTTTGCGGTGAAAAGTTAGTTTATTACATTTTGTAAGTGAAGGTAAACCTTTTATGCCAATATGTTCATACGCTCGTGTTCAATATGGCCACTAGATTATAGAAACCTCCTCACTCAAATCCCTTGTATAATTATGTGACCTACCATCGCGGCGCGGTCCACGGTCCTAATACATAGGATGCCCAATAGGGAAACCTCACTATAACTACGAATACTAGTACGTTTGTACACAATACGGAAGTGGCAGTACTACGTACAGGTTCGAATGATAGTACTGGCATATACTAGTACGTTCGTACACAGTACGGCAGTGACAGTACTACGTGCAGGTTCGAATGATAGTACTGGCACACTAGTACGTTCGTACATTCGTACACAGTACGGCAGTGGCAGTACTACATAGACCTTGGTATGGTAGAGTAGTTTTCCATCGACTGTGAAAAGAAAATGACTATTTAGTTTGTGGTAGTAATGGACAATAGAAAACAATGTGCTTGGAGTCTACTGCTAACTATTATGCATACTATTTCTTCACGGTCGAAGGAAAATCACTCTAGTACTTACATTCTAGTGGTATTTGTATAACAATAGTATAGTACACATATGCTAAAAGGCTTCACACAAGACAAATAGTATAATCAGTTGTAATGTAAGTTAATTGTTGCAGTCGTCAGGACTTGTCAATGCTAGTACGCGTACGAAGCAAAAAAACAAAAACAAAACAAAAGGGAGATCCTGAAACGCGCATCATATGCAGCCTAAACATCAATATCTCTGGTGATGAAAAAAAGGAAACCTGAAAATTTAATTTATTGTGAAAACACATGCAAATTTTTCCATTTCCAGTTATTTGTTTTAAAATTAACACCAATTACACTGAGACTGATAAAAACGAAAACCTTAGCCACAGTTTATGTACTGACTGGAAAATGGTCGTTATTAAACTATATAAGCACATCACTTTATAAGCTAATCAATAAATTTCATTATTTTATTGCTTATATGGCTTATATTGATTCAAAAATGGTGTGGTAATTTTTTTAGTTGTGCCTTAAATTCTAATTTGTCTTAGCATGTAGGTTATTGCCTGTGTAGTCCCTTGTCAGTTAAGAGCTGCTCGAGTTTAGAAATATTGATTTCAGCCATCTTTGTCAATCATTGGTATGGCAACATAATTCAAAAAGAAATAGAGAAAAATCAAAACTTTGATTTAATTACAGTAGCTGATGTAACAACTCAGCATGATCAATACAAATAATACTATTGGATAATTAAATAAACACTGTATTGTGCACTATACTTAGACATTATACTTAGACAAATTAAAAGTCCCATGAAAAGATTTTCCGTGTTACTATAGAAATGAGGAAAGTCAATGCTGTACCTGTGGATGCAGGTGTTCCAGTCGTTTTTGCTTGAGTATAGGATTGTGCAACACTCCCAGAAGAGCCTAATAGAAGAAAAAATTATATTATTGATCACTTATTAGACTGCAGAGTATGTGGGAGGGGAAGGTGGAGGCTCACAACGCATTTTTCTATTTTTCGTAATAATTAATCTATATGCTTTATTCTAACAAATTGTGCTTGTACATATGGCTATTGCAGGGTTATAGTCAATTATGAACCACAAAAGCATGTCTGCTTGAGAATGGCTTGGTATGAGAAGTATTTTGTTTTATGTTTTTGTTTTCGGTGGATAATTAAATAAACACTATCTTGTGCATTATACTTAAACATTATACTTAGACATATGTACATAATTAAATCAACAAATTAAAAGTCCCATGAAAAGATTGTTGTCCCAAATTTGAATAAATGAGAAAAGGGAATGGTGTACCTGTGGATGCAGGTGTTCCAGTAGTTTGTGCTTGAGTATGGGATTGTACAGCCTAATAGAAGAAATAAAAATTATATCATTGATCACTTATTAGACTACAGTATGAGGGAGGGGAAGATGGAGGGGGAAGGCTCAATCTATAGAGAGCATGTGAACAGGCTTAGTAAGCGATATAAAGCAAAAAGCGATTGCAATATTTGTACAGGGAAATCATATGGTTTCAACACCTAATTGCTTTTTTGACCTTTCTTTTGATTTAACTCTCCTTTGTGACTGAAATATGGAGAGTTTTCATGTTTTCTAATGTGAACAACATGTGAGGAAACTTTGATTTTCACACTATTTTTGATATTTTTTCCTACCAATAAAATTTGCTCTAAAATTTCCCTGCTGTTAGCCAATCAGGATTTCATGTCTATCATTAAATATGTTAATGCCACATTTCAATATTCAGTAAGCAGCTTATTATAAAGCTTGTAAATGTCTTTTCTGTTGAGTTGTTTGGTGGCATGTACAAAATAGAAATTATCTAAGATAAGTATCATGTAAATTTTGGAATGTCAAGTGACGTCCAGAGAGCTTGGTCCGTAGGCAAAAGGGTTATGGTCAAAAACGTACTAGTACTTAGCCCTCTCCCCGTCCCCCTTCCCACAGGGCCTGTTACTCGGTTACACAGTACTGTATCTTGTTACCTTCTGCTGTGTGATGTTGGCACATTAAAATCTTTTTTGATGCTGATTTCTTAAATAACGACAGCAGTGCTTTCCCACTTTCTGGTAGTTTTTGGGCTACCCTTACAGTTTTGCTGCCGATCGATAAAAAGTCAACCTATAAATATAAGATAACGCTTCCAGTAAAACAATCAATAACATATACCGTAGTGTTCTTTTACAAGTCAGAAAACAAATCAAAGAAAGAACTCAAGACTAGGTTCCCATATGTACTATGTTGGGGCAGAATTTCCAAAGGACAAACCAAGTATCCCACCGGAACCACCTCACCCTGCAGAATAACAAATGTCAAAGCAAGAGCGCGCTTTGGATTCTACTAAGTTGCAGGAGAGTTAACGCGCAGAGGTTATCTCAAAAGCAATATACCACAACAGAAAGTATATTATTGGTTATCCAATTAACATTACTTACCTGTCAAAATTCACTTTCTTCATTAGCGGGATGTTGTCCACTAGTACTTCTTTAATTTGTCTGGTGAATGCAGGATTGATGTTTATCGATCTTATTCTCCCCTCCTTCTGTAACTTTTCCCACATCCTCTTTCTTGGTATTTTTGTCGGTTTGTGCTCAAAAAGCATAAACTCCTTCTGGGATCTTTTTCCATACAGAACAGTGGTGGATTCCACGTCTTCTTCTTCTGATTCACCATTGCTGCTGAACTGGTACTTCTCCATATTGTCTAACGTAGTTCTAGCTCTAGTCTTAAGAAATACAGTGCTTGACTATTGTTTCAACAAATATATATACTGAAAGCAGCTGGATGTGTGTCACTCTCTTGTCAGAAGTGTTGTTACGATAGGTATTTGGACATTTAATTACATAGAAGTCAACCAATACCAAACCAATTGTCAATTGTGTCATTTAATATGGGGCGTTATAGCTAAAAATTCTGCGGTATCAGCCATTCACATTTCACGCAAAAGTAACTGATGTAACAGTACCTGACTTGTAAAACATAAAAACCTTGATAAGATAACGTGAGTGATGGCACTAACCCGTGAAATGGCATTAATAGATTAGACTATTAGACATTGACTACCGTATTTACTCATGTTAGTGCTGCAGCGCTTAGTCAATTTTTCTGGTTTCTGATGTAGTGCTTTAAAATTAATGTTAATTGGGGGCGGCGTTTATTAAGAAATCATAAAGCTCACCACGTTGAATCCAAGATGACAGTCTAGCGGAAGTCAGTGTTAACAAATGCGGCACTTATGTGGTCATTTTGTCCTTGGGTGCAATGCTAAAAGGAGTAAATAGGCAGTATATGATTTTGATTCATGGATTAAGTGCCATCACTCTAACATTTATAAAAGGAGGTAGAAAAAATCCATAACATCAGACCAGACGATGAAATTATCATTTGGAATGTTATTGATTACAAAGATAAATTTGCAAGAGTTTCAGTTTCCGTAGGTGCAGCAAAATAAACAATAGAAACCATGTGGTGGTAAATTCATTGACTAAAGCAGACCACATGGTCTGAAGCTAGTAAACATTACATCATCTAAGCAATAGATGTGGTCTGCACCATTCTTTCTTGTACTTGTCCTGCATTGGGTTGACACTGATCAATTGCAGATCATTATTGAGGCTGCACACGGGTGTGCATTAGAGGAAGTACAGTGCCACGTATCCCGAGTGTACGCTGCTTGAGCGTCTCGTTCATTAAATCAACGAAACATATTTTTTAATCAAAATTTACAACGGTAGTTGTAATCAGCTTACCATTTCTAAATAAATATATTTCATTTAGAGTATTTTGAATTATTGTAGACTTCTGATTTATTCTGGACAAAATGCCTGTCAAATAGTATTTTGAGGTCATTGATTGGCTGCCGGTCAAATAGACACAGGAAGGAGACGTACTAGCCATTTAAGTTATCTAATATATGGCCCAATGCAAATATAAAAAAACCTAAACTACAGAGAGTAGTGGTACATCTACATACATTTCTGTATACGAATTAATACAAATAATGAATACAAATATATGTATATAGCTGTCAATTGTAAACTTTTCAGACTTCACTATATGACAGCAATTTTCACTCAGTCGAAATACGTAGTCAGACATCTTTGTCTTCCAAGAAACCATTCAGTTACTAAATATCATATATATATAAAATGATCTAGTGTTATTGATATGGCAAGAATGATAAATGCCCAGCGAATAAATTATTTGAAAAAGAATGTTCCAAATAACCAAGCAAACAGACATAATCCAATATTCTAAAAATCTTGCAGAACTTAAGGTTTCTCAAACTCACTCAATAACGACTGAACATTTGGCCTTTTGGAAGGACTGTCATTCCTACAATTCTTACTCAAAGTCTTCATGTCATCGCATTTAAACTTTGACTTTGACAAGATTTCCAGAATAAACTTTAAGAGGTATCCTAGGGAGTAGACATCACTCGCAGTGCTCCGACGACAACCCACTTTCACCTCAGGAGCCAACCAGGGGTATTTCTTTGGATCTTTTACTTTGTTGCCAGTCAAGCTGGTATCTGTCAACCGTGTAGCTTTACCAAAATCAATCAGTACAACGTGCCATTCACTCCCACTAAAGTGATACACAACGTTATTTTGTTTAATATCGTTATGTAGCCACTGCTTGCTGTGGACATATCATAGTGTTCTAGCCAGGTCTGCCATTGATGATGCCCACTCCTTAATGGTTAAAAAAGATGGGCATGCGCATGGCGCTATCCAGAGTGTGTGCTTCTTTTTTCGTCCACAGAATTGAGTTACGAGAAGATATGTTTTTTTGCGGGTATTAATCCCAAGAAGGAGAGGCAAGCGGTGGTGGTGCTGCAGAGCTTGTAAATCTTGAAGCACGTCGGCCTCATGTAGTACATCAACCAGCTTCACATTAGATTTAAATGTTTTTACAATAACTGGGAGATTACCACAGTAAACCATTCTTTGACAATCTCCATAGCTCCCTCCACCAACGTTTTGCCGACTATCCGTTCCATTTGGCGTGGTCAGATCGTCCCGTCTAATTAGAACAATAGTATGATGTTTCTGGACTTGAGGGATATATTTTTTACCTTCAACAGCTTTTACCTTAGCAATTTTGACCTATCACCAAGATCTATGCGTTTGCGTTTTTGTGACGCAATGTCCACAAGCATTTTACCACATGTTAGCGCAATGTTTTGGACTTGATCTTTAGCATTTCCAGCTTTAGCCTTTGTTTTAGCATTTTGATTTTCTTTACGCTTCTTAGCTTTCTGCCTCTTCTTTTCCAGCTTCCTTTCCTCTTTCGTGTGCCTTGGGAACCACTCCTTGCATGGCAAATAAATAAATAATTAAATAGCCCCACCAGAATCTAAAACCTTCAAAGTGTAAGCATTCAGTGACCTGTATATTTTATGCCAAATCTCTTTTGGAAGTAGTCAATCACAAAACTTAAATAATTATTCATTATAGTACCTTATCGACCTTTTATTAGATAAATAAACAAGACAGAGCAAGCGAACAGGTAAATAACGATAACGATAAAGAATATTCTCATCAATCAAAGAAAACAGATATTATTGTAGACAAAAATCCTTAAGTATATTCTGGTTCTGTTGTGCATCATGTATGTGTCAATCATGTGTCATTCTTGTGAATTGTAGTAAATAAAGGGGGCTAGGCTTCCAGCTGTGAAAATGAAATTTGAAACTAATGCAAATCAACAAAATTTGACAAACTAAATTTGTAAATTCACATATATCCAGTTTCATTGTATATAAATACTTCAGTAACGCTTTATTTACTTAGTTTTGTAATGTTCCGAATATTTTTGGAATGCAAACCGAATCAATTTTTAGTTGGAGCATTTGCAGAGTAACAAAATACAAATCAGTAAAACTATCAACATTTTTTTTGAAAACACTTGTTGTTATAACAGATACCACAACAAATTCACATCTCCTTAATTTTTCAACATACATCCTTCAAACATTTTTACTGATTTTGATGTAATGGGAACTTTTGAAATTTCATGAAAAAGCTGTTAGTATGAAATGACTGTAGCAATTCACAAAATACGTCATTTACACCTATAAGATTGCAGAATACGTCTTGGTAACAGTCATATTTGTATTCAGCATGAAAAACCAGTTTAGAATAGTTATGTTGCCAGCTTCTACCCAACAATGCCTCCAGGTGTGTGATTTTTCGAATATGCGCCTAGTCTAACAAGCGAATGACAAGGAATGGAAGATTTTTCATTTCCTTGTGCTTACAAATGTAATTTCTTTGGGTACGAAAACCAAATGGACAAAAAACCCTGCGGACCTAAATCCCCTCCAAGAGCGATTTTTTCCTCATTGGCTGATCTTTTGAGCTCATTGCCTGAAAGCCATCCCGACTCAAACGTTCTGCCCGCTTTACTTGAATAATGGAATGAAACGGTTGGTTTGCCCGGTTTGCATATGTATGACATGTATGGTCATTGACTTTTAACATATTTGGTGGCTCTGAAAAGAACCGTTGTTGGTTTGTTTGCATCTATGATCACTGAGTTTTACACATTTGGTGGCTCTGAAAAGAGCCGTTGTTGTTGTTGTGGCTCTAAAAAGAGCCGTTGTTGTTGCTTTTGTTTCTGTTGGTGGTGTCGCTGATATTGGCTGATGGTTTCTGTTGGTGGTGAAGCTGATGGTGGCTTCTGTTGATGTTCATGCTCAGATAGTTATCTGTAAAGTAAATGAAAAAACATAACTCTTGCTGTAAATGATGAGTCACTTTGCCACCGACTACCTCAACCACATGCTAAATCATTTTGATCGTCGACAAGTATAATAAATATTATCATTGAGCTGGAAACCAAAATATAGATATTTTCTGAAATAACTTACTACCATTCTTCTTCTTCTTCTTCATCGTTATCTGAGTCATTGAGAATTGTCGGTCCGATGTTGATATATATGAGAGATAGAACTCTCTCTTTTCTGGGGGCAGATGCTTTTCGGCCATCTTTTTCAAATCCTTCTCTTTGGCTGGCTTGATCTAACACCTCAAGAGCAGGTGGCTGAACACCACTCCAGAGCTTGACCTTTTTCCACTTCTCGTCATCAGAGTACCCATACCTTTAGAAGTGCAAGAAACACAAAACAAATCTACTATTTGTCAACTGTTATTTATATGATTTCTTATTAAAGATTTTTTGTCTCTCTGTACTTAGTACAAGTTTCACTTCCAGACATTTCTCCTTTAGAGCAAAATAAAAATATTCACTTAAAATGATAAATGTTTGTGCCTTTGTACGCTAGTGTAAGTCATACATTTTATTTTCTCATGATTTTAAGTAGTTTTTTGCTTTAGCATTTCCCATATTTATAATTTGTATAGAGGGTATGGTGTCTTATGCCTTACTTGTTTCCAAATCCCTTGCATACATAGCCGTTTCATTGTCCATATCGAGAAATTCCAGCAATTTGAATAAATTAAAGGCTAGTCAGTCCAGAACATTTGGAATCTGGTTGTCTTCAAATAATTAAGGCTTACCTCATCCAAACTTCATTTGGATGGTGGACTAACTTTATTTTCCCTTCGCCGTCCTTTTCTTCCCCCCAGCCAAAGTTTAGCCAGTGGACCTATAAAAACCAACACACATGTATCTTATGCACTGACAAAAATTGATCAAAGGTCAATTTCCAGTCGATTTTGTTCGATTAATCAGAGTGTAGGAGGCATCATGGCCGAGTGGTCAGAGCGTTGGTCTCGCAATCTGGTGCCGGGTCCCAGGTTCCTTTCCCACTCTGGCCACTAGCTGAGACTGAATTTGTTCCGATTTTGATTAGTTCAAACTCACTTTCTCGCCATGATTGTAATATAGCCAACTGGTTCGCCTCCTCGCCAGTTGGGGTTCTTAGCTACTTTATGTTGTTAGTACACTTCATTTCAGTTCATTTCAGTTCATTTCAACCGCATTTGAATATAGATAGATAGAGATATTTGTGGTATATAAATCATAACCTTTTTTGATTTATTTGTAGTATGATTCATTGGGAGCAACTTTAGAATACCCTGCAAATGATATGCATGAATAAGATTTCTTTTAAAGTAATGCATAAATACAATTTATACACAATAAAATGAATATGAATATCGTTTGCGGATCATTCTAAAGTTGTAACCTACTACAGTCTAAATTTATCCCTCACCTTCTCAAAACTAACAGGCTCCTTGTTGATGGTCTGTTGTTTGTGGCGGTATACGGCTGTATATGCCGTTTTGTAGTTCTTGAACATTGGTCTTTCCATTTTCTGGACCTTAAAAGGCTTTTTCTGGTTGGCATTCTTCACCACTTCTATCCATTCAAAAAAGTCAGCAAACTCATTCGCCAAAGCATCAGCAGAGCTAGCAGGTGGAAATTGCTTCTCTGTGTTACCTTTGTTAAGAGACTCAACGATCTTAAATAGTTGTTTCTGATTGGAGCCACACGAGCTTATCAGTTCAGAGTAGTATTCTTTCTTTGCATTAGATATGAGGGTGTTGACCAGCGCAGACTGTTTGGCATAGATCTCCCTGTGTACAGTCAATCCAGTTGATCTCCATTTTCTCTCCAGGCGACATTGGATTTTTTGTTTGCGAATGTCAGGTGTGAACCATGGAGCAGCAGGGCATAGAGTGATGACTTTTGTCTTGGCAGGTGCATGTTTATCAAGTATTGAAACCAGTGTTTTCTCGTAGTTTTCAACAATTTCAGAAACAGACAAGGTGGAAACTTGCGATTTCTCTAGCAGTCCAGAACTTATGATGTCAGCTTTAAACTGGGCTATGTCTATTTTCTTGAAATTGCGAAACGTTTTAGGAAAAGAAGGTTTTGTAATCATAAGCTTGCAGTTGATAGCAAAATGATCAGAAAGTTGAGGATCTAAGGCCCGTTTTTTTAACAAAAACGTTGTCGATGCCCCGAAGCTCGTACTCTTGCCTTGGGGCCTTCAATGTTCTGATTAACACTTTCACTGCAACTTAAAAAGAACAAAGAATAAAGAATTGTCGACTGATGAGGAGTGTTTGCCAAAGAAAGAAGAAGAAAGGATCATTGTTTTTAAGGTATTAAACGTTGATGCTAACGAGATACAGACTTTTGTCAACTTATATTAAGTATCAATGATATCCACCGACAGATAGTGTACATGTGATCATTATGTAATCAAAAATGGGTCTAGCAGTTAGAAACATCATTAAAAGTCAAAAACTTGTTTATTCTTGCTTTTGATTGATTGATTTATTTTTATACAAAAAGAAAAGAAAATCCCTAACATCCCGCCTAACTTGGTGAGGCTAAAAAATGACAAAATGAGAAATTTAAAAGAAATTTGCCCGTGTTTGAGGAGTTCCACAAGAAGTTTTGGGACAACTTCCTCCTGACAATAGCTGATGAAATATTTTGCCAGAAGGAAAACGTAGCAACTTGGATGCTCAATGACATTATACTCTAGAAAGGCTCTCAACGTGCAAGGACGCCACAGCCTGTACTGCCAGCGAATGCTAATGAATAGCAAGAAGAGCCACAGTGTGCACTACCAGCAAATGTTAATGTATAATATCTTCATCTGGCTCACCATGTTCAAAGTAACCATCCACAACAGATTCATCTGGGTCTTCTTCCAAATAGTCATCTTCCTCAACATTCAAGACTGTTCTCTCTTCAACCTTGTCTGCAATGGACAACTTTATATCCATAACTCTTTTCTTCTGCAGCAATCGAATTCCCTGTTGTCTTCCTCAAGTAAAGGCACATCTGCAAGACTCTCAGAGACTGTCAGGCAATCTTGATGGGGTGGTACCAGTTGGTATGGGGCAAAGTTCAACACTTGTAGTACTTTGGAACTGGGAACACGGGTAAGGGCCACATAAATTAGGCCAGACACAAACTCTTTGGAGCAGTGCACTATTGCTGCAGGTAGGGTCAGTCCCTTTGTGACATGTTATTGCATACATCAGTACAACAGGAAACTGACTTCTAGAACCAAGTATTTTCCCATCACATGATAACTTCTGCCACGTTTCTCTCTTGATATTTACTTTTCCTTGACCGTGATCGAAGTTGACAACTAATTCATCTTCTTCTACCCCAACAAAAACACCAGAGCTTCCATTATTTCTCAGGTTCTTAGACTTATTCCATACCAGCATTACTTTTACATCCTGGCTTCAGCCTCAAACATTTTGAAGCTGGACACTTTATATCGGAAGTATCACCTTCGTCGATAGCATCAAATGTAACCATTTCACCAGGTAACGATAGCAATACGTTAGTGTTGTGGATTTCTACTGGCTGCCTTCTGAAAAAATATGTGAACGGCGAGATCGTGAGCAGTTGACGAAAGAGGCCTCAATAAACTCTGGATGAGTTCGTTGGAATGATGACTGCAGTGTCCAAGGCGCACTTCCGTCAGACAGCTCAAAATTTCTTTCTCATGTGGATCTTGGCGTTGAATTTCTGTCAGTACAAATCTGTGGGGGAAAGCACTGACGAAGACAGGAGAGAAAAAACAAAACTGTCCACTGTCTTATGCATCACTAACAGGACGTAGTTGTAGAAATTCTCCAACAACAATAACTTGCTTTTCACCAAACGGGCATCGTGCGCTTTGGCGTTGAATTTCTGTCAGTACAAATCTGTGGGGGAAAGCACTGACGAAGACACGAGAGAAAAAACAAAACTGTCCACTGTCTTATGCATCACTAACAGGACGTAGTTGTAGAAATTCTCCAACAACAATAACTTGCTTTTCACCAAACGGGCATCGTGGGCTTTGAGTTGTGAGTTGCGAGTGTATCATGTTCACTGTCTCGAAAACCCTCTTGCTTATCATGCTTATCTCGTCCCATATGATAACATCTGTATCATGAAGTCTTTCTTGTACCAAATTTTTTGAAATGGCGCAATCAACAACCAGGTTCCATCTTAACTCAGCAATACCAAGGCCGTAGTGCGAGTGCACTGTTGATGCACCGTGTCAAGATCGTCGTACACTGAGCAATGCCGTTCGAACACACTATAGCTACCTTCTTTCCATCTTCTTTCGGCCATTTTTAAAATCTTTCTTCTGGCTGCTTGCCTCTTTGAGTGGACTTCATGGGACATTGTGTGTATCAAAGGCTTGGAAATTTATCCCTCCGTTGCCCTGCAGGGTTATTAAGCGATTGGAAGCGATTTAATGGCAAAAATTGAGCTCTGATCGTGAGTAGGTCGAGTCGATTTAGTGACTGAAGACTCCGTCCTTGTCTTCTCCTTTAGTTGGGAAGGGGAGATTTTTTAAAACTCACTTTAATGGCTTGAAATCGCTAATAAAGACTAAAGACGACGTAAACAAGACTTCATGTAAGATATTAATTTTTTTATTCATTTATAACTCTCAGCTCTCAAAGCTTGTATGGCTTGAAATCACTAATAAAGACTAAAGACGACGTAAACAAGACTTCATGTAAGTGATTAATTTTTTATTCATTTATAACTCTCAGCTCTCAAAGCTTGTATGGGCTTCCTGTGATTGAAGCACTGCCATTCCGTCTAGAATTAGTACAGAGGTGGGAGGGACATCTTCAACTGGCTCAATGCCATTAGTTAAGTACTCCAGCAGTTTGGATTTATCAGTCTTACCTATGAATCCATCACCAGATGCAAGGGATCATGGCAGAGGACCAAGTGAGTATTCAAATACTTCTGATAGATCTGTAGATCTCTTCTGGGCAACCACCAGGAGATGAGCAAATAGATCTCGATCTGCTTTACCCATGATGTCCTTGCCAGATATCTTTACTTTAGACAAATTTGTGAAAGGGAAATTAGATAGCTTAAATTTCTTTAGCGGGTAATAAAAATTTACATTGGAACCGAGCAATCTCTCCTTGAAAAATGCTCTCATAGGTTTATCTCCTTGTTGCTCTGCTGTTAACAGATTTTCAATCTTGGTGCCGGCTGTCTGCCCAGAAGCTAAGTGGCAAATCTCATCTGCCTGAGTAAAGGGGTTAACCCAGTTGGCAATGGTTGTCTCCACTTTCTGGCTTTTCCCATTTTCTTCTGCACACAAACTCCATCTGTGGTTTGCAATCCAGCAAGCTCTGTACATGATTGGGTGATAGCTGCTCTTTCATGGGATGTAAGGAGCCATCTTTGTACTGCTCCCTTATTGACGCTGAATCTAATGATACCACCTTGGGTTTTGGTGTCTCGGTTGACAGTTTGCTCAATTGTCTGGTCTACTGGTAATTGGCTGAAGGAACTTTTGACATGTCTTTGTACTACAAACTCGCCAGCCTGAAATGCATGGTGAACACGAGGATGCTTTTCTTCTAATGACTTCATATCAAGCCAGTAAATGGAGAGATATCGAGAATAATTAATGCGATCATACGCAAACATCCACCTTGCCCTGCATATCACGAATGCAGACAAGGTACAATTCCGATCCAATTCTCTTATTGAGCGAATAAATCTAAGGAGAAGACTGACCATGGTGATATATGACAACTTGGCCATTTTGGCTGCTGAATTGTTGAAATCTTTTAGTTTGGCATTGAGCATCTCAACTTCCGGTGTCTGGTGCAGCTTCTGGATCTCAGGACTTGACACATTGTGCTGGACATTCTTTCATCATCGGCTTCAAAATGATCAAGAAATGACCTCCAGTTCAGATGCATCAAAGCCTCCAAAACAATATATAACAGGAAAAAAATGTAATTGGTCAAAGCTATGCAGACAATAGATGAAAACCAAACAAGAACTGACCTTATGTGTCCGTAGTGCCCTGGTATAGTGCTTTCCTTGGAGCACTCCATTAACAGAACCACTTCTAAGATGTCGATGTTATCCCAACAGAAAGTACTAAGAACATTTGGCTGGATAATTTTGGGAAGTACTTCACCATTTCTTTCAGTTTTCATTTGCTCTTGTGCAAGTTTTGTTTCAATTTGTAGCACTTGATCATAGGAAATTGAATGTCCCAACCGATTAAGTAATGTTATCACTTATTTGCTTCCTGTCAAGTTCTTGGCAGTGATAGATAAAGCCACATGCTTTGGTGTGTTTTGTCTCCCTTTGGATACAGAGTATAGAAGATCCTGACCAAATGACTGAACTAGTCGCTTGACGGGGGTATTCTTCAGATCGGCACTTTTTTACCTTCATATTGTGCTTCACAATTCTCATCAGTGAGAATCCAAGTGAGGAAATTGTTGACCGAGTTTGGCAAGGATATGTTATTGCTCTTCAGGCATAGCTGCATTGTACCTCAAAAGTTTATAATTGTACCTTGAGTGGCATTATCCAACTCCACTGCTGAAAAACGTGCTACAATAGAAATCATTGCATAAGTTTGGTATACACCCATTTCAAAAAAGGTTGTCAGAGCTAAAGGCGATAGGAGATAGGTCATTCCACTATTCACGGTTGGGTTTTCTGTTTGTTTTTATTAAGAAATTCAACAATCAGGCATTCAAATCTTATGCTCGGAGCAAAACAAATGGAATAATGAAGCCATTTTTAAAACTTCTTGATTACTTTGGAGTTTGAATGACCTATCTCCTATCGCCTATCGCCTTTAGCTCTGACAACTTTTTTGAAATAGGTGTATTTATATAGTCATCATATTACAGAAATTGATCAACCTTCTTTATTATGAAAATAATTACACTTTTTACCTCGGGTGACTGCAGTTGAGGGCATCTTTAATGCTGATAACGAAGCTGCAATTTGAGCAAACATAACTTCCCACATTAAACTCTAACACTGTAGTATGCAATTATCAAATACTTTTCATAAAAAAACTTCGGTACAGCTATTTAACAACAAGACCTCTCAAAGACTAATGGACTTACTACTAGTCATAAGCTCATGAGGCCAAAAGCTGAGTGGGATGTAAGAATTGACTCATGATCCATGCGGCTGTTTTGGTATAAGTATAAAACAACTAATCACTTAATAAATAAAGGTACACAAGTTATTGATAAAATCACTGCAAAATGCAGTTCAGCATTTTGATTCACAATCTTGATTCACCTGCATATATCTACAAATTAGACCTCAATCTAATAGATTATAGTGATTATATAGAAGGTTCATTTATTACTAATTGTTGATATGTACCTGGCACCGATGGTGTCAGCTGTCTGTTTAAGATATTTGATGATAATTGAGATGATAATTGAAATGCTAAAAAGATGATAAAAGTAAAATATCATGTGACTAGCTGACAATAAATATTTATTATGTATTATACACCTATTTCAAAAAAGGTTGTCACCGCTAAGAGCAATAGGTGATAGGTAATAGGTCATTCCAAGACCGCAAAGCACTACTGGTTTCTTAATTAAGCCATCCTAAATCTTTCTTTACACTCTTCCCTCAAATATTTGGCAATTCATATGTAAATCAATTAGAAATCAATAGTGCTTTGCGGTCTTGGAATGACCTATTACCTATATCCTATCGCTTTTAGCGGTGACAACCTTTTTTGAAATAGGTGTTATCATTAATTGTCATTGTTACATAGGCAAAGAATGCTTGTGTTGCGACAGCTGGTGATGTGTTACATGCATCTGCCACTGCAGATGGTCGGGATTCTGAAGAATATATGACAAAATGCAACTTCAGTCTAACCTTCCATAAATTTTACCATTCAAGATTTCAAACTGTGGTGATTGTATTCCTTTTCGTGTCTTCTATGAGATTGAACTCCATATTGAAAATTTAAATAATTGACTCTTTTATTTTCAAGTCAACTGAAACTTTGTCGAGTTAAAATTTGATAACTGCATGTCTGCATTGATATGCTAGTAAACATGCTGGCATTGAAGTTAGTTATTTTCTCTCTCCATAACTGGTACAAGGTGATACAACATTGCAATATTATTATCACCTGCCCTAAGGAGGGTTAATCATCAAATAAAATTATACTAACCATATATTGGTGGCCGTTCATCATCATCATCATCATCATCATCATCATCATCATCATCACTCCCAAAGTTATCCAAAAAAATGGAGTTTGAACATTTCTTGGGCCTTTAATTATCACAAATGTCAAAATCAGATATAGGGCGTGAATGGTGTGAATGTGACTGTAAACACTCCAAAAGTCTCAAAAATAGAAATGTCCTTCATTAAGGTAATTCATCTGTTTTGCACCGCGCACGCCTACTGCGCATGGTTCAAAAAGCATAAATCGTGACTTTACGAGCATTTTCTTTCAAAGTATAATAAAAAAGGATACAAAACTCGATTTTGGAAATTTTTCTAATCTTTGGTGCGATAAAAAGCAAGTTTTGCGAAACTCGCCCCATTCCCTTCTCGAAAAAGTGCCGTTTTTAGCTCTATTATGATGATGTTTTACAAAATATCTCGCAAACGAGCACCGTGACCCCCATTTCTCATTTCAAAACTTGCATTCACGCAATGATTTACACAACATATTTGAAAATTAAGAAAATCTATCAATAGAAACATGGAAAATTTGACGCTTTTTTGTGTATATTTGAGCCCTAGAATGCCAAAAATCGAACGTTTCGGGGGTATGTTGCTCTCTAAATGATGCAAAAAATGTTCCAATGAAATGCGTTATTGAAGTTAAAATAAGCTTTCTTGCGAGATATTTTACTATTTTACCTGTTTCTACTAAAATACTGCTAACTCTGAGTTTTGGAGTCTTTTCCTGAGACCAGAAAGACATATCAACGAATTAGCTGGAAAACATCGGACGTTCGCGCAAAATCGCTAAAATACCCTTGTCTATCAAGCCAAATATTTCCTAAACAAGCACCATGACCCCCTCTTTTTTTGTTAGTTACGAGATAATTAACTCAAAAACTACAAAATATCAAATTTTAAGCGATTTCTATCATTAGGATCTATTACAGAGGAATCACCTTAAGTGACAATTTGGATTCAAGATTTTTAAATTAAGATTCATTTGGTTTAAATGGTATCACTTGGTTTCTCTCAGCCTAAACATCAATATCTCTGGTGATGAAAAAAAGAAAGCCTGAAAATTCAATTAAGGAGGCTGGAAATGGTTCTTGAGCGTGCGCTGAGTGTGCACGCTAATTTGATGACAAAGTATGAAGTGACTGCCCGCACGGAAAGTGGAGCGCTGTAAAGCGCTGCAACATCGCTTTCTAAATCGCTGTAAAAGAGCTTTATAAACGCTGTAAAATGAGTGACTGCAGCAGTTGAGAATTTTGGCTGTCACGGACATGCTTGGCAGAGGGAATACATCCAAAAACAGTGGCTGTGCAGCGCTATCAAGATGAGCAAATGAGCTGCCAAAAGGCTGCCAAAAAGAGCGATATGACAGCCTTAACTGAAAGACATGAAACATATCGGCATTCCCGGTTAGGGTAGCGCTGTTGAAAGACACACTCAACTGATTGTTGAATTGATAACATTTAGTTGGTTAATAATATATACATACTACACATTGATTTAGTTCTCTCCTGCTGCCTGAATATATAAAAAGTCACTGCGGTTATTTCTCTTACTGATGTTGAAAACAAACTGATGATAGAATTGATCTTGAGATAATTATATTTTCCAATCCTAGCTAAAGGGGTCCTAGTTATCTGAGTTATACTTAAAATACGTACGGGATGACAAAAATATGAAACACGAAAATATGAATAGTTTAAGGGAAGTTACATAGTTTAAGATATTTCTTATCTGCTTTTAGGAGTCATGAAACAGGCTTGCTAATAAATATCCTGTTAAGTTTCCTCCTTGTTCCTAATTGTCTTCGCAAAATCGATCTTGTCGTCGAGTTTCCATACTGTCGTACATCTTTTTGCATATACTGAAAATGTACAAGAAAATAAGAAGTTAGTTAGAGAGATTTTCATATCTGGGCTTGAACTGAAATGCTTTCCTGTATCGGATAAGTACTATATTGTATACCGGCGAACGATGTCAGCGGTTGCAGTACCAAACTCCAATATATTATTCCTGGGCAGTCAATTGCATTTTACCACCGTGTGCATAATTACACGTCCCGCCAGACTAAAATCCCGCTTGGGATTTGGTCAATAGGCTACCGGGAAGCTAGCAAAGTGTACAGACATTGTATAGAAAACTCTGCCTCTCTCTGGATATTTGGTTAGTCAGATGGCGGGACGCATAGTTTTGCACACGGTGATAATAAGGTTTGGAAAAATTGATTATTTCGGTAGTGACAATAGTTGAATATATCATCGAGTCTCGTCTTTCATTCATCTAGTTAGCTGGCAACGTATCTTATGCAAATACCCGCAACACCCACAAATCACGCAACACAGTAAATCGCCTGACTGACAGTCGACTAGACTATTCTGACACTTACCTGTGCAAGCACACACAATGCATTTATCTAGAGAGTCAGGTGAACCAGCCAACTCTTCCAGAGCATCTGGATAGTGGTCAGGTGAACCAGCCAACTCTTCCGGAGCATCTGAATAGTGGTCAGTGGTCTTGCTCTGACATTTCTCAGTTGGCTCAGAGGTGGTGAAGTAACTGCAGGAATTCTGCGGAATAAGTTCACATTTTAAAATCCCTTCATCCTGATCCAAACGATACAGTCATCTAGAAAAATATTAAATTTAATTGATTTTAGCTACAAACCTGAACTTTGCTTTGTATGCTCAGGCATTTTGTAAAAATTCTCTCACTTGACGAGGAATTTCTGTAAGGAAAATTGAAGCAATATTAAAAGATTTTATTCACGTAAAAGGATAGTTTTTGCCGGGGGGAGGGGGCACCGGAAATTTTTGAATGTTGAATACGTTAGAGCTCCCCTTTGTTGAGTGTGAATTAAACTAAATAAGACTTGGTATAAAGTTTTTGGCAGAAGAAAATGCTAAGTTAACTTGAATGTTGGTTGGCATGAGGTAATGGTGTTAGTTTAAAGTAACCTTTAACCCTTTTAACTAGGTATTTTGAGCAGGAAGATATACAATTTCTGCATCTGAACAACAATGTAACAAACTAATATTGAACCGCCATCATCCATTTCCATTCAATAATAGGTTGTAACCTTGCATACAGCTCATAATTATAAATCATGAAAGACTATAGGTATGAGACAATATAAGCACCTAGAGGAATGTTAGGGTAGTAAAAAAGCCTAGTGGAAACGTACCCACTGAGCTCAAATAAAGCGAAGAAATTATACTCCCTATGTTTTACAGATCACATGAAATCAGTTGTATTCAGTAGACATGGACGTACCTGAAAAATACTTTATCTCCGCTTGAAACAGAGTCTCTTCAACGCGTCTACCTCTTTTCCCTCCATTTTACTTCAGAATCCCTTCAAGAGTTGCTTTGACCCAAAACTACGTTGTCTACGTCAACTACCCTATATAGGTTTTTGTCTAACCAATAAACTAGTGCATACATTGTGTATTACTACACTAGTAAGGACTCGAAGACTTATTAACCTTGGAGAACTGTGAAATCGAGCATTGAACATGAATAGTATTTGAAAATACCGCTCTCTTTCAACGGAAAATACTTCTACGATGTAACTGTAGGTCACGGAATCATGACGTTTTTCACGTGGTAGAAGTGCTGCCTAATTTGGAGCAACTCGAAAATTCTTTTCGCAAAATAATAGGATTTCCGATGGTTATCTAATTGCAACAATAACCAAGGTGGTTATTATGATTTTACAATAGGTAGGATAGAGCTTTATTTCCAACCATGTATATTCTAGTTTATTAGCTTATAACTTTTATTTTTAATTGCAAAAGGATATAATTTTGTTGACATGCATACCTCTTATCACCTCTTGCGTGCATGATGTCCAAATTCACCACTAACACCGTTTGACACTTTGGTCGATTATCATTTGATTTTATTGTACTCTGCATCTTCTTTGTGCGTTTGTTGTTCGTTTGTTCTCATAAGCTACAGTTACCTCACACTATTCATCTACTTGTAAAATTACTCACGTTATAATAAACTGGTGTTGAAAGATAGATTACAATGGCATCAAAACTCCGAAGCGATGGTGGGGTTTCAGCTCAATAAAAGGTATGCTGAAGAAAGAAAAGCAACACTGGAATCAAGGTAAATACAACAGCTTACTGCATACCTCTATAAGAGTGCAGAAAAACAAAAAAAAAGTTAAGGCAAGAGTCAAATCCTTGAAATCCCCCCAAGCAGCGCTAATTATGCATTTCCTCAAATCAAGGCTCCATCTCGTTGCTACGCGTAACTAAGTAAAAAATGGCTGCCGATGGCTGGTGTTTTTGCATTGAGTTTCTTTGATTTGTGTCACTTTCATTGTGAGAAACATGGAAAATACTGGCTACCTTGAGGATTGGGAATCATATGATAAAAGTAAGTATTGATTTTTCTTGTTTTAAAGGCATGCTTATTGCTGTGAGCGAAGCGAGTAGCCTCCTATTCGGAACACAGTGTAATCTGTGGATGTCACTAGACGAACATGCGATACATACGATCAGCGGTTCAAGTCCATACCGTATCGAGAGTCGATTCAAGGATGTCACTAGACGAACACGCGATACATACGATCAGCGATTCACATGTTTTCCTAAATAAACTAGCTTTTTAAAATCAGTTAGTTTTATAATCATTGCCAACGCTAGCCTTTTGAGATTGTTTGAAAAATTGCTTTACTCAAAGTGCTAAATATTTTGAACTGTGTGTGTCTGACACTGATCCTGCTTGTAGTTCAATATTGAAGGTCAACTAGCAGTGTTCGTCACACAATGCACAGGAGATAGACAAGAAACATTTGATATATCAGACAAAGCGTATTGTTTGAGATTTTTACAGTAGTGTGACGTATTGAGGCTCACTACCCAGCACTACACCGTAAAACTATTTTATTGTTTTAAGTTACTGTGCATTGAAGTCTTTATTTCTTAAATACGAGCTTATGTACAAATATTCCAGGTCGAGTACAAACACTAAAAGCGTGCACCACAATTTCCACTCGAATATAGTCCTATTATGCTTATTTTCTATTGTATAATTAGTGCTATTAAGTGCTAATTAGTGTAAAACATTGCATGCTTTTAGTGTTTGTACTCTCAATAATTGGAACCAAAAATATTCTCAATAATACACATTATTATATACAGCAGATTATATATACACCTATTTCAAAAAAGGTTGTCACCGTTAAGAGCGATAGGCGATAGGTAATAGGTCATTCCAAGACCGCAAAGCACTATTGATTTCTAATTGATTTACATATGAATAGCCAAATATTTGAGGGAAGAGTGTAAAGAAAGATTTAGGATGGCTTAATTAAGAAATCAATAGTGCTTTGCGGTCTTGGAATGACCTATCTCCTATCGCCTATCGCTCTTAGCGGTGACAACCTTTTTTGAAATAGGTGTATACAATTATATAGCATACATGCATATACATATGCACATGTGTATGTTTGGTTCTATGATGTATTGTAAGTGTACTAAACAGATGTTATTAAAAAGAAATGGTCCACTGTTTCAAAAGGACCTTAGAATATTTCAACTGTTTAAGATACACAGAAGCATTTTTGTCAGCTTTGATTTCTTCAATGGTAGCAAATCTACAATCATGTGTGATGAACTTCTTTTCCCATTCTTTTAAAAGTATTTTAAGTTCCCTTTCTTTTGCTAAGACACTAGATTGGATGAGAGTCAACTTGGTTTTGTAGGCCTCCTTAGCATATTTACTTCCAGGATTTGTCTTTAATTGGTGCCGGGCAGAATCAAACTGTTTAACATCTTCCGTTGTACCAAGCACAACCTCCACTGCTTTTCCTTCTTTTGTGATAATATCAACGCTGCTTTCTCTTTCAGGGAGTTATCTTTATCTGTGGAACAATTGGGTTGACATGCTTGAGAATCATCAGAAAGGTGAGGCAAGTCACTAATAGCTGGATTACTGTAGGGAATATCTTCTGAATTTGACACATCATGTTGTTGTGAATCACATAGGGCTACATTGTCAAAGTGCAATTCATGTTCATCTTCAGTCAAACACAAATCAACTCAAACAAACACAAACCTCCTCATCCTTGTTTTCGTCTTCTTCATCTATCTCATAGGAAGGTTGTTGCGGTACCGATTGATCTACGAGTTTTATTAAGTTTGCTCTCTTATTAAGTTCGCTCCTCTTGCTCTGCTTACTTTATTACTCTTCAGGTATCTTCTAATCTCTCTAAAAACTATTAACTCTTACAACTTATTTACCTAGATATGCTCTTTGTTTAAAAGTGAAATACTTTCCTTTTTAGGAATACGGTTTAAGCTATAAGGATTGACAATTGCTGAGAAGGGGAACTCCCTAATTAATATTTAGTTAGCCTTGAACTTGTGAATGGCAATTACTGAAAAAGGGGGAATTCCCTACTTAAAATCTAGTTAGCCTTAAAATTCAATTACAAATGTGTCGTAAACAGGAACTAAATTAACTTTCACTATAACGACGTCCACTGTCGACATTGCAAACAGTCCTACAATTATTAACGACTAAACTGTTCAGGACTACAAACTTAGATTTATGAAATGTTTAAATCAAGCTAACTTTTGCTAAAAGATTATTGAGTTGATATTAAAATGCTTTTGGGCGTGGCATAACATCATGTTGTTGTGAATCACATAGGGCTACATTGTCAAAGTGCAATTCATGTTCATCTTCAGTCAAACACAAATCAACTCAAACAAACACAAACCTCCTCATCCTTGTTTTCGTCTTCATCTATCTCATAGGAAGGTGCAGGGTTTTCATCTGAAACATGAATGAATGAACTTTATTTACACATGGGGTCAAATCACTAAAACTTTACAAGTGCTCTCCCTTTGAGCCGTGTAAAAAATTGCTAAAGAAAATAAATACTAATTTACTAATCTACTTACACTTAAATTAAAATACGATTTCCAAGATTAAAATTAATTATAAAAATACATGTCTAATGGTTACTGAAGATTATTGTCGAAGGATCTTAAAGTGGTGGCCTGTTTTGCTTTAGTAGGGAGACTGTTCCATAAGCAAGCTCCTCGATATACAAAGCTCTTTTTGAGCGCTTCAGTTTGAGGCCTTGGAATGAAAAGATTGTCATTAACGCCTCTTAAGTTGTGAGAATGTACCGTATTAATTCGAGTAAAATTTTCGTAAAGATATTCCGGTACATCATTATTAGTTGTTTTAAACATGAGCTTTTTAAATTGTTGAGAACGTCTCTCTTCTAAAGTCAGCCAGTTTAGATTATGAAGAATCTGAGTAGATCGAACACTGTAGTCAGCCCCAGTAATTATACGGGCTGCTCTGTTTTGTAGTTTTTGGAGGTCTGTAGTGAGACCCTTACCAAAATTACCCCAAACAGCACTACAGTAATCAAGATATGGTAAGATCAACGATTTGTAAATCGTGATCAGCTCCTGTTGGGGGAGAATTGGTTTGAGTCGTCTTAGAGCACCAAGCGTTTTTGATATTTTAGCTGAAATCTCCGAAACATGTGTTTCCCAGGTGAGTCGTTCATCCAAATGCACACCCAGGCATTTATAGGTCATTACACGCTCAATAGCCGTCCCGTCAAGACTAATATCGGGCTCAGCGGGTAATGTTGAAACTTTCTGCCTTGTGCCTATAAACATGCATTTAGTTTTCATGACATTGAGGCTCAGTTTATTACTGTCTAGCCATTTTTTCAGTTCTACCAGATCATGATTCATAGAGGGAAACAGATCATCGTGGTCACTAGAGGCATAGGTTAAGTTGGTGTCGTCAGCGTACATGCGAGCAACTGATAGCAAATTACAATTTGGTAGATCATTAATGTACAATAAAAACATCAAAGGACCCAGAATTGACCCTTGTGGTACACCACAACTTATATTAGTCGAGTACGATACTACATTATTAACTACTGTACATTGAGATCTACCAATTAGATAATTTCTGAATAAGTTCACACTCTGACCTCGAAACCCATAACACTCCATTTTGCTCAAAAGTATTTCATGATCGATGGTATCAAATGCCTTTCTAAGATCAATAAAAAGGATGGCATTCGTTAAACCACTGTCCATGTTTAAATACCAGGTATTAGTAACATCAAGGAGTGCCGTTAGAGTTGAGTGGAGAGGCCGAAAGCCTGATTGGAATTTAGCCAAGATTTTATGCTCCTCTAGGTAGTTGTACATTTGATTAAACAAAGCTTTTTCGAAAATTTTAGAAATCACGGACAGAACAGATATAGGTCTGTAGTTTCCTGGATCAGCTCTGGAGCCTTCCTTATAAGGCTCTATTCTCGGGCCAGTCATATTTAATCTATATGTATCAGACCTCCGAGATCATGTACAGTGTAGGTGCTCCCAATATGCTGATGACACAACATTGTATCTTCACACCAAAGTGAACAATCTGGAAAAAGCCACCTCAGATATGAATGACGATGTTGAACATCTTGGTTGTTACTCAAGTGACTCCAACCTGGCAGTGAACAAGTCCAAAACTAACTGGATGTTAGTATCTACACCACAGATGGACAGAGCGCATTCACTGGATGGGAAGCAGCTATCTATTTTCTACTGTGGTACCACCCTTGAACGTATCAGAGTCACCAAGTTACTGGGTGTCCATTTGGATAGCCATCTATCATGGAATGAACATATTACTAAGACTTTGTCGTCTTGTTATAGTACTCTAGCAGTATTAAGAAAAGTTCGTTACATTGCTCCATTATTTATAAGAAAGCAATTAGTATAATGTCTTATATTCTCTAAATTAGATTATTGTAGTGTTGTTTTAAGTCCTTTACCTGACTATCAGGTGAAACGTTTACAACGCCTTCAAAATGCATGTGCTTCTTTTGTCTTAGGAAAATTCAGTAATATTAATGAAGTATTAAGTTTAGGATGGTTACCCATTTTTGAAAGAAGAGAGTATAATCTACTAAAACTAGTTCATAAAGTATTGTACAACGAGGCTCTGCCAGACTATCTTAAGCTAGATTTACATAACGTTAGTGCTTATAACTTAAGAACTTCTTTTGCTCCCTTATTAATAGTTCCAGATCCTAAGAAGTCAGACACCTTTCAAGATATGGCTGCCAGATCATTTAATAAGCTTCCAGTCAACATAAGAAATATTAACTTATATAATAAATTTGTCAATGCAATAAGGGAAGTACTTTTTGCCAGAGCTAAAGCTCGTGTAGAATAATATTTATTTATTCTATTTTATCTGTTTTATATATATACTACTATGGGCGGGATTTGGGTTTATTTCCGGGTTTCAACAGCTACGATACATCCATAAGTACAATTAATTCATATTATATTTCGGGATGCATATACATATTTATATATATATATTTATTTATTTACTTAGTTACTTATTTATTTACTTATTTATTCATTTATTTATTTTAATTTGTAATTAGAAGGCGAAGAGCCACCAGTGGATGTACTTCTAATAAACCATTATTATTATTATTATTATTATTATTATTATAGATTGGGGAAACTCTAGCCTTTTTCCAGTCCCTGGGGAAGCACCCTGTTACAATAACTCGATTAAATATATGTGTTAATGAAGAGGCAACATAAGGTATGGCTAACTTAATGAGTCGCGTAGGGATGCCGTCAAGACCCTCGCTTTTGCCAGATGGAAGTTTTCCAACAAGATTAATAACCTCTTCAGTAGTCAATTCTTTCAGTAGAAAAGAAGTTTCTACTCGACACATATATTTATCAAATGTTGTATTTGGGGTGACAATTTTAGACGCCAGATTTAGCCTGAGTATCAGGCCCTCTGGGGTGGGGAGGGGGTGGGGAGGGGGAGCGGAGGGGAGGTGGTGGGGTGGGGAGGGGGTGGGGAGGGGGAGGGGTGGGGAGGGGGAGGGGGAGGGGGAGGGGGAGGGGAGGGGAGGGGGTGGGGAGGGGGTGGGGAGGGGGAGGGGAGGGGAGGGGAGGGGGAGGGGAGGGGAGGGGAGGGGAGGGGAGGGGAGGGGGAAGGGGACTGGGGAGAGGGGAAAGGGAAAAGGAGGGCCTGACACAAACACATATCAGGAGCTGTGTTCATCGGCCGTATTTTGGCCGAAATCGTGATTGGTCAAGAGAACAATAGGTCGCAAACCGGATGTTAACAGACTTGTTCTGTAAGATCAATCTGCCATCTTGAAGTCTTTCTCTCGTGATTCGACTTTTAGATTTTAGCTGTAATCATCAATGAGTATTTCTGTAAAAGAAGAAGAGTTCGATTTAGCTTTTAGAACAGCCCTAGACTTTTTTCCGGGCATAAATCCCAAGAAAGAACAGAATGTGTCAAAAGTTCGGTCATTGACCGACAAGTCGTACTTGGCGTCCTCCCGACTGGCTGCGGGAAAAGCTTCATCTATCAAATTGTGCCCAAGATTTATTCTAACTTGTGGAAAGCGAAGCACGATGAAGATAAAGTGTTCAAAGTTATTGTGGTCAACCCGCTTGAACTGATCTTTGAGGACAGGACGGTACTATCTTTCGCAGGCTTCAATCGTTTTGCTATCGGAGTATTTCCGGTTGGTGTCCTAACAGAAGTAACTCTCTTCGTTTTTCTCTGCGGAGTCTTTGCTGTGGATCTCGAGTTGAGTGCATCTTTTATTTCTTTATAAGCCTTGCAGCAATTGAAGATCTCTCAGGCACACGGCCTACAAAGTTTACCAGTTTGGTCTTTGTGTTTTGATCACACTTATTCTGACGGCGAGCAATACATCTGATAATATTATATGTTCACCAAATGAAGAGCAAAATTATTTGTTTGTTGAGGCACAAAACAGAGGTACAGTGGATGCTTTTACTCCATAATTTACTTTTATGTTTACTTTGCAAAGATGGCAAATCAAAAAAAGTCCATCCGAAGTTGATGGCATGTTCGCTACTGGCCTGAGACTACGCGGCTACTTACAATTGTATAGGTTGCAAGAGCTAGTTTAACCCCTAGGGTTGTTCTCTTGCAACCTCCACAATTTTTATTTTTTTTATTTTTTATTTTTGTAAAATATTGTATTATTGTATTAAATGTAGAGTGTGGAAATAAAGAACCTTTGAACCTACATGTCAAAACAACGCGAACCGGAAACGATGTTAATTGGCTGATATTTATTGTCACGCGTCACGAATTCCAAGGGGGCGGAACGGCTCACGATATACGATTGTGTCAGGCCCTCTTTTCCTTTCCTTTCCCTCCCCCTCCCCTCCCCTCCCCCTCCCCACCCCAGAGGGCCTGATACTCAGGCTACGCCAGATTTGGACCTAATCTCTACATTGCCTTTTCTAAGTTTTGTAATTTTAGTTATCTTTTTCTTCCGTGAAAGTATTGAATTAATACCTTTCCAGGTATCTTTAACATTTCCTTGGTTCTCAGAGAAATACAATTGAAAATACCTAGTTTTGGTGGCTTTGATTTGATGGTTTACTTGGTTTTTGAGACTTCTATACTCAGCCCATTTATTTTGGTTACTAGTAGTTACGGCAATTCTTTTAACGTGATCCCTTTCCCACATCAATTTCTTGATCTCTGGAGTTAACCAGGGAGCAGTTGAGTTCCGAACTCTTCTTTTCTTAACCGGTGCATAAAAGTCAATTACTGAGAGCAGAAGTGCTTTCCAAATCTCCCATGCCTGAGTAGGATCAGAAATTTCTTCGACCAAAGACCAGTTAATTAAGGCAATATCATTGGTAAAAAAATCAGGTTGGAATTTCTTGTATTGCCTACAGTGAATAACTCTCGGGAACGATTTAGGGCTTAAGTGTTTTCTTGCCACATAAATTAAACTATGATCACTGATTCCCACATCACTAACACCAGGAGATGAAAAGTTATTCGGCTCATTAGTGAGGAAAAGATCAATAAGAGTGGATGAACTGTCCGTAACTCTAGTAGGTTTATCAATCAATTGAGAAAATTGATACAATTGACATAGAGCTTTTAAATGCTTCGTGCAGTTGTCATTATTGTTTGAGTAGTTACAATTCAAATCGCCAATAATACTAGATTCAATACCCTCGGATTCTATTTTGCCTAGGATACTTTCAAATTTATCAAATATGTCAACTGTAGAATTTGGGGGTCTATACCAGGAACTTATTAAAAATGGTCTTATGTTTGGTTTTCTAAATTCAAGACAAAGAAATTCAAGGTTTTCATCGGCAAGGTCCTTGCATACTTTGTAGTCAATTGTGTTACGTACATACATTGCTACACCACCTCCAAATCGTGTTCGATCTCTTCTAATAACAGTGTAACCATCGATGGCAATTTCATTATCCATAACTGTTGAATCGAGGCGAGTTTCGTTCAGGGCAAGTACATCGAGGACTTGATTGTCCATTCTCAACCTAATTTCATCTAAGTGTTTCAGAACGCTAACAATGTTCAATGAGGCAATTTTAAATCCTTTCAGTTTTGGAAGGTAGAAATCTAGCCCAGCCTTTTCAACAATTTGAGACTCGTTTGGATTGCCATCGACAGTGACATCAGTTACTTCGATAATTATATTAGGCTAACTTTTGGTTAACATGCGATTTAAAATTATCAAATAAAATAGAGTTACCTTTCCTATTCAGGTGCAGACCACTCTTGTTTAAGTGATTTACAGTAATGTTGCTATGGCCTAGGAAGTGCCAATGGTGCTGCTGGCATAATACCTTGAGAGAACTATTTACATTCGAGATATTGTTACTTAGATCTTGGTCAGTTCTAGGTAGAATAGCAGATATTGATAGTTGAGATTCAGGTGAGTTTTCTTTGATTTGCATTGCCAGCGACAGTATTGAGTTGGTAATTTGTTCTGGATTCAAAGACTTTAAGTCATTAGTTCCAACGTGTAGAATTATGTTATCTGGCTCTTTGCGGAGGATGGGTTTCAAGTAATCTTCCATGTCCTCTGAATTAGCTCCTGAGAAGGGCTTCACTACTACTATTGTTTTTGTTGAGTTCGAGAGCTTCCATCCCTGAATATGTTGTACTATCGAGTCACCAATCACCACAGTCACAGGTTTAAGCGGCTTAGAAGTAGATTCATTTCTTTGGGTAATGTCCTTCTTACATGGTTGCTGTGGATTCGACTTGCGGGGATGAACAGGATGAACAGTAGCATTGCTCAACTTCTGTGTATCTAGTTTGGAACAGAGAGGCACTTCATTTTCAACATTATTGGCTTTGGATTGCTGTTAATTGTAGGGTTTTTGACACTGCTGAGTTCTTTGGTTAACAATTGGATGGCAAGCCTTAATGAGTCTCTTTCTTCTTCAACAGATAGAATGTGTTTTCTTTGCGATTCAATAGTAGCTTTCATCTCCAGATTTTGTCGCTCTAGAGTGATGATGGTATCATCTTTACATGTTAAGTGATGTATGGCTTTCCAGATTTTGGCAATTTCCTCTTTAAACATCACAATCTATTTCTGTGCTATCCTGTTGTGCGTCTGATAACCCTGTGGTGGTCTTTATAACTTTTGCAGCTTCATTTTCTTGATATAGATAATTGGCTGGTACAGGGATAGACTTCTGGATAAATTCTTCCCAACAGTCAGCAAGAAAGAGCTCTTCTTGTTTGAAACAGCTTGAGCCGAAGTGGTGAAGTACAGGACCTTCTTCGTTGAAACTACCAGGTGATCTGACCGAATTCTTTTAGCCAATCAGATTGCGAATAGCTTTTCAGGAAAAGAATAAATCCCAGAAATCCCTTGCGCACTTGTTACATCGAAAATTCCAAGATGGCGGCCAAAAACAACAACCATGTGCGAGACGGGAAGACAACTTCATGCGAAAAGGGAATAAAGTGAGGGTAATCATCACGTAGCGATGTTTTCAAGGCACATGCCAAGATATCAACCCAAGACAACTTCGGTAGGAGTTGATCTGTACACTCGTGGGTGACAATGACTACTCTGCATCTTTTGGGTGCAGCTTCTGACTTTGTAAATAGATTTAAATCAGCTTCCCACTTGGATTTGGTCTTGACTTTTGCTTCAAATATAGGGCGATTGTATATGTCAATGGAAAGCACTTTACTAGAAAGACTCATCCCCATTACATGACTGAAGTGGAATCTGATTCTTCTGCGGATACTCGTGTTGACTGCCTGATGTTCAATTACAAACTCATATTTTCTGGGAGTAGGGTGGACTTTACATTTTAGATTTTCTTTTGAAACACGATGGTCTGTTCGCTGGAAAATGACCTCGCCATTTATTGAGCAGCTGTCAATGTGAAATGATATGGCTGGAATTTCGCCCTGTCTGGATTGGTTGTACTTTATGGCACTTGCTTTATTTACATAGAAGACTTCTTGGTTGTTAAATGATTCTGTACTTGAAGTTAAGATTTGCTGAAGAAGTTGGTTGCAGTCATCTCTAAAGTTGTCTGAAACTGGTACTGTATGCTTCGAGAGGGCACTAATATCATCTGAGGTTAGGTGAGTAGGTTCAGTTTCTTGTGTTAAATCCTTCAAAAATAATACATAGGAACTAATTATTCTTTATTTAAATTATTTGTCATGAGTGGTTTAAACATAAACTTGGTGAAATTTTAATTTTTTTGTCTGCAAAGGTTTTTGATTCATTGAATCATCATCAGGCAGGGTCAACTACATAGAAATTGTTTAAGTAACCTTTCCAATTCCCTTTGGGAATTGTCTCAGTTCAATAGTAGATTTTACTTGAATATTTTTCATAGCTTTAATTCGGGTCCATAAGCAGGTATAAATGAGGCCTTCTTGTTATTAGTTTGTCAGTCTGCTACATCTACATTTGTTTATTTGATCTGCACTTACTTTCAACATTGATACAAACCTAAACAGTGATTATTTATATTGCCTCATGTCAGAGCTTATGAAAGCTGTAATATTTACCTCCTGTTGTAAAAGATCGTTACTGTCATGGTTTTCTTCAATGTCAATACCTGGATTTTCGAACTTTGATGATTCTTGTTCAAACTAAGCAAACAGACCAAATTGATAACAAAAGGTTATGTACTACTGTTCTAATGCATTATTACTTCATACAAACTGGACAAATTGCCAGAGACTTTAAGTCAGAAAATAGTTAGATAAGTTTCTTAGTAATTTATTTTGTACTTCAAGGTAGAATTATTTAACTGCATTACTAAATAATGGTGTTTTTGAAGCTTTTCACAACTTATTATTTATTATTAATTTTATGCTTTTTATTTGGGGTTTGTTTTCTGTGATTCGATTTTCTTCTTTTGTTCTTTTGTTCTTTTGTTTTGGTTGTGTTACTGTTTTAATTGTGATAAAACTACCTTGTTACAAGTTGGCATGTGTTCAGTCTTGCATGTAAATTGGTCTTCAAATGGAATTTGCTGGAATAAAATAAATTACATAAATCACTTATTTTATGTTTACCTTAGAGCTGTATTGCAAGATCGTATTATAATGGCAGTTTGCTTATTTGCACTTATTTTGAATTCACACTTTAATTCCTTTGCAGATATAAAGGGTAAAACAGGAATATGAACACATAGAAAAACTGCTCATGTATCACCATTATGAACACCTACCGACTTCTTCTTTAGACGTTCAGGGTAACTTTCCTCGTGTTCAGAATGCCGTTTTCTTGAAGCTTTAGCTTCAGATGACCTGGTTGATGTTTCTTCATGGTCCGATATGCGGTTTAGCTCATGATGGAAAAGCTGCGATAGAAGTAATTTCTGATATTCTGTTGGACTTGTACTGCCATGTCTACCACCGCTGTAAAGAAATGTGCCCTGTTTGGCGTACTTGTGAGCAGTTTCCATCAAGCCATCAGAGAAATTACTAAATTTTAGTGGCAGACCAATCAGAATTCCATCACTAATGGCTTTGTCAATGTATGGTGATGTATAGACAACAATCTGCTTAACAGAAGGGGTAACAAATTTTGGACCAAAAATTGTGACAAACTGAAAACCAAGTAATAGCCTGGCACTGCACTCAAACTGGCAGCCCGTGAGAAAGGGAGGTGTGTCCAACAGGGCATGGAAAATGGATTTCAAACCACTAGTGAAGGTAATTAAGATGTCTAGAATTATGCCATCGAATCCAGCCTTTTCCAGTATTGCAGGCATCTTTTCTGCAAATGCCAGTACCCCTATCTCATCAAATTTGATGATTGAATTATCTTGTTTGTTTACACTTCTTGCAAGTTGTGACAATGCCTCATAGTACAGTTTTGAAGATCCAAGGATTCCTTAAAATGGGAATACAAATTTCATTATTTTTTAAATTATTATTGAGAGAACCTCTTGAATCACATGGAATTTAAGTTTTAATTCTTGTTATTATTATTTTTATCTTGACAGTGATCCACTGGGCAATCAGCACTGAGAAGTGTCTTATCTCTAAGACATTAATTGAAATCTGGCAAGACAAACCATGTGGGAATACATTTAGTTATCAGTGGTCACAGTTTTGAACTTTGGGCTGTAATTTAGTGACAGAGCTAACATTGAACTGCTATAATTGATTGTTGTTGAATTTTGACGCTAAATATTTGATGCACCATTTGCAAACTAGAACAATATCATGAGATAAGTTTTAGTTTGAATTCAATATTTTTAAATCCAAAATGTTGAATTCAGACTGAAATTCACCAAACAAAATATTTTCTTTGCAATTCCTTGATTGACAATGGCAAAAATGATAGTTGGTGATAGGGTTTTATAGATAATCTTACCCGAGTCTTAACAAAAGTGGCAATCTTGAAATTATATCACCTGTTAATTATTTACCTGTAGCACATTGACCTATACGCTCTGAGATTGTTTCAGCTGCCCTGATAGCCAGATGAAATCCTCCAATGTAGTAGTCTTTCATGTCCACACCTGTTATATTTTCGCGACCCATATTTCCAAGATTCAACTTAGCAAATTCCCTTCGATTTTGATCATTGTCTGTTTTTCCATTCAACCAAACTCTGTACTTAGCAGCCAGTTCCTTGGTGTCTTGAACTGTCCATTCAGGGCCAGAACTTACCAGGGTCATGTCTCCCAACTGACTGCTGTGTTCGGGAGCATCACAAATTGGGTAGGTAGATTTGGCTGTACCCATACCAGTATCCAGTCGTCTTTGTTTTCCATCGGCAGTACTTCTTAAGTGTATTTTGATGGGCTCTTTTTCATTGGTCAATTCTACTGTGTCAGTGGCAAGGATTTGGCCATAGAGATTCTTAAAACATAAGTTGAGGGTTTCATAATCATCTGGTCCTAGATAGGCTCCACATGTTATGATAACACTGTGTAGATTGTAAGGGTCAACTATTTTAAGTCGTGATGTTGTAATTGAATTGGAGAAGCAGGAACACTTTAACCATGGCGCAAGATCAGTAAACTGGTATATTATCATAGCATTCTTTGGAAAAGCAATGGCATTCTGTATTCCTGGTCTGGACAGCAGATATTCCAAGTACTTTGCTACATTAACTGTTGCTACAACAATACCACTGCTTTTCTCTTCAAAAGCAAGGCCAACCTGATTTGCCAGTTCCTCCTTTTTTGCTTTAAGACATTTTACCACATCATCCTTGGGAGGAAAAATATTAATTCCAAGAACTTCAGAAATTTGTTTGCCCCACTTATTTCTTAAGAGATCTTGTATGTCCCTTTGACTAATTCCCAAGGACCCTACCAGCCCACATGCAAAATCAAGAAAAGTCTTTGAGTGTTTTTCATATACCATAGGCATTAATATCTCTTTAAAAAAGAGACTGTTCATTTTCATCATCTAAAATCAACTTGCATGTGAGGTGCTTATTTTTCTTCATAAATTCTACAACTAGGTCACTGTCACATTGGGTGGGTCTTTGGGTATCTGTAGTAAACAGAGTGGTCATAAGCAGTTCTGGATACTTGAGTAATAAACCATTATTCAACTCCTTGAATCGAGAAACAATGTTACTGAGGTGAAGTCCATTCCAAGTCTTGGCACTTTCTAACAAAAACTCCCATGGTTTTAACAATTTTACTAAACGTGGTAAACAGTGCTTCTTTACTTCCTCGTCTGAAAGCTTGGACGCAAAGGCTTTAGCTCTTGCAGAACGAGTACCTGGAGCTAAATTATCATTAAAAACAGATGA
This sequence comes from Telmatactis stephensoni, assembly GCA_029948255.1. Taxonomy (NCBI): domain Eukaryota; kingdom Metazoa; phylum Cnidaria; class Anthozoa; order Actiniaria; family Isophelliidae; genus Telmatactis; species Telmatactis stephensoni. The sequence goes on along the minus strand of JALIZF010001794.1, from coordinate 204,229 downwards.
TATGACATCGTCTGCGGTTTCAGAAGGTCTTCCTTGTGGTCGTAAATTTTCTGGCTTGTGAGATGGGTTTTTACGATAATGTCTCAATAAATTGCTATAGCTGCTTGACGTATGACTACAATCGCTTAAATTACACGAGAAACTCTGACAAGAACTATTATCCATATCAAAAAAACAACTGGAATTGAAACAAGTAAATAATCCGATACTATAAAAATTTAAATGCCGGTCGAAAACTGTCAACATCCGGTTGAACGCGCGCGCGCACATATTTTTCTCAAATTCCCGCCAAAACACTCCTTAGATATAAATCAAGACACAAATTTATTGAAAAACAAAATTTATTTATACCTTCCCTCAAGGTAACTACAAATCAATACAAACAACAAACCTGACAATGATACTCATGCTCAGCTTATCCAAATCCTCCGTTAACAAAGAATTTCACTTTTTAAAAAATGTAAAATTCACCAAAGAACATTTTATCGTCTCGCAAAAATAAAGAAAACGGCACAATTCAATCCCTCTCGATGCATACATGGTACTAGTATACGTGGTGGTTGTTTTTGAGAAAAAAACTCGCTTTATACTTAATGAAATAGCCATGGAAAATGGCTTGGAGTTACTGGTCTTGAACACCGCATCGCAGAGCATGGCAGCCATTTTTGTTTGACTGAGCGCACGAAGGGGTATGGGATTGATTCTTTTTCTGAAAAGAAAATAATGCTTTGCGGGCTTTCCAAGATCACCTGGTAGGCTCTTGCTCAGATTCTTTATTCAATCTCATTGAATTCTTGGTTGTACTTCCACCACACTCCTTCTCCTGGCACAAGGAAGTCACTTATTCTCTCAAGGTGGGCTTGCCACCATTGGGAATAGTGTTGATCTTCCAGCACAACTGATGGGATTATTGTGTTGGTAAGCTTCGTGAAGTTTGCAGCAGCCCTTGATATCTTGTTATTTTGTTTGTTTAAATCATTATGAACATCAAGTTCTTGCTCCGCTTGCAGTCTCAAGAAAATGTTGCTAATAATGTGAGATGGCCTATAATTGGATGTTTGAACACACGCTCTTCATTCTCAGCATTAGAGGATTGACCAGAAATTAATCGTAATTGGAGTGGTTGGTGTGATGTGAGGTTGTGAAAATATTTGCCATAATGTTTTCTTGGGGTTAATGAAATAGGTGTTGAGCCAAACTCAAATTTACACATAAGGTAGTGAAGGAAGGACAGATTATGATATCTCAATATTATATGGGGAGATCTTTGACTATCAGATGGGTACAAAGTTTCTTGCATTTCTGCCAGTGTATTGAGGAGTAGCTGCAGGGTTTCTGTCAGGATGCCTTGAAATTTCTTAACGAAGAGGATGATAGCATGGCGGTAGTCTGTGGGTCTTTTTGTTTCTTTCTCTCCTAGTGTAGCCTCATAAAGATCATTATAAATGGATTTCTGTTGCTTGGTTATGTGGTGTGGGAGTTCCTTAGAGATGTGATTTGAAATGTCATGCATTGGCTCACATGGTAATGGTTCATATGAGTCAATGTAGTGACTTTTAAATGTACTTGTTGGATCCGAATATAGGAGAGCAGGTACAAGTTGAATTCCTTGAAGATGTGAGAAGAGTTCTTTCTCTAAATCAGCTTTAGTTGGGTTTGCAGCTAGATCAGGATAGTTGCCTCTGGACCTTAGTTCTTGTAATATCTCTTCTTTCTTTAGATTATGTAGTGGTTTTGTCTTCCATTTTTTTGAATTTATTCTCCCGTATGTACCTTTGAGAACCTTTTGCTGTTTGTCTTTGAGGGAAACATGCTTGCATCTGTACACATGATCCAGTATATCACTCATGATGGCGTGCATGCCACATGCTGAGCAAAAGAAATGGCCTCCTTTCTTTTGGCCAGTTTCAAATGCTACAGCAGGTCCATCTCCTTTAAAAAACCTCATAACATCACTGATAGGAACACCTTGCATGATATTGATATGCTTCTGTGGACCCTGTAAGCATTCACATCGGCTATCAATATATGCCAGCTTCTGTATGTCATTGCTCAATGACAGCTTGGATGTCAACTTTAACAGCTGATGTCAGGTAAAGAGCAGGATCATACACAGCAGCAACCATAAACACCAGGTGTCCATGATTGGCCACTGTGGAATGGTCATGCCAAACCATTAAGTGCCTTTGCCTTTGAAACTTCTTCAATTTATTGCACATAGTAGTGAGACCTTCGCTGTCATCAAATACATGAATTTCTTTAAGCTGCTTAACAACCTCTAACCTGGGCATTTCATCGTAGGGTGCTGTCTTGTAAATCTTTTGTGTTTCTGTAATAACTTTTGACGTACTTTGTGAAGTGGAATTTTTCTTCCTTCCACAAGAAATTCATGTGTCTTTATATTGCCATCTTTGTCAAGCACCATCTTCTTATACTTTTGAGGAACAATAAGCTTCCCCAGTGTGTATTCCCCTCTTTCTATTTTTACTTTCAGTGTATCCTTCAACTGTGTGTTAGTTTCAGGTGTTGGTACTGAAATTTCACCTACAGGCAGATGCAAAATGGAATAACACTAAGGTAGGAAAATAACTACTTATTACTTGACGTGTACAACAAGCTAGGAGATATGGGGCCAAAATAATACAAATCAGAGTAAGTAAAAAACCTTTCACTGATAAGCTGTGTTCGAGTAAAAAATATATTATTTATAAATTTGAACGTCAGGGCGCTATATGGCGGCACGAAATTATGTTGATTCTTGTTTGGTAGTTAATCAAATTTGACCGATTACATTCAATATATTTCAGTGCTATTGCAAGACTTTGTGCAGTACGCTATCAAATGGCTATAATTCCGCTTCAGCCTTACGCTCAGCAGAGATTTGTTTTTAAATAAACTCTTGTATCGTAATGAAGCCAGTGACAGCCTACTAGCAGCGTTGTATTCCGCTGCAACGTGTCTGCAATTCGATGCACAACGTTATCATGAGCTGCAAAGCGATCTGATAGCGTGCTGCAGTGACTTCCACTGCAGTACAACTGTGCAGAGATTTGAAGCCCAATTGAAGCGCTTCACAGCGCTGCACGTTCCGTACGGGTGAACAAGACAAAAGCACTTTTTTGACAAATTTTCGTATTTATAATGGATGGAAGTGAATCTATTCAATATCCGACCTAAAGCTTTTTTAGAGAGCAAAAAGCATCAATCTCATCTGCATTATTTTGCACAAAATGGTTCTGTTTGCTTGTCTCGAGATTCAATTGAGGCAAACTGACGCATGCACAGTTTGAGCAATTTTACGAGACCCCTCTGACACGTACACGATAAATTTAAGCAAATATCTCGAAAACCACTCGGTGAATTTTTTTGATTTTTCGCTATTCTATTCTAACTAAGTTTAAGAGTGTGTTGATAAAATATAAAAAATTATGTAATGACGAAGTCTTTTTACTCGGGCTACCTGTGGTTAGTCGAGTCTAGGTTTACCTTTTTGGTCTATCTATCTATCTATCAACATCGCAAATTGGCAAATTACCCAGAAGCCTTTGGGATACACTGTCATGAAAACGAGGTTGACCACTTCCTGTGGTCGAGAATTGTCGCGAGGGATTGAGAGCAATTGAACAAAATGGCGGACACTATCGATTGGAATTTATCGAACAATTGGCTTATAATATCAAGATAATAGGACAGTGACTGCTTTTAATCGTTAATATGGAATTCTCGAATTTAGTGGTGACCTTACCAGCTGTTGTAATCAACTTGTAATGTATTGATCGTCCAAGAACAGAGACAGAGATTGATTTGTGGCAGCGAACTTCACTTGAGGACAGACATGTAAGACACGGCTTGCACATAATTTTTGCTTGTATAAACTCTATTTATACGCGGTGTCTATAGTCATGCTCTTCATGAGAGCCGTGTTAGAAGGGAACTAATTAACTAACAATATCTACAATGTTTTTTTAACTAGAAATACTAGGAGATTCTCGCTTTTGCGAGGTGACTAGAGTGTATTCAATAATTAAGCCAGGAAACAAGAATTAGTAAATAGTTCAAAATCACACCAAATAAACAATGGAAAACAAATGATTTTGTATATAAATTATAAATATTTAGTGCAATCTGTATTTTGTACAAATTGTCATGATTATATATTGAATGCACTTTACTGTCAATGTAAGCAGATCAAAATATGGTGATGGATAATCATGGAAGTGATAGTAATGTTTATGAGACCTTATATCTGTTATATTAGTAACAAAGAACTAATTTTAGAATGTACAAAATGATATTTTCAATCAATGAAAAGTGATACTTAACCACAAATTTGTACAAGCTTTGTGCAACCATGTTCACAGAAACAAGATAAAGTGGATGAATTGAACATGTTACTTTATGTAGTAGTATCAGGTTGATGTCCAAGGAGAAGCTAATACATGGTAATAGTAATGAGCATACATTGTATTACATTACACTTCAAGTATTGAAATGACTGCACTGAAATGATTTCATAGAAAGGTAACTGTGCCACTTCTAGAATCTACCAATGTGATAACAGCAATATCAAAATCATTTTAACTTGGATATTGAAATTAACAGTCTGCTGCAATTTGTAAGTTTTGTTTCCATAAATCAAAGTTAAAAAGTACAGAATAGAAATTTTGTCTGAGCTATAATGTATTATCTATAGATCATATTGGATCATTTGGTAAGCTGATTTAGCAAAATAAAGCAGACTGTGTATGTCTGGCATGATAAAAAGACCAGCAGTATATTTATAACCACCAACCAGGTGGTACAATTACCTACAAAATACTTTCTCCCCGGCCAATACAATTTGTATTCTACTCTGGGAGTACCTGTCATACATTTTTGCAATCAAAACACACTGACAAGTCAAACTGGTTTCCATCAACTTCTGTTCTCCCATTTCTCCCCAAGTATTACACAACAGGTCCTATTAGGCGTCTAGTTAGTCGGGCGGCTAGCCCGACTTTAGTTCTACCTTTTGGTCTTCTGTCACGTCGCGTTTAGTCCTCCCATAATGCTTTACGAACTCGACAACAGGGATCCCATTCATGTCTTACGATAGCCACATGTCGATCGAACTTCGAGAAGGGAGCGAAGGGAAGATATATGTTTACAAGACTTTTATAGAAGATGTCGAAGAAATTACTTGCTATAAAGACGCTCAAATCACATACAAATGCACACACCGTCCGCGATAGACCCACACTAAAAGATGTCTATGAGCGTACATTTCGACCCGGGTTGTTTCAAGGACTGTCTAACATGTTGAACATGTCTACTTGTGTCTAATATGGAAAACAAGCTAAAACGAGTTCTCACTAGTTCACACCAGATCGATGATGATCATAGCAAAAATATTACAAACGACAATACAAATGACAGTGACAAAAATGAAAGTCACAAAATGCTAAGTGATATTTTTTCGAGAGGGCAATGTTCTGTTACGGGTCATTTTGCGTGTTACTGTTCGAATCGAAGCTCGTCTACGGGCCCAATCAATTCAAGCCAAGATAATAAGTATAAAGTGAGGTCGCACTGAGAATCTCTGCAACATATTTGGTTACCCTATGAAAGAAAATTTTATACTTTGTATGTGATGGAATTGTATTTATCATTCGTTTCATCTAAAGCGTCAAATACAGTAGACAATGCGTTATCTTTGACCGTGATGCAACTAGCTTTTTAAAATCAGTTAGTTTTATAATCATTGCCGCCAACGCTAGCCGTTTGTGATTGTTTGAAAAATTGCTTTTACTCAAAGTGCTAAATATTTTAAACAGTCATAGTGTGTGTCCGACACTGATCCTGGAGAATTATGTTTTGTAGTTCAACATTGAAGGTCAACTAGCAATGTTCGTCACACAACGCACAAGAGATAGACAAGAAACGTTTCATATATCAGAGAAAGCGGTGTACTTTCGTGAGTTTTAGGGGAACAGTTCTGCTAACGTGGATACACCAGCTGTTTTCTGCTCGCAGCACTTAACTTTCTATTAGAAATGAACCATAGCAGTTATCTCACGTTGTAAGTGTTTATCTTCGCGCTGCAAACACGGCAATTTTACGGCGCTCAAGTAGCCCGACTTCACGCTTCATTAGCGTCTAGTTATATCTAAAATACGTTTTTTGCAATATTTCATGAATTCTGCAATACATAATTTTTTGATTTTTTCTCATATGAAGGGTCAACTAGCGAATTCATCATATGCAGTTTTAAAAAAACTTTCACCACACAGAAATCAAGATATGAATATCTATATTGAAATTTTACGTCAATTTGCTGAAAAATCTGTTGTCATGACAACTGCATACATGATGATTTTTTAAAAATTGAACTCCCCGTTTCATAAGCTTTAATATGGTATGTCACATCAATATTACCTTTTTGGCGATATAGAAATCTTAGGCATTTTTTATGAGTGTGCACTCATTTATGGGAACCCTTTCCAGCCTCCTTAATTGTGAAAACATATGCAAATTTTCCCATTTCCAGTTTGGTTGTTTTTTAATTAACACCAATTACACTGGGACTGATAAAAAACAAAATATTGGCTGCAGTATATCTACTGACTGGAAAATCGTTGTGATTAAACTATATAAGCTAATCACTTTATAAGCTAATCAATAAATTTCATTATCTTATTGCTTATATTGCTTGTTAAATTGTGCCTTAAATTCTAATTTGTCTTAGCGTGTAGTTTATTGCCTTTGTAGTCCCTTGCCAGTTAAGAGCTGCTCAAATTTAGGAGATACTTTAGATATTGATTTCGGCCATCTTTGTTAATCATTGCTATGGCAACATAATTCAAAAAGAAATAGAGAAAAATCAAAAATGTGATTTAATTCCAATAGCTGATGTAAAAACTCTTTTAAATAATCAAAAGTAAGTTAATGCTCAATTTTTGGAGTGAAAAACAAAAGCATGATCAATAAAAACAACACTATTGGATAATTAAACAAACACTGTATTGTGCATTATACTTAGACATTATACTTAGACATTTATACATAATTAAATCAACAAATTAAAAGTCCTGTGAAAAGATTTTCCGTGTTACTATAGACTGCTGTCTAGTCTCCCTCGCAGCCTTCTTTAGCCTCGTCACGCAACGCTCCCTCGGAAAAACACAGCTGCTTCAATAGGCGCAACATTCCATTCCAAGTCGTTAACCAATCAGAGCTCGACTCTCAAAATCAAGGAGTCATTCGCGCCAGTGTTAACCAAAATGGCGTCTCTAGAAGAAGTATTTCAATTTGTCGCAACAAAATTCGGAATCAAAGAATTAAATGGACATCAGAAGATCGCTATTACAAAGTTTATAGAAGGGCCGCAAGATGTGTTTGTAAATTTACCGACAGGTTTCGGAAAATCACTGATATTTCAAGCTCTTCCTCTTATCTTCGACCTCGTAATGGCTCGTTCTGGAAGCATTGTTGTCGTTTCACCGTTGGTAAACCTGAGCAAAGATCAAGTATCTCATTTAAATAGCTTGGATATCAGTGCAATAAATCTAAGTGACATAGAAAACGAAGATGAGCGCCGTGGAGTAGAGGAAGGCAAATATTCTATCGTTTATGGAACTCCTGAAGCCTGGCTTCAGACCGAACGCTGGAGAACCATGTTAAACAACAACATATATTCAAAGAAACTCTGTGCTATAGCCGTTGATGAGGCTCATGTCATTAAACAGTGGTAAGTATTTTCAAATTAAAAAAGCTTAGGTCATCATTTCATAACAGTTGAGTTTATTTGTGAAAGTTGTTGTTGAAAAAACTTCAAGGTTCCTTTTTATTTTTTCGCAGGGGTACATCAAGCAATAACAACTTAGCTGCCTTCCGAGAATGTTATTCAAAGCTACATGAGTTTCGAAGCCTTGCTCCAAAAGTAAAGATGCTGGCTTTAACAGCGACAGCAACTGCATCAACAAGAGACACCATATTTGATGTTTTAATGATGAAGGATCCTTATGTTATCTTTGAAAGCCCAAACAAAGATAATATCACATATTCTGTTTTTTACATGAATAAAGACATGGACATTGAACATTATGTCAGTTGGCTGGCTGAGGATTTAAAAGCCCATAAAGAACAGTGTGACAGAACTATTATATATTGCCAGACAATTAAGCAGTGTGGTTTGATATATGCCACTTTAAGAGGTATGCTCGGCAAAGAGATGTTAACAGCAGATGGTGAGTCTATGTGGGAAATGCTGCACTCATGTACCCCATCATCAAACAAGAAAAACATTATGGAATCATTTGCTACTGTAAATGGAAAAATACGTGTTTTGGTAGCCACCATAGCTTTTGGTATGGGGATTGACTGCAAGGCTGTCAAAAGAGTTATACATTTTGGGACTGCAAAAAACATAGAGTCTTATGCTCAGGAAACTGGTCGGGCTGGAAGAGATGGAAGTCAGGCTAAGGCAATCCTCCTGTACAATGGGCTACTTTTAACTCATGTGGAAGGTAACATAAAAATGTATGTCAATGGAACAGAATGCAGACGTAAAACTCTTCTGAAACACTTTCAAGCAGAATTCAAGCCCACTTCTTACCCTCACTTATGCTGTGATAATTGTGCTCTGAATTGTAAATGTGGTCAACCAAACTGTGGTGAAAGCACAAAATACCCTTCAATTGAAACAACTGTTGAAAGACCTGGAAGATCAAGGGAAATATCTCTAGATCAAAAGAGTTCTGTTAAAAAAGAACTAAATGTTTATCATAAACAGTTGGTGAGAAACCTTTTGACAACTACATCTAAGTGTGAGCTAAATGTATTCACTGATATTTCTTTTGTTTTGGGTTTTTCGGAACTGCAAATACAACAAGTATAACAATAGGAGGCAGCATGGCCGAGTGGTCAGAGCGTTGGTCTCGCAATCTGGCAGTCCCAGGTTCGATTCCCACTCTGGCCACTAGCTGAGACTGAATTTGTTCCGATTTCAATTAGTTCAAATTCAGTTTCTCGGCCATGCTTGTAATATAGCCAACTGGTTTGCCTCCTTGCCAGTTGGGATTCTTAATCCATTTATGTTTGATTTATATGATTTAGTTAGGATTTGTAAATTGAGCTGAAAAGCCCTGTTGAGGGAGTCTCAATCATGTATGTATGTAAGTATTGGATAATATTGAGTATTTGTTTACAGTACAAGATATTTGTACATACATTGAGATATGGGACTTAAAACATGCTTATAAAGTACTGGAAATAATATCACAGACCTTCCAAGACACAGATGAGAGCAATTTGGCTGAATTGTTACAAGAAGATGAAATGGATGATATGTGGTTTGAAGAATGGATTTCTCTTTTTGATGATGATGAAATGCTGAACATGGCTGCTGAAATGTTAACAGAGGAATGTTCACACAATACAGACTTAGATCTATCAGAGCTTGAGGCAACTTTTAATGAACTTGAGATAAGTAATGCATCTCTTGATGGTATACCTGATGTAATACAGCATACTCTTGAAAATATGGATGTAAGTAATGAATAATGCAACATGGTCATGAAAAGTAACAATACACAAGAAACATTAACAGAGCTGTTTAAAAACTAGATATTAAGGTATTTACATATTTGTACTGAAATGTTCTGAGTTTCAAACCATTATCACTTATTTTTTCAGATATTGATTGTTACTTTGTTGACTAAAGTTTTGTTGAAAAAGTCACTTTAATTAGGTGACCAGGTACACAGTGATTAAAAAATCAATATAAAATGTAATGCAACATTACCATTGGGATAAACAGAACCAAATAATACCTTAACTCTTTCCCTACTGCCTCTTAGAAAATCGTTCCTTCAGGAACGATGGAGTTATAAAATTGTAGCTTCGTTGTTCTTAAAATTAGTGAGATGATTATCATATAGTGAAGACTGCAGTCATTCAAAAGTCGAATGGTAGCAAAACTTGGGCAACTAGATAGAGACTTTGAGACTCGTGGCTTCTTCCAGTTCACAAAACCAATAAAATCCAAATACAGGCTTCTCAAAATAATAGCACTTTTACCTCGTTAGTTTTCTTTGAAATCGTTATTTAGTATCCAAATTACACTTTTAGAGTAAAGTTCAGTCCTAGTACTTGTCATCCAGCTAAGTTATTTTCTCATCAGTCGAACACCGGGCACAGGGACAAGCATTTTGCACACGAATGCCATTTTTTCAACGACCACCACCGCAAAGCATGATGGGAATCCAGCTGCCAGCGACAGCACTTCACCCCTTTCCTAAGAATTGAGCTTTTTTATATAAGTCTAGAGTCATCGGACCCTACAGGCCAAATATCACTTTCCTGACATCTGTAGGACGTGAAATATTTGAGTCTTGCCTTGTTAGGGTGCCATCGTCTCTCTCTATGAAGCTCTTCAGGATAATCATTTCGAAAAATTCCCTTTCTTGAAATAGCGAACTTTTCTCACATTTCTTCGTGGATTATCCAAGTACTGAACTCAGTTTGTCGAGACAGTGCGACTTAGGCTGTCACAGGGCTTCATGATGCCCTCCAACTTCTTCATAGATCAAGAAATGACTCTAAAAAGCTCAATATTTACATGAAATTTCAGGAAAATGACGCCATCCTGAACGATCTTGACGTCTTGCTAACGAATTCTTGTTGCCAATCAAAAATATGAGCCCCCAGCAATCGTGCACAGCAGTGATTTTCACAGGAACTCCAAAACTCAAAAGAACTAGGGGAGGTTTTCACTAGGCCGATTTTGGCCGTAGGGAAAGGGTTAAAGAAGATATTTTCATATTTCACAACTTAGGAAAGCAAAACTGGAACTTAGATAAGATATTTGCATAATTTGAGAATTCTTGAATTTCTCATTTAAATGATATATAAATATTATTTTGATAATACAGCCAATCTCACTGACACCGTCTATAAAAAAAGGACATTAAGACTCTTTGAAATATTGCATGTTTCATTAAATATTCATTCTGGTGCACTCAGAAATAGCTTCCATGAGCAGAAACCATGTATTCTGAGTGAATATTTTATGAGACTAATATTTGTAATAGACTAAATTTTTTTCAGATGAACAACATAAATGAGATTGGATGTATATTACAATATCAGATAGGCCTATAAAAAATTATGATTAAGATGTTAAATGCTTAATGCAATACAAAACTGCACAAGCATACAAACACTAAAAGGGTGCAATATAAATATCACTATTTTATGCCAGTTCTACTGTATAACTGGCACAAAAACTAAATAAATAACTTTTGAAATGAATAACTTTTGAAATAAATAATAAATAAATAAATAAATAGTGATGTCGAACTTTGCACACTTTTTGTGTTTGTACTCTATTATTAGGAAATAAATATGAAATAAATATGAAAGTTATCTCGCACGAATTCCAAGACTGACATTTCTTTTGTGCTTATTTATCCACTTAAACATTTCTGACATGTTCAGATTGTCAAGTCTGTTTCTTTGAAACCATCTTCTGTATGATTGAATACATCATTTTCAACCAGTCTTTTTACCAGTACTTCAACATCTTTTGCTTGGGAGGACTGTCCATGTTTTCTAGAACTGGACTTTAGGGCTACTGACCTGTCAATGTTGTCCAACACAGCTCTGGTACTTGCTTCAGCTTTACAGATTCGCAAAACAGCTTGTTCAGTGACATTAGCTCCCAAATTTTTTATGCATTGTTTAAGAAAGTTATTACTATGTTCGACATCTAGGTCGAGAGGGATGTTTGTGCCACTTTTACTATGATTGTTGACTGACCTATTCCAAATGAACCTTTCACTGTCTCTGGGTGACAATAAGGCATTGGTTAGGAAGAACTGATAAAGGCATTCTAAAGAATACTTTGTGCTACCACCACCATCAGCTCTGCAATATAACATGATGTACTTCCTCATAATTCGTTCACCATCACCCTCACTTATTGTATCCAGGAAGTTAGAGAAAAGATAGCCATCAGTAAGTAATGCACAGTTGTAATTGAAGATGTCATCAGGCTTTGATGATGAAGGCTTTTCCAGCTTTGGCTTGGAGGGAGAAAGCTGTACCTTTTTTTCAATAACCACAGGAGGATTATGAGAAAGCTCATGCTTCCTTCTGCTTTTCCCATTGTATGCAAAAGATCTTGAACATCCCTTAAATCGGCATGGAAAACGCCCATCTTCAGTAAGCTGCTGTTGGTCCAAGTTCTCTTTTTCTTGTTCCAGCAGGACTTCATCAACCATTTTGTTTGCCTTATCTTTGTTGAAGATAAATGCATCTACAATCTTTGCAGAAATGCTGTGCAAGAGTTGCTTCTTTTCACACTTTGTCAGAGAAGTAAGATTGCTAGGTAAAATAGAGTTTTCACTGTCTGCTTTGCTTTCAAGACCTAGAACTGACATAGCAGCTGCAATTACTCTCGACTCTATTGTTGCTGTCAAAAAATCTCTGTCAGCTCTATAGGCAGTGTGTGGATCTCCAGTGACATTTCTTCGATTGATGAGAGTACGGTCAGAGAAGAGGGTGCACTGATCACCATCTGACTGTCCACTGTAAAATCGATTGTAGATCAGCTACAACAAAAATAGAAACACAGTAATTACTATCAAAATCATAAAAAATATATTCTAATAGTAGTCTATAGCATAAGAGGGTAATGTTGGAATTTGCGCTATAGAAATAATAGATATTATTTTTATTATTATTGACATTGTCTCTAAACTTCCTGCTCTATTTGCTCATGATGCTGATTATTATTATTATTATTATTATTATTATTATTATTATTATTATTATTATTATTATTATTACTGGGATTTTGGCTGAGAAGCTGTATCAACATTTGGACGTGAATGGGTTGTTGCAGGATGAACAGAAGGGATGTCGGAAGATGTCGAGAGGGACAAAGGATCAGTTGTTAATTGACAAGACTGTTTTGAGGGAAGCGCGGGTTAGGAAGAGATGTTTAGCGATGGGGTGGATTGATTACAGGAAGGCATATGACATGGTGCCACATTCCTGGATTGTGGAGATGTTGGAGATGGTGAAGGTGGCTGATAATGTGATGGGACTGTTGTGTGGTAGTATGAAGGATTGGAGGACTGTGTTGACATCGAATGGGGAAGTGTTGGGAGAAGTGGGGATTAAGCGTGGAATATTCCAGGGGGATTCACTGTCCCCTCTGCTGTTTGTTCTCGCTATTATCCCCCTCACCATGTTGTTGAGAAGGGAGACCATCGGGTACAAGTTTGGAAAGGAGCATCGGGTGATGAATCATCTGCTGTTCATGGATGACTTGAAGTTGTATAGTAGATCAGAGGAGGAGTTGGAGAGGTTGATTGAGGTGGTTCAGGTATATTTGAGGGATATTGGGATGGAGTTTGGGTTGGACAAGTGTGCAGTGTTGGTATTAAAGCAGGGAACTAAAGAACGTTGTGAAGGGATTGTTTTGCCTGATGGTCAGGTAATGAGTGAGATGGACGAGAATGGGTATAAGTACTTGGGTGTGTTAGAAGGGGCAGATATCATGCAGAAGGAAATGAAGAAGAAAGTAAGAGATGAATACTTGAGAAGGGTGAAGCGTGTGGCAAAGTCGAAGTTGTATGGTGGTCATTTGATCAAGGCGATCAATACTTGGGCTGTCAGTGTGGTAAGGTATAGTGCTGGGATTTTGGACTGGAGTGATCGGGAGTTGAAGGAGATGGATGTAAAAACAAGAAAGAGGTTGACAATGTTTGGGGTCTTTCACAAGAAGGGGAGTGTTCCGAGGTTGTACATGAAAAGGATGGTGGTAGGGGGCTGATCAGTATTGTTGACTGTGTGAGGGCAGAAGAGCTGGGTTTGTTTGGGTATGTTAAAGAGAGTGACGAGTGGATGCTAAAGGTGGTTGGTGAGTCGTTGCAGGTTGGTGAGACAAAGAAGGAGTATAAGAAGAGGGTGCAGAAGGAGAGGAAAGAAAATTTCCTAGAGAAGAGGTTGCATGGAAAATTCATGAGGGATGTGAGCGAGGTTGCTGATGAGCGGTCTTGGCAGTGGTTAAGGGCAGGATATTTGGGTAAGGGCACTGAGGGGTTTGTTTTTGCAGCACAGGAGCAAGCTCTGAGGACGAGGTTTTTTCCGGGCAACCATTCAGAAAGAGAATGTGGATCCAAAGTGTAGGGTTTGTGGGAAGGAGGTGGAGTCTGTTGGCCATTTGGCGAGTGGTTGTAGTGTTTTGGCCCAGAAGCAATATAAGAAGAGACATGATCGGATGGGGTTGAGGGTGTATTGGGAGCTGTGTCGGAAGTATGGAGTGAAATGTGCTGATGTTTGGTATAAGGAGGTTCCAGATGAGGTTAGGATTTCGGATGATGGAGAAGTAGAGATTTGGTGGGACAGGAGCGTCGAGACAACACAGAAGATGGAACATAATCGTCCAGATGTTACTGTGTTGAATCGAGCAGCTCGTAAGTGGACCTTTGTTGATTTCTCGGTGCCTTGGGATCGTAATGTGGTGGTGAAGGAAGAGGAGAAAATTGCTAAATATTCTCCTCTTGCAAAGGAGATACGAAAGTTGCACCGGGTGTCAACAAAGGTGGTTCCGTTGGTTGTTGGCTGTCTAGGGGTCGTGTCTAGTAATCTTGAGGGGTACCTGAAAGATCTGGGTATTCCAGACGTGCTGGGTGGTATGCAGACGTCTGCGGTCATAGGGACCACCCTTATTCTGCAGAGTGTGCTTAGTCTCTAAGCCCCAGGTCTTGGGGTCGAGGCTAAGCCGTATCTTACACCTGTAGTGTGAATACAATCTCCACTCAGGTTGTCTATTTATAGAAATTACTTATTATTATTATTATCATTATTATCAATTTTGCCATTCAGAATTGCTGCCTGTTTCTCAACTAGAGAAAAAGTACTTCTAAGAAATGATGATAACGTTGTTACTTCAATGCTTTTTGATCGACCTGACCAATAAGAAATAGGAAAACCATTGACTTACTGGCTGAAAAAAACAACAACAAACAAACAAACAAACCAAAAAATAAAACAAAAGATGCTTGTCAAGACTTTTCTATAGTTGAGCAACAGGTGACAAAGTAGTTACTCCTTTGTTTCTTACTAGGATGAACATTCTGCACACCTGCTTATTGATCAATGCAAGACAGATCTAGACTCAGGCAGCAACAGGGAGCCCAAATAAACAATACAACTGCATTTACTGTTTAATTTGTAACTATTTGGTACTAAGTCACTGCTGAATAAAAACAGAAGTAACTTTGCAACTTTGAGATTTAGTACTCACTGTTAAGAGCTTAACAGCAGCATGCCAGTCCCCCAACTGCAGGTTGATTCCATCGAGTCTCTCTTCTTGAGTATAGCCATTTGCTACTGAAGATATAACGTTTACAGCTCGCTCCACACTTAGCTGATCCCCAGCAAACAACTGTCCATCAACATCACCATTCCAGTTTTTCGGTAAATAGGTATGAAACTGTTGTAGAACTGTCAGCATCTCTTCGTTAACATTTTCATTTTTAAAGATTACGCCTAGAGGAACCTGTCAAATAAAGTTCCTAATGATTACATGATCTGCCTAATAAGTAAATGATATAAAGGACTGACCAGCATGAAATATAGAAAGTTCCAGGTATTTCTTACATAAAAACATGAAAATTGAATTATTTTATAGTAGTCAATTGACTGACTGACTCACTCACTCACTGACTCACTGACTCACTGACTGACTGAATCACTGACTGACTCACTGACTGACTCACTGACTGACTCACTGACTGACTGACTCACTGACTCACTGACTCACTGACTGACTCACTGACTGACTCACTGACTCACTGACTGACTGACTCACTGACTGACTCACTGACTCACTGACTCACTGACTCACTGACTGACTCACTGACTGACTTGGGGAATTTGCATTTGGATGTTAATTCCTTTTATAATCCAAATTATTGCCAATAAAACCTACTCATTTACCTTCTTTGACTTCTGAGACATTTCCTTTGAATATTTATGGGGGATGTGGTAGACACAAACATCTTTCAGTGGTGACAGCAAGTCAAAGTAACTGGTTAAAATTCTGGATGTCAGAATGATGTAATCCATGCGCTGCTTTTCATTGTCAGATAGACTAGGAAGAAACCTAATGTTCTCTACATCCAGAATGTCAGACTTTTCCTTCATAAAATCAAGGCTGTTCCCACTGACTCTGTTTTCAATCATTTTGTGGTTAACCCAGTGGTAATCACGATTCTGGTGAGTTGATGTCATATTTCTCCTTTGTAACTGAAGGGCAATGTTGTCAAATGAGATGATAAAACCAGGATGGCATGATTTCTGATAGGTTTGAATTTCTTTGCTGATTGATGCAGCACTGGTCAATCGAGGCACTGCATGATCAAGGGCTTTCTCTCTCTTTTCAAGCAACATTTTCAGATTAACATTTTCTTCAGTGATTGCTTTCTTTGTGTGCTGAAGCTGTGCATCATGGTCTTCACCTAGGTTGTCCAGTTTTGAAAGTATTGTAGCATTAGACGTAGTCACCTTCAACTTTGTCAATCTCCTTAAAGTGGTCTGGGAAAAAGAAATATAGAAGAAAGGTATATCAGACAGATAAGTTAAAATGTTATAATTCTGCAATACAAACATTAATCAGACTATCGTTCCATTAACAATGATTTTTTTTTTTTCATATAATCTGAAGAGTACAGTATTTGAATAAAAGACTAAGGGGTCAAATTAATGTACACTTGTTTGTTTACACCACAACTTACAAACCTTAGGAATTGGGTATTGGGAATTTGAGCTAGTGCACCTCTCAATGTTGATCCTTGGGGGTGGAGAGGGGGGAAAGTGTGGCAAAAAATGAAGTGAATTTGAAAGTGATTGCAGTCCCCATAGTTGGGCATTTGATTATTTTCTGGGTTCCAAGACCACTAAATATCTTGACAGGTGCATAATTATATTATGTCAGTTCCTACTGCAAAAATACTACTCGGCATACCTCTATAGAGCCAGTCTTCATCAGTATGCCAATAACAGTTGCTGTTGCATTCATTTTGAAATTCCTTTGCTTCAAAAGAATAGATCCTGCCAATGCCATGCTGGGTCGCCATTGTGCACTCTTTTTGGAGACACACGATGCCATTAATAAAAACGAATAAAATATCGGCGCTCGTTGCTGCCATTCTTCAGAAAGCGACTTGAACTCAAAATTCATTAGGTCGTGTATTGACGTTTTTTGGAGTAGAGATGGTTTTTTACTTGAGCACAGTCCTTTAACTTCTTTTGAAACAAGCATTAGCACTTTTTCGATTATGAGTTTCCTGAAACTTTGACAGTTCATGACAGCTGAAGTGATATGTGATGGTTGTCCACATGCCAAAGCTTTTCCAATACTACTAAAACCACTACTCACAACTTTTCTCACTGTTCGACAGGGATAATCAATCTGTAATTTAACTTGACTGGTTTTCGCCTTTCCAGGAGAAGACGTTGGGGTCGAAGTGGCGAGTGTCGATTGAATGTTCGTTATTTTGGTGATATCACCAGGAGTTTTCACTTGGTCTAACAACGAATTTAAAGAACAAACAATTGAGGTATCAGTGCTGAGTTCAGTTGAAGTACACCCGGTAGTGTGTCCTCGTAAAGAAGTAGAAGTGGTAGTAGGAAGGTTTGGATTATAGAAATTCAGAGATTTCACAGCGTTCCTAGCGCCATCCACGGCGCTATCACAGTTTTGCTCGTCTGAGGACGTCGCTTTCAGCCTCTTTAACCGTGACTTTTTATCTTTAAATTTTTTATAAATGTCCTTTTTCAGATCCCGAACTTTGTTTCTAGCTCTGGAGAACTTGATCAGAGTTGCGTAGCACGATTTACAAACATGAAGATCGGGGTTATTGTCACTTGATAAGTTGATGTTGATCGCGAAGTTGAGTAGTCCTTTCAAATCCACTGAACTTTTGCCAAAAATGAAGACTTTTTCCGTTTTGATTGCTATTTTAGAGCATAGAAAACAGTTGTCTGTGTCTCCTACAAACTTATATGGTGTTTGACTCATAAATAACGTCGAAATATTTCATAAATTCATACCGGAATTCCCCAATTCACAATAACAACCACCATTTTAGTAATGGCTTATTTGGCGGGAAGCTTTACTATACTGGTCAGCGATTGGCTAGCAGCAAACAATAACCGGAATTTGATTGGACAATTGATACAATTGGAATGGAATGTTGCACCTATTGAAGCAGCGGTGTTTTTCCGAGGGAGCGTTGCGTGATGAGGCTAAACAAGGCTGCGAGGGAGACTAACTGCTGTCCCAAATTTGGAGAAATGAGGAAAGTCAATGCTGTACCTGTTGATGCAGGTGTTCCAGTCGTTTGTGCTTGAGTATGGGATTGTGCAGCACTCCCAGAAGAGCCTAATAGAAGAAAAAAATATATCATTTATCACTTATTAGACTGCAGAGTATGAAGGAGGGGAAGGTGGAAGGGGGAAGGCTCACTATTCATTTTTCTATTTTTCATAATAATTAATCTATATGCTTCATTCTAACAAATTATGCTTGTACATATGGCTATTGCATGGTTATAAACCACAAAAGCACATCTGCTCGAGAATGGCTTGGTATGAGAAGTATTTGTTTTTTGTTTTCACTGGATAATTAAATAAACACTGTATTGTGCATTATACTTAGACATACTTAGACATTTATACATAATTAAATCAACAAATTAAAAGTCACATGAAAAGATTTTCCATGTTACTATAGACTGCTGTCCTAAATTTGGAGAAATGAGGAAAGCCAATGCTGTACCTGTTGATGCAGGTGTTCCAGTAGTTTGTGCTTGCGTATGGGATTGTACAGCCTAATAGAAGGAAAAAATTTATATCATTGATCACTTATTAGACTGCACAGTATGATGGAGGGGAAGATGGAGGGGGAAGGCTCAATCTATAGAGAGCATGTGAACAGGCTTAGCAAGAGATATAAAGCAAAAAGTGATTGCAATATTTGTACAGGGAAATCATATGGTTTCAACACCTAATTACTTTTTTGACCTTTCTTTTGATTCAACTCTCCTTTGTGACTGAAATATTGAGAGTTTTCAGGTTTTCTAATGTGAACAACAAGTGAGAAAACTTTGATATTCACACTATTTTTGATATTTTTTCCTATCAATAAAATTTGCTCTAAAATTTCCCTGCTCTTAGCCAATCAGGATTTCATGTCTATCATTAAATATGTTAATGCCACATTAAATATCAACTAAAATCTTATGGCTATCGTTCTTTCCCGTATCTGCACCTGAGCTCTGGAATGCTCTTCCATCGTATATCAGGAACAGTGATAGCTTGTCTTCGTTTAAAAACATCTTTAAAAACTCATTTATTTAAAATAGCCTTTAATCTGTAATTTCTGTCTTTTATATATTATTTTCTTTCACTGGATAAGCGCTTTATACATTGTATTATTATTATTATTATTATTATTTCAATATTGAGTTAGCAATATATAATTGAACACGTTTTATTTGCAAAGGACAAACCGAGTATCCCACCAGAACCACCTCACCCTGCAGAATAACAAATGTCAAAGCAAGAGCGAGCTTTCGATTCTACTAAGTTGCAGGAGAGTTAAAGCGCCAAGGTAATCTCAAAAGCAATATACCACGACAGAAAGTATATTATTGGTTATCCAATTGACATTACTTACCTGTCAAAATTCACTTTCTTCATTAGCGGGATGTTGTCCACCAGTACATCTTTAATTTGCTGTCTGGTGAACGTAGGATTGATGTTTATCGATCTTATTCTCCCCTCCTTCTGTAACTTTTCCCATGTCCTCTTTCTTGGTATTTTGGTATTTGGTTTCTGCTTCTTTCTGGCATCTTTTTCCAGACAGAAAAGTGGTGGATTCCACGTCTTCTTCTTCTGATTCACCATTGCTGCTGAACTGGTACTTCTCCATATTGTCTAACGTAGTTCTAGCTCTAGTCTTAAGAAATATAGTGCTTGACTATTGTTTCAACAATTATATATACTGAAAGCAGCTGGATGTGCGTCACTCTCTTGTCAGAAGTGTTGTTACGATAGGTATTTAGACATTTAATTACATAGAAGTCAACCAATACCAAACCAATTGTCAATTGTGTCATTTAATATGGGGCGTTATAGCTAAAAATTCCGCGGTATCAGCCATTCACATTTCATGCAAAAGGTACCCTGATGTAACAGTACCTGACTTGTAAAATGTAAAAACCTTGATAAGATATTGTGAGTGATGGCACTAACCCGTGAAACGGCATTAATAGAAGACACTATTTCAATTGTTTTCTTTTGTTTTCATTAGACTATTAGACATTGACTACCGTATTTACTCATTTTAGTGCGGCAGCGTTTAGTCAATTTTTCTGGTTTCTGATGAAGCGCTTTAAAATTCATGGTAATTGGGGGCGGCGTTTATTAAGAAATCATAAAGCTCACCACTTTGAATCCAAGATGACAGTTTAGCGGAAGTAAGTGTTAACAAATGCTCTCTCTATTTTTTAACGGTTTGGTTGTGACAACTTTTGTCACACCTTTTCTTTTCCTCGTAAGTGAACATTTTTTCGAAGTTCAAGTCTCATGGCTTGTTTGGAAAGGCTTTCGCTTCGATTTGGCTGGCATGAGGACGTGGCTTATTTATCGTTTCAACCCTGTGCGAAGGAATTTTTGAACTAGAGCGATTTTTCGGGAAGATATTTGGACTCGAGTTGAGCAGTATGATGGCTTCGAGTCAGCCATCGCTTCCTACCTTCTCTCCATTTTTGAGTGGCTTAGGGCGAGCAGTTAAAATTGACGAATTTCACTGAAACTCATTCAGAGGTTAGAACAAAGCATGAACAACACACTCTAGAAGTCTCGTGGAATCTTATTAAAATTAAGAAATTTTGAGTGTTATTGAGTGACATACATTCTCTTATAAATAGCAACTAATAGTGAGCTTGGGCTACCTGTGGTTCAAGTGATTTATTTCGCAGTTGTATTTTGCTTCCCCGAAGGGCTTTCATAATCCCGTTAAAAACAGGCTCAAAACGGGCTCTTAAAAAGAGGCTCACATATCCTCCAAAGAGGCTCAGTTCGCTTTTGTTTTCGTATTAGGACATTGTTTATCAGCAATCTTCGAAATCGTTCCTGCATGGAATCAGCGAGTGTTGCTTTCCATTTCTTGTAGTCGCTTCGCTGTCGACTAGCTCTGAATTGTGCCTAAAACATCGACCTAATAATTGATAAAAGCTAGAAACAACTTTCATTGCACTGTTTAGAGGCACCAAATGAAAGCTGCGATAAATACTATTGTTCATTAAAGCAAAAGTTATTCACTCACCTCTAAAAAGCAAACCCAATAGCCAACAATGGCGCAGTCGAGTCCTTCACAGGCCTCGCAATCGTTATTTATTCCATGCCATGAGGCAGCTTACGAGCAAATATGCGAGAGTTCCGAGTCTTTTTCTTTGACAATGCTGAAGATTAATCCAAACTGCTAATTGGTCCCGAAGTTTACCGAGTGTCGACTTTTGCCGAAGTTTTGCCGAGCGTGGAGTTCCTGTGGTGTTACTCACTTACACACTGTGATTTTCTTTGTAGCAATGTTCAGCAAGTGGGGCTTGGGATGACATATCCATCCTCGCTAATGAACAACGATGGCATCAACGTAAATGGACTGAGGCTTGCCTCATATCTAAGAATAAGAACTCCATATTTAATAGGGACAATGGGAGAGTTCTCCCTGAGTGCTATGCTCCTCTCATTAAGTCCTAATTTTAGTCTGTTGTTTATTTAATTATTCATTCATTCTATTGTTCATTTTATTCTATTTATTTATTTGTTTATTTATCTATTTGTATATTTTTCTATTATTTCTCTCAATCATAGTGAGCATAGCGCGCGCATATAGTTTCCATTTAGGTTTTGATTGCTTACGTATATACCAGCTGTTTTCTATTGGTTGAAAGTAAGTGCGTGTAGGCACAATCGTAAACAAATGAAACAATTGTAATTTTTATATTCAGTTGCCCTGAAGATGTGCAAATTGCACAAAAGCTTGGTAAATTAAAAATTTACAAACGTGGATGAAGCTTATTCATTACTATTCAATATGGTTATTCCCACGTACCACTCTATATTAACCAACTAAGTTATTTGTATAATATTCACTATACTAGCTATTTCTAATAGAAAGTGAAGTGCTGCGAGCAGAAAACAGCTGGTGTATCCACGTTAGCCGAACTGTTCCCCTAAAACTTAAAAACGTACTGATATATCAAATGCTTCTTGTCTATCTCCTGTGCGTTGTGTGACGAACACTGCTAGTTGACCTTTAATATTGAACTACAAAACATAATTCTCCAGGATCAGTGTCGGACACACACAACCATTCAGAAAGAGAATGTGGATCCAAAGTGTAGGGTTTTTTGGAAGGAGGTGGAGTCTGTTGGCCATTTGGTGAGTGGTTGCAGTGTTTTGGCCCAGAAGCAATATAAAAGAGACATGATCGGATGGGGTTGAGGGTGTATTGGGAGCTGTGTCGGAAGTATGGGGTGAAATGTGCTGATGTTTGGTATAAGGAGGTTCCAGATGAGGTTAGGATTTCGGATGTTGGAGAAGTAGAGATTTGGTGGTACAGGAGCGTTGAGACAACACAGAAGATGGAATATAATCGTTCAGATGTTACTGTGTTGAATCGGGCGTCTCGTAAGTGGACCTTTGTTGATTTCTCGGTGCCTTGGGATCGTAATGTGGTGGTGAATGAAGAGGAGAAAATTGCTAAATATTCTCCTCTTGCAAAGGAGATACGAAAGTTGCACCGGGTGTCAACAAAGGTGGTTCCATTGGTTGTTGGTTGTCTAGGGGTCGTGTCTAGTAATCTTGAGGGGTACCTGAAAGATCTCGGTATTCCAGACGTGCTGGGTGGTATGCAGACGTCTGCGGTCATAGGGACCACCCTTATTCTACAGAGTGTGCTTTTAGTCTCTAAGCCCCAGGTTTTGGGGTCGAGGCTAAGCAGTATCTTACACCTGTAGTGTGAATTAATTCTCCACTCAGGTTGTCTATTTATAGAAATTCCGTATTATTATTATTATTGAAAATAGTTGGAAACAATCTTAATGTTTCAAAAAATCAAATGTTAGTAACCTGTTAGAATCCTCTTCCTTTTCTTATAACCATTTCCTCAATATAGACGGAAGTACTGAGTGTTGTGGTTGAACCGTTACACTGGTGGATGGACCTCCTGCATTTGCCAGGTACTTGTCGTCTCTTTTCTTTATCCTAGTTGTGAATTTGCTTATTTCGTTTTCGATATCTTCATTATGCGACATTTCATCAGAGTTCACGTCGTCTGCTTGTGCATGTTCGGCCGTCTTGGTAGCACTAAGAAGTAAAAGAGTGACAAAGGTGAAGAATTAAGATACACTATCTGTCTTAGAAATTGCAATTATTGGTTTGCACTGACGTAGAAATTAAGGGTTTTACCATTAAGTATGAAGTTACTCAGTGAGCCCTATGAGACCTTAAATGCAAATTGAAAATACTTAATTCCTTGTTTTCTTCTTATGTCAAGTAAGCTGTTTTGATAATCACTTTAAATTGTATTATCAGTGTAATCTAGAAGAGACAAGTATTCACCTAGTGTGTCATTCAATTCTACATTAAATAAAACAAAACAACAACAAACAAAAAACAAGATGTCACAATATAGGGAAGACAGACAAATTAAGATTAATGTTGTTCTGTAATATCCAGGATGTTGAAAAGGTTTAATTACTTCTATCAATTTAAGAGGTTTTGGAGATTTTTGCTTTCGATTTCTGAGAATTATGAACCACTACAAAGTCAATTATGAAATCTGACAGTGAATCTGAATATTACAATATACTGTAATAAAGGTCACTGAGCTTATATACAAGCCCATACAATATACAAACCAAAACAAACGATTTTAGAATAATCTTCATTTCAGTTTTTTAAGCCCTTTACAATTTGGCAATTACCACAGGAAGCCCAATTCATTTGAATCAAGAACATAAAAAAATGATCGATTTTAAAAATATTCTGGACATCAGAATTTGAGATATTGTCAAATTTCGGTTTTTCTAAATTGAGAAAAATCTGATGTCCAGAATATTTTTAAAATCGATCATACAATCGCAAATTAAGCAAAGTTTCATATTATTTTAAAAAAATCAACTTTTACCGTGGAAACTTCGAGCAATTAAAATTTAATTGGTAAAAAGGGACCTTTTTATGGAAGCTGTAGCGTTGCTATGGTAACATCCATGGGATCATGGCCCTTGCAACAAATCCTAAAACTCATAATCTTTAATATAATTGGTCTATAAGCTGTCAATATGCAAACAAACTTGATTTTAAACATGACTTTTTCATTTAGTATCAGTATCCACTATAACTATAGGGAGCCTCCTTAAATTGTTTTCATTTTCATCTTAAGTCATGATTAGTGTAACCTGGAAGAGAGAATTCTTGTTTCGTGTAGAGACAACTATTTATCTGTGCCATTCTATTCTATATAGTACACAATACAGTCAAGACAGAAAAATCTTAATATAATGTTCTGCAATATCCAGTTCAATTGAAGGATATTGAAATGGTTCAGTATTTATGTGAATCAAATCAGTTTGAGGGATTTTTGCATCCGATTTCTGAGAATAGGCCATTTGCACGATGGCATCATTTTACTACAACTACCAGAATTCTCTACGAATTTCCTTGCTTATTCAGATTTTTATTCCCTTTTGAGAATAGCAAAACAATTGGCACTAATTTTTTTACAAAAGAAAGTAGGCAAAGCATTCTGGTAGTTGTAGTATATGACACCATCATGCAAATGGCTAGCCTGTGTGCAGGCATTCCTTGTTGACAGAGAATATGTACAAAATTAATGTGCCCTTTTTGCCTTAATTTTTTTTTTGCCTTAAGGTTTAATTGTATGAAATTATTGGTTTTATAGAGTGTACAGACACTTAAAGTGTGCAACATAAATAAGCACTAAATTATATATTTAGTGGTGAATTATGCTAATTCTTTTGTTTTATACTGTTAAGTTAGTACACTATATAAACAGTGCAAACTATTTCACACTTTTAAAGTTTGTACTGTAGGGTTAGGAAACTAAACAACCAAACAACAATTTATAGAAACTAGCCGTTTTTAATAGAAAGTGAAATGCTGCGAGCAGAAAATAGCTGGTGTATCCACGTTAGCAGAACTGTTCCCCTAAAACTCACGAAAGTACACTGCTTTAATTGTCTATCTCCTGTGCATTGTGTGACGAACACTGCTAGTTGACCTTCAATATAAAACAATCACAAACGGCTAGCGTTGGCAATGATTATAAAACTAACTGACTACGACAACACAAGTTTTAGAAATGTACAAGTACATTTTATTCACTGAAATATATTGCTTTTTCAAACAATCACAAACAGTGTTAGCAATGATTATAAAACTAACTGATTAAAAGTTTATGTACCGCTCCCTGGCAGCTAAAAGAGTCTTGATAAATATCTGACATAATTTGTCTTGTAATGCATAGAGAATGCATAAATATATGTGGATTTAACTGAACTACTGAGAGTAGTCTGGCGTAAAGAAAGCAAAATTTCGATTCACCAGAAATGTAGCGATATCGTGTGGCTTTCTAAAGAGATATATTTTACCTCTTTGAAGAGGATACCCTGCGAGCAGAGTCCCCCTTTACCTCTCCCAACGCGAGAAGGAAAGGAGACTCTGCCGAAACCCTGTATTTTTTCATTTGAGCATGCGCGACAGTTGCTTAGAGACAATGATTGATTTCCACGCCTACTTCCTTAAAAACAACTTCCGTTTCAAAGCTTGGCTCTCAAACTTCAAAGAGCCATTCGCGCCAGAGGTCTACCTAGCGTTCCGTTGACTTGGAGAATAATTGGATTAACCTCGGGTCACTAAACAACAGCAGTTTACAAGTATACTTCACTTCGTTTTATTCGAAGTATCTGATATCAATTAAAAATATACAAAGAAGAGTTTTCTTGATCTTCCATCTGTATATATCAGTTTTCGTATTGAAACATTTGAAACTTATTTTTGGTAGTACAATGTTTACTATCTTTGTGGTGTTGACAGATATATACAATTCTAATCTGATTAGTTTAGTCGTGCGCATAAAAACCGGTTTGTCTTGTAGAAATACCAGTTTGAGTAGCCCAAGATCTTGGGCTATCGGCGAATCAAAGAAAATACAGGGTTTCGGCAGAGTCTCCCTTCCTTCGTTCGCTCGATTAGAAGGTAAAGGGGGACTCTGGTCGCAGGGTAAACATTGAAGTGTCATATGATAAGAAGAAAAGGATTGCTCACAACATTAAAATACTCAGTGATAGCAACATCAACTATTAGCATATACTTGAAGAGTGTTATTTTTCCTCAGCAGGTTCATAGTAAAAACAAGTGAGAAATAGTTACTGTTAATTTCAACAAAAAAGTTTGAATTGAACATTTATATTATTCGAGTTACAGTTTTACAAAAATTGTTCTAGTTAAACGTTCTTTAAATTCAGTTAATAAATTCATGTTACATTATTTGCATTCCTATTTTTCATTTCTCACTTTTCATACGACTGAAATTACAATATGTATGGATTTAGATTCCACATCTGACTCTTACGGACTTTTCAGAAATTAGCAGGGGGAGAGGGCCGGTGGAAAGTGGGAGAGGGTCATAACTTTTTGGGGGATCCAGGAAAAGGGAGGCTCATAAAAAAACTAGCAGTAAAATAGGAAATATTTTGCCATTTTAAGCCAAACCCCAGGGTAGGAGGATAAACTTTCATGCCATTTGTTGGGGAGAGTCACAAATTTCAACTAACCATAAAATAAAACAAAGTAGTACAAATGTATCGATTACTGTATTTTCTATTTTTCCAAAAACAATATTGATCAAACAGAGATCAAAAATTGCTTTTATTCCTTAATCTGTTGATTCCTTGACCCGAGGTTAATCCAATTATTCTCCAAGTCAACGGAACGCTAGGTAGACCTCTGGCGCGAATGGCTCTTTGAAGTTTGAGAGCCAAGCTTTGAAACGGAAGTTGTTTTTAAGGAAGTAGGCGTGGAAATCAATCATTGTCTCTAAGCAACTGTCGCGCATGCTCAAATAAGAAAATACAGGGTTTCGGCAGAGTCTCCTTTCCTTTCTCTCGTGGGAGGAGGTAAAGGAGGACTCTGCTCGCAGGGTATGAAGAGGAGAACATTGGAATGCAACTTTATATCGTCTAGATCTTGCTTCGATCGATCGCACAACGGCGATGAAAAACTCATAAAGGACATTGTCTTTCCTGAGAAATATCACTAAACAGTTCATGGCCTTGCTGAACACTTTCACGAATACAAAGCAGGATTCAGTGGATTCCCGGGTTATGATAAATCTGAATAACAACGACAACTTTAGCTAGAAAACAAAGACTCCAATCGCGTGGTCAGCGATCATTCCAAGCATATTTTGATGACGTCACAAATCATCGTTCGCTACATCCATATACATACGTGCCTACCAAGAATCGAGTTCAGAGCTGGTCTATAAACACGCCGCGCATGTGCAAGATTAGTGTCACTGCTCGCTTCGCTCGCAGCAATTATGCATGCATGCTTATATAGAATTTCCCCCTTCACTTCCCATATATTCCACCAAAAATGACAATCCCAAGCTACAGTGATATAAATTATTATTTTTAGATAAGCCCAACCTCATAATGCCTGATTGCTCTATATCAAAAACAACAAAAGCCAAGTGGTTGCATGATATCTGCAAAGACCATGTCAGAAAATATGTTTTTGACATGGATGAATTATCAAGTTTGGTTTATCAAACACATGAACTAGAGGAAGCAATGCAATCAGCAAAGTTCAAATGTAGAGAAGATAACTGTAATGCCGAGTATGTCTATCATTCTGGCAGAGTAAGGTATTTATATAGCATGTTTTTTATGACAGATGCAGAATGGAAAACTATAGTTAAAAAATTTAATCATGTTGGTTTTTAATGGGGAAACAAAAATCTCAAAAACATCTGGAAACATTTGCAATGTGTTATTAATATCATTCTATTTTTTGTTACGTAGACATAAGAATGCAGTGCATAACCTTTCATTCGACGATGGCTCAAGCGAGAGGAATTCCCTTGGGTACTTCTTTTGTAGAATACACTGTGGTGAGGTATTCAAGACAAAAACAACCAGAAATAGGTAATTTGAAATTAACTTATGCCCAAAACCTATGCCCACTACTAGAAAGTTGAAGAAATAAAAATTGTGTAGTGATTAAAGCATATCTTTTATAGGCATGAAGAAAAGAAACATGGCCAAGAGGTAAATTGTGATAACGATGTCCCAAAAAAAGACCCAAAGGAGGATTACAAGCTAAATTACCACAGGGCTAAGCTAACATTTGGTCTACTGCTTATGGAATTCAAGGACACCACAAAGGAGGGAGATGGAGAACGTCTTTATGTATAGTATAAAGAACGAGAGAGAGTGTTTTATCGGATATAAAGATCCGAGCCGTAGGCGAGGATCTTTATACCGATAAAACACGATCTCGAGTTCTTTATACGGCTTAAAAAACTCCAACACATATTAGAGTTGTTTTCTAAAAGAAAATCAAAAATATCTTCATTTATCTTGGAGAAAATCGAGGTTAAAGTTGATGTAAATTAGGCCGAATCTTTATCAGATATAAAGACACTCGTCACGGTGGCGATTTTCATTGTGTTTGCCTTATGAATTATTAATGAGTTTTTTAAAATCTATATAAATTACTGCTCTTGATTTACAAAAACACAAGTCATACAAATATGCCTACTGTGTCTTACTGTACTTGGTGCAGTGTGTTAGTGGTCTCACCCCATATCAAGCCCTTGATCTTAAGTAGAACAGATTTTACAACCACAGGGGCAAGAAAGGCACTAACATATCCCTAGATTTAAAAAAAAGAGCAGCAGAATAGAGTCCTAAAATCAATTTGGCGTGCTCTTGGGGCCAACATCAATGAGGGAAGTGCGGAACGTACAGCCAGTACTTTAGAATCACTTGAGTGAACGTGATTTAAAGTATGGCAACCGTGCATCAGTGCAAGACGCTGAAGCTGTTCTGATCATAACAAAAGATCTCATCAACTAGGAAGTCTTTGTCAAGACACCTGGAAGTCAAGGGTACAATTCATTCCCTGAATTCAAAGCTAGCTTGATTCATGGCCTCGACTACAGAGACCTACACACATGGCTGAAGGAACACATTGAATTATGGCACACTATTTATCGAAAATAAACACTTTATCTGAACAAGAAAATACAAATACAAATTAATATATTATAGTTATATAAATTAATTAATTACTTTCAAGAAATCAATTGATCAATCTACTAGTAAGCTTGGTATTAAGTTGTCAGCTAGGTTGCCAATTTGCCTAGCTTTTCAGTACATAGAGAGAGAGAGAGAGAGAGAGAGAGAGAGAGAGAGAGAGAGAGAGAGAGAGAGAGAATGAATGAAGTAAGAGGGCTAGCACAAGTTTATTTTATTCTACATATTTGTTTCGTGGTTGCCCACTCATCAGGATAATGATTACACTAATAGCATTTGT
Source organism: Telmatactis stephensoni (assembly GCA_029948255.1). Classification (NCBI taxonomy): domain Eukaryota; kingdom Metazoa; phylum Cnidaria; class Anthozoa; order Actiniaria; family Isophelliidae; genus Telmatactis; species Telmatactis stephensoni. Next base: position 174,541 of record JALIZF010001794.1, on the reverse strand, counting down.
TTATATAGTGTCCCTTGGTTGTCACACGTGGCTAGGTGTTATTGAGCGTGAATCTGTTCGTGTGCTTGCATTTCGTTGCTAATTCAGATAGACTATTCAGCGTGGCAAGTTCTCTGTGGCATAAAATGTAGTATTTTTCGAGAGTACATAGTTAACGTCTTTTAGTTTTGCTGGAGTATGATTGGGCCTTATTTTCCATTTTATCGAGTAGTTGGTCTGTGTTTTCTTTAATGACCATACGTGTTTACTTAGCTCGGTTTGGTTGCCATAAGCCTTGTTTTTACACTCCTTTTCAAAAACATTGAGAATTTTAACTATAAATATATATAGAAATTAATGCAGAAATTATGGGATAGCTTTGAAAATATTTTTTTCTCAACGGACCATTGTATTGACAATGGCCAAATTACCTGACTCATTCGCTTGACTACCTTCATCACAGTACATTTATAGCTCTGTTAGTTCAAGGTCCGCCTTAGTAATTCCAGCTAGCTAGCTGACAATAGAGTGGTTTTCGTCTGTGAAAAGCAAATGAATCTAGTTTGTGCTAGTCGACAGTGAACAAAAGAAAACAATGAGTTTAATGACTACTCACAGACCAAGGAAAACCACTCTCGTTAATAATAATAATAATATTGACTAATTCACTGAAAATTGTGAAGTTTAAAGATTGTCTGTTGCACCATGGTTCAGGGAATGTTTATTAGTGTATGTTAGCATATTCTTGGACACAGATATTTCATAAATAGTCCATTTTTAAAAGTCTTTTTAATGTGCATGTATTTCGTGAAAAGAATTGAAACAAACAGATTGTATGGCGGTTACATCATCATAGCACAACACGGTTTAAATTGAATGCCGGCTTATGAAAATGCGCGTAATTTCATAACTATTGGTTATTGTAAGATATGGAGAGATTAACATAATAGTATTTCTTAACTTCTCGTTACCTCTGTGACAACATCATTTGCACTCTAGTTCTTACTTGTTGTTACTGAGAACATTCGCCATGAAGTGGAAATAGATTTTTGGATAATTAGGAATCAAAATGACAAAAGTGATGAAGGAAGTCTTATTCAATCTCATCGATAAAGATGATTTAAAGGTTAGAACCCCAGATGCCATCGATATCAGCTATATTGGTTATAGCAACTGTAAGTTCCAGATAAAGAGCGAAAGAGACCTTAGTGAAGCGTTTGCCAGTGGGCAGGAACATGCAAGTCACTGTCCTGTCTTTTACATGGTAGAAGCTTCAGCCAAGCCTGAAGTTCATGGTAAGCTATCTTGAAAATTTAGTAAAACGGTATATGAATTAAATAAAGTGCCAGATAAAGATTATTTATGCATTGCAGAAGTTGTGGAAAGTGACAACGACAGTGCAAAAACCCCTACAAAGAAAACGAAAAAGGTAAAAAGAGTATTGTTAGGTAAAGGTAGTAAGCATTATTATATTTACATTCAGAGCAAATGATCACACTAGTCGGATTTTGGGAAAACTACTGATCAAACCAAAATGCAATTCATTAAGGTTAAAAAGACCAAAGGTCAAAAAAGAGCAAATTGTAAACAAATTGGAGGACCTGCATGGAAAAAAGTGGGAGAGGCGAGAATATCGTCTTTGGGCTGAAGCAATTGTAAGTGATTTGAAATTTTGCTTACTTATAACAGTCTTAAATGAAAATCGTTAATTGGATTACTTTTACGTCAGCGTCACGCTACGCTTTCTCAAAGGGGAGAAAGCAAAGCGTGACACGGACGTAGACTAGCAGTTAACTTAATTAAATAGATACAAAAACACAAGAAAAACCATTCTTAAAGGCGCTGTTATAATGTGCAATTTTCTCAGCAACTTGTCTCACAACGCGGCCCTGTTACACTGCAATTTTCTCCAGCAACTTGCAATATTTTTGGCCGAGGTAAGCTGAAAATTACTCGTACTCAGAGCTCCTCAGAGCGAATGAGAAATGAGAAAGTTCCGCATGCGCTCATAGGAAACATGCCCAAAATAACTTTCTTAGTAACTTGTTCCGCAACGCTGTTGACAGACAAGTTGCTGAAAACATTGCACAGTGTAATAATAATAATAATAATAATAATAATAATAATAATGCTTTATTCTCCAAAACTCATAGTCTAACAAGAGGCTAAAATACGTTTGAATATATAGATAAAATTCAACATTATAGGATATTCAACAGTATAAGATATTTATAGGTACAATTTAGCAGTCAATTTTCGCAGTTTTCGCTGAGTTGTATAATCGACAGGATTTTAAGATAAAACTGTTCATCGCTCGTTTTGTTTTCAGTACGGGGACACTATATGCAGGACCCCTGGCTTGAGATCTTGTATTGAAGTTGCTAAGAAAGTTATTTAGACTGTGTAATTTTCCCAAATAACTTGCAATATTTTTGGCCTAGGCAAGCTGGAAGCGAGGTTCAAGATGGCGAAATAAGAAATTGAGCATATGCTCATAGAAATTTTCCTAAAAATTTTTGAGGAAAGTTACTAGAGGGGTGATATACTGTGCAAAGGCATTGTAAGTTGCTGCAATGCATTGGGAAAAGTAGACCTGAGTTCTACTTTGTGCAACGCTACGTGCACCAACAAAATTGCCAGACAACACCTGTTACACTGTGCAATCCTCCAGCAACTTGTTTTGCAACGCCGTTGCGAGACAAGTTTCTGAGAAAATTGCACAGTGAAACAGCGCCTTTACGGTTTGAATTGTTTTGCTCCTATTATCGCAGCTTAGAGATGATCATGAAGATTATGATGCTCCGCCGGACTACCCCGTATTAAAAGGAAAAGGAGAGAAGCCGAAGGAAAAACGGAAATCCAATCTCGAGGTCGCTTTAACAGAAGCTGCAAAAACTCTCACCTCGGCGTCAGGAGCAAACACTGCTGCCAGTTCCACGGTAATGTGACACATAGTCAATATTTCTTTCGCCGGTGAATCAGTGACCAAAATATACTTTGCATGTGTGAAATATAATTGAAGTTACGGAAATCATTTTTGGTTTATAATGTTTTTTTCCCAACAGCGGGTTGAAACCAGAACAAAACTATTCCAACAGTTGCAAATGCTGAAAGATCTAAGAGACAGAGATATTTTAACACAGAGGCAGTATGAAGAGCAACAAGAAATGATATAAAAGGACTTAAAGGATCTCTAATTAATGTTGTTTTAGAGTTTCGACTGTCGAATCATTTTTACATGTCAACTTAATAGGCAATATGTCACTGATAGTTCATGTCTCAAGTTTGGTCTGGGCTATATAGCGCATTTAAGACAATTAAAGTAAAGGATTCATTGTGTAAATATAAATTTAGGTTTATTAGATTTGACCACCGCTGCTAATGTCAAAGATATCTAAATAAACAAAAACTACTTTCTTTTGTCTTTAATAAACTGCGTTCTTTAAAAACCCGCGAAACAATGTGCTGATTTTCATACGTAAAAGTGTAATACATTCAATATATTTGCCCTTAAAATACAAATTATAATATAGCTCCATTCTTACGCGTGTTCTGATTAGTCGTGAGCGCGTGAAAACAGTGTTTTATTTGGCCAGGAAATACATAGTCCTGACGCTGGGGCCTCCTTTGCCGCTCCTCTCTTTTTCGGGCTTCCTTGAGCGGAAAGGACTAGGCCACAGGAAGCCAGTAAAAAAGAGGAGCGATGAAGGAGGGCCCATGGCTCTTGTTCATGTCTATTATAAAAGTATATAAATTATATTAGAGTGAGCACACTTAATCCATGAAACACTATAGAATGTTAGTGTGTAATAGTTCATTAGACACAAAAGAAAACAATGGAAATAAGATCTACTAACTATTTCACAGTTCAAGTGCGCTCACTCTATTGATTTCCGCCGATAATCACTTGCTTATTGCTTAAATAGAATATCATGGAATTATATACAGTGGTTTTCATTCCCGGACTGTGAATAACAATTATACATAGAAGAGTGGTAGAGTGAGCGCACTTAACCCGTGAAATAGTAGACTGCTAGTTAGAGTGATTTTCATCGGACTGTGAAATAGTCACTAAGCTAATACACACTAGTATATAATACACACTCAGTACTTGTCCTCTGGTCCTAACTGATTTTTAGCTTTTTAGTTATTTATTAGGGCCAGTGCCTTTAACTATTCATTATATTTTTTGTTATAATCTTATTTTAAACTTTATGGGCACAAATAAAGATGTTGTTTTTGTTGTAGTAGACCCTAATTCCATTGTTTCCTTTTGTTGATTTTTGACTGCTATACAGAAAGAGCTAGTTAGTATTTTACAGTCCGATGAAAATCACTCTAAGTGCACTCACTCTATTGCAATCCTATAACCCTTTAATTGTATTCATAGCCCAAGTAAAATGATTTTACTGTTGCTACGCCAATGCTCATAAAAGCCCTGTACACACGGTACTCGGGGCTGTCTGTTATCATCAGCATTCTGTTGTTGCACCTCAACCAGTGCTTTACAACACTAAATACCCCGTCTATGGAGTTCAGCTCTGGACTGTAGGGCGGAAGGTACACCACTATTGCCCCAGTGTTCTCAATTATGGCTCTAACTTCCAGCAAATGATCTGGGGCATGGTTGTCTGAAATGAGAAAAATAGTAGTTACATAATATTGTTCGAAGAACAAAAATGAAGAGTAAATCTTTAATCCTCCTCAAATGATATCCTGAAGGTCTTGGAAAACAATTTGTACTATTCTTAAGCAATTACAAAAAAATAGTTATTAAAAACTTGTTCAAAAGTGCTAGTTAAACAATAGGAAACAAAATGAGCCTAATTTAGATATATATTGCACAATTTATGTTGCACACTTTTAGTGTTTGTAATCTATCGGCTAAGTAGTAATTACTTTACAGCCAAGTCTGATGGCAGCACATGCCTGGACTTACCCATGACAACAACAGAATTTTTATTTCTCCCATTATAACGCTGAAGCAGAGGTGCAAGGTCTCGTCTCAAAAACTGCAAAAAACGACGACCATTGAATGGTTTCTTCACAATATTATGAAACGTTAGAATGCCATCGAATCCAATGGCCACAGTTACCGATATCTTTGGTCCATGTGGAGTTTCAAATCTCCCAGACTAAGAAAAGCGCATAAGTATTAATGGACTGGGAGATGGGATTTTGGAGTTGGGAAATGGGAAAACAATCGGCAATCGGATAGTCTCCTTCGCAGCCGTGTTTAGCGTTGTCACGCAACGCTCCCGAAACAACACACAGCTGCTTCGAACAGCGCTTCATTCCGTTCCAAGTCATACATGCATACATACATACATAGACTTTATTTATCTAGCTCGAATTTACAGAGTAGCTCAGAGGAGCTAATATCTTCGAGAACAAAAGAAAAGAAAAATAAGAACGAAATAATGTGTCAAAGTACTAAAACTCCATTTTCTTTATGGTGTTCTTAAATTCTTTCAATGATGTAATAGCTCTCAAATTGTCAGAGAGCGAGTTCCAATATCTTGCAGCTTGGCATTTGATAGAATCGAGTCCATATTTAGTTGTTCTTGCCTTTGGTAGAGTCAGTATGTTCTTTCCTCTCAGCAGATATTTGGAGTTGCAAAGACTAAACAATTCTTTTAAATATTTAGGATGCTCAGTGTCGAATAAGCTTTTAAATACTACAATAAGCATCTTATGAATTCTTCCATTGTACAAAGATGTTATCTTTGCTTTCTTCAATAGCTCCTCATAACAAGATTTTGTATGATTAAAATAAATCTTAAGGTGCGCTTGTTTAGGGACTCTAATTTTTCACAATTCCTGGTACCAGAAAAGTGCCATATAAGTGAGCAATATTGGAAATGTGGCAGGACAAAAGCCTTATATAAACGCAGCATGATATTTCTAGTGATGAGACGCTTGAATCTCTTTAGATTGTTAAACTGGTTGTTCACCTTCTCGCATATATTTGAAATGTGACAGGTAAAACTTAAGGTGGCTGGACCCTATTTCGCCAGTGCGCGGGTAGTCGAATTGAAGCGGCTATTAATTGCGTTACAGAATTAAGTTAACCAAAATTTTTACGCACACCTACTACAAATGGACCAAATTTTATAATGATGCTAGTTTGGTTGAGAGCTTTTTTAACATCAAAATTGTTATACACTGGATTTGAAATTTTGCCAATTTTCTCAAAATCCTGACCTCGGCGAGCAAAACGATTTATGAGACTTTGTAAATCAAATGTTTGTCTATAATGTGAGAGCGTTTCAAGAAATTCTATTAAGCCGATTTTGAGTAAAAATGGAGCAATTATTTTACTTTGAAGAAATTTAAATCCGTGGGTGCTTTACTAAAGAAATTTTATAACCATAATTTCCCAAAGAAAACTAGCAATATTTTTGGTTCCAAATAATACCAAGGCATGGTTCTTTATTTTGTGAATATGTCATCATATTTGCAGTTTTTGATTGCTGTTGAGACGACTGTACGTAAAGCACTAAATTGCCGCGTTTAACTCGGAATTTTGGCATACACGTTAATAATACTGGTTCTTGAAAACTAGTAGATGAATTTTTTTTTATTTCTCGATATTGAATATTCAATCCTTTACCAGTAAGGTTGTGAATTGAAGTTTTTTAAGACCATTAAATAATTTTTTAAATGTTGCCATATGTGCATCTCTATTCTCCGAGTTGTTGCCGGTGTTTGATTCAGGCTTTATGATATGCATGGCTGCATGCGTGTCGCTTTGGTGCCTAGTGCAAAATATGCAAATACATGGAACTATGGTCACACCAGTGATATCCAGTGTAACACTGTAGTATACTGACGTTACAAGTACTCTCTATTCTATTGACATTGCTGGTGGATTTAGAAGTCAGTTGTAAGAAAATGAAGAAAGGGAAGCTACTGACTAACAAAAAGTGTTTTAATTTGGCTTCAAGAACTTAGACATGTATCGATATATCAGTTTATTCGCATATATATACATTGTAGATATTGCAGGAGTGATATCCTAAACAATTTTGAGGAAGTATTAGGTAACGTACATTGTGTCAGACAGTATTTTCAAACTAATAATTTAGAGATATTTTGAAAACTTTTACTGTTTTTTTAACACAGCTCTTAAAACTATGAATTACATCAACGTACTTTAGGACAGTACCTTACGTTCCCTAATGAGAATGGGGGGGGGGAGAGGTTGCCTTGTTATTGTTCAACAAAAATTATATGAGAATGAGTTTGAAACTCTCACTAAAACACAGCTCGTAAAACCTTTTTGAGCTATACGTTAACTAACTTTAAGACAGTTCCCTACGTTCCATAAACTATATTTTATAAAAGGGCAGTCTGCCTTATTATCATTTAACAAATTTGTACGGTGAGACATCAAAAAAAAACACACCTAGACATGCTACTCACCCAGAACCCTTACAGCACGAAGATTTGACCGGTCAAGTTATTCACATCAGTGATAACACTATACGATACTTTTCAATATATAGACTGTACTGGCAGAAAATTCACCCTCGATTTTGCAAGTTGAATATTTGGCCGGTTAGGCCTTCAAATTTGTTGTGCAGTTAGCACGGTCCCCGAAAGACCTAAAAGTATGATTGTTTGACCGGTCAAATTTTCGACCGGTCCCGGCCCATGTGTGAGACACTAAATTACACTATAATTGATGGCATATAATATAAATAGAGTTATCAAAGTTGCCAAAAAACGTAATAATTAAAACTTATCGTGATACTGTTGTACTCTGCTATGTCGAAGAGCTCTTTCCTTGACGAAAGTAGTTGATTATAGCTGTTAGTACTCTCAAGTTTTTTGTCACCCTTGGAGTTGCCTTTCTGTCCTTTGACGTTTTGGAATTTTGGATGAAGCACTTGGGCAGCACTAGCACTGTTAATAGACCCTTTGCTCCTGCTTGGTCGTATATACTCTTTAGAGTCCCATAATCTATTCCCTGGTTGGCAATATGCTCCTTCATCCCATCGCTAATCGGTAACTTATGAAGCGTTGACTTACGAGCTTTTGCACCAGCTGCTGCAGTCATTTCAGCCTCAAATTTGTTCGTTTGCACTGGCATTAAAAGTAGTTTATCGTCAAGGTCTAAAATTGAGTGAAAAAGGATCTTGCTTAAAGCCAAACAGTCATCAAGCGCGTCGTGGGCATTAAATGTTTCTTTGAAAAGGAACTGGAATACCCCTGACACTGTCTTGTTCCGGCATGATGCTAGAGGACTGTTCTTCTGTTTTCTTTCTTTCTGTTCAGAAATCGCTTGAAAGGAATCAGTCAAAGTTACATCGAGGGAAGTAAAAAGGTCTAGGAGTTGATGTCTTCTTAAAGAATTATAAAGTATCCGAAAGTCAAAACTGCGTCCATTGTGTGCAATCAGACATACCCTTTGGTTCTGCTGTTGTTGTTGGATAAAATTGCAGAAATGAGCTAGTCCTGTCTTCTGAGGGACAGCCTCAAGAATTGTTCCATTTTTCGTCAATACCTTGCGCCCCTCTGTAAACTTGATGGATAGACCATGAACTGCAGTTGCTGAATCCTTTTTTAACGTTCTTTGTGGCGTTCTTTGTCGGCTGGGCAGTCATCAAGCTCTGAGGGTTGCTGATTGGGTATAGTGCTGGTAACCCTTAGAAATTCATCTTTGGTTACGTTAGTCCTGAGATCATCTAGTGTAGCATTTGTTTTCATTAAAGTAGATGGCTTTTGCTCCATTCAGAGCATCATCGTGCCTTGAAATGCTTTTTAATTTCCTCCTTGCAGAGTAAACCTTTGCTTTAGCCTTGTAAGACTTGAATCTTACGATTATCGGTCTCATTCCTTTCTTTTTGGATGGCATACGATGCATACGATATCGTCCTCATCTATATCCACGTTTACACTTTCCGCGGCTTTAATTACAGCTTCTTCCAAATCCTCCTCGGCTTTCTCTGGAACTCCGTGAATTTCAAGATTAAACTTCCTCATATACATCTCCAAATCGTCGTTTTTATCTTCAAGGATGGCTATCCTGGTAAAGGCAGCATCTAGAGATTTTTTGAAAGCGTCGAAGGACTTCTTGAGATTAACTACCTCAATTTTCAAAGCTTTATTCTCCTTTGAGAGGTCTTCGACCACTTTACTCTGAAAATCCATAGCCTCCTTTAGTTTGTCATAATCTTTCACTAGGCGTTCGGTATTGGCTTGAACCTGCATTAGAACATAGCATACGCTTTCCAGTGTAGGTTTCTCTGGGCTTCTTGTTCTCTCTGTGTCCGCCATTCTTGGTTGTTTTGCCACTGGTGAATTTTCTACAGAGGAGGTTGACGAAACAACTTCCCTGGTCCTTCGTACTCCTTGGCTAGTTGACGTATTACTCATAAGTAAAGTATTTGCACTGGAAATTTGGAAAAAATCGTGGGGAATTGGTCAAACAACGAGGAGGTCTAGAAAGCCATGTGCTCCTTGGAGGCCTTACTTGTCAACTTATCTTGATGGTTGATGGGGGCAAGGCACTCACTGTTTGCACAAAGCATTCAAAGAGAGTATCAAAATAGGAAGAGATTGCGTTCTACAAAATCAAAAAAATCATTAAGCTGACACATATGTATTTCAGCCAGCTATTGAAATCATTGTCAAAAATGTTACTTACCTCAAGATATTCTTCTGATGAGAAGACCACTGATACCATGGCATTGTTAAAAGAAAAAATTGATTTCATGATCACGGTAGAGTTGATGTTAGGGTAGGCCTGTCTTATGCCTTTCAGCTTACTGATTTTGGTGAAGTGAGATTGTCCTAACAAAAGACAAATACATTATCATTGGTTTGGGATAGGAGATCATTATAAATCACTTTTACTAAGTCTAACAAAAACTCGATTTTACCCCAGGGTTTTAAGAATGGGTAAAATTCGAAAACATTAGGAGAAAGCCTGTCATTTGAGCTATCTGACCCTGCTATCGCCGTTCATCTAGTCGTTTGCATAAAAAAGTTATGATCGTTTTAAAAGTGTTACTTTGTCAGGTAAAAAAAATTCAATTGCTCTATCTTCTCTGCAGAAATAGGGTAATACATTGTGTCAAATGCAAAAGGAATAGTCAGGATGTTCTGGTAGGGGTCAAGCAGTGGTCAAGTACTTACAGAGATACATAGTCCTGAATTTTGCATGAGATTGCTAAAAAACTTCCTTTAAAAAATTTAACTCACATTATTCTTAATAAATTGATCTCATTCTTTGGTAAATGATAGCCCTTTTCTTTTGCTTTCCAATCTTGTCACACTTATAACAACATATGACAACATATAACAACATATACAACTGTAGAACATAGTGTTAAAAGATTTTTATTTGTAGTAAAATTAAATTGGTTGAGATATAGTAACACAAATATGGTTCAGTGAGCTATGGAAGCAAAAGTTTAGAGTTTTAAACTTCTCAAATACTACCTAACATCAAACAAATGCACAACTATTTTACAAGGAGTGCTAAATTTACTACATTTCATTGTGCTTATAAGGAGAATTTACATTAATAAAAATGGGAAAATAGCACCACCAACATTACGCTATATTTTGACATTGCCTGACCAGAAAATTTAGTTTTTTTCCTAAATGCTGAAAAGCCATTTTACCACCATGTAATTGTCTATTAAAATTCATAGAGAATTTTTGAAAAGGTCATAACATGAATCCAGAAAAATTGATTGAATTAGGTTTTTTCACGAGGTTTAGCCAATAGTAAAGCACAATTTTCCTTGCAATATTTAAACCAAAATTTTACCACACACACTAAACGAGACGATAGTAAATTATATTACTGTACAAGGGATCATTTTTCCTCCACGACCTTGTCTAATTACAAGTCCCCACGATAGGTGTGTCAGGGTTAAGTCGTAGCTCTTGAGATATATTCTAATGGTTCTCGGGTTTACGTTCTCTCTCATGGCCGCTGTTGTGGAGACTGCTGGAATTAGATGTTCTCCAGCCTCCCCCTCAGCAATGTCTAGTAGCTGTATCAAAACAAAGCTTGATGGCAAAACTGTTATGCCCATTCTGGTCATTTCTTGGCGTATTGCCAGTAATCGGCTGAAATGAGACAAAGTACAAAGTAGTTTAAGAGAACTTAGTAGATTAAGTAGTTGTTAATGATTTGAAATTTTCTGATGTCATACTTGTCCTTTGTACAAGTGACGTGTCTTGTAGGGACAGTGGCCTCTCGTGGTGATGGTGTGGCGTAAAAATATGCGTAAATTTCCTGTCTCTTGTAATAATATTTACTATGTCGGCTTGAAGTCGTGTTAATGCATCCTCTCTGGTAATACCAGGGTTATGTTGTATGTAGGTTTGAAGCACTAGTTTTAGGCAGTGGTGTGTCATGCAGTCGGTCTCGTTACAGTCAAAATCGCCGAAGACAGTTTCAACAAGGTGTTGTGCGGATATCGTTGAAGATAGCTGATTTGGTGGTTGTATGAGTTGGGTTGTGATGTCGGCGATTTTTGTGTGCCCATGTCCACATGTCTTTTTGGTAAACATGTAGTAGAAGACGTGACAGTTGCAAGTTGACAGCATTGTTTTGGATGGCTGACTGTGTCTCACACATGAAGCAGTTGTAGATTTCAAGATTTGTGGAGGCAGTCGCCCCATGCAGTGTTTCTGGCCATGACCTCACTGTGAAGTTGTCATCTTCATCCATGTACACATTTGTACCCAAGAAAGCAGGTCTGTCATGTCTCTTTCTTGTTATCATTCGTCCAAGCACATGTCGTATGCTTTTTAGTGTTCTCTTGTCACCTGTACATAAATAGTTTAGCATGGTCTCAGCTACTCTTGTTGTTGCAACGGTTGTCAGTGTTGGCATGTAGTCCCCTTGCAGTTTGCCGATGCATTTGCATATTGGGGCGTAAAGGGTTTGGAGGAAGAAGCGTTGATACGAACACAACATTTGACTTTCAAGTGCCAGCAGAACATATTGTGGATTCATCCCGAAAGCTTCTAGAAAGCTACATTGAGTCACTTTGTTGATGGCATTCTTGATGGCTCAGAGGTTGTTTCTAAAGTTCAGTACTAGTTCTACATGGGCAGGTTTGCCGTTGCCATCGATGGCTGAGATTAATTTATTGTAGTCGGTATGTTGTTTAACATGTTGTAGTCTTCTGACATAAGATCTGTTTCTGCTCATGTTTTGGCGGATCTGGTTTGAAGTTTGTGTCAGTAGATCAGTGATTCGTCCTGGCGTGAATATACCTTTGTTCTGTACAGGCCTGCACCAGGCTGCATAAAACTGAGCATAGCAGATCGTGAACATCGGTCCAAAGTATCTTGTTAGAAATTCCGTTACTCTAGAAGGTACATCGGTCATGGCTGCATTAGACATGGAGTAGCTGCCAAAGTTAGCATAGAGGTTTGGTTCATGCATTTGTAAAAGCCGGAATCCCTCTGTCCGCCAGCTCAGAATGTGTCCTAGTTGTGAAATTTCTTGTGCCAAGTGAACAATACAGGCAAGGACCTTTTGTTGAAGAATGCCTTGGTACAGGTTGTCTGCAACATGGATGCTAGCAGTGTGGTTAGTAGTGTCAATGTGAGTACCAAATCTTGTCAAAACAAAAAATATGTTGGTTTCAAAAAGGATGCTGTCTCTTTCGCTGGTTACTTGATTGATAAGTTGTCGTAAAGTCGTAGTAAGTTGTGGCCAGTCGTCCCCGTAAAATATCACTGTTTCATTCATGACTGAATTAGATCTTCTCGTGATGGTTGATGGGGGCAAGGCACTCACTGTTTGCACAAAGCATTCAAAGAGAGTATCAAAATAGGAAGAGATTGCGTTCTAGAAAATCAAAAAAATCATTAAGCTGACACATATGTATTTCAGCCAGCTATTGAAATCATTGTCAAAAATGTTACTTACCTCAGGATATTCTTCTGATGAGAAGACCACTGATACCATGGCATTGTTAAAAGAAAAATTGACTTCATGATCACGGTAGAGTTGATGTTAGGGTAGGCCTGTCTTATGCCTTTCAGCTTACTGATTTTGGTGAAGTGAATATACATTATCATTGGTTTGGGATAGGAGATCATTATAAAGTTTTTAAAAAGTAAAACTTGGAGGAGTTAGTGGAGTTAGTTAGTGGAGTAAGTGAAGCTAGTGTGTTACTGGGGTTAGTGGATTTAGCAGAGTTAGTGAATGGAGTTATTGAGGTTATCGGAGGTAGTGGAGCTAACGGAGTTAGTGGAGTTAGAGCATTTAGTAAAGTTAGTGGAGTTGGTGCAGTTAGTGCAGTTAGCCAGGTTAGTGGAGTTAACAGAGTTAGTGAAGTTAGAGGAGTTAGTGGAGTAAGTGGAGTTAGTGAAGCTAGCGGGGTTATTGGACTAAGTTGACTTTTTTGGACTTTGTGGACTTATCTCGGTTAACTCAAGTAACCATTGGAACTCGGTTGATTAATATTTTACATCGCATGAAATCAGTCATAATATTCTACATACGTTACTTTTAAATAAAAACAACTTTGAGTTTAAAACAAGACATGTTTTGGCTTTCATAAAGCCATCTTCAGTTGTTGAAGTGATTACAAGTTTTGACTAAGTGTATCTACTATCAATAGAATCTAGTTACATATAAAATTACAATGGTCATTACATAGTTTGAATACTTAAGATATGACATATAAACAAACTAAAAACGAAAGATATATAAAGTTAACATATTACATATTGATGGTGGTATTAAAATGCTTAAAAATGCTGAGTGTTTAACTCAGGTTAAGCCATAATATGAAGAGCTTCTTTTATTTTAAGTTGATAAGGACTATTTCCTGTATCAATTATTTTAAAACTATCTGATGATGCAGCATTTTTACAATCTATGTTAGAAGACAAATGTTTGAAAATGTGAGATTGTTTGTCTGAAAAAAGGTGTTCATTAATTCGTGTGGAAAGATGGCGAACTGTTTCACCTATAAATCGAGCGTTACAGCTCGAACAAGAAAATTCATATATTACATAAGATTTAAGAACATCAGGGATTGCATCTTTAACAGAAAATAAACGATTTATTTTAAATGAGTGAAAGACTAATTTAATATCTAGTTTGTCACAAAAACGTTTGGAAAGCTGCCTAACTTTCTTTTGGGCAAAAGATGAATATTTCCCAATGAAAGGAAGTTTGAAATATCTGGTTTCTGAGTTATTAGTAGATTGTGGTTTTTGATTAAGATTGCATTAGAGTTTTGAGTTGTTTGTCAAGATAACTTTGAGTTACCTTGTCAATAAGATAAGGAAAGGTATTATGTTTAAGGATGGTTTTGATATCAGCAACGTCTTTTTCAAAACCATCTTTACTGTTAATTTTAAAAGTTCTATCTATTAATGTGCGTATTAGTTCTACTTTATATGAAAGTGAGGTGAAGCTGTTAACATTAGTAAGCAGACCAGTATACGTTTTCTTACGTTGTATAGAAGTTATGCAAGAGTTGTCCATTAGTTTGTTAATTTTGACATCAAGAAAAGAAAGGCAGTTGTTAATTTCTTTTTCTAACGTAAACTTTATATTAGGATGCTGTAAATTAAGATAGTTAAAAAACTTGATTGCTTTGTCTTCATTATCAAAAATGCAAAAAATACATATCTACATATCTACGATAAAATAAAACTGAATTTGAGATCCATTTAGATTCATAAAAACCCATTAAGAGATTAGCTAAGACTGGTGCTAGGGGAGATCCCATTGCTACCCCATCTATTTGATCATACACCATGCCATTGAATAAGAAATGAGTTTGACATGTAGCAAAGGAAAACAACTTTTTGAGGTCAGACTTACTGATTTTAAGATTAGCGTTGTGGGTAAAGATTAAGTTAAAATTAAGTTTTAAGAGTCATTGACTGAGAAAACCGGGCAGAGTCAAAAGATGGGGGTCGGCCGATTTACTTCAAATTCCTACCATTTAATAGTCATCTGGTAGAAATATGACTGGCCAAATATGAGCTTCAACGAACCTTTAGTTTTCGAGATCACCACCCCCCCTAAGTTTGGGCTCATAAATGGCTTAAAATTGCCCGAATTTTGGCTCAACTTTGAACGGCTGTAAAATCAGAAATACTTGGCGCACCGACTTCGTTTCTTATTTGCCGTATTATATGATGTTTCGAGAGTAAGTTAATCTCGATATTTTTTTGTTTCAAAAAAAAATATTTTGTGAGGGACTCGGTTTTCTCTTGACTTCACGTTGGAATTTGAGTCGTGACGCGATTTTAGCAATTTTTAAAAAATGTTTTCTCAAAAGTGCGGTAGTTTATTTTCAATATTTTTGCATTTTATGATATTTGAAAGGTTTCTTGTTGGGCTTGAACAATTTTGAGCGCGGGGTCTTGAATTGTTAAAACATGAAATACGGTCAAAGTCGATCGACTTCCCTGAAATTGATGAATAATTTTTCGTCTAATTAGCATGCCGGTTTACGCCAAAAACCTAAAAGAAAAACCAACTTAACCGCCAAAAAGTCTTTCAAACCCATGAATTTAAGTTATTGAATGCTAGATATACACTAGGGCCTGTTATATGTCTTTCGAGATCACTTATCAACTTTTGATAACATAATTAAGTCAACAAAAATGTCCGAGAAACTCAGTCTTGAGATCCATGCATTTATTGTGTTACAGTCTTATTATAAACGATAGCAAAACATGCTGAAATGATCGTTTAAACCAATACCTTCTGATGACATTGCAAGCGATTTAATGTATTCAGTTAAAACTTTTGTCGAAAAAGCATATATGTTGAATGGAACATAATTCTAAAACGACTGTATATTCATTTAAAGTATATTATTATTTGATGAATTACGAAACCCATATCTCATGTTACCGGCCAGGTTTGGCATGACGTACTGATACATTTCGCAATTGCCAATATTACTATCATTAGTTACTTGCAATCATGAGTACACCAACAATGACTTGCTCTTTTGGCTCGGATGGTTCTCCATGCGGTCTAATTGGAAATAACTCGACCATTATACCATTGACACGGTGCGATCATGACATGACGTCCCATTTAAAGAGCCTAGGTATAAGTTTAAAGCGTCGTATCGAACAGCAAACTACTATGTCAGAAGTGGAATTGATTCTAAATCGCGCGGGATTTTTTGGCGAAGAGTACCAGATTGATACAATGACGATCTGTCCAAAGCATAGAAGAGAATTTACCCTCGACTGGCCAGGGCGGAAACGAAGTTCATGCAGTCATCCTCACCATAAAGGTCTGCGAAAGCAAATGAAAAACTTCCGAAGAGTCAATGCCAGCATGTCTGATGAAATATTCTCCCTTCATAAACTATCTGTACCAATTGGTTCTGGTAAGTGTACGACCCTTCCATTTTCTTTATATGTAGGTGTTATACACACATACGTACATAGTATATTTGTTTCTTAGACTTCTTAGTCTATACAAAAAATAGAACAGTGTCATGTCATTCTATTAACTCAACTGTTTCAGTAGAAAACTTGAACAAAATGCAACACGCAAACGAAAGTTGCAAACCGTAATTGTTTGTAAAATATGGAAACAGGAATCAGTATAACAAAGGATAGTAATATAAAATAGGCAGCCCAACCGCATTGTACTGAGACCTAAATATATAAAGTATTATTGGTTTCCGAACCGGAACGGGGGAGGGGTGGGGAACTCTCCTTTATCTGCTATATGGATATGTGCTGCCAACCAGGGTATGGTTTTCACAATCTCTAGATCTCTCCAACAAGTTATCTGCTTTTATGAAGTATATGAAAGACTGTCTTCGGAACAGGGTATACCCGGAGGGGGAGGGGGGTACTCCCCTATATTTGCTATACGGGTATTTGCCGCGCTATAGGGTATGGTTTTTCGGCTTTTAGGTCTGGGGTAGGGTATCCTTTTTTGACATTTTGTCTGGGTGGGGTATGGTTTTTGTCTGGGATATAGGGTTACAATTTGGTCGTTTTAGTCTGGGATAGGGGTAGATTTTGATCGGTTTTAGTCTGGAATAAGCTACGCTTTATGTCGACACAGAAACAATGTAAATTCCATTCAAAAGTTAGTAAATATTGATTTCAATCATAGAATAATGAAGAATGGGATAGGGTATACATGTTGGGGTTTAGTCTGGGATAGGGTGTACAATTCTTAGGGGTAGTGCCCCCCCCCCCCCCCCCCCCCGAGGGTATATATGACGTGATTGTACACGTTTGTTCATGAATGGAACACTTCATTTTTGTGTATTTTAGCTATATGTGCAACTTGTCGAAAAGCTCATTACAAAGACATCGCTTCTGCCAATTTCGAAAAGGTATAGTTTATTTGCTTATTAGTTTGGTTTCATGATTTGTTAAATGCATAGTTTTGTCTTGTTGTCGGCGTTGTCAGCTGTTGTCGCTTGTCGCAACTGTTGGGCAAGCGCTGCGATTATGAATGCCAGCATAGTTAATAGATGATGCCAGCTAGCCAGCTAGCTCTTGTTGTTGCGTTTTTATCTGGTTGCCTTAGGCCCGCTGGTTTACACGTCGAAGTTCACATGTGCCGAATCTAATGCAAATGAGCAAAACCTTTTGTTTGAATTAATTTACATATTAGATTCGACACTTGCGAATTTGGACATCAAAACCGGCCTTAGTTTTGTCTTTGTTGAAGGTTTTTAATTTTATATAGCTGTCGTTCTTGCTGTTAATTGTCCCTGTGCTCTGTTGATATCGTCGCTGCTGTTGTTGGAATCGCTTTCATTGTTGAGGTTGGTGTCGTTGCATTTGGTTAGTATCGTTGTTGGTGTCGTCGTCGTCGTCGTTGTTGTTTTCTTTATCCTCGTCTATTTTAATTGCAGACGTCCACTGGTGAAGCTGTTGAGGTTGTTGGTTTTCCTACAAGCGACATGTCACAGGAATGTTCTGAATTTGAAACCAGCAAAGCTGTTGATAAAAACATCTCTTTTGCCCAGCGCCCACGTGTTGAGGTAATTATAAATCTTTTAATCTTGTTTCACATGTTCATACTTATCTTGTTACCCACTCCTTATGGCTACGTTGATAGCACTTCAGAGCATCTCCCAACACATAAGTCAATAATCGTACTTCTATCGCAAACGTTATTACTAATTATTACTATACTGTTTTCGATTTCACAGAATCCCTCTGTTACAATTGCCAATCTAGTGGCTAAAGACCCACATGCTAATACAAGTGACGAAGAAATGTTTTCCTCTGGTTCGCAGTCATCTCTGCAAAGTGCTGATAGCATTCCTGAACAAGAGATTAGTATCTGGTTGGACGAAAAGAAGAACAGCGAAATAAAAGAAAGGCCCTAAACGATGCTTTTGGTAGTGTGACAGACGGCCGTGTAAGTCCTCTGCAGTCTACATTGAATACTGAATGGAATGACATTTCTTCTACCCAGCAAAAGTACTATTTGAGAAAAGCAAAAGAAATGTTCCTTACCACCTTATCAGTTATCAGTCCAGGGCAGGAGGAACAACTTTGGAAATCACTCAGACGAGAAACAATCTTGGAAAATGAGACAGATGGAGAATCAAAAGAAACAACGCCAAAGCACTTTGACATCGAATCAGATCTTATAGATGCCCTAGTCAAGGCCCACAATGATGCTCAAACGTGGCAAACTAAACGACAGATTTTGTCCATATTTGCTAACGATTTTAGCCGTTCAGAACTCCAAAGGATAATACCAGGTCTGACAAAGTGGCGAATTGACCAAGCCCGTGACCATGCCACAAAGGCAGGGAAAGGACAACCTATTCCAGACAAACAGATTTTCAGAACAAGATTAGAACACGCAAAAGTAGACCACTTCCTTGATTTTGTTTCAAGGCCAGAATTCCTTCAAGATGTGGCCTTCGGCACCAAGACAATGAAACTGGATTCTGGAAAACAAATAATTATTCCAGCTGTTGTGCGAACACTGATTCCCACTCGAATCATCGACCAATACCTCTCGTACTGTAACCAGCAACAGTTCGAGCCAGCCGGTGAGAGGTCCTTGTACAGAATACTAGATGTATGTAGTGCCTCGATGCAGAAGTCCCTGCAAGGTCTAGATAACATCACAGCTGAAGGAACCGAAGCCATCGATAACTTGATGAGCCTAACACAAACACTGATCGAGTACGGAGCAGACGAGTCATGGGCAAAGACCATCAAAAACAACATCAAAGAATCAAAACGATACTTGAAGACAGATTACAAGGCCCATGTTGGACGTGAAGAAAACTGTCCCGATCACTGCTCGACGTACGCACTGAGTGATCCAAGACAAGAATACCAAACTAAATGCTCACATAAGCACGACATCGAATGCGATCGCTGCGAGTCTCTCGAATTCACCTTGAAAGATATTGAAGAAAAAATCAAAAGTATTTCAATAGAAGAACAGCAGAGAAACAGAATACTTTTTGATTTCAACCTGTGTGACGCAGCGATCCGCGCATGGAAAGCCCATTTGCTGAGAACTTTTTTGCAGGAAGAGGCAAAACAAGATGCAATGAGCAAGCTTGATCAACAGACATGTTTAATCATAGTTGATTGGGCAATGAAATTTCTTCCCATGAAGTACAGAGAGAGTATGAGCGAGTTCTTCGGAAAGCGTGGCCTCAGCTGGCATGTCAGTGCAGTTGTCACTAGGAGGGAGGAAAAGTATGAAGTGGAGTGCTTCGTTCACATCTTCAATGCTTGCACGCAAAACAACTATGCAGTGGCATCTATTCTTGATCACCTCTTCAAGTCTATCAAAGCAGAGTATCCTCTTATCACTCATGCGTACCTAAGATCAGACAACGCAGGATGCTACCACAATGGCCCGCTAATCGTCTACCTAGCTGATATAGGCAAACGCACTGGGGTGTCTGTTATTCGCTATGACTTTTCCGATCCCCAAGCTGGAAAAGACATTTGTGACCGTAAAACTGCCCCCATGAAGGCCCACATACGACGCTATGTCAACGAAAACCATGACGTCACTACAGCGGAGGACATGAAGACAGCCATTGAATCACATGGAGGGTTGACAGGATGTCGAGTTTCTGTGGTGGAAATTGATAGCTCCAAAGATCTCGATGATGACTTTAACAAGATACCAGGTATCAGCCTGCTTTACAATTTCATGTATGAGGAAAAAGGAGTCAGAGTCTGGAAGGCATATGGGATTGGCAAAGGTAAACACCTGCCCTACAAGGAATTCAGAAAGCAGAGAATCGACGACTTGAAAGTGATTCTTCCCTTCGCCCCACGACAGAAAGAGCGAGGTGAAATTCGAGCGCGTTCTTCTACCGGTACCAGTGAAATCTTTGGCTGTAACGAGAACAATTGCATCCTGACATTCAAAACAGAGGAAGAGGCCCAAGCTCATATGGATACCGGGATGCACGTGAAAGAGTTAGAGTCCGTTTCTTTGTATGACACCATCAGGAAGAAATGGGCCGACAAGGTAACAGGGATAAGCCAACCAGTCAACCAGCTATCCCTTAGAACCGTAGAGCAGCCATCTGGTGAGCCTGACAAACGTAGCACTCTCTCTCAGAAGATGGGCTGGGCCCTTAAAACAGTCAAAGAGAAGAAGAGATTTCAAGAAAAGGTGAAAGTATATCTAATTGAGAAGTTCGAAGAGGGACAGAAGACCGGTAATAAAGCTGATCCAGTTGCAGTGTCCAAAGAAATGAAAGTGAAAAAACATGACGATGGGAAACTTTTTTTGGAACCCTGTGAATGGAAAACAGCGCAGCAGATAAAAAACTTTTTCTCCAGGCATAGCGCAAAATTGAAAGAGATAATTGCTGGAGACGAGGTCTACGAGGTAAGATGTAGAAGCACTGGAAGCAGAGATGACCCTCCAAGACTTGCTGATTGCCATCCAGCAGGAGATGTCCGAGCTCCAGCATCCCATCGAAGCTGAACAGGTTGACATCTGTCAGTTTTCAAAAGAAAAGAATCTCAAAAGTCTGAAGTTGGCTCAGCTAAAGTCGATATGCCAAGATCTCCACCTCGAAGTTGAAGGTTCACAAGCAAGGAAAAAATCTTTCATTGATGCGCTTGATGAACTTGTAAAAAAATGTAGTTGTTCCAGGTAGCCGTGCTTAAAATTAGAAGCGGCCCAGCAAACATAGGAATGACAAGACCGAATGGAAGCATAGGTCTTACAGTGATTTACAAAGAACTCAAACACTTCAAAGGTTTGTCGTGAAATTGGTTTTTCGCTGCCGTCAATAAACGATAATCAGTCGGTACCTTTCATATTTGTGACTAAATTCCAACGTGCAACTAGCAAACCGAGTTTGCAGAATTTTGAGAATCGCTGTAAAATAAGAATAAATGGCTACGGAAGCCCTCATGTCTTTGCATGTCTTTTACCGATTGTTTGTTCTAAAAGTTTTATCCATGCTTCCCTTTGATCTTGTCAACAGAATTTATCTATTTCTAATTAGCTTGAATATATATATATATATATATATATATATATATATATATATAATTTCAGTTTTGCTGATGAAGGCTGAATGGCGGAAACGTCCTATTAAACAATATTTTAGTTACAAGTTGATCGTCTTGGCTTTGTCTTTATTTTACTTATATATATATATTTGTAGTACATCAAGAAAGAAAGATCTTGCACGGTTTGAAGGTTTGAAATATATACAAACACATATATTTAGGTACAACAGTTGATCAAATGTGTATGTGAAAGGCTATTTACTGTTTTGCTTTTTATTGCGTGACACAGTTAACAGAGAGTAAGCCCTACTGATAACACTGAACACTCCAGGGCTCAAATTTGGAATATTGTGTCCAAAATGTCTAAAATCAAATTCTCCAGCTCGAACTTCATGATATTGATAAGAAGAATTGTTATTTTGATATCAAAGCAATGTTTCAAAACTGCACACAAGTTGCCCAGGGAGTCAAGACATGACCTATGAAGTGTGTTTCGCAACTCCGTGTCCGGACATTAGTAATACGATAATAAACTCGCTATGTTCTCCAAAAAATATCGAAATAATGCCAGGTGAGAACAATAAGACGAAAAAATGTTTGGTTTAAACGATCATTTCAGCATGTTTTGCTATCGTTTATAATAAGACTGTAACACAATAAATGCATGGATCTCAAGACTGAGTTTCTCGGACATTTTTGTTGACTTAATTATGTTATCAAAAGTTGATAAGTGATCTCGAAAGACATATAACAGGCCCTAGTGTATATCTAGCATTCAATAACTTAAATTCTTGGGCTTGAAAGACTTTTTGGCGGTTAGTTGGTTTTTCTTTTAGGTTTTTGGCGTGAACCGGCATGCTAATTAGACGAAAAATTATTCATCAATTTCATGAAAGTCGATTGACTTTGACCGTATTTCATGTTTTAACAATTCAAGACCCCGCGCTCAAAATTGTTCAAGCCCAACAAGAAACCTTTCAAATATCATAAAATGTAAAAATATTGAAAATAAACTACCGCACTTTTGAGAAAACATTTTTTAAAAATTGCTAAAATCGCGTCACGACTCAAATTCCAACGTGAAGTCAAGAGAAAACCGAGTCCCTCACAAAATATTTTTTTTTGAAACAAACAAATATCGAGATTAACTTACTCTCGAAACATCATATAATACGGCAAATAAGAAAAGAAGTCGGTGCGCCAAGTATTTCTGATTTTAGAGCCGTTCAAAGTTGAGCCAAAATTCGGGCAATTTTGGGCCATTTATGAGCCCAAACTTAGGGGGGGTGGTGATCTCGAAAACTAAAGGTTCGTTGAAGCTCATATTTGGCCAGTCATATTTCTACCAGATGACTATTAAATGGTAGGAATTTGAAGTAAATCGGCCGACCCCGATCTTTTGCCCCTGCCCGGTTTTCTCAGACAATGACTCTTA
The DNA here is from genome assembly GCA_029948255.1 of Telmatactis stephensoni. Lineage (NCBI taxonomy): Eukaryota > Metazoa > Cnidaria > Anthozoa > Actiniaria > Isophelliidae > Telmatactis > Telmatactis stephensoni. Next base: position 151,662 of record JALIZF010001794.1, on the reverse strand, counting down.
AACTTATGTCTTCAGGTGAACCAATAATAGTCCTTAGTGAACAGTTTTTATCTTTAAACTGGCTAAAAATTTTTTAAATATATGAATACCGGAACACCATAAATCATAGGGGGCTGGGGAAAGTGTCATTTTTAGTGAATCCTTAACAATGGTGGCATTTCACTTTGGTGATTGGCTAAATTTCAGGATTACTGACTGAAAAATATATTTTCCCGAAATATTACTTTGTCAAATCTTAACACAATTTTCTAAAACCTTTGCTCTAAAGGATCTTTATGAACAGGCATATAAAAGCATCAGAAATGCAGGTTTTCTTCATAAGATCTCAAACCAACATAATCTTACCATTTGAGAGTCAAAAAATGATTGAAATTGTGTAAAAGCAAACGTTTGACTAAATTACAAGCATGAAACAGTCGAATACTCTGAAACGATGAATGCTGTAAGATTCACATCCTCTGGCGCATGCGTACGTATTGATACCCATAATCACTTGCGTCTGTTAACTCCACTAAATCCACTAACACCACTAACTCAACTAACTCCAACAACATTTTGTTGAATTTTTACCAGACTTTCATTGTTGAGATATTCTTTATGATTCTAATTATATAGAAAGTAGATATAAGGGAAATTTATCGATTTCATGCAAGTACATATATATGTAGATTGTAAATATATGTGCAACTTATGTGTATACACCTATTTCAGAAAAGGTTGTCAGAGCTAAAGGCGATAGGCGATAGGAGATAGGTCATTCCACTATTCATGGTTGGGTTTTCTATTTGTTTTTATTAAGAAAGTCAACAATCAGACATTCATATCCTTTTTTCGAAGCAAAACGAATGGAATAACATAGCTATTTTTAGAACTTCTTGATTACTTCGGAATTTGAATGACCTATCTCTTATCGCCTATCGCCTTTAGCTCTGACAACCTTTTTTGAAATAGGTGTATATGTATATATACCAATTTGAGTCTCTTCATTGCGTAAAAATCTCTACCCTTTCAGTCTCCCCTTTTTTTTATCTTCCTTTACATGATAAAAGGCTACAGCTCTGTTTTAGAGTGAAAGATCAAACAGAAAGATTTGTCCATTTGCCATTTCCTTGGACAAGGTTTACAGCTCTGTGTTAAATCAAGATTCACTATATGTTTTAACCTAATGAATCAATTTCTCTGCTAATGGTTTAAAACCCTGTCTTCAATTGGATATGGTTTTACAAGACTTGGCTATTCAATAAGCTTTTAAAGTGCCAAGCTAAAGCAGAAAAGATTTTGGAAATAAAAGAAAAACCAGAAAGATTTTAGCTTCTGAATATTTTGAAATTTTCTGAACCCATCACTCTTGAAAAATTGCCCATAGATACTTGATCATTTTACTGAAAATATATCATTTCTTTGGACAAGGTTTATAACTCTGTTCTAAACCAAATATGTTTTTTTGCAAGCTTGACAATCAAGAAAGGTTTTGAAAATAAAAGTAGAACCAGAAAGATTTTAGCTTCTGAATATTTTGAGATTTTCTGAACCCATCACTCTTGAACAATTGCCCATAGATACTTGATCATTTTACTGAAAATATATCATTTCTTTGGACAAGGTTCAGAACTGTGTTCTAAACCAAATATGTTTTTTTGCAAATTTGACAATGAAGGAAGGTTTTGAAAATCTACGAAGAACCAGAAAGATTTTAGCTGCTGAATATTTTGAAATTTCTGAACCTATCACTCTTAAAAAATTGCCCATTGATACTTAATCATTTTACTGAAAATATATTATTTTCTTTGGACAAGGTTTACAACTGTTCTAAACCAAATATGTTTTATGCAAGCTCGACAATCAAGAAAGGTTTTGGAAATAAAAGAAGAACCAGAAAGATTTTAGCTGCTGAATATTTTGAGATTTTCTGAACCCATCACTCTTAAAAAATTGCCCATTGATACTTAACCATTTTACTGAAAATATATTGATTTCTTTGAGCAAGGTTTACAACTCTGTTCTAAACCAAATATGTTTTTTTTGCAAGCTTGACAATCAAGAAAGGTTTTGGAAGTAAAAGAAGAACCAGAAAGATTTTAGCTTCTGAATATTTTGAAATTTTCTGAACCCATCACTCTTGAAATATTTTCCATATATACATAACCAATACTGTAAATATTTCAAATTTGTCCGACAAGATTTACAGCTGTGTCCTGAATCAAATACATCCCCGTGAGTGGATGTAGACAAGGTTTTGAAGATTCTTGTTTCATTTAAGTGTGACAGGGTCGCTTTGACCTCAAATTGACAGATTATTTTAGTTAATTATTTTACTTCTTTTTCAACGTTCTTGAGTATTTTCTAGAATGAATTAGTAATATTTATTGTTTTATCATTGCATACAAAGATTTAGATTGTAATTTAATACGCTAGTGGTGTTTGTAGTAACGCAACGCTGTGCATAAGATACGTGAGTTGCAGGGACATCCTGCAGTTTATCGTTTGCTTATTTTATCGTTAAAGTTACCGAACCACAAATTAGCTTAGATAATCGTTTACAAACCACGTTTTGTTGTAGTAATGTAACGTATTTCCGTTCTAATAAGGTTACAATCAAGGCGTGGCCTTAAGTCATCCTGTTGTGATCTGTCAAATCTAGGTGTGACATTTAAATCATATCCTCTAAGCCAATTAGTATGCACGTACGTTTATAGCCTCAACAGATATAAATATGCTAGCAACCTTTTCTGAAATAGGTGTATACACATAAGTTGCACATATATTTCAATAAAAAAAAATTCAACAAAATGTTGTTGAAGTTAGTTGAGTTAAATGTGTAAGTGGATTTAGTGGAGTTAACGGACGCAAGTGATTATGGGTATTAATACGTACGCATGCACCAGAGGACGTGAATCTTACAGCATTCATCATTTCAGAGTATTTGACTGTTTCATGCTTGTAATTTAGTCAAAAGTTTGCTTTTACACAATTTCAATCATTTTTTGACTCTCAAATGGTAAGATTATGTTGGATTGAGATCTTATGAAGAAAACCTACATTTCTGATGCTTTTATATGCCTATTTAGTTCGCCATCTTTAATGTATGTGAAAATGGTCATTTCGCTAACATAACATTCCTTTTCGTTGCAGGCTTTGTTTGATTTTGATGAGATTACCTTTCAGGACTTATGTAATCCTTTATACCTCTGGCCACATATTATCTGTGCAGAAGGCGATTTTTCCTTTAACAGCTACAATGAAGTTCAGAATCCCCAAGTCTGTACAGATGTAGACGGCATTCTTATTGTCTCTCCCCCTGGCGAGTTAGGCTTTCTTAATATTTTAGGAAACTTTTCCATTGTAAAAGGAAACATATGTAGAATATTATGACTGATTTCATGCGATGTAAAATATTAATCAACCGAGTTCGAATGGTTACTTGAGTTAACCGAGATAAGTCCACAAAGTCCAAAAAAAGTCAACTTAGTCCAATAACCCCGCTAGCTTCACTAACTCCACTTACTCCACTTACTCCACTAACTCTGCTAACTCCGTTAACTCCACTAACTCCACTAACTCTTCTAACTCCACTTACTCCACTAGCTGCACTAACTGCACTAACTCCGTTAACTCCACTGAGAAAATATAGAGAACCCTTAACAAATGTAAGAGTGGCACGAGGCTTAGCCAAGTGCGACTCTAATTTGTCTGCATTTTAGGTTGTTTCAGATAATTCCGACTTACCCTACCCCCCATAAGTGTGATACTCAACCCTCCCCTCTCCCGATAGACTGTTGGATGGAACCATAACTAGAACTAACAAACAAATCTAATAAATCTAAAAGTTCTGGTAGGTTTCATACTGTCTGGGGAGTGTTGTCTGCATTTTAAATTATTTTAGGTAAATTTGACTTACCCTAGCCCCCTAAGTGTAACATTTAGCTCCCCCTGAGAGAATATTGGACAGTGCCATAGCTAGAATTAACAAACAGATCCAATAGCAAACTTTTGGTATGTTTCGTACTGTCTGGGTGGTGCTGTCTCTATTTTATATTGTTTTAGCCCAGGTAAATTTGACTTACCTTACCCCCCTAAGTGTGATACTCAACCCCCCTGATAAAAAATTGGACGGTGCTATAGCTAAAATTAACAAACAGATCTAAAAGCAATTTTTTGGTATGTTTCAACACTGTCTGGGTTGTGTTGTCTGCATTTTAGATTATTTAAGGTAAAATTGACCTACCGTACCCCCCTAAGTGTCAAATTTGACCCCCCCTGGACGAATTCAGGTGGGATCCATAGCTTAAATTAATCAGCACATCAAATACTACAACTGTGCCAAATGTGGTGCTTTTACCTTAAAGTGAACAATTATTTCACCAAATTGCTGGACTATAATCAATTTTTAAAATGACTCTGTGCAATCTTGCAACATTAGTTGCTTCCAGCCACTACCAATAAGAGTGCAACACAATAATTTGTAATATTCAGAATTATGTCAAATAATTATTAATTAAATACAAGTATTGTTTGTGCACAGAGCTAATATATACATTTCCATGTTACTTTCTTTCAGAACCACTTCCTATGAGGATGCATGCACTTCCTCAGTCATTCTTTCATGAACCTCATGAAATCCAATCAAGTTCCTTGAGTTCTGGCAGCACACTTCCAGCGTTACCACCACTATTTCATAATGCAAATAACACAGGAGATGATGTTAGTAACTTAAGGCCAGTCACACCACCAGAAGAAAAACTCAAGCCTAGGCCACCAAAAGAAAGAAAGGTGTCTTATTCCTCAAGCACAAGTGCAGATTTACTTGTTAAATTATTTGAAGCAGTCGAGGAGGACAAAACCAAAAAATATGTTATCAAAAGAGGAAGGTGAGTTGGGTATTATTTCCTTAGATGACCTTACAGAAATATCATACCATATTATATCAGACAGATGTTAGATTTGACAGCTGTTGGGGTTGTATTAGGGCCAAACCAGTGTTGTTAAAGATGTGCATATGGTCATGTCTCAAAGAAATGTTTGGTAAGGGTCCAGAGAGAGCACAATCCTTGTAGGGGGTGGAGAGGTTGGCAGACTTAGAACCTACACTGTGAAAAATTGAAAATAGAATGAAATACTGACTATAAAGGTTCAAAGGTTGTTATTTTCCACACATTCAGATATAATAATTACAATTTGAATAAGAAGATAAAACATGGAAGCTAGGGTGCAGGAATTAACAACCCAATGGGTCAATGAAAGATCCTGCAACCTAAAGCAAATAGAGCAAATTTTTCCACATAATTTTATTTGATTTTACTCCACTTATTTCCATTCTAGCTAAACAGTGAACAAAATTGAAAATAGACTGAAATACTGAGTGAATGTTTCACTTTTTTTCCTTTCAAGCTATTGTTATGCTTACCAAAATATTTCTGCAGCTGTTAAGTAATAGAATTTCTCTCTGAACTTTTCAGACCGAGAAGAGTACAATCTGATTTTACTCCAAATATGCTGCCTAAACTAGAGGAAGACCCCTCAATGGTTGAAAATCTTGATAACAGACTATTTCCTCAACTATCAATTGAGAATAAACTGAAACCTAGTCAACAACCAACATTACTCTCTTGTGTATCAGTACAAGATGGAGAGAAGTCAGTAACTGACATCATTAAGTGTTGAACAAAACTATTCTCAGATGCTGCTTGAAATAGTTGCTCATTTCTAAAGTGATGCAGTACAGCAAGGAAAAACAAGCTTGTTGATGTACATGGAGTTTACATGATACATTATTGGCGATCATTGCTTAAACATTGCTGTAAATGCAAGCATGATCACTCAGCCAGAATGGTCTACAAATCATGTAAGAGATCAATGCTGGGCAAGTTAATTACTAGTCCCTTGATCATAATTTATGTACACAATTAAAAATCTGAATATGACATGTACTCATTCAGAATTTTTCCTGAGGTAAAGATGATTCCATACTGAAAGAAAACTAAGGAAGAACTTCCTCCAATATGTGGACGATGGACATATTTCAAGTCTTTACAGAGTATAAAATTTTTGTACGACTTTGCCTCTAACCATTATAATCCAAATAGTGTTCCAATTAAAGTAAGTTAATTCTGGAGCTGTGTTTTGGTTTGAAAGGTAGATGTTTAGCTCTAAATACTTCTTGATATACCATATCAAAGAAGAAGTGATACATCTTTATGGTGTCTTCATGGGCATTAAGGGTAGGGGTAACATGAAATGCTCCTTGCTCAGGTATTAGAGAGTTGTAAATGCTACATGTATCTTCAAAACTGCTGAAAGATTGTGCAATTAGTTTTTTGGTGTAATACCATGTAGGCCAATCTCCAGGTAAGGGCATTATGTAGTTTTTAGATATTCTACTAAAGCTTTCTTGTAGTCTTCCATCAGGGGCAGAATTCAATAAAAACAACATGCGAAAAGTGTTAGTGTTTAATGTATATATATATAGGAAGACAATGTTTTAATCTTATACCTACAACATTTTTGTATCACTATGTACTAAATTTCCAAGTTATCAGCTAGCTCATCAATGGTGCTATCATCAATAGCTAGAAGTGTCTCGTAATCTGTTTGATTAAAACTGTTCTCTGAAATGCTTAGGCTGGATAATGTCTCTTCTAAATAAGGAATATCTAAAAATATTTCTTGTACAACTTCCAGAATTTTTAAGGCATGGAAAATAGAAAATACTGGGAATTTCCTAGTAATATCATCTAAGGTAAACATGTACTCACAGTTTTAAACAATGTCTTCAATAAGTTCTGATGAAAAACAACATGCAAATAGTGGTTTTTGTTCTGAGACTAATTCCTCCAATGCTGATTTCAGATCACTCTTGTCTTCATCAGATACAATGCTTCTATGTCCACTAACACTTCCAGATTGTGTGGTGGTATCTACCTCCCTTTCATATTCCAATGGCTCATGATTACAACTGTCCTGGAAACACTTGCATTCACTTGTACAAACAGAACAACAATTATGCTGTGACACAGATGATATGTCTTTGTCCAAGCTCTTATATAAAGCCACCCTTAGGCAAGTATTAGAATCCACAAAGTCCTTTATTTCTGTATTACATGGCCCAGCTTGTTGTCCATGATACAGGACAATGATGTGTGCTAATGCATCATTACGCCCAGCTCTTCCAGCTTGTTGGATTTGATCAACAATTGTCCTTGCAGGACTCCAGTTAACAATGTATCTTACATCGGGGAAATTCACCCCCATACACAGAGCTTCATGCAGTCTATTGGGTCTACATAATAGTGAGGGAAAATTTTCAGTTATTATCCTCAGTTCAGTTCATCTGTATTAGCATACCTGTTTCAAAAAAGGAACGGGGGTTTCCTAGTTTTCCAAAGTCCTCTCTGAACCCTTCTTTTGTCTTTCTCTTTTTTGATTGCCTGTAAGAAACATGAACATAAAAAAGCACTCCATTCGTCTATGACTTATTACACTGCAAAAAGTGATCACTTCAATAAAATTGTAAACTTTCTTGATTTAGGTAAAAATTACGGCAAAACTAGGTGTAGTAAATTAGCTGGACACTTTGAAAAAGTGTGATGAAAACTTGAAGTGAGAACATGAAGCTTATCATTGATCTTGTTTCATCAACCATAAGTAATTTTATTACCAAGCTTTCGGGCCTAAGGCCCATCATCAGGGTAAATGGAATCAACAAAATCGTTACAAAATCCACGCACGCTTATGGCGTTAACAACATTATCCTCGAGCGCTCACAATAACAACAACGAGCGCGAGCTACCACTAAGGTTGTGTTCTAGAATTATACTATTTACAATTTAATAGAGGAATATAATTATCAGGCAGTTTTCTGCCGGAGTCTCTATTAAAAATAGCGTTCTTGTTTTTTGAAATATAACATGCCTCTGCCCATTTACGCTGGTGCCATCTTCCTTCTGATTCTAAGATCTTTGCATCCTGCCATGCTATCGAGTGTCCACAATTTAGTGCGTGTTCAGATAACGCTGATCTTTCAGTCTTTTGTAGACGAACACTTGCCTGATGTTCTTTAATTCTGGTCCCCACAGATCTTTTCGTCTCCCCAATGTACTCAGTATCGCATTCACCACATGGAATAGAATATACCACTCCAGTCTTCTTTTCTTTTGGCAAAGGATCTTTTATCTTACTGCTAAGAATTTTTCTCAAGGTGCTAGCTGGTCTTATGCTAACTTTTACGTTGTACGATTGTAATACACGTTGTATCTTCTCCGTTACACCTTGGACGTACGGCAGAGTGACATAGCCTTTGGTTTCTTCACCAGATATTTGTTCTTTCTTAGACGACTGTTTGCTGAATTTCTTTATGAATTGTCGTGGATATCCATTGTCCATTAAAGCTCTTTGTATGTGTGTACATTCATTCTGTACGTTCTTTTCAAGGGAAAGCAAATTACTTATGGTTGATGAAACAAGATCAATGATATGACTAAACCAACCAACAAAGAATTATTAGATATAGTTAACATGAAGCTTGTTCAAGCTGTAAAAAACATTACCATAAGTTCAAGCTTCGGTTTGAATCTCCTTGTCGAATAAATAGCTAAATTGGTCAGCGATCAATAGTATTAAACATTTTATTTACCTTCTATCTGTCGTCCAAGCTTCAAAGTATGAGATTCATCAATCACAACGGCAATAACGCTCTCTCGGAACGAGTGTTCTCGCTTTACAAAATTTAGAAAAGTCACATCAAGTATTTCTTCCGCAGATCCAAATAGAAGTTGATACTTAAGTAAATCTTGTTGATCTTGCTGCTTTATTAGTCCAGAAGCCTCTGCAATCTGGTCATTTATGATGCTTTTCAGTGGACATATTACTATAACTCTTGAAGGACCTTTCGTATCTAACTTTGTCTGTACTTTAGGACCTTTCGTATCTAACTTCGTCTGTACTTTCACAAGCATTTGGATTATCATACTCTTGCCAAATCCAGTTTGGAGAATCGCCAATAGATATCCACCTAAAGCCAAATGCTTTATTGCTTCTGTTTGCTGATTTTTAAGTGTAATGTTCATATCTGTTGTAATCTCTTCTAAAGTTTTCTCGAACACATCTTCACCACTCGCCACCATTTTGAAATAAACAATAGTCACGCTCGTCACACTCTATGAATGAAAACGACTAGAACCAATCAGCGACCTTCGTTCTCCCATGAACGAAATATTTCAAAAGATTAATGGGCTGCTGCAGGCGTTCCCTTCCCTTCTTATCCCGCCCCAGTTTCTCCCGGTCCCCCAACAAGGAACGCCTGCACGCAGGCTAGCAAATGGCCTATTATGAAACACTATACTACAAAGTCAATTATAGAATGTGACTGAATCTGAATAAATATCACTGTGGTGACTGAGCTTGAAAGCCTTATAATTGTCAGGAGACTGAAGGACAAGAGTGTTTTCAACCCCTAAAGCAAATGCTATAAAGTTTGGTCTATAATCTTTATTTCAACTTTTACAACAAAATGCAATCTTTGTTTGCCTATTACCACAGGAAGCCCAATTCATTTGAATCAAAAATGTCAAAAATCTAAAATTATTATTGTTTATTTAAATGGGAGCTCCGCTATTAGGTAGTATCTCATTTTTTATATTAGTTACATGTAACATTAACTGAGTCATGAATGGTCAACAACAAAGAAAAAGAAATAATACGAAAAGTACACTACTACCAAAACCTTAGACTTGTGGGCTCTGACTACGATTGGCAAGCCTAAAAGTAGTGCTCCCAGAAGTCAAATTAAGTGATATGAAGAGTTAAAATATCACGAATCTACATGAAATTCACTAAACCTCCTTTTAAGGTAAAGATATGATTTTGTGTAGGGTTTAAGAAATTTACTCAGTACTGGTGATTTAATGCCAAACCAAAGACCTGCAAACACCAGATTTTCTTCCAAGGTCCTGATAACCCAAATGAAAATATATTAATCTATTATATAGACCTTTCCACAAAAGGGATGAAATCAATGCCAATTGACAATCATTAACCCTGAGAGCTGATGCTATATATTACCTCTTATTTGGTGGCAGGTCTAAAACTTGAATATACACAGGCCATATCTTATACGCAGATGATTTAAAGATGGCAACTCCATCGGTATTGAACTGTAGAGCAACATTTGACTGTTGCTGGATCACCCCCTGGTCTAAAATGACATTGATATTCGGAGCCATCTTGGACATCTTCAATGTTGTCCACATTTTTCTTTTTTACGTGTGAACCGGTATCCTAGGTCATCATAGAAACCTTTCCCTAAAAAAATAAGTGGCATCGTTTGTACAAGAATTTACCTTACTAAGATGTGTCCAACAGACCACCTTCACAAAGGAAATAGAAGAAATGGAACAAGGCAAAGAAATATCTCAAAGTAGCAGATTGGTCAATTTAGATCCACAACATGACAAAGAGAGGAATTTACTAGTAGTTGGTGGTCGATTGCAATTTGCTCAAATTCCTGAAGAAGCTAAACATCAAGTGATAATTCCTCATAAAAATCCAGTAATAGAGAAGTTAATCCTACATATACATGTAAAAGCCAACCATGCAGGACCAGAAACCACACTTGCAATTTTACGTCAACGATTTTGGCTGATCCAAGGACGAAGAGAAGTAAAGAGAGTGTTGTTGAAATGCCTGATTTGCAAGCACTGGAAAACTAAATCAGTACAACAAAAGATGGCACCTCTTCCATTGGAGAGAGTGCAAGTGGCCCCACCCTTTACTAATGTTGGATTGGATTTCACTAGCCCACTATATCTCAAAGTTCAAGGGCAATCAAGTTTGATGAAAGCTTACATATGTATTTTTGTCTGTGAAGATACAAGAGCTGTACATTTAGAGTTAACAAATAACATGACTACAGAAGAATTTTTGCAAGCTTACAGACGAATGGTAAATCAACGTGGAATGCCAAGAATTATTCGTTCTGACAATCAAACTACCTTTCACAAAGCAGCTAAGGTTTTCAAGGCATCAAAAGAAAAGGTGAAATTGACTAAGATTGATCCCAAAGAAGTCGAAAGTAAATTAGCCAATGATCGAGTAACTTGGAAGTTCATCACTGAGAGAGCAAGTCATCGTGGAGGTCATTGGGAACGGGTATGTCGCCAAATTAAAGAACCACTGAGAAGAGTATTAGGAAAGGCTTTGTTAACCTACTCAGAGATGAATACAGTATTGAGAGACATCGAAGCTACTATTAATTCTCGACCTTTAACATACTTTATAAGAGATGGTCAAGTAATCACCCCAGCACTTCTCGTCATTGGCAGAGATTTAAAAGCAGTGCCAGAAAGTCATTTAACCAATTCACAAGTGTCATTATCTGACAGATATCACTATCAACAAACACTCCAAAACTATTTTTGGAATCGTTGGACTAAAGAGTATCTGCCACATCTTATCTTGCGCCAAAAATGTACAAACCAAACCAAACCGCTCAAGGAAAATGATGTTGTTCTTATTACTGATGATAACATTCCAAGAAAACAATGGAAGTTAGGGAAAATCCTTCAAACATTTCCAGGATCAGATGGCCTGATTCGTACAGTGAAAGTAATGACAAGAAATGGACTAGTTATCAACAGACCAGTACAGAAGTTACATCTGTTATAAGAACACCAAGATGTTCAGACTTCCAAATTCACAGCTGAATGTCCTATCAACTCACAAGTTCACAAGCCTATACAACAATCAACTATCAAAGTTAAATCCTCCAAGCCCAGAAAATCCAAAAATGGCATTCCGCCATTGGTAGGGGAGGATGTACAGTCCCAAATGATTACCACAAGATCAGGGAGGCGTATCAGAGCTCCCAAGAGGTTTTTGAGTCTCTTGGAATGTATATAGTATCTCATTTTAATTTTAAATTTAACTATAAAAATCAAGAACATTTATTAAACAAGTACAAGCACCTAGAATTAGACCACGAAGCACATGGAGTAAAAGTTAAAGTCAAGTACCTAGTAAAAGTCAAGTATCAAGTCGAATACCTAGTAAAAAGTCAAGTATCAAGTCGAATACCTAGTCAAAGAATTGAACTATACCAATATCATATCCAGTCAAGTAAGTATAGATTAAAGAAGAAGTAAATATGGGCCCATACACCATAGATTGCATAGATTCTATAGATCACATAGACTGTCTATACACTCTATAGATCTACATAGATGGGATAGATCCCACTCATGCCCTGAACCAGTGTGCTGCAGATACTGTAGATTGCATAGATTCTATAGATCACATAGACTGTCTATATATATACACTCTATAGATCTACATAGATGGGATAAATCCCACTCATGCCCTGAACCAGTGTGCTGCAGATACCGTAGATTGCATAAATTCTATAGATCACATAGACTGTCTATACACTCTATAGATCTACATAGATGGGATAGATCCCACTCATGCCCTGAACCAGTGTGCTGCAGATACCGTAGATTGCATAAATTCTATAGATCACATAGACTGTCTATACACTCTATAGATCTACATAGATGGGATAAATCCCACTCATGCCCTGAACCAGTGTGCTGTAGATACCGTAGATTGCATAGATTCTATAGATCACATAGACTGTCTATACACTCTATAGATCTACATAGATGGGATAGATCCTACTCATGCCCTGAACCAGTGTGCTGTAGATACCGTAGATTGCATAGATTCTATAGATCACTTAGATTGTCTATACACTCTATAGATCTACATAGATGGGATAGATCCCACTCATTCCCAACCAGTGTGCTGTATATAGATACCATAGATTGCATAGATTCTATAGATCACATAGACTGTCTATACACTCTATAGATCAACATAGATGAGATAGATTCCTACTCATGCCCTGAACCAGTGTGCTGTAGATACCGTAGATTGCATAGTAGATCACATAGATTGTCTATAATGGGGACTTCAAAAACCCATGAAAAGATCAACAGTTTACTTTTAATATTGTGTATGGAACAATAGAAGCCAAAGGCTTGAAGCTGAATAGTACCAAGTAAAGTGGTATGTTTTTCAAGGGTTTATGATAGCCACTCTATACTCCATCTGCAGAGAGATTCCAGATCAGGAATTGGTTTGCATTTGGATGGTTCCACTTTGTTCCTAACATGGTTTCCATTTTTAAGCCAAGAACATTTCATCTATCCATCTCCTGTTTATGACAGTGTAACTATTGCAGAAAGTAATTTGCTTGCCATGTTCATGTAGATGCAGCTATTATAATGATTTTGAAAAATGGTAAATTAAGACATTCTACTGGTTGCTGAGGTTGTGTGTTAAACAAATATGGCTGATGAAAAATTTGCTATCCTGAAACTAAGAAGAAGCTAAAAAAGGATGAGAGGAGATCCTGTTTGAATAGCAAACTTGAAAAACCATACTTGTCCATTCCCAGGTATTCGTCCCACCCCCAACTCCCCAATTTGGAGTGACAATGAAGAAGATATATAATATTCCATGGATAAACAGTTTATTCTGACAAATTTGCTGTATACGTTGCACTTAATACTATAATAACTATAAGAGGATATAACCAGATTGTTACTCATGCTAATTAATTGTCAAGGACGTATTTACCATCTTCTACATAAAGATATTTTAGACCGCATGGAAGATGATTTAATATTCTCTTATTTGTCTGCTATATACGTTACATTTAATTGGGAAACAAATTCAATAAATACAAATTCCTCGTCTTAACAAAAGAGGTGAATAACAGGTTAAAAACTCAAATACGCATGTGTACAATGCTTGTTGTAGACTATTTAGAGGAGATGTCTCCTATTTACACTTAGCTTTGTAGAGTGATTAATTATGCAATATATATTTGAAACGCTTTGCAAACAAATTTTTGCAATCTTTTTTAAGTCCTAATTTAATCATCAAGAAACCAACGAAGCATTACAATCCAAGGAATCAGCCTTGCTGAAATTTCTACTAAATGCTGAATTTTCTACAACGTTTTACATGGATACATATTGTAAGCACTCTAATGTGTTTGGAGTCAGGCCTGAAAATTTTTCAATGGGATATATAGCACCTCTTTTCAACAGTAACACATGAACTTGATCACAGTCTTTATGGACACAAAAGAGATTATAGAAATAGAATATTAAAAACTAGCATACTCTGGCTAGGCTACAACCATTCAAACTACATTCATTTGATAATAAAGCCATGTTAATTGAAATAATAATTGAAATTAAGTTAATCAATTTTCTGTACTTTGTCTGGTGGTGGCTGGGTTGATGAAGCACTAGATGGATCTTCTTCATTTTCACTGTCATAACTCTCTTGACTTTCACCACTTGAGTTCCAGGTTGAAGTGTTGAAAGCTGCAAGATAAAAAAACGAAAGTATTTATATATTATATATATTATTTATAAGTAATAAAATATATAAAGCACATTATTAGAGTTTTCCGATTTAGCGGCCTTTCGAAAGTTATTGCCAGACACTAATCCCTTTAACAAAAGCTTTTGTTTTTTTCTACACATCAGAGCTTTGCTCAAAACGTTAACATCATTAAAAGAATCATTATTCTTTTGTTTAATTCATCAACAAGTGCGAAGGTATAATTTCGGCACTGGCAGTGCTTAATTCTAACGAATTAAAATTACGTATACTTTTTTCGAGAATAATGTGTATGTATTTCATGCCAACATAGAACGAATGTTTTCGCTCACGTGTATTTATTAAAATTACGATTTTTTACCTTTTCTTGCTTATTTATTGTTTTTCTTGCTTCTCTACCGACGTCCGTAGTGAGAGATCGGGACAGAGTAGTACGTACCAGTGGGAGAGGTTTTAAGAAAACGATCGAGAGGCTTTGCCTTCGAGCCAGAGCCAAAAACAAGCTGGATTTTTAAAACTTCTAGCTGAATTAGCTAAATATGTTTCATCGATATGGGTCCCAGGGAAAAGAAAACAAGAGTTATGATCCCGGCTATCACAGAAAACTTGATGCGGCGATCAAGCCTTGCTCTTCCATACTAAGACGGCAGTTTTCATTGTCTCTACCAAGAAGATATTGTTTCAGTGGATGTCGAAAAAAGGAGAGTAAAAAATATGCGTTTTTACGTGTAGAATTAGTGTAGACATAGTTTTAACACCTTTATGCTACGTAATCTCTCACTTTCCATATGACAATAACACGTCCAAATACTTTACAAACTCTATCACACATCTTTTGTCGTCTAATTATCACACTTGGTATGGCTTTCATTTCCGAAAAACTTTTTGAGGAGCCTTGAGCTTAAAATGGCAAAGTTCTCTGTAAGTTAATTATGCGGTTACGATGATTTCCCCAATCAACGAGTAAAATTTGGATCCTGCAGAAAAAACTTTACTTAGAAAAAGAAAACAGCACGTTGCTATCACACACATAAACATCCAACAGGGACTGGAAGGGGTTTTGTGTGATCCATGATTTGACTCGAGTTGAGTGCGTGATCTGTGAAAGCCAGATTTTGGCGGGAATTTCCTGAAATCGATTTTAAATATACGTGATTTGTGAATTGGCGGAAAGTTTGAAGTGCGATTACTGATCAAGACCTCCTTTCAAGACCTTGACCAAGGATTGATACAACTGAGTTTAACCTTCTGTATTAGATAATTACTGCTCACAGAAAAATTAGTGAAAGACGTCTGCGCATGCTTGTAGTCACGTCTTTGTGCTTTGTAAACTTATACAAATTCCGCTTTTACGCTTCCCTTCAACAATGGTTTTAACAAAATGTCAAAACTTAAGGACAGTTTTTGAAACTTATGGCTAGTATTCATATAATGCCTGCATAAATGCAATATGTTTGTCTCACAAAAGTATACAAGAGAAATTTTAATAAGTTATACACCGGGAATTCATTTCAAGCTGAAACTCGCATATTTCTTTTTAAAAAAACATCGTAATATGCACACATGCGCAAACGTTTTTCTCTAGTGTCGCTCACAGTATTATTAGGTAGAACAAAGTGAACTACCTGCAAAATACCTAAAAATGATGGCGCAGAAGTGATGATCTGATCTAATATAATTACTGACAATCAGACCCTCAACAAAACTGCCAAAATCACGCTCATCTTAGCAAATAACATTTCGAACTCAAATACGCATGTGTACAATGCTTGTTGTAGATCCCACACGGCTTGCAGCTCTGCTTTGTTATAACAGGGCAAGTTGTTCGGGTAGTAATTTTTGTCAAAGACAGCTGGGTTTCAAAAAAAAAGGCTCTGAAAAGTATTGAATCTGCTAACTTAGTAGTTTCATTACTAAATTATCCTCCTTAACCCGGTTGTCACCTCTATTTTCAGGCGGTCTCAATTTAAAATTATAGAATTTTCATGATCAGGGAGAATTCGGAACACAGGAAACCCAAGACTGCTAGGCTATACATAATACTAACGTCTGTTAAAAATGTTGACGGCGTGGGCACTATATCAAAATTCTTCAAGTGTTGTAGGCATTGTTTTCGGTAATCGCTGATGAACAGAGAGAAACAATAGATCGTGATGCGGTTAAGAGTTTATAACCTAATTTCACTTAGTTATATTGGCACGTGCCGGTTTCGTATTGCCAGAATTTCGGAAAAGACGCTAAATCGGAAAACTCTATTGACAAACTTTTAACTAGCACTGTTGCATTTGCAAAGCAAGAGCTTATTGCACAGCTGACTCTTTCCAAATTTTTATGGTGCTAATTACATTTTTATCGCCGTTGTTCCTTTATAAACCGACACAGCCCACACTAGCTCACTGCTAGTTGTTATCTTCATAACATTAAAGGACTATTTTTAGAGGCTTTTTTTGGAATTTGAAATCTTTGGTACTCAATATAAAAACCCAAAATTAAGGATCTTTTTAAGACTGCATGGTCCCTGTTCTAATGAAATGGTTGTTATAAGAATGTAAATTGTGCATGTTGAAAAAAAACCCGAAACATACTGACGTTTCAGATGCTAGTCCTTGAATCTTTTAGTCCTAAAAGACTAGCATCTGAAATGTCAGTTTTCGATTTAGTATGATGCATAATTTATATTAAATCACAACCTTTGCAATAGGAAGGGAATGTATTCACACAAATTATTAGGGGAAGATTTGAGATGTAGTTCCATTTCAATTTCATTCACCTGCCCAGAGAACTGGTCATGTATTACACGGCAAAAAAGGTCGCGTTATCCACGAATTATGCGAAAAGTAAAATGTAGGGATAACTTCGAATAATACCGTATTTTCCCCGCGTTTTACGGAGGCGGGATAATTCTAGGTAATCCCTACGTTTTACCTTAGTTTTCCAGAACATCAAAACACGAGTTTTCCGCTTGTTTTACCGTACAGTAAAATGAGTTCAAAACATACATTATCACTCGCATTTTACCTACGTTATCCCGAGTAGGCGAATGCATATTTTACCGCATAATCCTTACATTTTCCGCTCGGGATAACATGGATAATGCCGCTGTTATCTAGTGTGGTAAAATGTAAGGCTAGTAACCCTGATTAATAACCCCCTTTTATTACGTTTTACCAACGTTATCTCTACATTATTTCGGGACAGGATAATTTGATTCAGATTACTAGTTGTGGTCTTCCTGTGCTATCAAATCGCTTACAAAAAGTACCGTCAGGGACGCTGTTTGCTAGTTTTGACTTCGAAAACATGTGTTATAGTAATATTTTTCTTTGTTTCGGGAAAGCAACAATTTATAATGTCTCCTAGATCGGGACAAGATGTTGACGAAGACTAAATCGAAATTTGAGATTTGATTCTGTTTATAGTTATTAATCCCCTATATTCATTATGAACACTGATCTTAGACTATTTGTAACTTAGATTACCAACATATTTTTCGTTTGTTAATGATAAACTTTTACCCTGCTTGGCAGAGCTTTCCTAATTTTCCCCCTCTAAAGAGAAGGAAATTAAAGAGAGGGTGAAAATTAGGAATTAAAGCTCTGCCAAGGAGGGTAATAAACTTTCTAATTAAAAAATAGATATGCTGAGGTCATAGTTAATGGAGGGGACATAAACTATGGCTGAGGTGTCGGGGACAACCAAATATACTCACAGATACACAGATACTCACAGATAATCACAATTTACTCGCTTTACTATCGCTTAGACTAAGAACTTTCACAATAATCAATTGGGGCACAGCCCCCTTCCTTTTTAGATTCGATTACAAGTACAGTATTGTATTACAGGATGGCGTGACACTTAAGTCTTAAGTACTTTTACTTTCGAACACCCTCCCCCCATTTATGTGTCCTTAATATCATAAATGTCACTCATCTTCGTCCTCTTCAAGCAGGATGTCGTGCATCCATTGCTTGGCGCTTTCCTTTGCTTGTCGCTGTGGGCCATGTCTGGGTACAAACTCAGCCGCATTTGGATTCAGAGTACACGTCTGATCGTCTCCGCCAATCTCTAAGTCGCACACCAACTGCAACGGTCTCAACGAGCTTCAGCTTAAGCCCACGTACTACACCGTCTTTTCCTACTATCTTCTTTACCACGCGCCCAAGCTTCCACTGTGCTTTATGTTTGACGTCACCCTTCAGTATAACAACTCTGCCTAGCTCAGGAATTCTTAAGGGGACGCTCGCTTTCTTTGGTTGCTGCCTCTCCTCTAGAGCATGCAAGTACTCTCTCATAAATCTCTTCCTCAGATCCTCCTTGCTTGCACGTAGGAACTTCATACGCTTCGTCACCTGTTCGTCGTCAGTAAACTTGTCGAAGTCTTCTTCAAGGACAGGCACTGGCTTTCCTCTGATAAGAGTGTTGGGTGTGATTACTGGTTCGGTGAACTCCTCGCCCTGGTATACTAGGGGACGGTTGTTCATAGTAGTTTCAACCTCTAGTAGCGAATCCTCTAGCTCGTCGTAGCTAAGCAGACGTCTTCCGACTGACTTTGACAGTGCATTTTTCACTACTCCTACCATACGCTCGAAGAAGCCGCCCCACCAAGGGGCTCGCGCCAGGTTGAACTTCCAGACAATTGACTGGGTTGTTAGGTAGCTTGCCAAGTTGTGGTCTTTCTTTAGGACTGACAACCACTTGCCGGTTGCTACGAACGTCTTGCCATTGTCGCTGACTATCATCTGGGGACATCCTCGTCTTGCGACGAACTCTTTGAGTGCTCTTTGGAACTCTGGCGCTGATAAATCGCGAACCACTTTCATGTGTAGTGCCCTCGTGCTTGCACATGTAAACAGTGCGATATACGCCTTGCCTTGTTCAGACTTATCCAAGCGGTAGTAGATTGGGCCAGCGAAGTCTACGCCTGTCACTGCAAATGGCTCTGTAAATTCTGTTCGATACTCCGGTAACTTGGCAGGGTGCAACTTGCTTGAGGTGACTGGCTGTACTCGATACCGTTTGCAGGTGCTGCAGTTGTGTATCACCTTCTTCACCAAGGCCCTCAGCTTGGGAACCCAGTACTTCTCCCGAATTTGATACATCGTGATGGCCACTCCCCCATGCAGAGTCCGCTCGTGAGCTTGCTGAATCAGTAACGTAACTAGTTTGTGGCCTCTGGGGAGAAACACTGGGTTATAATTTGGCACCCTTCCTTCGCACCTTTGGATACCATCGTCACCTTTCTTCAACTCCGAGGATTGTTCTGACAACTTTCCGGTCGATAACTGAGTATGCCGGATCAACACACTTTGTGCATGAGCGACCTCTTCGGACGAGAGTACCCCTGTTCGCCTTCTTTTGGAACGACAGTTGTCGATAAATCTCTGTAGCCAGGCAACAACTCTCTGAACCCTCCAGAGTGAGGAATACTTGTCCAGCAAAATATCCAACAAACTCTGCTCCTTGGGCTCTTCCTTGGCCATCAGCTGCTTCTCCTGAGTGGAGGTCTTTACTTTCTCTTTAGCTGCCTCATCGTTCTTGGTTACCTCGGGTTGCGATGGCCACTTCTCCCTTTCCGACATCCACTCTGGCCCTTGTAGCCACATGCCGCCCAGTTCCTTCGGTGTAGCTCCCCTGCTGCCGATGTCGCTTGGATTCTGAGCAGTTGGAACATGGTGCCACTGAAGGTAGTCCTTTTCTTGAATGAACTTGGTACGGTTTCGAAGAAACTGTGACCAGGTACCCTTACCCTTTATCCAGTAAAGGACGGTGGTGTTGTCGACCCAGCAATGGAATTCTTCTACTGGTTGGTCCTGCAAGATCTCTTTAACATGACTCATTAGCTTGGTAAGGGTGTGTGCAGCTACTAGTTCTAGGCGAGGGATGCTTTGATTCTTAGGTGCTATGCGGGACTTTGCAACTAACAATGTCTGCTTAATTTGACACTCAGCATGATAAGCAACAACATACACTGCAGCAGAGACTGCTTGCTTACTTGCATCAGAGAAACCATGTAGCACTAACCTGGTAACCTCTCGTTCCACAACACTTCGGGGAACACTGACAGTTGTGCACTCCCCCATGCCCGCAAGCCACTTCGTCCAGCCCTTCAGTATCTCTGGGTCGGTTATCTTCTCATCCCACCTCTTGTCGCTGAGACAGACTTTACTGTAGAGTATCTTGCCTACCACTGTCACTGGTGAAGCAAGCCCCAGTAGGTCGTAGATTCTGTTAATAGCTGCTAACATCTTTCTCTTGGTCAACGGTTGATCTGCATCTCTGCCCGTATCTCCAAAATTTATAGCCAGCTCGCCCTTACTTTTATCCCAGGGGATACCCAGGATTTTAACTGGCTGCGAGTTTGCTGCTTGGCTTTCATGCGTTATTTCATCACCTTTTTCTGCATCTGGTGCATTGCTGTGCCACTTGTGAAGGTGGAACCCTCCATTCTCCATGATTTCCTCCGCTTCCTGTTTGAACTTTAACAGCTGCTCTGGGTCATCTCCGCCTGTTTGAACGTCGTCTACATACGTGTTAGTAATAAGGTCACTCACAGTTTCAGGATATATGTCTGCATATTCATTGAAGTGTTTTTGTAGGGTCGACCCAAGGATGTAGGGGCTTGGACCCGATCCAAATATAACTCGCGTAAATCTGTATTCTACTACATTATTTCTATCATCCAGATCATTGAACCAGAATAATCTCATAACATCCCTATCCCTTGGGTCTACCTTAATTTGGAGAAAGGCCTTCTTAATGTCTCCAGTGAGACACAGTTTGTTCATTCTGTTCCTTAATAGAATATCGAACATCAGGGGTTGCAATGGTGGGCCTACCTCTAGGCAGTCGTTCAACGATGGTGTATTCACCTCCTCCTTGGCTGAACAATCGTAGACAATTCTCAGCTTCGTTGATTGCGCTTCATCTCGGAAAACTGGGGCATGTGGAATGTAGTGTACCTTTTCACCAGTAGGCACTCCGGGAACTGGCTCCAAGATTCCTGCCTCTAGTTGCTCTTTCATGACTGCATGGTACTCCTGCAACTTCCCACACTTCTCCAATCTCCGCGTGGTGCTTGTCAGCCTTGCCAGGGCCAGCCTCTTATTTGTCGGCAAAGGAGGGTGGTCTGGTTTCCATGGCAACCGAGTTGTGTATGTTCCATCATCCAAGCGTTCAAGCTGTTCCTGGAATTTTTCATGGAAGCCTTCCTGGTTAGGCTCTGCATCCTTTAGACCAAGTACCTCTTGTGAGCACATCTGCTGGAACTCCTCTTGCGAGTTATTTAAGAAGTATCCCTTCTCTGTCTCCGTGGACGATATTGCCGCCTTTCCCGAGAGGACCCATCCCAGCATGGTAAACTCGGCACCTGGATCCTTGTCTGGATTTGGCCCAAGCACCGCAGGCTCTGTTGACTTGATTCGTTGAAGGTCAGCAGCACCCAAGATAACATGCACTGGTAACTTGTCTTGCGTTGTGTCTTCATCACTGAACGTCAATCGTCTGAGCTTACTATACTTCTGCTTCAGCTCTGGAACTTTAGGATTGGGTAGGTAGGTCAGTACTGGTTTCTCAGCATTGATGCACTCGAGCTCTATGTTGAAACTGTCTACGACAGAGGAGCCTAGTTGGACAGTGTATATTTCAACTTGTTTGTTCACCGTCCCGAACATCTGTTCGATCACACGGCGCTCCACCCTGCTTGGCTTCAAATTCAACTTTGTTAGTAAGTTGGAACTTATGTAGGAGCTCCCTGCCCCACTGTCTAGCATAACTCTAGCCAGGATTCCGTTGACGTACGCAACCGCTGTGGCATGAAGGGTTGTAGGAATATCTTCCACAACGCCATAGTACCTGTCTGTGGTGCTTTGGGAAGGACCCGCGGCGGGTGGGGGTGCTAAGCTGCTTTGAACCTTATCGCAAATAGACGTGTGATGTTTGGAGTTGCACTTTGCACAGCTCCCGGACTTCCATGTTTGTGCCATATGACCTCCCTTGGTGCAATTATAGCACAGTTTTTGTTGCCTTAGAATCTGCCTACGTGTAGCTATGTCCAGCACTTTCGTGCAGTCCTTAGATTTGTGGTCATTAGCGTTGCAATAAACGCACAGGGGGTTTGGCTTTTGTTGCTGGTTCGCATTCATTAGCATTCTATCCCTCCTGTTGAAGTGGGTCCCCTGACCTCCCTGTGGCTTCTTGTTGGGCAATGGGTGATGGGAATCGGCCTCTTGCGCGACTGGATTCCTGTCAACAAATCTCCCTAAGTTTTCTACTAGCTGCTCCAATCCCCAACTCTCCCAGTCGTCATCTTTCTGAGCAATAACTTCACGAACTGGGCCCAACTTATCAAGCAAGCTGTATACAGTGCTCTGAGCCCCAGCTAATTTCTTCATGGTTGTGAGAGTGCGCACAGTCCTAGAAAGCCTGTTGTAAAAGTCATGCACACTCTGCAACTTCTTGATATCTGTTATGGGCTGTAACTCTTCTAAATCTTTAATTAGGGCTCTATGGACCCTAATGTCCTTTCCATAGGTGTTTTCTAGGATTTTCTTTGCCTCCTTGTATCCCTCAGGGCTGTGAGGTAAGCCAAGGATATCCTCCCGGGGTTTCCCTTTGCAATATTCTAATAAGTAGTTAAATTTACTTATCTCTGCTATTGATGAAGCGTCGACCTCTACCATAAACTGGTTCCAGAATCTTAGCCAGTCCTTGTAGTCTCCCTCAAATGGCGAAATCGTGTACTTCTGAAGTTTCACTGTCTGTACCGATCCGGGCCTTCCTGGACTCCTTTCATCCATTCCCTGTTGGTCACTTCCAGCGGCCATCTCTCCGAACTTCTTCTTTATGGCTAGTTCCTTCTCTAGTTTAGCTGCAATTTCTTCTTCCCTAGCATACTCCAGGTGTTTCTTAATCTCTTGCCTCATTTCCCTGAATGGCCGGATCGCTTCCTTGGCATTTTCGCTCCATTCTTTGATGTAGCTCAATTCTTTCTCGGTCTCTAGCAAATAGTCCGCAGTCTCGTCCTTTATCTTCTCCAATTTCTTTAGAATGTTCTCAGCACTCTCCAATGCCATTGAAAGTTCTCCAGATTCCTTTTCAGTAGACATTAACTCATTTTCATGTCGGCAAGGGCGACATGTCTTGTAAATTTCTCTTCAGTAGCCATTAGTGCTGGTCCTGGCGTGGTCGCCACTTTTGGTGTCGGGGACAACCAAATATACTCACAGATACACAGATACTCACAGATAATCACAATTTACTCGCTTTACTATCGCTTAGACTAAGAACTTTCACAATAATCAATTGGGGCACAGCCCCCTTCCTTTTTAGATTCGATTACAAGTACAGTATTGTATTACAGGATGGCGTGACACTTAAGTCTTAAGTACTTTTACTTTCGAACAGAGGTGCAGCGATCAAATAACTATCAAATGCCGCTCTCAGCCACCTCATGGCGCGCTCTTTGGCAATCTTTGGATCTTTGAAAAGGCGGCAAAACAACAATGGATTCTATTGTTCTTGATGCGGGGTTATGAAGTATTCTGCAGCAAAATAAAATTCAGTCCGTACTCTTTTTCAAGCATTCTCGATAGAAAACTTCCTGTGTATGATTCATTGTTCATATAGGTATAATTTAGAGCGAAAAAAGTCGAAATTATCTAATTACAGTAGTCACAATACGGTGTTACATTCTTTTCAGCAATCGTAATAAAAGCCGCAATGTTAATTAATTTTCTGTTTATCTTCATTAGCCTGGAACTAAGTAATAACCAGCAAATAAGAAAAGCTGTAAGAAAATGACCGTTGCGTCATTTTGCTGTAGACCAATAGCATAGGTTGTTACAAAACATGAATAGTTCAGATCACGCGAGGAGGTAAGCGCGCGCTCATTTCGAATCTTACAAGCCAGCAGATTATCAGCGTCGTCGTGATCACATCGAAACCACAAAAGGAGTAAAAATGGACCATCAAATGCTGCTGCTGTTGGGGATTTTTTAGCTGACCGAAAATGTCACTGTCGTTTGGGGCAATTTGACCATGGTAGGAGACGACAAAATGTTCAAGCACTTGTCTGAGATGGATCGAGGAACGCTTGATATCAATCGTTCAAGATCCTGAAAATCAGCAATAACATCATGAATTCTGAGGGAAGTGAAGAAATTGAAGAATTAATAAGGAATAACCCCATGAATACAGACGGAAGAATCAAAGGTTAGTCCATTTGGTAATAGCTAACAAGCAAGCTTAATTGAAAGAAATACATTTTCTAAAAACTGCACATTGGATCAGATGACTGATTAATTTGGCATTTCTTTGTAGAAGCGATGGCATCAACCTATAAAACCGTCAAGAAAAGAAACGAAGAGCCGAACATGGAAACGAATTAAGAAGAATATAAAAAGAAGCAGCGAAAACTTCAACGGCTGGATAGGGTAAGTTATACTAAGTACTTTTCACTTGATGAAAGCCCTGTTGATTCGCGTGCCGAACATGCATACAGGCCATTTAGCCTCCTAATTAGTCGGCAAAACTTCAGTAAAAGGTAACGGATGTAGATCGTACTCTACCATCACTTGCAATGTGTATTTTTTTACTTATTTCCTGTTCTGTTATTTTTTGGCAGAAACTGAAAAGAAGAGTTCAAAGTCTACACGCTTTGGAGAGCTAGAGGAACAGACAAAGCTAAAGCGCTTCAATCAGTTCTGACGACTCAGATGGCGAGAACGATGTGGTCTTAGTGAGGCCACTGCCATGGCGAGCAGAAGAATTAGGTTGTTTTTTCATAGAATTAGACCAAAGATCCCATAAACGAATGATTCTGAAAAGAGCATGTGGCGCCAACAGCGAGAGAGAGACTCAACCATTTTCCCACATAACTTGCGTCAGTGGGTAACTGACCACTAGTTTAAATGTTTCTGACATCGATCGATGCAATATATTTCACATGTAAGTTCTCGATCATGTAGGTTTAACTATCATTTAAAGATGTAAAATTTAGGAGTTAGACTTTGGTGAATAAAGATCGACAAAAAGTCGATTAAACAGAATGATTCTTTCCGAATCTGCCCAAATTCATTGTCCACTAAAACCTAAACTGATAAGCCTTTCTTGTAATTTTGTTCACTAATAAATAAAATTAGAAGAATAGTAATAGCTGGGAAAATGAATAAAAAGAACGGGAAGTAAAACGGATGAAAAATTGGGGGAAAATGAATGGATAATTGCGGTAAAATTAAGGGAAAATCAAAGTAAAACGTAGGGAAAATGCGAGGTTTGACAAGCATAATGTCAGAATTATCCCACAGTCCAAGAAAGTAAAACACGTGTTTTCCTGCTGGATTATGCAGGTATTATGCAAGGTAAAACACGTATTTGAGCCGCGTTATCCATAGTGACATTATGCGGGTAAAACGTACGTTATACTCAGATTATACCGATTGGTCAAATTCGGTAAAACGGTACGTTTACCTATTGTTATCCCGCGGCATTATGCAAGGATTATTCGAGTTATCCAAAAGGGAAAATGCGGGCTAATGAAGGGATTATGTTATGTTAGGATTACATTATCCCTGCACATCCCGCGGTAAAACGCGACCTTTTTTGCCGTGTTATTACCGTAAACTCAAATACAATTATACAAATTGGACATACCATTATCAATGTCGCACAAGTCAGGCTTATCAAAGAAGGCTCTCTTAATTAGAAGTGCAGATTTCAGTGCTCCATTTTTTGGATTACTATGACTGCCCTTTCTAATCATTTTGATGATTCCATTCTTTGGTAGAGTAGCACCATCTATCAAAAATGGAGCCTCATGGCTTAAAGTGCACCTGATGAAATGCAGGATTCTTCTTGAAAGCACTTCTTAGCAGTGTCTGCAGTAACCTCCAAGGTTGT
This sequence comes from Telmatactis stephensoni, assembly GCA_029948255.1. NCBI lineage: Eukaryota > Metazoa > Cnidaria > Anthozoa > Actiniaria > Isophelliidae > Telmatactis > Telmatactis stephensoni. The sequence continues at coordinate 125,358 of JALIZF010001794.1, read as the reverse complement.
CACTTTTAGGTAGCTTGAGAGGCATACAGCGACAGCATTTGTCTTGGTCTGACTGCACTGCACGACATTGTTGATGCATCTAATAACCTAAGAAAAGGTTGAAAACAATACTGAATACAGTAATTAACATGTATGTTGTCTTTTATTACAAGAATAAGATTTATTTTAGCAATTTCATGACATCTAATAGTAATTACTGACAATTCAAACATTTCCTGTTATTTTACATTAAACAATACAATTGGGAATTGAAATCCCACTAATTATAGTCAGCTTGTATTGTCATCTCTTTATGATAACAGTATGTAATATTTGATACCTTTTGAGAGTTATTCCTGCACATCTGTGCAATGTCTCTTTGAATTTCCTTCAGACCAATAGACTGCACACTCTGGCTGCTTATTGGGGATGTATCCAGCTGTTTAAAGAATGGCACAATAGTCTTTTGGAAGCAATCCTTTAGTTCTTCAAGTGAAGGTCCATTGATTTTTCTACATAGCTGTTGAAAAATACAGATAAAAATAAGTAGTTTTATGCTAAAGACTACCCAGTTTGAGCATGTTGTAAAGATCTTGTTAAGGTAATGCCATAATCTTGATCAGATCTTACAATCTTGGGGGATCTTTGCAAGAATTGTTCCAAGATCTTGGAAGTCTTGGCCAGATCTTTCAAGATTTTGGAAGATCCCAGGGGATCTTGCAATATCCCCAAGATATTGGAACAATTATTGCAAAGATCTTTCAAGATCTTAAAGATCTTGGCATGACCTTGTCATGATCTTGAAAACTCTTGCGAGAATTGATCCACGATCTTGGTACAACTCTTGCAGAGATCTTATCATGACCATGGCAAGATCTTACCATGATTTTCAACCTGAGTATCCTCACTCCATAACACATTTTCCTTAAAAAAAAATTTCAATTGAAATAATCAAATATACTTACCAAATTTGTAAATCCAATAACTTCAGCATAGTTAACTAATTCTCTCGTATAATCATCACCAATCAGTGACATTACAAATTCTGTCAGCTCAGAATATATTTTGGTTTTCGTGGCCATTCTTTCGTACAGAGCACCGATCTTTATTACTGCTCCAACTCCTCGGCCTGCATTGGCCATGCAGTCCATTACATTTTGTTCCACTTCCATTCTCTCCATCCCTCTTAGAGGGCTATTCAATGGACAAAAATGGAATAATGGCAAGTCTTGATAGGATTCTTAAAGAAAATGTTTGCATTAGTGATTTGTTTACTTAATGTATGCATAATGTATTTATTTCAGGAACACTTCCCTAATATGATAATTACAATAATTACAAAACAATAGAGGACTGAGTAGTCGTTAGGCCATGTACAGAGACTACCTACATATTTTTTTCAATTATAAATAATAACTAAGTAAAATTTAAAATAATCTGTTCGCTGCAACATACACACTTTTGATCACATGCTGATTTTGGTACGTTTTTTAAATACTCAGACCGGGTAAGTTAAGTTTGCCTGTTCTTTTGTCGACGCAGCTAAAAAGCTATATAAAAACAATTTTATTAACCTCACTTTGCTCGGTCTGTAAGGGAAAATACATGCTAATCAGACCTCGTCTTTAGGTACGGCCCTTGCCTAACAGATCGATTAGATGTCAAGACTCGGTCTGATATTTTCGAATACAGACTCCACTCTGTAGATCCCGGTGGGAATAAACGAATACCACAATAGTTGAGAGCAAGTATTTAATGACAATGTGCCAGTCAATACGATACTATACGCTAAGATATGATGCGATACGGTATATGTGATATGCTTCAAACTGTGAAGGAAAGTTGCAAATAACAAAAGTTACAATGATTGTACAAAGTTGTTAAAATGAAATGAATTAAAATTACAATAAATTGGAAATGATATGTATTTTACGAATTATTTTACCTTAATTTGTGGATTTTCCCACCTAACTGAGGTTTTTTGGTGTAAATACAGTGTAACCGTTTTCTCGGAAGATTTGAAAGAAAACTGAAATATTACGTGACAACGTTACGTGACACAAGTGTGATACACAGATAGAAACGGTCGTTACTTAGAAACTACATAAAAACGAGGCTTGCATGAAAATGAGGCTAATCAAAATGGCGGGTGAGGGAACGAGTTTACACATGAATGGCAGTTTAAAAATCGACGAAATATGCACTTAAGAAGGATAGACTTTCTACAAAATATAATTGAAAATACTTATAAGGTAATTAAATTTTGAAATGCGTAAAATTAATGAATGTTTTTTTTGTTTTTTAAAGTGGATAAAAATTTGATCAATTCACATTGTTCTTTTTGTTGATAAACATAAACTCCTATTCTTTGGTGTCTTTTAGGGAAGATGCCAAAGAACTTAATCTTCTATCCTGTAAACTGTGACTACCGGACGAGTGACATAACCATCTTTGGTCTTTAGAATGACTGTTCGGACTCTCCCATCCTCACTTCTGACGACGTGGGTGATCCGAGCTAACGGCCATCTGTGCCTGGATACACCATCTTCGATACTCAGAACTAGCTCACCACTTGGGGTTCTTTCTGTTCAAAGTACCACTTGGATCTTTGCACCAGCGTGGGTAAGTATTCTTTGAGCCATCTTGACCAGAATATTTTAGACACTGCTAATGCTTGCTTGTAGATTTTTTCTCGAGTTGACTTCCTTTTCATCTGACTGTATGGGTATGCCTGTGTTTGGCTTGAGTAGTAACAAATCATTTGGTGTTAGTGCTCTTAGATCATCAAGGTCTTCTTCTCTAGGAATGATTGGAGTTAGAGGTCTGCTGTTGAGTGAACTTTCGATGTCTACTAATGCTGTGTGGAGTGCATCTGATTTGAAGACTTGACCTTCTAGACTTCTTAGGGCCTTCTTAACGCTTCTCACTAGTCTTTCAATTGCTCCAATTTTGTGCGGTGACAGTGGTGATCCAAAGTGCCAATTGATTCCTTTCTTATGCATAGTGTTGATGATTTTGTTGTTGTCAAGGTTCTGTTGTAGTTTGTTAGCAGTGCCAACAAAGTTGGTTCCTCTGTCTGAGTAGATGTACTGTACAGGTTCCTTTTCTACTTGCGAATCTAATCAATCAGTTTATAAATGCATCTGTTGATAAGTCAGTAGCCAACTCTAGATGGACTGCACGAGTTGTTAGACAGGTGAAAACACATCCCCATCTCTTTTGTTTAACTGATCTTCTAGTTGTAGTTCTCTCCTTTACAGTCATTGGTCCAAAATAGTCACACATTACTGCCGTGAAGGGTATTGTACAAGGCGTAACTCTTGCCTTAGGGAGATCTGCCATCAGAGGCGGTGTAGGTTTTGCTCTTTCTTTCTTACAGAACCAACAGTTCCATGTATATTTCTTAACTGCTTGCTTGACTTTCAGAATCCAATATTCTTGTCGTAGCTCGTTGATTACATGTTGTACTGATCCATGCTTGGTTTCTTCATGCTTTTTTGCAATGCGTAGCTGTGCTAAGTGAGTATTTCCATCAATTATTTTTGGATACTTGGCTGAATATTCAATCGGTGCATGTCTGAGGCGACCTCGTGCTCTTAATATGCCATCTTTGTCAAGGAATGGAACAAGGCGTTTAAGACGAGACTTACTTGACACTTCTTTTCCTTCATTAAGGCTATAAATTTCTTCACTGTACACTTGTTTTTGATGTATCTTGAAGGATTGGATTTGTGCATTAGTTAACTCATCACTTGAGATTGGACCTGTTTCCTTTGACCTCCATCTCAAGCATCTTGAAAGGACACGTAGAACCTTTGACAGTCGGGAATATCTGTATTCGGGAAATAAGCTCGTGTACTCTGTGTTGCTGTTAAGCGTTTCTTCCTTACTTCTAGGTTGCTTTCTTGAATCTTCTTCTCCTTCTCCTCCTCGGGAGGAATTGTAGGCCAGTTAGATTCTGGTTCTTGTAGGAACTTTGGGCCACATTGCCATCTAGAATTCAGGCCTAATTTGTCAGACGTTAAACCTCTTGTACCATCATCAGCTGGGTTTTCTGCAGTAGGACAATGTCGTACGTCTACTTCATAGCCTTTGTCTTCTAGCCACTTCAACTCGGATTGGATATCTGCTATTCTGTGAGCAACATAGTCTCTGTACCGACTGCTGGATTGCTTCACCCAATACAGGACAATCATAGAATCTGTGAAGAATGTTACTCTGGTGATAGGTAGATTCAGCTCCTTCAATGTTGATTTCACTAATCTCACTGACATTAGGAATACATCCAGCTCTAATCGTGGGATGGATACTGTTTTCTGTGGTGACAACTTTGTTCTTGCAACATGGATTCTTGTGTCAACTTTGCCATCTTTATACTTTGTTCTGGTGTAGTTTACATCACATTTGGCTTTCTTTGACGCATCTAAGAATGACACTAGACCTGGCTCACCATTCTATTCTCTTGATCTGAATAGACGTGGAATTTCTGTACTTTGAATCTGCAATAGTTCTTTTTCCCATGAACGCCACTTGGTTAGTAGAAGATCTGTTACAAGGCTATCCCAATGTAGCTTCTGTGTGAAGGTTTCTCTTTGTAGGTTGCGTCCTCTGATAATGAATGGGCTGAGGTGTACAAGTGGATCCCAGATTGATGCTATTCTGCTTAGGAATTCACGTGGGGATGATGCTGGATCCTTCTTTGAAATAGTGGCAATGAAACAATCTTTCTCTGGATCATACACTGTTCCAAGAGTTCTGGTCTTGGTAGTTTGCTCGTCATTGAAACGTTTAAGGCTTTTGTATTGCTCCTCAGGTGGAACTGTCTGTAATACTTCTTTATTGTTGGACATCCACTTGGTTAGTTTGAAACTTCCTTTGGCAAGAAGTTGAGTCAGATTTGTTGTTAACTCAATGGCTTGATCTTTGTCATCAACAGATGTCAGACAATCATCTACATAGAAATTTTTTTCTGCAACTTCCGCAGCAAGTGGGAACTTTGTTATGTTGTCATGGCAACACTTCTTGATTGTATAATTGGCACAGCATGGTGCAGAGCGCTCTCTAAGTGGGCGGCGAACACACTTGTAGACATCTAATGGCTGATCATTTGCTTCTCTAAATAGAAATCTCAGTGAATTTTCATCAGATATATCCGCAGCTAGAAAAATGTTTCCAGCTCTAAATCTTGTAAGCACTCCTGTGAGTGGGTTGAGTAGATCAGGGCCATTGTAAATTCTGTCGTTTAATGACTGGCCTTGATACTTGTTTGAGAAGTTGTGTACTCTTCTAACTTTATCTGGTTTGTGTGGATGTACTACAGGATAACTTTCTTGACAAATCCCTTTTCTAGATCTGTCTGCAGGGTCTTGATGTATGCTGACTTGAGTTTTTCATCCTTGTCGAGGCGTTTCTCTAGTTGTATCCATTGTCGTTCAGCTTGATCTCGGTTGTTTGGCAATGGTTCTGAGCTATCTTTCCAGAGAATAGGAACTACATAGCGATCTTCTCCACTGAACGTTTGGGTTTTTGATGCTAAGACATTGGACGCTGTTTCATCTTCTTTAGACTGAATCTTTTGTGGTTGAATGAGGGGTTCCATTTCCATTTTGAACCAGTCTGTGAGTTGCTGCTAGCTGTTTCGTTGAAGTGCATGCTGTATGTGATTCATAATTTGATCTCAGTCTAGGCGTGGTAGTGTCTGAGAACACAGACCAACCTAATCGAGTGTCTATAGCTATTGGATCTGTATAACTATTTTCTCTTACTTGGAATGGTCTGATGAGGAATCCTTGATCACAGCCGATGATCATCTCTACATCACCAGTTGTACTTTGTAGTGGTAAATCTTGAAGATGTTCAAATCTATACTTTTTTTCAGACCAATCTACTTGGCTATTGAGCTGAGGGAACTTGTTGTTGTCTCTGACTAGAACTCTAGGCATTATATACTGTCTTCGTCTGAAGCCTTTGCCTTTGCATGATGTGATCTTAACATTGTTCAGTATGTTTATCTTCTGTTTCTGAATGTTGTTGATTCCAGATAGTGTAATGGTGTCTTCAGAACCTGTCAGTCCTAGGGAAATTGATAAGCCTTTGGCAATGAAAGTGGTGTCGGAACCAGTATCAATCAGGGATGTAGTTTTCTTGTAGCCTTTAGGTCCATTTACTATGACATTTACCAGTGGTAAACGTGTTACTTTTACTTTACTCAGTTGGCATCTGAGCTGTATATGAATGATAATTAGGCTGGAAATTTGGCTTGGTTGGTTTATAACTTTCCTCGGAAGTGTCAGGAGCTTGCTTGGTAGCTTGGGTACCTTGGTTGCCTGTAACTTCCTTTTTTGAATTTCTGTAGCTGATGACGTCATGGGCTAGGGTGTGGTGTTTACCTTGGCAAGTTTCACATGTTGCACGGTAGCTGCATCTTCCGTGTCTTAGCTTAAAGCACATCCAACAAAGCTTGTTTGTGGTAATTGAGTCGGCTCGTTCTTTAGCTGATAAGGCTTTGAACTTTTCGCATTCTCTTGTATGGTGGCGACTGTTTAGATGAAGGACACATAAGGGAACTTCAACTTCTCCGATCATAGCATTTCTTCTTTTGGTTTCATGGTTAGTTGACTTGCTGTCGAACTTATAGGAATGGACCTTTTCGATTATCGATGTTTCTTTCTCTAGCCAGGTGTATAGGTCTTCTAAAGTGGGTCTTTGTATCTTGGATGACATATCTCTTTCCCACTTGATCCGCATGTCTATTGGAAATTTCTCGAGGACTTGAATTACTGTTGATCCAGAGGTCAATTCTGATAAGAGATCCAGAGATCTGTAAGTGGTTATTACTGCTGCCAACGTATCAGCTAAGGAGCGCACTGAAGATGGATTTCTTTTGTCGATCTTTTGGTGTTCTCGCAGTTTGGCTTCAGTGGCTGTAGTTATTTGCGTAGTTTCGCCAAATCTTTTCTTTAGGATATCCATTGCATCGTAGTATCTCTCACTTCCTGAAAGAAAGCCTCTGAGAGCTTGTTCCGCTCTGCCTTCTACGGAATCTAGTAGTATTTGTAGATGTTCCTTGTTGCTATAACAATCGTCTTCTTCAAGGAAGCGCGCGTTGAATCTGGCGAAATCTTGCGGGTTTCCGTTGATACCCGTTAGAGTCTGGGTACGAGACTGTTTCCGCTCGACTCCGCTCGCCGCTCTGAGCCGAAGTTCAGGAAATGTTGTAAGGCAATTTTCTGATCATATTATTCGATCTTTTCCAATCATTTATGTATTCCGGGACTCCCTAACTATTCACAGATCAACGATATTTGCTTTTCACGATTTATGTTCAAATCAGACTATAGACAAAATTTATATTACATTTAGCTTGAAATAGCATTGACTAGAAGCACTCCCAGACATGTCCAATACACACGAAAAATATATACAGACGTTGTTTAAAGAAGAAGCTTTTTAGATCATTAAATTCCTAGTATTAGTACAAGCTATTTCAGGAGTAAAACCATCGAAGTACCGAAGCAAGTTTAGACATGACTTATAATTATGCAATAGAATATCGCACTGCAGTCGATAGCCAGACTTTGTACATCGCTATCAAGCGACAAAAATCTCTTCAAGTGCAACATCAAAGTAATCCAAGCTTTTAGTGTTCGTACTCTATTATCACAAGAGTCAAAGTAGATAAGTTAAACAAACGAAAACATTTTGAAAGCCGCTGTCGGTCCGGGCCGCCGTGTGCCTCGAGTCCGCTAGCCGAAAACAGCAACAAAAAGGCGTATTGAGTTAGTTTATTGGCTTAGTGTTTTGTAAAGTAATTTCTTTTATCTTTATAGCGACATTTTGCTACAGAGCACAGAGAGAAGCATTTTTGCATTTGTTTTATAACCACACTCTGACAATAAATATACAAAATTCACCAGACGAAATCATACAACTTTTGGATGGTGCAGTGGATATGCCCTTGGCTTTACAAACGTAAAGTACGGGTTCAAATCCCGGCCCGGTGGGGAATTTTTTTTTTTTTCAATTTTTTTTGACACATTTTTTTTCTTCTTTTATAGCTAAAGACTCTTTTTCGCTAAAGAAATTATTGTTTTATTGAGATTTTTGTCTTCAAATGAAAACTCGTTATTTTACTAAAATGTATTGCTTGGGCTTCCTGTGGTCATTTCGGTCAATGAAGCAGTATACGCAGTGGGACATTACTTTTATTAGGTACATATCTATTCACGATATATCCACGAGTTAGCCATAGGGCCCTTTGATTACTGTAACATCTGTCTTCTTCAAGAGATGTGAATCGTGCGTAGAATTGAGCAAATGTGTCAGGGTTTCCGTTGAACTTCTTGATGTTTAATGGCTTTATGCGCAGCAGAGTGCAAGCAAGTAGATTCACTTCATTCAGATCCGTGACGTTGGCCGTGGGTGCTGTCTTTTCGTCTTTAAAAAGTCTTTCTACTCTCCTCTTCACTCTCTCGGCAAATTATTCAATATTACATCATCATCATTATCCGTGAATACCTGACTTTCTTCGTCTTCTGTGCTTTCTTGGATGCTGTTTAGCTCCTTTTCCTTTTCAATGATTTGTCGTTGAGACTCAAGTTCCAGCTGTTGCATTTCTAGCTGCTTTTGTCTTTTGTCTAGTTCTTGTTTCTTCTTTAGGTACAATAATTCATTTTCGACTCTTTGTCTTTCAGAACTGTTAAAGGACTTCTGAGAAGACCTTGGCGATCTAGGATCTTTTGGACGAGCGCTTCGTTGCGATTTCCCGTCGTGGTTTGTTTACTGCGATGAGTTGACATGGTTAACTTGCTTTGGACTTATTAAGTTGAAAAAAATGTTGTAGATCGAGGCAGGAATACAAAGATTTAACCACATTACAGCAGTTTGTCACTTTAATGAAGTTAACAAAACAGCTTCAACTAGTGAAGAAATGAATGGGAAATACTTACTTACAATTATTTCCTTAAGAAGAAACTATCAAATAAAGATAAAACAATTACAAATATATTATGTATTTTAAATTAATTTACCTTAATGTGGCTTCCCACCATAAATAACATTATTCCTTAACTCAATCACAGTAAACAGGTTGAAAATCCAACTGAAAAGTGCGAAATGAAACGAAAAAACGGAAAAATATACGCAATTCCGCGCGCTCCTTACGTTGTTGCTAAGCAACTACTTTGAATCTTGAAAACGAGGCTGAAACAAAATGGCTGCCACACTGGCACGTTTTTATGTTGACAGAGCTCAGAAAAGTTGTAGATAATCAATGGAAAAGTACTTAAACTTAAAAATAATTATTTTAATATTTTAAATAATAAGTATTACTAAGGTAAATATGAAACTTATGGATAATGTTCTGAAACTTATTATATTAAAATTGAACTATTTTTAAAGACCGAAAGTTCGATCAAAGTGTTCTTTGTCTTCGTTTTACAAACAACAGGCTGACTAGCCTCGTGTTCATGCTGGAACACTTTTGTATTTCCCACATTAGTTATTCAAATTGGTTGCCATCTTTCGATTCAGTGTATAATTCCTTGTTGCTCACTCCAGTCAACTTGACATAATATGATTGTTGTTAGTTGTTTTTGCTTATTGTCTTAAAACCAGTTCGTACATATAATTATTATATGTACCAACTAAGCATTTGGTTTTAAGACAATTAGCAAAAAGAAACTAACCACAGTTCAGTTACTATCTTTTTGCTGTTTCAACACTGGCTGATATCATTATCAAAAGCGGATTTTATTTGAAAGCAATGAATTCCAATACTAAGTACTTGTTGAAATTGGATGACAAAAATAAATGTCCTAGGGGATTCACCTCAGATATGAATATTTCTGTTTTGAAAGAGTCTGATTGTTTGTTTAGATAAGGTTTAAGTTCTTGAATTGATATCCAAATTCAACAAGTTCTCAGTACTATTTAAATTCATTGCTTTCAAATAAAATTCGCTTTTGATAGTGACAGCAACAAGTGACAAACTGTCAAAGTACTCTTAAAATTGAAACAGATGTTGAGCAATCAGTGTTGCACAGGAATGCACACCTGTGAACAAAAAAATCATGAAAATTCAAGGTTATGTATCATCCAATAATAAGCTTACATACAAAATACAACATAGATTGTGTAATTTACATTTTCTGCTTTTCAATGATTATACATTTTGAAGATTAATTGACAGCTAATTTATTTAGGGACTCTGGTCTCTCTCATATGAAAAGACCCTAAAGATTTACGCAGAGAGTGATTTGAAAATCAATGAGCTTGACAACAATGCAGTAATAATTTCTCTCTTTGTAATTCTGCAAAGTTAGCCCATTTTGTATATTTAACAAATTAACTTCCACCAAACTGAATATAGCTTTAAGCTTTACAATTTTTACTTTAAGTTTTATATCTATAATCTTTCAAAATTCTTAAAAGCTTGATCCCTCTTTGTTTTGTAAGGATAAAATTGAAATAGCTAACTGGACTTTAGCAGGTTTGTGGTGTGATTTCTGAAGCATTCCTTTTACACTTTCATTTTCTCTTAAATTGGTTTTGCCGAACAAGTATGGTTGTTGTGATAAACTTTCTTGATAGAGTTAAGTACCTTCTTGCTCTGCAGTAAACGAATTATCCTATATTCTTTCATAATCGTCATCTTTGCACATCATTACCAGCCTGAAACTGCGTACGAATTATCACTCTATATTGGATCAGGTAAGGACATTTTTTGATGTTACACTGGAAAGAACCACGACAGTCTGCATATCATAAGTCTCTGCAATCTTTCACTTGTGTTACATTACTTCCCATCTTGTACCATTCAATGTTAATGCCTTTTCTTTATCTTTTGCAGTTTTGACGCCCCCTACATGGTATAATACCAAGCCATCAATTCCATTCCGTATCAAGCATTCAACCACAAGGACAGCTGTAGACATCCAGAGTTCCGGACCAATTCTTTTTTGGTTGACAGTTTTTCCTTTATTAGCACACTACTTCAGAGATTTCTTGATGTTGGATTTCATCACTGTCTTCTTGTAGCAGTCTTTGATAAAAAAAGATTTAAAGTGGCTAACACGAAAATTTAACATCGGTGTCTTTTCCATTTTCAAAGGTTCAAAAGGTCAACATATAATATTTAATTTAATATTTAATCACATATAATTTCGTGCTTACAAATGACTAATTAATAAGTGGAGGGCACAAAAAAACAAAAAAACAAAACAAAACAACAAAACAACAACAAAAACAAACAACAACAAAAACAAACAACAATAAAGCCAGCCCACAAGGATTATGCGAGCTTTTTGCACCAGTTTAAATTATTTTAAACATGGAAGGAGGGCAGAGGGATATAAGCTATTATGACAATATATATAAAATGTGGTCAATATTAGATACAACTTACATATGTACATAAATGTACATATAATATTGTGATTGATGACAGCTGAAGGTAAGGACTTTTTTTATTTACAATAGATATATTTCAAACCAAAATAAATAGTAATGAACGATTACCTTATTTGTAGTATTTGTAGGATCATAGCCAGAGTCTGTAGGAATCCTATAGAATCTGGCCAATCAACTCCTTTATTTGAATTACGTCATAATCTCTTATTAAACAGACCTCTTCTATACCATTTGACACGTGGCTATCTAATCTAATGTTAAACCGGAGTTCATTATAATTATTTCTGATGCCTAAATCCAAAGTTGAAAGTAAATTCAAAGGACGTAGTCCTAATGTCAAACGGTTTGAAAGAGCCTCTGGGAGGGACAAAGACATCAGTGCATTTTTATCCAGCAAACTTTCTGCCGGACAGCGTTTGGCAGCCAAAAATCAAGGGAAATCACTAGATGAAGAAACAATGCACTGGTACGAAACCTGGCTAATGCATCTGGAGGAATTTGCCTTGTCACAAGACGACAGGGTATCCTTTTTGGAGAGGAAAAAAGACCGTTTCTTGCGGCAACGATTGTGACGTTCTTGCGTAAGTACTGAAATCACTAACTTTTATACTTGCATAAATCAAATTTCTTGACAGTGATAAAGAATTGAGTGCTGTTTTGTTGACTTCAGCTCAATCTTAATTGATGTAAACTTTGGGGGATTTTTAAGTAAGCGCTAGCAGTACGCAAAAACATTAGAATAAGTTTAAAGCAGCATACAAAGGATATCAATTACTTAGTAAGATAGCAAGAGATAGTGATAGTTTCTTAACACCATAACTTAAGCAGATTTGTCCAAAGCAAGAGTTTTTAACTTTCAAACATACAATCAGACTTAAAACTTAAAACAAGAGATTGAAAACAAAATAGCTGATATAAATAGGAGTTTGAATACTTGAAACTTTCGAAACATCATTGCGCAGCTTGCAGCGGATATCAACTTTGACACATAAGGTGCCATTTGTGAGCTCATAATACCCTAAATTAGCCGAAACTTTTGCCTTCGTTAAAGCCTATCACGCTCATTGTTTGAAAATACTAATTTTTCAAATATCCGACTAAAAATAGACAATAAAGAAATGGGACGGTAATTGTTGATATTTATATGAGATCCTTTTTTAAATATGGGGGTTACCGATCCTAGCTTAAGGCTGTCAGGGAATCTCCCATTTGCAAGAGATATATTAAAAATATTATTTAATGGCTCCCACACAAATTGCTTAATCAGTTTTAAAATTGTGACAGGTTACTACAAGGCCCTGTCACTTTTTAGAATTAAGTTTATCAATCACAATTTCAATTTCGATTTCATAAGCAAAAAATGAATTAGAATTAAGTTTATCAATCACAATTTCAATTTCGATTTCATAAGCAAAAAATGAAAATTATTAAGTATTCTAGGTGGCACGAAATTGTGTCTAGATTTGTCAGTTAAGGGAACTGATTTAGCCAGATCTGTACCGATATGAGTAAAAAATTTGTTGAATGCATTTGAAATAGATTTGCAATCGGTTAATTCAGTACCGTTGGTTGTAACTATTTTTGATGGCAAGTTAGAATTACCATTTTTCAAACCTATTATTTCTTTGATACCTTTCCACGTTTTCTTCATGTTTGAACGGTTAAGTGTAAAATATTTGTTATAGTAATCAGTTTTACTTATTTTTATCAAATGGTTGAGCTTATTTCTATAAAATTTGAATTTTTCAAAATAATACAATGAATCGCCTTTGATTTATTTTTTAAATAATTTGTTCTTCATATTAAGTAATGATCCTTGTAAGAAGTAGGCACCAGTAATGCATGGCATGTAAAGCACGCGATTATACTAATTGGATAAGCAAATAAAAATCCTCGTTTCTGATTGGTCAGAGGCCAAAAAAAACCCTAAAAATAGACCTAAAATTAGCTTTTCCCGCCATGTTTTAGAATATATTCGGTTCCAGTCTTATTTTCATTGTTTCTGCCAAAAATTGCCTCTTTTTGATGTGGGGAACTGGTACTTTGACAAGCAGCGTGGTTTCACAAGTCGGAGCCATCTTGGATTCAGACGTACTTCGAAGCAAATCTCAACTTTTTTAGATCAATATTGCACATTTTATGGAATCATTTTAAAATTGAGTTAGGTTTTTGGTTTGGTTGTTTTGGACGATACCTTCCTCAAGTGCCCGGCAGTGTCAGATAAAATTTTGTAAGTGTCACGCTCGGATCGATTCGTAAGCTTATGTACCCTGACCATCCGCGAAACGACAACATTCGAATTTTTTTGATTGTCTAGAAGCGCTCGAGGATTCTAACTAAATATAGACCATTTTTAAAGAAAGATTGGTGGATTTCATGGCGAAAAATGGAAGAATATCGGACTGTCTCCAAGCGTTACGCGCTGTGATGTCTTCGCACTCTGTGTACAGGGTTGGAGAAATACCGCATCAAATTCGAGATTTTTGGCTGCCTGGAAGCGCTTGAGGATTCTAAATAAAGGTAGAACACTTTCGAATAAATATTTTGTTTGATTTCGATAGAAATGTTGAAAAATATCGGACTGCCGGATGTTTAGTTATTTGTTATTTTAAGACCGTCACTAGGTCCGGCTGCCGGACGTTTAGTAACTTCGTTCTCTTTTAGAGTTTACGTTTGAGGACTAGGAGGGAAAGCCTTTATTGCTGACATATTTGGACATGCCAAACACATGTTCATGTACGGCATAATTTTGTAGTGGAATCGAAAGGAGTATTTTAGAAGAACTTGTAGACCTTGACCTTTCACACCATACCAAATAACTTTGTAATAGCTCTGTTTTGCGTGTTTGAGCTCATATTGCACATCTCAAAGAAAATAAAGGAACTTTTGTTTTTGAACAAGACGTTTTCCAGACTTAGAAGAGGGGGATGTAGAATTGAGACAGAAGATGGATTTTATCCTTTGGACATCTAAATGCGAGTTTAGTCGAGAAATGGATAACGTGATGATTTTCGGCGGACTCGGTTTTACAATTTACGGCTGACGCCCTGGAAGATGACTCATTGCCTGCATTGCATATTGAATGTTTTGTATTTATCGTTAGGCATATAATTATGAAACATATTTATGTCATTGTAGTTTATTTGGCCAGCTAGTTTTACATTGTTCTGTGTACAGGAAACAATACGCAATGACAGCTCAGCGTATCGTGTTACGTTTCAGTGTTAGCGAGTGAGAGAAAAGACTTATTTTAGCTATGTTCCCCACGACCAGTTTTCGTTAAATTTCATACGAAGTTTTTATGGTGTTTGATAATGCAATTTTTAAATTAAGATGTTCTGAAAACCAGCTTTGATCCCAAGAAATTTGATTTGTAAATTCAAATTTCGCGCTTGAATTGAATCCGACCAATGAGGTAGCCGTATTTTAATTGGATTGCAAATTGACTATAACAGTCATTTATGCATTAGGGGGCGTGAATTTGCCTACTTCTTACAAGGATCATTACTTAATAGAAACTTGTATACCTTTTGTAATCCAAGGCTTAGACAATTGTTTGATATCTTTTCTACTTAGCTGTTTGATAGGAATGTGTTTATCGACAATAGTTGTTAGTTCCAAATAAAAGCTATCAAATAATAGTGATGCACTCTTACAATTTGAAGATTCATCATAAGACCAATCCAAAGCCTGGATTTCTTCAAGAAACTTGGTTTCATTGAATTTAGAATATTCCCTTTTCTTTTTTGTGCTGTGCACATCCAAAACAGAAACTAAGAGAACCTAAGAGAGCAACTTTCACTACATTAAGGATTATGATGATATCTGCTGTATCTGCTGCCCTGGCTAATCAGAGACAAGCCCACAGCTTAAACACTGCTGCCCAGTTCCCTTGTCAATAAAAGCACAATAAATTGCCACAGCAACACCCTGCCTGTTGCCATGGCAACGAGAAAAAATTACTGAGATAATGATTGAAGTCGTATATATTTTAAAAATGCATTCGATTTCCAACGTCCCATGGTTCTAATCTGCGCATCAGACATCCCTTGATCAGCGGCATGAGAAGCCGCGCCAATGCGAAAGCTATGCCCCTTGTATTTAGAAGGGTCTAGACCACAAAATTTAAGGGCCACTGCAAGCTTTTCAGTAAAAAAGGATCTGGTAACAGGGCTGCCATCTGCCATTCGAAAAAGTGGTCCCCCACTGTAGCCTCTTAGTTGTAAATATGTTAATAAATGCTCCACTGGACAGAAAGTAACTTGTCGGGAAACTACCAGTGAAAAAGGTCGTTGGTTATAACTGTGCTTGTAATTTAGAAACTGAACTTTGATTGCCTCTACCTCGTTATTATGATTCAAAAGCCTAGTGACCTGTTGCAGATTGATAGTATTACCAGAAGTGGAAGCAGTAATTTCGCCTATTCTTGAAAATGTGAAAAATGCAAACAAGCACATTGTATTGAAGCTCCGAGTTTGGCAAAGCATTTATTAGCTTTGTTAGTTCATCTCGGCACTGCAAGAATATAAAATAAAAGGCACCTGAAAGGTGCATGTATCTACTGCAGAAGTGTTATAGAAATATTTTTTACAATGTGAAATGCTTTGAAAAGAAAACACGAAGAATGATGAAGAATTTTATGGAGTTGGACAGGGCAGTTTGTTATTACCTCGACTGATGTCTTTCGGAAATTAAACTACGTTCGGAAAATACTTGGTAAGTGATATTTTTAACAATGTTTTTACGTCCACCAATAGAGACAGCTTTCATAGACAGTGCCATAGGTTTTATAAAAGGATTTGCCAGTGTTTGTTTGGCCTTGCAATCAAGATCCACGTTTGAGCTCTTCGTACATACTGAAGGCCATTACATTTCCTTAATAGGAGCTGAAATATTATATAATGAAGTGAGTTATTTGATGATAGTTTACACGCAATCGTTGTAAACTTGTTTACTGTTGCTATTAAGATAGATCATTTGTGAAAGGCTCAAACGCCGAGATCGAGACGAACACTTCAATATTGTATTACTTACCGGCCGGCTCAAAAACAATCTCAAAATTGAATAATGATTTAAAAATTCTCCATAAGAATAAACCTGACACATTCTATTAAAGCTGAACCTTATCAATGGGCATAAAAACATTGTTAAAAACATCACTTACCAAGTTAAGATTTTTGACTTGAATTCCTGTCAAACTTGTCAACAGTCATCAGTCACATGAAACTTCGTGCTTGTCAGTCACCTGTCCGTAATTCCGAAAGACATTCGGTCGATATCCGTATGTCATTTCGCCTTTACTTGTTTGTTCCCGTGTATTTTCCGAAAATATTCCGACTTTTCTATTGTTAACACTTTCTATTGTTAACAAGCATAGAACTTCGTGTCAGAACTCATACATGTTCCGGGTTAATACCAATATACCATGATCTCATAATTTGACATAGTATCTACTGCATTCTGCAGTAGATACAAAAATATATTTGCCTAAGCACTCTGTACTCTGACTATTTAGGATGTATTATTTGGCTCACCTTGTCTGTCATAGGCTTTAGAGTGCCTCTCACGTACATGGCGAACTGTCGGTAGTGATGGATGTAGACAATTAAAGTGTTGATGCTGAGTCCCTTCTTGGTCGAAACTTTTGTGTGAAGCAGCGTGCAACCATGCAATATGTTGTTATGTCCATATCCGAGACTCTGAGTGAAGGTCTAGGCATTTGCAGATGTAATCATTAAGGCAACAGTTTCTCTTCAATTGTCTCAAGCCCCTAAATATGACACAATCTGGCCTTAAATGCAAGCGCTACTAGGATCCGCGACGACTTACGAAGCCAACCTTTGATGTTTCATAAGAGCGGAGAAAAAGCATTCTATTTCAGAGGCAAACGCAGCCTTGTGAATATTGCATGTTTAATTTCAATATTTCTTTGAAAGCCTGACGAAAATTAGAACTTTGAAATCCGTAGAGAAGTGGATTTAGAACAGGTTCACAAAAATATAGTACGGTGGCAACTTTAAAGTACAGAGATGACATGCCAACCTCTCTCACGGTGTATGTTAGTGAAACTGATATTTCCAGAAAAGATGTTCTGAAGTAAAATCAAGTCAAACCGTATGCTTTTAGTTGCAGTAAAATGCCAGCCCGACACGTACAAGCACGCCATGTCAAAGGCTCCTATGGAGTCATTTGAATAACATCACAGTAAAGGTTAAAAGATAAGGAAACCTTGAAAATATTGCAGAAAAGACTAAAGCATGTGAACTAAGGAGATAAAGCAACAATTAATGAGATGGCTTATTAAGGTTTTTTAGTTTTGTGTAGATCTCTTCTACACTGAATTCATCCTTAGAGAAGACCTGTGTGGCCTCTCCCTCCTCGAGGAGGTCCTGTGCAACGGCCTTTAAAGATTTCACTTGGCCTATAACAAACAAATAAAACACTGATAAATAAACATCTGGAACCACTCAATAAAAACAAAGGGGAACTACAAATGCTGCACAAAATCAGCTCAAAAGAGTGCAAAATGACCATTTTACGAAAGCTCCAAGTTAGGATTAAAAAAGGGGAAAAAATGTTTTTTGTAAATATCTCCTAGAAAATAAAACGTTAACACACTCCTTAGGCTAATGGTTCATTGTGGCTATTGCCTATATAATCCATCACTTAAATACCACAGCACACGTTGGTGTGTTTGAGAGTAAGGGTGTATATCCATGACTAAAATACCACAGCGCGCGTTGGTGTGGTCAAGAGTAAAGTTATATATCCATGACTAAAATACCACAGCGAACGTTGGTGTGGTCGAGAGTAAGGTTATATATCCTTGCATGCGTTTTCGCTTTAGTGGCATTCTTGTAACATTCGGTGAAGACATTCCAGGAAAAAGTCTCCTGTTGACAGATAATTCACTATCAAATTTGGCACAGATGAACTGAGAACTGTCATCAATAAATTGAAAACCCGGCCTCCTACCCTTGAGAAGATAGGGTGTTAACACATCATAGCAAGAAAATAAAATTTAACATTTTAATTAACAGTATTAATTCGTGAACAGGAAGGCAGAAGAATTAACCCTACTCAGGGAAGGTTGGTTGTGCCCGCACAATAATCAAAGTAACTACAATGTAAAACTTGGCACAAAGATAAGATACCTAAAATTTAGCATAATAAAGCTGTAGAACGTGATATCATGACAGTATATACAGTTAGAATTCTATTTTTCTAACTGGTTTAAGTTAAGTAAATAACAAGGCTTTCTAGAACGCACATTGTGACAATCGACTGTTGTAAGTAGTAGCTCATAAATGCTGCGAAATGTTTCCTTGGAATTTTCTAAATTTGTCTAAATAAGTTGTATTACCTGAAGTTTTCGGAGGCTGACCAATTTTCAAGGTCAAGGTTTTTTGGGCCAACTGAGAAGTGGTGCTAGTGGTCCGGGTAGTGGTGGTATTAAACGATGTCTGCGATGTACGAGGTCAGTACTTGTATTATTAGTCGAGGTCAGTTCAGCCAGAGCTGTCCTTGGAGCGATGCGTCCTCCTCAGCGCTTCCTCAGCCATTTCCTTTATGAATGAAATATTCCGTTTCTTCCGTTCTTCTCAGTAAGCTTATTACACGTACAGTAAACCATGTGCTCAAGAGGAATCATCGGCATGCAAAGCCTCCCAGACAATCTCCCGGACACAGGTAGCCCATGTCAATGCATTGCAGTGTTTTGGGCCTCCTGTGGTACGATTTAATGCATTGAGGTACGGCAGGCTGTGGTATATTGGTATATATCGCATATCGCAAGCACTGAAACAGGTAGCCCAATAAGTTTACGTGGGATACGATTTGCAATTTGAGTTGCAATCTTTACAAAACAGTACGCTATAACAATTTACAGTACATTATTCCACAGAGGTGTTATATATTGTATGAAAGTACGAAATAATACATCACGGTACAATATATCATACAGAGGCACAATATATAATGCATCACGCTACGATATGTTGTATTAAATTACGATACATAAAGAGTCTAGGAATGATATATAATACACCAAGGTATGATATATGATTCAAATAGGTACGATAAGTTCTTTATGGTTTACAATTTTTAAAATTACATTTTTGTCCATAACGCCCCTCCATAAATATATACCCTTTTTGAAGCAGACAATAGCAGCGAAAACATCCGTCTTCCTCTGCCATCTATCTCCATGTCCATCATTTCATCATCAAAGAACTGCTCGTAGTCCACATCATCTAGCCGGATTTTGATAGCGAGATGTATATAGGAGGTCATGATTCCAGTACTCTTGGTTGCCTCTTGCATTGCTCTTCGTAGGTTTTGTTCTTCTTTTACCAAAAAAAAAGAAGAGAAAAGAAAAGTATCATTTGTATTAGTGTTGAAACTTTAGCAATACCTGTAAAAATAGGTCATGCAATATAAAGTCTATCTATCTACCAATGCCTTTCCCTTTAGAACCAGGTTTAGTCGTTGAAACTTCTCAGGAACCACCTCGATTTGTATCTACAATATATGAAAGCCAACAATATATTATTGGGATAATTTCAAAAGGTGATCTAACCACAAAAACACACACATTCACACACACTCCGTCAACCTTTTTGAAAGAAATGTATTCTTACTTTAACTGACTTGTATCTGAATTTGTAGTTACAATTGGGACTGTGTGCGGGATTTCGGTTGATAGTATGGATGCATTTCCACCCTGATAAAGCAACAATTTCATCATATCAATTTAAATGACACGGATTCCGTACTATAGTAGAGTTTGTTTTTAACTCGGTTAGTGTGCTGCCTTTTCAATGAGAGGGTCCCGAGTTCGATGTAAATAACATTATGTAACTTAATACATATATTTTCATAGTTTTCATCTAGTTTAGTATTGACCCATTTGTAATAACGACCTTTTACTACCACGTGGTTCGTGTTTGAATTGACAGTTGCCTGATGATTGCTTTGGCATGAAACTCTGAGTAGCAATAAATGGTATAACTCAACTCCATTATTCGTCTTCTTATATATAATATATATATAGCTAATTCAATTTACGTTGTCGCTGAAAAAAGCCTAAAGCCTAAAGCTTTGAGAGCGGAATCATGAAAAAATTTTATCACCGGGACATCATTACAATAAAAACTCACTTTATGCTTGCAAATTCTACTCCTTGGACACATATTCTTTAATTTCTCAGATAGCCTACAGGGAAGTTTCAGTTAGTACACAAAAGATATTTGAAAGGCTTTAGCCTTTAGGCTTTTTTCAGCGACAACGTTAATTGAAATAGCTATATATATTATTAAGAAAAGTTACAATTTATTTATTTATTTATTTTAAACATTATTTAGACAGAGGTGCCCAGTTCAGCAAAGCTGAGGGTTTTTTTTACAGAAACAGAATACAAATATCAAATATAATAAAAAAAGATTACATATAATTATAATAATTTGAATTATTGAATAATCATCATTTAATCATAACATTTCAAAGGTTTGGATATAAATTTTGAAGTATAGAATATTTCAGATTCAGTTTTTGACTTAATTAAATTATACAATAATTTTTGAGAATCTGTATCTGTGAGAGAAATCTCAGAATTAATTTTTTGAAAGAAATCAGAGCTCAATGTTGAATAAAATGCGCAATGGAGAAACATGTTCTTCTGCTTCAACTGAGTTATGATCACATAAGACACATAACCTTAGATCTGCTGGTGTCTTTTGTTGACTATAACGGCCCATTTCTATCACTAACTTATGGTTACTAATTCTAAACTTAGCCTTCTAAGGTCAAAGTTTCTTAACAAATCTAAATATTTTTCTGCTTCAAACTTTTCTTTGAATCATCAAAAGAATGTCAATTTTCTAGATTCTTTTAGTTTTAAATTCCAGAATTCACAGTATTGGTCTTTCATTTTGTTGTGATAATTTTTGTGGCTAAACTTTCCTTTCAGATATTCTAAAATATTAACGTTTGGTAAGTTATAAGCGGTCAACATTTGATACAAATTTGAATGATAGCATATCTTATGTCTTTCAAACAAAGACTCCAAAATTTTGAAACATTGTTTCGCTCTTGAAGCTTCAGGGAGGTTTATGACGTGATTAAAATTCTTAAGAATTAATTTATCAATAATTTTTTTTAACGGAAATCTACCTAGTTAAGATCTACAAGCAAGATTAGATGCCTTACTGTTAACACCTAAGTAATATTTACAGAAACGTAAATGTGCTTTTTCTATTGAAGTTTTGTCCCAAAATTTGTTTTCTCAAAATCTTGTTTTTGGTAGACTCCCCAAACTTCACTTCCATAAGTGAGTATAGGTGAGATCAACGAGTCAAATAGTTTATTTGCCTGAAGTGGTTTTAATTTTTTGAAATCAACAATCCGAGAAACACTATAGAATGCATGAAAAGCTTTTTCTCTTGAAAGAGACTGATGGGCAGTGAAGTTACCAGTCGAATTCATTTTAACTCCTAAATAAGTATAATGCTGGACTACTTCAAGGTTTTTATTATTCAGAGAAAAGATTGACTCTTGCTTGAGCTTTTTTGATGTTTTCTTACAGACTTTTTCTCGATGACATTCATTTGCCATTTTGAACAAAAGAGTGAGACTGTATTTTTTTGTGTTTTTGTAAGCCTTACATACATACATACATACATATCTTTTATTTTACTTCGGATTTCAAGAATAGCATATAAATACATACTAATATCTCCGAAGAAAACTAGATACAAACAAACAAACAAAGTAATGTAAAAAATATATATATATAGAAAAATACAATAAGTTATTATAGGCATCCAGTATACATACTAATCATGAAAAACACACTTTCGAATGATTGTGCAAAAATTATTTAGGCTAGGTGCCTGTCTAGTTAAGTCATTTAAGTTATTCCAGATATTTGTTACTGCATATCGAAATGATTTAAGACCAAATCTAGTAGTATTAACTTTAGGTAAGCTAAGCTTGCGTTTACCTCTTAGATCATAGCACACAGATCTAGTACGAAAAAGAGACGTTAGATAGGATGGCGCATTCCCTGATAAACACTTATACAAAAGAATGAGCATGTCTTGAATCCTTCTATCTTTCAAAGGGGTCATTCCAACTTTCTTAAGAAGAGTGTCATATGGACTCTTATGGTCGTCTAATACAGATCGAAGCACTTGCTTATGAAGCAGTTCCAACTTGTCAGAGTTTCTCGCACCACAAAAATGCCACACGCTACTGCAATACTGAAAAATGGGCAAAACAAAAGCCTTGTACAAGCGTACCCGAGTATCGCCTGATACAAGGTTGCGGAAACGTTTAACAACTTGAAGCTGCTTGTTCACCTTATCACATATGTTTGAGACATGCTTGCTAAACTTAAGCTGATTATCAATATTGATACCTAATAAGTCTACATCATTGTATACCTTAATTTCTTCATTATCAACAGTGAAATCAAAATTCTGCTCAGTTGAACCAAAAACAATAGTTTTAAATTTGTCAGGATTTGCCATTAAGCCATTGCTAAAAAACCATTCTGATGCAACAAGTAATTGTTGACTAAGCCTATTATATAATAATAAGTGATCGTGATCGGAGCTGTAAATTTGCTGATCGTCAGCATAAGCATTTAACTTAACCTCTGTAATAAAATAGAATAAATCATTGAGGAAAATATTAAACAAAAGCGGGCCCAAAACACTCCCCTGGGGTACGCCTCTATCAATTATTTCCCAGGATGAATAGGTATCACCCAACTTAACTCGTTGTTGTCTACCTTGTAAATAATTGTCTAGTAATAGACAACTTTGTTTATCTATATGATAGGCTAATAACTTAGCCATCAATAGAGAGTGAGATAAACTGTCAAATGCCTTCTCGTGATCTTGACAGTAAAACAAGATCATCTGCATACAAAAGGGAAGTGAGTTTTTTAGAGTGGTGCTCTTTCCTGACATAGGTTCTCAAATGGCAACAGGTATGGAGCAGCCCAGAAACTCCTCCACTACTAAGTCATAATTAGCTGCAACAGCACTCTTGGAGCTTTTAAAAGAATTACTTGAGGAAAATTGTTTCCAAACAAGTTGATTTCGGCCCTGAAAAGGAATTCCAGATCCTCCCCATTGTCTATTTCTGTTCAAAAAGAAAAGAAAGCAAAAATTACATTAACATTCTAAAACTTAAATCTGCATATAACTTTACAAATTTCTCGTTTTGTTATATTAATAAAGCACAAAATTTGATGTGGAATCTATGGTTAATCCCCAGTGTAATAGTCACAACTAAACGAAATTTAATGAATTATCTATATTATCATTCATAATCATCTATTAGTTCATTGGTTGATTAAATTATCTATTAGTCAATTTCAATGATGTCCTTTGTTTTTGTAATATACCGTCATTTTAATCAAACAAATGCTGGTTCTTTTGGTTCTAGAGGTTCTTGTTTTTCTTGTGATTCTTTTGGTTCCCATAGTTCTTTTGGTTCCCATAGTTCTTTTGGTTCTCATGTTTATTTATTTTTTTTTTTCGCTCTCATGGTTCTTTTGGTTCTCCTGGTTGTTTTGGTTCACTTGGATTTTTTTTTTGATCTTTTGGTTCTCGTTCTTTTGGTTCTTGTCTATTTTGGTTCTTGTGGTTCATTTGGTTCTCCTGGTTCTTTTGGTTCTTCCGGTTCTCATGGTTCTTCAGGTTCTCATGGCTCTTGTGGTTCTCGTGGTTCTTTTGGTCTCCCCTCCCTATCATTTTGGGCCAGGCTGTATTGAAAGTTGGATTCCCTGTGGTAGGCTCAATCATATTTTTGTTCAGCAGTCTTTTGTTTACCCGCTTTTTCGATTACCAAAGTTGTTACCGTTCCCAGTCAACTAGTTCATCGTCAGATATTGATTATTTCTTGTCTTCTTTGCTGTTGCTAAGAAAATGGAAAGCAAAAGTGAAGTTTGATCCTTAAGTGATGTGGAGGTGAAACTAGCCAAGAAGTTTTCCCTTTTACAGATGTTGTTCCAAAGGATCTAAGAGAGTGGTTTACTGTTTACGCTTCGAGCCATGGCACAACTCGAGAACTACAAAAAAACAGTAGAGGTATTTAGTACCTATGAAGAACGTGGTCGCCATTTCATCTTCTGGTTCTCGAAAGACCCCAACGTGCCACTTGGGTTGCATGACCCCATTATTGGGCACTTGGAGTGAAAGACTCCACGGTTTTGCTAGATGTCACCTCGGCTAATGGACTTTTTAACCATTTTGTTTCAAGTTCACTAGTGCCTATTATAAACATCGATAAAGCTCATTCATTTCTTATCAAACTTGCCTGCCCAACAAAGTCTTCACAAGTTAGTATGTCTATGGACAGACTTTGTAAGCTATATGATGGGGATTGCTGGTACGTACTCAAAGGAAACAAGGGAAAAAGAACTGGCACCACCTCTGCCAGTGCATCATTTCTTGCATTCACAACTCCCCAACAATTTCTGGAAAAGGCATGGCCAAAAATTCTTGATTCTCAGAATGGCCTTGCAGAAAGAATCCTCTGGTAGAGAAAGACTTGGAGGAGATGGCCAGCCTTTAGTTAGAAGATCTACCTGTGAAATCATTGAAAGTGGTATTAGAAAACATATTTGCTGAGCACAACAGTGAGGAACAAATCAAGTACAAACTTAATGGCAGTGTCAGAGAGGCATTTTTCAAGTTTGAGGTGAGGCAGTAGTTCCTCCATGAAACTTGGCACTTGAATAAAACCACCACGACAAAGACCTGTTTCTGATACTCCAGGACGTTCAGCCGAGTTGTTTCCTTTGGTCATATAGAAAGAATCACCATCGTACTGTGACACAGTGTTCTTCAGTGTTATTTTATTTAGTATTTATGACCTACAAATTGCTGAATGTTGAGTCGAATAAATTGTTGTTGACTTATTACGAGTAAAAATGTAAATAAATGCACAAAAACCTTACCCTGTCGGCGGTTCTATGCTCGATGAATATGTTCGATGAATAATAGTATGATTTCTAATACGATGGCCCAAATAAACTCGTAGAAAAGGCTTGAAATTGTACAAAAGCGAAGAAAACAACATGAAACAAACTACTTCTGAAAAATATGTCTTCTCCTCGTGGTCTGGCTCGTACCAGTCGCCACGGGTGACTAGTTGCCACAGGGAGCCCAGAGGGCACTCCTCACAGTACCATCTACAAAGATAACCCATTGTTCTTTAAGGTGGCCCCTACCTATTGATTTGTTTGTTGGCCATGAATTTGAATCGCGCCTTTTTACATCAAAACCTCGTCAGATTTCTGAGAAATTTGCAGCCATTTGTCTACAAGCCTTGAAATTTGTACTGGTAATTATTTTTCTGTGAATTAGATCAAATAATTCGAGATATCAGACGATTTTTAAAAATGGCTTTATGAGAAAAAAATGTTCAAAATTCTAAGGCGATTTTTTACCTATTTCGTTAATCAAGTAAGTACAAAGAAAGTAGAAAGTAGAAAGTCATAGAGGACTACATACACCATGTATTGCACCAATGCAATCCTTAGAAGTTGCGATATACAAATTTGCTCTGTTACGACGCAAAATTGTGTAGTCAAAACTACCGCCAAAATCTCAACAAAATTTCAAAAACAGAGAGAACGGGCCTCGCGCACGATGTTGGTGCACAGCAGCGTAACAAAATTACGACAAAAAAGGATCGTGCCCAAGGCACGCACAATAATCGGGCATTAATGCATGATGCACAATCACTGATGCTCGATATTATCATCGAGCCTTCATCAAGCATAGATCAAGCTTTTATCGAGCATAGATCGAGCCTTCATCGGGCATAGATGGAGCCTTCATCGAGCATAGATCGAGCCTTTATCGAGCATAGATGGAGCCTTCATCGAGCATAGATGGAGCCTTCATCGAGCATAGATCAAGCCTTTATCGGACATCGATCGAGCCTTCGTCGAGCTTAGATCGAGCCTTCATCGAGCATAGATCGAGCTTTCATCGAGCCTTTAAGCCAAGGCACGATGCACGATACACTGTGCTCGATGCACGATAGTCAATGCTCGATGCTCGATAAAAAAAAGCAAACATTTTAGTCATTTTTTCAAGTTACAACGCTAGAAATGATTCCACTACTCATAAATGACAAAGATGAACAGTAAATGGAGAAGGTATAGTTTAACTATAGCTAATTTGCCTCTGCAATCACTTAATTGTTTTAGAAAAAAATAACTAGTATTCGGCGTGAAAATGGAACTTTTGAAAAAAATTTAGTTTTAGTTATAGTAGGTCACAAAACTGGTCAAAATTAACGAGATCTGTTATAAATTTTTGTCTTATATTACTTTCTTTGAAATTATATTCACCAATTTGAAACCATTTCTCCAGTGCACGTTAAATTCTGTGCATCCTGGAGAAAAAACGAGGAATTTAATCATTTATTTGTAAAGTTTGGAAGCAAAAGGTAGCGTTCGAACGAAAAATCACGAAAACCTATGCACCAATATCGTGCGTGAGGCCAACCATATCTGCTTTAAGAAAGACAAATACCTATTGTAACTTGTGAACAAAATATGGAGACATGCGAAGCTAAACGCCAATGTGATCCTCAAACAAACTTGGGGAGTAACTTTCGTGACCATGAGTTGAAAGTTGCGAATTTGTATTACTTCGACTTTTACAAATTCTGTCAAATTGTTTCTTGCAATTTTCTAGGCATGGGATAGAGCAAGATGTTAACATACCTGTTGCCAAGTGCCTTTGCCTTTGCTGCACTAGGTATAATTCTGTAAGCTTCAAAAGTTAGCAACTATATTGAGTCGATGCTTTAAGCTGCCAAGGTAAAACCCTCATGGTTTGTTAATTTATTCAAAACAACACTTTACTATCTGTTGCAAAATTATACTTAGGATGTAGACTTTTAGGAATATTTCTGAATCTCAACATCTCAAAATTTTATGATTGCTTTTTAAGGCTTCCGCAATCTTCATATAATTCACCATGTTTACCTAGTCAATAAGGCACTTTTTGAGCAGCACTCAAAAATGTCACATGATCAAACTAAAAAAAACAGAACTTGTAGAGCGTGCACCAAAAAAATTATTGAAAAATTACCTTTTTCTATGTTCACTCTTTGCAATACTGACCTTTGTTAGTAGAAACACGAGGTCCCTGGCACCTACTTCAAGCAGTGTTTATTATTACATCTAGGAGGTAGCCACTTAGTATGAGGCTTAGCCACTTAGTATTGTGAAATATAATTGGCAACTGACTTGTACGAATTCTCCCCACTCTTTACGTGGAGAGATCTTTTGCCATCTGCCCCATCCCGTATGGAGAGGGAATTATTGGGAGAGCAATTTTTACTCACAGTTCTCAACACATACGCAGTCGTTCGAGAAGTGTATCAAACATCAAATGCATGCGTTCTTATTCCATAAAACAAAGCTTTTTCTTCATTGTTTACCGGAGTAGTTTAGGTGCTAAAAATCATAATGTAAGTATAATTGCCATCGGTTGTTAGATTTATTCTTGATTATACGACCAGTTTTTACACTGATAGACGCGATACTAACGTAAAAACTAACAAATAAACGGAATTAACGAGATGAAAGCTAAATTACAATAACAGGCAAAAATACGAAACGAAGAAAACTTACCAAGACCTGGCGTTCTAACGACAGTAGAAAAGTGATGCGAAAACTAGATTGCACACAAATTAGAATACTGAAAAATATGCTAATAAGTCTCAAGGGAAAACAATTATACCAAAATAGAAACGAAATTAACAATTATACGAAAATATGATGCATAACTGAATGCATCAACAGTAAGTGTGAATTCTTCACATAACTACATGCACGATCATTTTGTTTTCTTTTGATGATTTTATCGATTTTTTTCTACACGACATATAAAATATCAGTCCTCAAAAATACTGTGCCTTTTTTTGTGATCACAAGAGAAACGTCTGTCATTAATGAAATGTCTGCCTAGTTTGGCATGTTCGGTCACTTTTTTGTAAGTTGACAGTCCGGTAGTAACAGTATCACGTAATGGTTCGTTTGGTCGCATGATTGTTTGCGGTGAAAAGTTAGTTTATTACATTTTGTAAGTGAAGGTAAACCTTTTATGCCAATACGTTCATACGCTCGTGTTCAATATGGCGACTAGATTATAGAAACCTCCTCACTCAAATCCCTTGTATAATTATGTGACCTACCATCGCGGCGCGGTCCGCGGTCCGCGGTCCTAATACATAGGATGCCCAATAAGGAAACCTCACTATAACTTCGAATACTAATACGTTTGTACACAGTACAGTAGTGGCAGTACTATATACGTACAGGTTCAAATGATAGTACTGGCATATACTAGTACGTTCGTACACAGTACGGCAGTGACAGTACTACATGCAGGTTCGAATGATAGTACTGGCACACTAGTACGTTCGTACATTCGTACACAGTACGGCAGTGGCAGTACTACGTATATGGCGCATGATTGGGGTCAAAATTACTTGTCTTGTTCAGATTCATTTTGAGTTGCGAAATGACAACGTCAAACAGTAATGACTTGTTAAATAAAACGTATTTCGAAGTTTTGACTTTTAAAACCCCATCTTTGTCCTCCGATAGACTTGCGAAAACTATTCTTCTTGTCCCGTGATCGACTTGCGAAAATATTTTTCTTGTCGCGATTGACTTTTAAATATTCTAGTCGTGCTGCGATCGACTTGCGAAAAACTATTCTTGATCTTGTCCCGCGATCAACTTGCGAAAATATTTTTCTTGTCGTGATTCACTTTTAAATATTCTAGTTGTGCTGCGATCGACTTGCGAAAAACTATTCTTCTTGTCCCGTGATCAACTTGCGAAAATATTTTTCTTGTTGCGATCGACTTTATAAAAATTATATTGTTCTCGTACTCTGATCGACTTGCGAAGATTATTTTTGATTTTTAAAGCGGTATTTCAATTATTTTCTCCTCTCGACCAAGCATTCGAACTCGTACCCTTTATTACAATTTGCCGTAATGCACAAGAGCCAAGAGCTGAGCTCGCATGAGCTGCGAAGATTATTTTTCTCGTCCAACTGCAAGTGCGATCGACTTGCGAAAACATACAACACGCAAATTGACTTTTGAAATATCGACCAGGCGTTCCTGACCTGCATGTAGTCAGCCCCTTTAATTCGAGCTGTTGATTCCTATAAGGACATCAAGTAAAAAATAGATAATTATTTGACCAAGCAAAACAATGAAAGCAACTGTGTTGTATCTTGTAATAATGATACAAAATTTAAGTGATTTGTGTGGGCTACCTGTGGTGGTGTCTCGGTGACAAAAATGGCGGCGGCCCACGATGAAAGAGCGTTTCTTCAGAACGTAAGGCTTGTTCTTTTGGATCTGTCCAGGAGATTGCAACAAGATATGAGCGAAGACGTAGCGGATTATGTGTATTTTAGAATTCAACAAATGTCACGCCATTTATCACGTCTTGCCTTTGTAAATAATATATACGATTCAGTTCGAGAAAATCTCGATAATGTCCACACTCTCTTATCACGTGTTGAGCAAACGTGGACATCCACATTTTTCCAGCCATCTACCAGCTGTTCTGGAATAGTTGGTCGTCCTAGATTTGAAATCGCAAAGGAGCAACTGGAATACCTTGTTGAGAACGAACTAACAATCCCCGACATCGCTCAGGCACTTGGCGTGTCTGTGAGCACCATCAAAAGACGGCTGCGAAGTTATGGAATATCTGTAGCAGGCAGAAGAACTACCATTACTGATAGTGACCTTGACAGCCAAGTCAGAGACATTCATAGGTTATTTCCAAATGCAGGGTACAGAAGGGTGCATTCCCAGTTACCATCGAAGGGCATCACTGTTTCACAATTGCGAGTGAGAGAATCTATGCAGCGAGTAGATCCCGAGGGAATTGCAAGGAGGTGGCTTTCACTTACACCTAGAGCAGTGTACTGCGTCAGTGGTCCATTGGCCCTGTGGCATATTGACGGAAACCACAAGCTTATCAGGTAGAGGACATAAAAATCGTTTGAGCTCGATTGCTGTCAAATTCTTTGCTTGTAATGTATTATTACCTTCTAATCCCCAGCATGTTTTCTACCTTGGAGCCAGCCAGGAGTGCATTTTTGGAGGGGTGCACACACACCCTCCTGAGATGACTTTGCACCCTTTAATTCTCAGTCATACTCTGCATGGTTTCTTAATACCATAACAACTCACCCCCTCCTAAAGATAACCCTGGTACTGCCCTTGGGACCAAACATAACTGTCTTTAACAACAGGGTGGCCACTGTGGCCTCTGTAGAACTTAACAGGGGAAAGCATGGGAAGTTAGTCTTATCTAGAACCCCGCTGGGGTCTAAGATTTATTCAAAACATTCTGCCTGGGTCAGGGAGTGTGAGTTTCAATATTGACTTTAGTGATTTTTGTGCTGATGGACCATTCACATTCCCTCTGTCAGCAAGTACAGGCGACTTTCAAAATTGGTGGCCTAGTACATGAGAACGAGGCCACAAAGGCCTTGTTACCAGAAAATAAGCATGGTGACACTTCTATTGCTATCAAAGATCATGTGTTCCTCTTCCTTTGGAGGCCTTTCTGGCCTTTTTCTCGTAAACAATGAGCCCTATTTGGAAAGTCATCTGTGCATACATTCAAAACTAAGGCAATTTTAGATAAAATGTTCAGTGAGACAAATATTTGAGGGAACTATAAAAATCTTATTGTTGGGTTTGTCTCCAATTAATTGTTAGATGGAGGATAGTTGTGCATGGTGGTGTTGATGGCTTTACTAGACTCCCTGTGTACCTTAAAGCTGGGAACAATAACAAGGCAGAAACTGTGCTTGGCCTTTTCCTTCAAGCTGTAGCTGAGTTTGGGCTTCCCTCTAGAGTCAGATCAGACAAAGGTGGTGAAAATGTTGATGTCTCGATGTATATGCTTCAGCACCCACAACGAGGCCCTGGAAGAGGAAGTATGATTGCAGGCCGTAGCATACATAACCAGAGAATTGAGCGCCTATGGAGAGATGTGTTCGAGGGTGTTCTCTACATATATTACCAGTTGTTTTATCATTTAGAGGAAAATGGCCTGCTTGACCCATCCAACTCTGTCCATTTGTTTGCCTTACACTATGTCTATCTGGAGCGTATTAATCGTCACCTAAATGTATGGAGAGCTGGATACATCAGGCACAGGATTAGGACAGCTGGTAATAGAACACCAATGCAGCTATACATTCTTGGGCTATTGAGACTCAGAGGTACAGAATCAACTGTAGCAAGAGAAATGTATGAACCAAGGACACAGGTATTATATACATGTAAAGTGTGCTTTGATTTTTCTATTTTGTAGAGCAAAAGTTAAGAGTAACACATCTGACAGTAGCCTACAAATATTTCCTCAACTTCATTTGAAAGCAGGTTTAGTTGATATGAAATCAGCTGACATGAGATTTTCTTAATCTTTTACTGAAAGGGAGAATTTGAAGAATATGGCATTGATTGGGGTGGTCCCCTCACTAGCGATGAAACAGATTATGATTGGGTAATAGTGCCAGAAATTGCAACACCTCTTAACTTGGCTCAACATCAAGAAATGTCTACTTTAATAGATCCATTGAAATCAAGTGACAGTTATGGCATTGACATCTACATGGAAGTTATTTCATTTATTTTCATGTCAACAGCAACTGTTCTTCTAATTGATCTTAGATAGCAATGGAGATTAGAATTATTGTGAAGGAATGTAAATTGCTCATATTATAACAATTTGGGGGAGGGGACTCGGAAAAGGAGAAGGTTGGGGATGCTTGTCCTACATTTTAGGGGTCAAAATTAGTGAACTGGTACCTTAAAAGGGGTCTCAAATTTTATTGGACTGCCAGAGACTAAGCTGGTACCAGTTTTAGGGCATTCAATAAGGTAAATAAGATACTTACAGCTAGTTTTAATCATGTGACTTTTGTCTGTTAACACTTATCCATAGGGAATTTACATGTTAATCTCTCTATAGTGCAAGATTCACATCATTTTGTTTTTGAGTTGGTACCTTCAGGGATAAAAATCATGTTGCAACACCCACCAATGTTTTAATTTAATGACAAGCATCCCCAATCTTTAATTGACAGGAGGCCTTGGGCATATTTCTACCTTTCTATTTAGTCCACGAATAGCTAGAAACTTATAGACAACCAGTCTGTGTTTGTTGCCTGTGTTGTCTGTGTCACTTCAGTGTTCCCAGAGGTCATAATTTGACATATAATTAGCCAGTCATGGGTTTCATCTTGAAATTGCCAGAACAAACAATTTCCTAACAAGTCATCTTTAATCAGTTGTCAGTCAGTTGAATACAGTCTGTATATACCATATACACCTATTTCAATAAAGGTTGTCAGAGCTAAAGGCGATAGGCAATAGGAGATAGGTCATTCAAACTCCGAAGTAATCATGCAAGCAGTTTTAAAAACACCTTCGTTATTCCGTTCATTTTGCTCCAAACATTGGATATGAATGTCTGATTGTTGACTTTCCTAATAAAAACAAATAGAAAACCCAACCATGAATAGTGGAATGACCTATCACCTATCATCTTTAGCTCCATGACAACCATTTTTAAAATAGGTGTATATCATGCCTAAACAAAGTTTTTCTCATTAGATTTTATTCATTTCTGACTAAAAAGGATCATTTCTTGTCTTGAATTTTCTCATGTACATAATTTATCAAAAGATAATCAACATTCTATTATAAAACATTAATTGCAATTAAATACTACACATCGCCTGGCTACAGTAATACAATTAACAACAAAACATGCATCAAGTTACTTGCATTCTAGTCTAAAAGACGTGTGATTTAAATCAAGTAACATGCATCCTAATAATGATAAACACATTTCAATCAAGTTGGCAAAACTTGTCAATTTCAAAAATGTCTTGGTACCACACTAGCTAATTGACTTTGAACAGTAACATTCATCAAATAATGTGCATTATTCCTTTGCCCGTGAAAGAAATATAGCTGAATATTTAGTTTGATGTAGTTGATAATGGTTTAGATTCTACTACCATGTAAACCATTTTTTCACAAGCAAACTACAATGATCATTGTCAAATTGCTACTAACATTAGAGGACATTAAAAGCTCCCCCTCCTGGATCGCAGACAGCTTTCATTGCCAACTGGAAATCCTCATACGATGTAAATTTCTTGGGAAGGTGAAGCTCAAGAAGACATGTGGAAGCAAAAATGCATTCCCCTTCATCACTGAACATCACAGATATGTGTCCTTGTGGCAAAAGGTATGATCCAGTAACAAATCGGGTTAAGTTTTGTAGATCTATATTAAAAAACTAGGCATTAGACTAATAGTACTGCATTTCTACAGAAACTCATAAGGGATTGAAACGTGTAACAACAATACATTTCTTTGGTACCATGCTCCGGTATTCAAATGAGCAAAACAAGCGTTTTATGACCATATTTGGTAATGATATCAACCTTCAAAAATGGTGGAGCAAATGTTGCTCACTTTCCAGCTGCTTATAGTGATCAAATCATGTTCCAAACGAAAAAGAATTTTAGTTCAAAGTAACTGAGAAAATTGTGAAGACTCACAGCCCATGCCAGGGCAATTTTCTGGTAAGGTAACATTTGATTTGTCACCTCAAATGCGAAGTAATTTTACAGAGATTTTACACTTATAAACAGCAAGTCATTATTTAAAAAATTCAAATAAATAGAAGCGCTTAGGTAGAATACTAAATACGTTGTGTTTATTTATTTGTTCTGAATGTGGTTTAAAGTAGCTGAAAGAGCGATAAAATGCTTTGTAAATCCACTAACGGTTGGCCTTGAGAACTACACATTTGGAGCTGATCGTGAACTTTATTTTCAGAGTACGAAGTTGCACTTTAGGATGTCGAAAGTCATAAAAAATGCAAAATATACTTTAATAATGACCGAAAAATTACAAATTAAAGCTGCAAAATATATTTTAGGCCAAGTTTTCATTTCCCAAATATGGTCAAAAAGCACCTTTGCCTCATTTGCATAATTTGAATATTCCAGAGCATGGGACCCGTGCTAACGTTTCAATCCCCTTATGAGTTTCTGATGTCTATTAAACTGCACATGGGCATTAAAGTCTCATCAGATGCAATAGGGGTATCTATTAGATCCTGTTGTGGATCTTAGTGTACATGTAGTTTTGCAAAATAACAATTGAGTACATTTAATAATTAAAATCATTGCATGTGCATTGTGTGGTTGATACAATGGTATTACTCTGACTGATAATTTTTCACTGTGCAACGTACCTTCAATTGAACATTCGTTGATGTATTTTAGCAAGTAGTCACGGGTTTCACAGACTTCATTTTCCGGAAATCGTAAACAAGATATTACCTCAGAACTTGTTAAATCTTTGCTGGAACATAGGAATAGATTCTCAAACACTGTAGGTGTTGTAGCCATCTCTTTCAAGATGTTTAGGGTCTGGAGGCCCTTCCTCAATTGATCAAGTACAACTGTTTTCTTGTTGAGCACAGTATGAAGCATCAAGCTTTCCACCAGAAGCTGCCTGTTACTAACCTAATAAGACAATTTGAAAACATTTGCCCAACAATCTGAAAAATATAACTTGTTCACATGAAAATTGATATTTACTATTTGTTTATTAACCAGTTTGCCAGTCGCCTTGCCAGTCTCCTAAGAACACTTGGCAATTGCCTGGATTGGTTAAAAAAATAAGTTTTACCATAATTCAACATGATTCTAATGACCATTGCCAGCTATAATAAAGACAATTTGCCATAAAAGTTACAGCCTGTTTTTTATGTTGTTTATTCACATAGATACCAAATTAATAATCATGATCATGATGATAGAATGCACATATTTGCACAAATTATTTACACTGTCTAAACAAATCTAAATGCCCTTAACAGAGAAACAAAACTACAAATGTTTTCATTTATGTAATGATCAGAAATATGTTACTCACTGATGAGGAACATCCAGCATCTGAGAGTAGAGTTAGAAACTCATCATCCTTTTGCAATTCATCAATTTCTTCATTCTTCCCATCCATTAACTATTGAAATTTTAAAATCACACAAACAATTTCAGCTTCATTTGATTGTTGATACAAAATGAAGCTGAAATTGTTTGTGTGATATTGTTGATCACATTAAAGCAGCATCGTTTCAGTTAAATTAACTGAAACGATGCTGCTTTAATGTGATCAACATTACAGCAAAAACACTTGCAATAGGCATGCAGAGATTACAAAATAGCCTCAGCTCATACCCCTTTCACCTGATTAGTTGGACGGTCTGAAAAACCCAAAACCTTCAATATAATAGAAAGTTTGCAACTGACAGTCGTGATACAAGGGTTTTTATTGTAGCAACAAATATAAATACTAAATGCAAACACGTAAATAAAAAAAAATATAGCGACAAAGAATTATAAAATGATATAAATAACAATGTATAAAATTGTCTGAAGGGCTTATTAAAGAAAACTTGAAGTTGAAGTTAACTTGTTATTAACTTGTTATTAAAATCCACAGAACCAAAAAAGTGAAAGACAAAATTTGGACTTCAAAAAATCCTTCCCTGGGATCTAACTCACATTACACTACCTTTTGAATAAGAGCAGCAACTTTTTCATCCTTTACATCAGAAATACAGCAGTATCCAACAGCCTTTGACACATCTCCTGTAACCACATACCAGAAAGCTGGAGGAGAAAGGCGTGGAAAGCCAATGCCACATTGGACCAATTGAGTGAGCTATCATTTTTCCCACAGCATTAAAAACAGCAGAGTACACTATAGGGGGCATTAATCGCCCAGGTGGTCCTTCAAATAAGTCCAGGTTCAGTTCATTGTCACCATGAGTAAGTTCCTGAAAGAGCATAGTATAAAACTCTCTTTTAGGTCCACCTATATCTAGTGCTGGCTGGTTGACAAACTTGATCTTTAAGGGACGTTTCTCATCAAACTGAGGACTTTTGTAGATGGGCAAAGCATCCACCAGCACTGTTTTCTCATCTACTGTCACACTGAGGATTGGACCAGTGAGCTGTTGGGAAAGTCTATTCAAAATGCTTGATAAGTCATTGTCTGTGAACATAAAACAATATGAAATTTAATAAGGATAAAACTGAACTTATGTACCTGCATGTATGCCAAACATTCTCCTCAGAGATTGTTTCCTTTTCTAAATCTTGGCTCAGACAAAATTCTACAATCTGCTATTGCAAGGAACATTGGCATTTAACCTTTGACAGTACTTAATGCCCATCAGATTCCTCACATTAAGGTGACTCCCTATAGTAATTTTTGGACCAAACCGTTCACTTTTATTTGCCTTGTTTATAGCTTTAATCCGCAGCTATCGATACCAGCTATTGATACCAGCTATAGAGGTAAGATGAAAGTTTTCAATTATGGCAGTTTTAATATCATCAGCGTTACCATGGCAACGATAAACAATTATCGTTGAAATTGGTTTTTGCTAAATATCTCAAAAACCTGACCTGCTCGGGACAAGCGGTAAACAACATCATTAACTTTCAAGCTAAGGCAAAGCAAATTAGACTATCTTAAAGAAATTCAATCTGTTTGATTTCGAGTAATTTGCAGAAATATTCTGAAGCAGTCATTTTTATATGCTAAAAGTCACGACCGCCCAAACGTTACTCAGAAGACGTGAAACACCAACAAAACACTGTAAAGAAGCCTTTGCTTGTACACTTCAAAGTGGCTAAATGGTTATTCTTAACTCTCTTCCAAAGCGAAGATATCACTTTTTCTTTACAGGCAACTTTTGATAAACATTGCCGTAACGTCTATTTCGAAATTATTTCCAAAATATCTCTCAAACGACTTAATATTTTTGCTTGATATGCTAGGAGTGTATTTATTATCATCTTCGAAACAACATTTATGAAAATCCCATTAAGATTGAAACAGTAAAACATTTTAAATTTATCGTTAAAGATGACCGACAAATGAACCACAACTCCAGAATGCAAACGGCCGCGACAGCACTTCATTAGCATAGTGACACCACGCGCGAAGCTTGGAGACCTCGTTAGCATAACAAGGTAGGCTATTCACAATTCCCGCCAAAACCACCACATAGTTCCCATTCAAATCTTCTTTTACTATTTGAGAACGGAGAACCGGAGGTGAATACGTTTCAATATTTGAACCAGTACCTTCAGACTTCTGTTGCCAGCGTTTCTCTCTATTTCTTTCTAGTGCATTTTTTCCGAGCATTTCAATCCTACACAAGTTACTATATTCAGTTTTTCTTCTATAACTTTTATTTGGCAGCATGATAAAAAACTACCGCTACATCCAACTCGCCACGTGAGAGAAAGAATGCACGTGCAAATGAACGAAAATGTCAAGTGGAATAAAAATTATCAGCTACTTTGATAAACGTCGGTTCATCATTACATTAGGCTTACTATGGTAAGTCTAAATATGCAAACTTAGACTATTATGCTTTATTACAACTTTCAAATTGGTATGGTTTTGGCGGGAATTGTGAATTGCTAAAACTAAGTATACATAAGAATGCCAAAAAGGAAAGAAACTTTTTGTCACACAACTGCAGATGGAAAATCGTCAAAAGCAGAATCATGGGGAGACAAAGTAAAAATAGAACGATGTGCTGACATGCTGCAAAGAAATGTACAGTTAAAAAGTTTCTTTCTAGCGATTACCATATCTCGGAGGAGTGATCGGAAGGTATTGAAACGTTCCGCAATTTGCATCAGGTGCTAGAATGCACGAAAACATGACAAACTAAAACAATGGAGCTACATCGTGCATCAATGAGTCGTCGACCACTGTATCCGGCTGAAAATATACTGATTTGAGGCTAATATTTTACAGCCGTAAAATGATTCAATGAATTTGAAAACGCTATATCATATCAACTATTACCTAAACTAAACCATACTAATTTTTAAACAATATTTATCGAAGGGATCTTTAAGTATTGCAGTTTATGTAACAATAGAGCGAAATTTGGGCAACAGAAGCAAATTCAGTATGTCCATATACATAAGTTCGGCTCACTTTTCTCGATATCAATCAATGTGATTTCTCTCGTCTCTTTCAGTAGCCAAATTTGATATCTTTACAACAATTTGAGATGAAAAATTAACTATTAGATGTGCTACTTTCTTTTTAATTGCAGGATATTTAAAAGTTGTTTTGTTTACGCTCGATTTTTGCAGTTAAAATCTCTCATCGATGATATTTCGAAAACGCTCTCTCAGAATTTGATTTAATTCGCTAGAGCTAAAGGCAATGATGTTAACTACAAGATCACAAGAGCATTTTTCAAGAATAAGCCTAGAACTCATTAAAATCGAGAATGTGTAAAATGGGGAATTCTTTTAAAGTCCCTATGACGGATAATTTTTTATTTTCAAACTCAGTTCTTGATAGAAAGCATAGTAAGGATCTTTTAATGTTGTTTTTCCTCACTCCATATTTTCTGAGATATAAAGGTTTCAAATTTCAAAATGCAAATGTGATGACGTAAGAGGAGTAATCATTTATTATACAAAAACAAGAGAATTTAAATTACTCGTATTTTTCCATTTGTAACTCATTTCCATTGGCAAAGCCTGTTGTTTAGTGAAAAATCTGGCTCTCGAATTGAAGTCCTCGTTTTGTAAAACCCATGAGAAGTTTGCAGTGTTGCCTCCTCTGACGTCATTAAATTTGCATTTTGACATTTGAAACCTTCATATCTCAGAAAATATGGGGTAAGGAAAACCAGGATAAAAAGATCTTCACTATGCTCTCTAAAAAGAACTAAGTTTGAAAAAAAAATATATGCGTCAT
This sequence comes from Telmatactis stephensoni, assembly GCA_029948255.1. Taxonomy (NCBI): domain Eukaryota; kingdom Metazoa; phylum Cnidaria; class Anthozoa; order Actiniaria; family Isophelliidae; genus Telmatactis; species Telmatactis stephensoni. The sequence continues at coordinate 86,052 of JALIZF010001794.1, read as the reverse complement.
AGGGACTTTAAGGCGTCGCCATAATAGCGCCGATCTCCATATAACATACGTCATCATAAACTTTGATCTTTGTCTGATAAGGGTGCAATACTTAATTTACTATCAGACTGCTCATGAACAAATAGTTTTCACTCAAAGACGACTGGTAGCTCTACTTGAAAATTGGGTCGAGCCACCTTAAGTGGTCAACACCCTGTGAATACATCACTAAGAGAGCATCTAAACGATTATACATTCTGCGACAGCTGCGCAAAGCTGGTTATAGTACCACAGATCTAATTGAAGTGTATTGCAGCCTTATCAGACCCGTCATGGAGTATGCTGTCCCCGTTTGGGCCTCCCTGCCATCGTACCTCAGCGATGAGATCGAATCCGTGCAACAAAGAGCATTAAAGATAATATTTAGATCTGAGTACTCTTGTTACACCAGCTGTCTTCAAGAAGCCAACCTCCTTCCTTTATATCAGAGAAGAGTAAATATTTGCACTGACTTTGTTAAGAAAAATAAGGATGTCAGCCCAATTAAGGCTATTTTGGATCAACCTCGAAACATTAACCACCACGGATATAATCTAAGATCTGGAAATACTAACTGTAATCCAGTTAACACTAAGACACAGAGACTGAGCCAGTTTGTGCCAATTATAGCACTGGTTTGAGGCAAACATAGTGATGCACAGTCTTTATCCATCGCCATTTGTTATCGCTATTTGTTGTTTTAGTGGACGCTGATGGAAAGTAGGAATGTTCACCACTTGTTGGTGGTGTTCTGCAGTCTCGGAGTACTCTGATATGAACTGCTGTTCTTATATTACATGTAACTTGACTTTTTGGGACTAACAGATCTATTTCTTTCAGATGAAAAGGAGAGCAAGAAAAAGGAAGAAAGGAAGAAGAGAAGACAGAGGGGGGAAAAGGAGGAGAGAGAAAGCGTGTTAGGATTTAGTAAATTTTGTAAACATTGTACATACATTTTAGTCAATTATTTCTCAGTTATCTTTATATTTTGTAAATAATGTTATTATCATATATTATTTTCTGTAAATACAATGAAGATACGGTTATAGAGTGGTTTTCATAAACCCGTGAAATACATTTTAGCGTATTTAGTACTATTACACTATAATTCTTTTGTTTTCCATTGTTTAAATCTGGCTATTACACTGTAATAAGTAAAATTTGTTTCACGGGTTTATGAAAAGCACTCTAGGATTTTTAATTTTGATAAATATAGTACATTCTGTAAATAGTCTTAAATTTTAAATGAATTATATTTGAGCTGAGTGACAGTTATTAAAAAATCTTATATTCACATTCTTTAAATACATTGAAGTTACAGTTCTATTTTTTTTGATAAATTGTATATTCTATAAATACAGTGATGACTTTGAGCTGAGTGACAGTTTTATTGGTCCTTATATTTTCTCATTAGAGTCATTTCCATAAACCTGGGCAGTTAATTCTATTTGATGTCTAATACACTGATAATGATTTAAAAAAGTTAGTGGTGCCCAGGTTTATTGAAATGACTACAGTGGATGATACATATATCAAAATGATACACCAATAAACATGTAAGTGATTGTTATTCATACAGTTTTGGTTGGTCGAAATTGGGATGACTGCATTTACTCCGCAAAACAACTAATAAAATCTAAGTAAATCATTCGTTTGTTTTCGAATTGTTTAGAGCAGTTAGTATAATATAACTCCGTGGAACTTTATACGAAATAGTATAAACACATGTACAACGTCAATAATTATGAAATTAGAGTGGTTTTCGTATGAGTGGGAACACTGTACGGTACGGTTACGGCATGAATTTCGAATGTTTTTATAGACATTACGGAACTGACACGGTAACGGTACGGCGCGGTAAGTCTCCCACTCATACGAAAACGACTCTCAATCGCTCGATCATTAGGTACAAAAGACGGTATGAAATAAGTGAATGTAGAAATATTTTAAAAAAGGGATCTACAAAGGGAGATAAGACGGAATGAAAACCCCAGAAGAAACTAAACGAACAAAAGGGAAATTGTGAACGGGATAATTGTCTTTTCCCCTTTTTGGCAATGTCTTAAACCACCCTCGATTTCAAAGTACCCTGGATTTTAAAGTACCCTGGATTCTAAATGACCCTTGATGTACAAACCACTCGATTTTTTAAACGAAGGACATAAATCAAATCGAGGGAGGTTTTCGTAATCGAAGGATTCCCAGAATAGTTGAGAGATCCTTTTCTCGCTCACGTTTTGTCCAGTATTGTGGGTGAATGCATGAATGCACATCTAGGACCGGTTGTACGAAGGGTGAATAGCGCTATTCAGCGGATAAATCCTTATCCAGCGGATAAAATCTGTACAAAATCTATACAGTGTATAACTCTTATCCGGTGGATAACTTTATCCAACCTTTGTACAACCAGGCCCAGAGCTATAAGAGTATTTTGACATGTTGTCTCAGAATCACAATGGCGGAAAAGGGTGTATAACTTTTGTCCATGAAAAAGAGTTTTAAACTTGAGAAAAAGGGCAAATGGAGTACAGAAAAAACTCGAAAATAGTCTTGTTTAAGTCGAACATCCGAGCGGTCATGGTGTCGAGGTTCTAAAAATAGCATCAAATGGGGCATATGATGGGTCACGGGGATTTGACGTTCTCTTACCTCATTTTCTCTTGATTAATTGCATTATTCGCTCAATTTCGACAAAAACTCATATTGAATTTATTTGGAAAGAATTCTTAAAACGCATGCTTGGTTATGCACCTAGTTGATCTTAGAATTTGTATTTCAAATTCTATATTATACATTGCTAAAGAAAATTACATCTTTTTTTGTAGCTATGCCGTCACGCAATGACGTCACAAAACGTTAAAGTCCCTTAAAGAAGGCAAACTGTATTAAATGTAAAAGCGATTTCAGAATTGAGAAGCATTTTAGAACATTCTCGAATTTCCCTAGCAACGAGCAATTTCTAAATGTCAGTACATTCTTAACATACGTTCGATCCCGTGGACTGTCATGAGATGATTTTCTGAAATTGCTGGCGGAAAATATGTTACCGTCAGGGGACGACTAAGTGTGCTTTCATAAGACTGTTTATGATTGATGGAAAAGTCATGAATTGCCATTAAAATATACTTGAACATGTTTGTCTTCTTTAGCCGCTGCTCTTCGAGTGATCGCACTTAATCCGTGAAATTGTACTAGCTAAATAATGCAAAATAGCACTATTAAACAATGGAAAACAAAGGATTATATCATTTTAGTGCAAAGAAGATTTTGTACTTTTTCACGGGTAAAGTGCGATCACTCTCGTAATGGAATTATCCATCCCATTGTTCTTCATTGTAGAAAAGTACATTGTATCAAATATTATATCCCACCGATAAATTTTTACGTGCACCTATTGGCTATAACAGGTCACGTGGTACAGAACTTTATCCTGCGATATCCCCCGTCCACTCAGCGAAAAACAGAAATGCGAGATCGAACAAAAGTATAGAAATTTTTCCTTTAAATTAAGGCCGGGGGAATAACATTTTAAAGAAAAATTGCCCCGAAAACACAAATTAACAAATCCAAAAGACATTCAAGGAAAAATTTTAATGGCAAAACAATACTTTTCTCCCGTTAACATGCAGACAGATATGTTTTCGGCGTGTCGCCAGTTCTTTTTGGGTTACAGCGATTTTCGAAATTGTGCGAACTCACGCATTGAAAAAGTCCGTTGGAATTTGATTATTCACTTCCGTCAATCAAATTTAAAAATTAAAAATACGAAGTTTTAACTTATACCAAAATTATATTTAGCTTTTACAGGTCGTTTAAAGATCATATTTTGTCATTTGGTATGTTTTTAGAGATCTTTATGAGTATTTTTGGGTTGTTTGTTTGAAGTGGGCGGAAGCGAAAAACCAAATTCCAACGGACTGTTTGGAGGTCAGAGTTCGCATTATTTCGAAAACCGCTGTAAGTTAAATACAAATCTAGCAATTTATGCAAAACAAAAGATTGTACCTACATTTCTCACTCAAAATTCTCACCTAGTCAGCTTGCAGTCAACATGACCATTTATCGGCGAATGAGACGGCACTGAAAAACGACTTGTAAACTTATATAGTACAGTAAAATGGCGCAGAATTGTGCAAATTTGTGTAACAATCATGAAATTTGGCATACTGATAGAGGTTAATGACCTGAGTAATTCTGGAGGTGGAGCCACGCCCAGAAATCAATTACTTACATATCGATATTCTTGGAATTAATTATCTCAGACACAAAGATAAACATTATCTAATGTTAATGCAAAAGGTTAATGCATTAAGGATAGTGATAAGGTAGAGTATGCTGAGTGATTTTTGATTGAGAGCCACGCCCTCTGAATGCTACTTGGAGAACTATAGCTATGGAATACATTATAAATGTTAATTGATACAAAAAGTTTTCCTCTCGGGGTGTCTAATGAAATCTTGCATAATGATAAAGGCTTAGTCCCAAAGTAATCCTAGATATCGAGCCACGCCTAAAAGCAATAACTTCCAGTTTTATAGCAATTTATAATATAGCTTTTTTCTAACGAGCGCTCTGATTGGTTAAAAAGCGCTTGAAACCCGTGGTATATTCACCACATAAACCACGGCTCAACACTTCTTTCTGCCGTAAAAAAAGATAAAAACCAAAAGAATGTTCAATATAAAACACGTTTTATTTATTGTTTTCTGATATATTAGCAAGTCACAGTTCACAACTTTCACTAGAATCTGATGTTTTGTAATGAAAAGCACTGATAAGAGCAAACCTGCAATCGTGTATGAAACTTTGGATAGTTTTTCACAAAACAAATAACTCAGAAAAATTCAGGCAGTATTATAAGAACAATAAGTTTATTAACAATATTTGTATTAACAAGTTACTTTCCTTGATGAAATAGTTCCTTTCAGCTGTTATTACAGCTTTGATGACAACAAACAAGAGAGCAACAGCGTGGAAAAAACTCTCAAACTTACAAGTGATAGTTGAAGTCCGTTAAATTTACTCAATTGCCTTTGAAATATCTGCAATTCTGACATATATTTTTCTGTGAACAAAACGTACACATGCACAAATATAGTCAATAAAAACACGAGGAGCAAAAAGGCAAATTTATGCTTCAAAGCATTCACTTCCAGAGCATCGAAATTACGGCAAAGCTTTAAAGCTTAAAAAAGTCTATAAAAAGGACTTAATCCGCCTAAAATTTTTTGCACATACAAGCCAAAAAATTTCAGTGAAAACATGTATGCTTAGACACAAGAACGTATAGAAAAGTACCTCAAATAGAGCAAATTTGTTGTCCACAACTTTCATGTCAACCTTCTTCAACGCCATTTTTGTCTCTTCGCAAAGGACGTCGATGACGTCATTTTCAAAATCAAGCCAATCACAACGCTCGTTTTATCTCAATCTCGAAGTAATGAGCAATCTTAGTGGCTCTCTGATGATTCTTAGTAGAATTGATATTATCATCTGCGAAATTTGGTTTTAAATGTTAGTTTTTTGCTTATAATTATTTTCCGCTATATTATAAAAGCAATAAACGATAGATTTCCGTGGTTTATCGGGGAAATAAACCATGCGGGATGTTGGGAGAACACTCGAAAAGGCCTAAAAAATCACGAGCCGTACCGTAGGTGAGTGATTTTCGGCCCTTTTCGAGTTTTCTCCCAACATCCCGCGTGGTTTATTTCCCCGATAAACCACGGAAATCTATCGTTTATTGCTTAAGGAATATATCATTAAAAATTTGAGCAAAATATACCTTTAATTTTAATTTATAAGCGAGGTAATAAGCATAAAGCCACGCTCTAACAAAGTACTTATAGAATTTTAGTTATGGTATAATGAATATCAATTCATATAAAAAAGTCGATTACTTAAACGAAAAGTGGCGGCAGAAAGAGACTGCAACTAATTAATCTGTAAGTACTTTTATAGTGCGTAGCTCTATGCTAATCATATCTTGCATTCATTGTTTTTATTACTGCTTTCACTATGACAGTTATATACTAAAACTAAAGGTATATCTTGCTGATTTTATATAATGATATATTCCATTACTATAAAACTGGACGTACTCGTTTTTAGGCGTGGCTCCATATCTAGGATTACTTTGGGACTAAGCCTTTATCATTATGCAAGATTTCATATGGACACCCCAAGAGGAAAACCTTTTGTATCAATTAACATTTATAATGTATTCCATAGCTATAGTTCTCCATTAACTAGCATTTAGGGGGCGTGGCCCTCAATAAAAAATAACCCAGCATACTCTACCTTATCACTATCCTTCATTACACCTTTTTGTATTAACATTAGATACTGTTTATCTTTGTTTCTGAGATAATTAATTCCAAAATATCGATATGTAAGTAATTGATTTCTGAGCGTGGCTCCACCTCCAGAATTACTCAGGACGTGAACCTCTATCAGTGTGCCAAATTTCATGCTTGTTACACACATTTGCACAATTCTACATAAATTCTGCACCATTTTCCTGGACTATTAGCTTCAACTGCTTCAACAGCGATGGATCAGTTTCCGCTAAAGCGGCAAACTTCAGCATTCGGTAGGCACAGAGAATTCAGAAATCACCCTTGGCTATCCTTTGCGGTAGATAACCTAGCCAACAAAACTGTGAAAACAGCTCCTCGTACGTGTGGTCTTTGAAGTCAGCCGTCAGTTTGCAAGTCAGAAGGGATTTATTTACTAAATAGTCTACCCTGCGAGCTGGCGCCAGCTGCGTCCGAGGCTAGTACTAGTCAGCCAGTTTGATTTACTCATAATACAAAGATACAAGTTTATACACATACTAATTATACCAAGTTTATTTTGTACTGCGTTACAATTGAATGCTGACTTATTGCTGATGGAACATTTAAATATGTAAATTAGTTAATTAAACTTATCTTATATATGATCATTCTATATATGGTCGGTTACTGTACTTTTTCATCTTGAATGCGTTACAGTGTTAAACGTCTATTGTGATCCATACTTAAACGAGAAACTTAGCATAAACGTTGACGCAAAGTCGACCAGCATTGTCGCCCTCAGTCCACCCAGCTAGATCTTCTCCATACCAGATCCTCATCTGCTTGTTGAGTGGGAAATAAAACGGACGAGCCAGGTCTGTAAAGACCAACATCCTGGAGGTTACCGTGTTGGCAAATGGAAGCCAGTACCAATTTCCAGCGTGCCTCAAAACACAACACACAATCGACATAAGTGTCAAAAAAATAAATAAACCTCAAGAAAAATGTAAGACTTACTTAATAAATTCTTTTTTGGGGAAAAGAATGTTGTTGTTCTGATCAGTTCCAATGACGTTCAGTGGGAATTTCCTGACAGTAGGGTGGTTTGCACATCCCCAACGACTGTTATGCTTGGGAATTGTGCCATGACAAGTAACATAGCCCTTTACGTATACTAGTTTGATGGCTGCAACCAATCCTTGTCTGGCGTAGTTGTGGAATGAACCAAACTTGTTGTCTTTCGTACCAAAGCAGACAGTATGGCGGTTCATTTTTACCCAAGAGCTTAAATGACATCCTTGTCCTCCTAAAAGAAGAAATCAATGTGATGATGGAAAAAGGGACAATTATAATAATGTGGTATTTCAATTTACAAAAGGGGTTATGTGCACTTTCAATTAAAAATTCAAAGACTAAAATCTCGGCCGCTGAATGATGTTTAAACCCCTGAAATACATTTTTGAGTAATCCACATTAGCAGACTGTAATCCTATTATGTTTTGTATCTATTTGATTATTGCACGTAAACTATCTTTATTTCACAGGTAGAGAATTTCGCTCTATGAGATAGTCTATTGACTTATAAATGTATGTACAGTAATGTTAGGGGTTAACATCTCTAAACCACACCCATACATTGCAAAGATTTCCGTTTATGCATATATTCTAATTTCCGATAAGTATCAGCGACGTTTTTATGTGATTTCCTCTTTTATTTTGCTGATGCAAACAATCAAGTGGTAAAATTAGCACTTGAGATTTTAAACAAGGAAAAAGGAAGCCGGAAATTCACTTTCGAAATTAAAATATTGGCGCTTAAACATTGAAAACTAAAAAAACAGTGGAATCCCCTTTTCTCGAACCTCCAAAAGAAACACAAATTGGTTCGTGAGATCGGGAGTTTGAGAAATCGATGTTGGCATTAAATGATGCTGAACTGGTGAAATATTGTTTTATCAGGGGCAATTGTGCCCACTTTTATTGCCCAAACGACGTTTAAACATTGAATGATGTATGTCTGATCTATCTATTGTCTGAGAAAAGTACTATATTCTAAGTACCTACAATACACACGGATAACCAATGAGATATGGAATCGGGAAAAAAAGGTGTGCGTCCACAGAGTGGACAGCGTGGGAGTAAAGAGTTATCCGTGTGTAGGGATTCGCGACACGCCGTCAGGGGTGGGTGGGTGGGTCGTCGAGATGTTTGCTCCTCGGTTGTCAAGAGGAACTGTGACAAAAGCCTGAGGGCTGATTAATATATGCGTTGCAAAGCATTGTGGGATCTCATTGTTATGTTAATTATCCGTCTTTATTTCCGGTAATTAGAATAGTACTATATTCTAAGTACCTACAATACACACGGATAACCAATGAGATATGGAATCGGGAAAAAAAGGTGTCACATCCTCTGACCGGATATGCGTAGGGTTGAATATGAAAAACTGCAAGAACACATGGTATCATAGAACGAGAAATTTTATTAGCACGTTCCTCCCATTCTTCAAGTTAAAGGAGGACATTAAGAGAAAGCTGGGCTAAAACCTCTTAACATATTTAAATTGGCGTAAGCAGTTCCTACTTGGCCAACATTGGATGAAACTCCCGAGAGAAGAGAGGAGGGTGACGACGCCGACATTATTCTGGCTAGTTGGATATAGTATGCAGAGATAATGGTTTTGTCAATAAATTCTTTGAATCCGTTGCACGACGAGTTATTTTTGAACATCTTTGGTGGAGGAAATCGGGAATCATACCTTCCAGATTGAAAGGACCTCTTAAAATGGCAAAAATACTTATGTAGGGAGGCCTTGTTTTTGATCCAATCTAGCACCTGGTAAGCTTCATCATCGTAAGGGGCAAATTCGACTATCTTTTCCCCACAGTCAATATGAGTATGAAGTTGGCCAGCTACAAACGTGTCGGGGTTGGGAAAAAGTACATCCCTTAAATTTGGGGTCACAGAGCCCTTTGAGATATTAACAACCAAATCCAGGTCAAAAGGTCGGGCTGTCGTCCCTTCCGAGTTCTCCTGGGGATGCCTTCAAAGTCCACCCATTGGACGCAAAAGGTGTTACTAAGCTTGTCAAAGAGATCCTTATATCATTTGACTCTATGGCGGGACGGGTCTGAGAAAAAATAAATAAATAAATAAACAAACTAAATTTGAAAGCAAAAAACGGCATGAGACATAGACCCCAGGAGAGGGAAAGGAGGACAGCCTGACCCAGATAAACTGGGGGGAGAATTTTACTCCTGTTTCAGGTTGACGTCCCCCCCTCGGGAATGAGTTGCGAAAAGGAAAACAAAAACAAAAACAAAAACAAAAGACTCATGCAGTAAAAAAGGACGCTGAATGAATGCCAAACTGATGTTAAATTTATTACAATTCAGTAAAGCGTAAATTGGCATCTGGATCGAAGCGAGTTTTGTCTAGGGTTCTATGGAGTCTATCCAGTGATGAGGCGACAGAGTCGAGCTATAAATAAATAAATTGGTCAGCTTCTAGGGTCTTCTAGAGCGCATTTTCCATGACGTAATGATCAAATGCGCTATAACTAAATCATATAAATCAAACATAAATGGATTAAGAATATATCCCAACTGGCAAGGAGGCAAACTAGTTGGCTATATTAGCTTATATTAGCTTATACTTTTCGTCCAAAGTAAGGGCCGGGGCTGCTAGCTGTTGGGCCGGTCCTTGTTGGATTGGATGTTAGGCTGGACCTTGTTGGGGAGGTACTTGTTGGACTGGTTATTGGGCTAGACCTTGTTGGGGAGGAGCTTGTTGAGCTGGTTGTTGGGCTAGAACATGTTGGGGAGGTAAGTGAGCCTGTTGATTATCTGGCTATACCGCTGGAAGCTGAGGCGCTAATGGCTGGGCTGGATGCTGGCCTAAAGGCTCAAAGAGCGACGAAACAAAAGGATTTGAGCAAAGCAAGTGGACAAAGGGGGAGGAATCTCCAAGGGAATACAAACTTAATTAAGTACAAAAGGATAATTTATGCGAAAAGAGACTAAAGGAAATTTTGACAAAAGAAGGGAATAATTAAAGTTATAGAACGATGTGAACTTTAAGAAAATAATACCAAAGTTAAAGCATTTTTTGAAACTCTCTTCTAGACCATTTAAAGGAAAAAACTACTTTAGGCACGGATACAAAACTTGGAAATTAAGTACATTTAAAAAAGAACTTGCGAATTCAGTTTGACGAGTTTTGGGAAGCGAGGGATAACTTTTGGTATGACAAAATGTTGCTTGACTCTTTTGATGGTAACTGAGGGAATTTAAGTGTAAATGACTGTAAATATCAAACATTTTTTGAGATGGGCGGCCATTCCAAAAATTAGATTTTCTTGAAACTCTGCATACAGTTTCCCTATACCTACCTATGAAGAAATACCCATATGATTAGGTGTGGAAGCCTTTGTTTTCCATGGCAACGCACATGCCTTATTTTGGGCCAGTTTTGATCAAAAACACTCCCAAATTTCCAACTTTTTAATACCTCACTGTAACTAGGTTACCTAATGCCTGAAAATAATTTTAATATCCTAGAAAAGATCAATCTTTTGCTATTCGTTTGGTTGCCTTTGTGTCTCAATTGTTGCCTTGGCAACCGAATACAGATATTTTAAACATTACATGGTTTTCGAGTTTTGAAAATTGCTGAATTTTGACCAAATTTAGGGATCCATAACTCTGGTGGTAACGCTGAAATCGTAAAGCAACTGACATCATGTGAACACTTTATCTTAGCCTTTGCCAGGAATTGTTTTATATTTTTGGGCAATCAAATAATAACGATGTCACGCTGCTTTAAACTAACCCATCTATTGCAATTGCAGGAAATATGACCTCGCATTTTGTTCTGATTTTTATGGTTAAATCCTCTTTACTTGGCTTGAGAAAGTGATGAATAAGGGCTCTAATGACAACAATTTATGTTTTTATCAATTTCAAAGACATATTGATCAGTTAACTGACGGGTCTTGCAACTGAAATATGCTAATTAGCCTGCTTCGACCCCAACTTTTACTGCATCATAGTTCCAAAATTTTCAATCACCACAACGTAAATTTGGCGCTATAAGTAGACTTACCTTGACTCAAAGCAAAAATATATCATCAAAGAATAATTGTTCTCCATGTTGAAAGCATTGGCAACCGAATCAGTCCAAGAGAAACGTGACAACGCCAATGAAGTCCAGCTTCATAATTCACGGCAACTTTCAAACATCTCTTTCTGCATTACTTGATAATGCTTCATAAGAAGTCTTAGCATATCCATCAGAGGTCAGTCAAGTCCAAAATCCTCTTTGAAGAAGCCATTTCAGGAAGAAAAATCAAGCGAAAGCTACATAGCTCGAAGACTTTAAAAATATGTACCGCTGATCACGTCAATAATCACTCAAGGCTCACCACAGGTAACCCAGATATTCGATATTTGGCTTCGTTCTCTGCTTTTTGGGGGAGGGAGGCGCAGGAAAGGAAGGAAGAAGGAAAGGAAGGAGGGAAGGAAGGAAGGAAGGAAGGAAGGAAGGAAGGAAGGAAGGAAGGAAGGAAGGAAGGAAGGAAGGAAGGAAGGAAGGAAGGAAGGAAGGAAGGAAGGAAGGGGAGGGAGGGAGGGAGGGAGGGAGGGAGGGAGGGAGGAAGGAAGGAAGGAACGACGAAGGGAAGGAAGGAAGAAACGAGGGAGGAAAGGAAGGAAGGAAGGAGGGGGGCATTGAGGGGTCTGGCCGGTACACCGCAACACCGCAAAGAAATAAATGTCATCACCGCAACACCGCAAAAGGAAGGAAGGAACTGTTTCATCGCAGTCTTCTTTGTATGTGAAACTTATGTGGGAAGAGTTTGACTTAGAGGTAGAGGTTGTTGCTACTGGAAAACGAAAGGCTCCATATCTTCAGGCATTGCATGCCCTTGTTAGTAATGCTTTGTCCTTGCAAGTCGTCCTGATAAAGAAGTACAGTACACTGTACAGTGAGAGATTGAAAGGGAAGTAAAGTGAGAGATTGAAATCAGTGGAAGTAAAATGCACTTGGTTTATGATAATATATACTGAATTCCTGTCGGACTAGAGTGGATTTCGTATGACTTTGAAAAACTACGGCACGGTCACGGCACGGCACGGACACGGTACGGAACCTCGCCTGCTGATTTCTTCACAAATTTGTAAAGAAATCAGCAGGCGAGGTTCCGTGCCGTGGCCGTGCCGTGCCGTGACCGTGCCGTAGTTTTTCAAAGTCATACGAAATCCACTCTATTATCAAACACTTGAGGAACTCCACAAACGTACGAAAATAATAGGTACAATATCTGAAAATTGTATTGTGATTCAGTTATTAATCTTAACTTTGTTGTGTTTCTCAATTTAAGGCAAAATTTTTGACAATTAACGCTAAGCTGACTGAAAGACACTTTAGGACACCTAATCAATAAAACTAAGCTATCACTAAATACCCTAACACTGAATCACATGGTTTGAAAGAAGCCGAAGCATCTGGTCAGAAGCATGTGCATCGAACTGAAATAAATATACAGGATAACAAATTATTTATGCAATTCAGTGTAATCGTCAGTCAAATTTAAACATGACTAGTTGTACCTATCTAGACCTTTTGAAAGGGGGGTGCACCATTTTACAAAACACAGAGGGCATAATTTCCTCAAGCCCCCTTCTAAAGTAACATCACAGGGCTGTAGCAAGCCATCAAATTCTGAAAGGCTAAAACAACTTATTTTATAGTTATCCTTTTTCGCGAGCGAAGCGGGCGCGAAATTTGGGCTAAACAATTACGATCGATAAAACCAACATTTAGAAAGTAATGCTTTGGGAAAGTATATTGTTCTACACGTTTAGACAAGATATAGAGAGTGAGTGAGAGAGAGAAAGAAAGAAAAATAATAAGAGGACCCAACTGAAAAGGGGAGGGCTCTGGCCCCCTGGACACCCCCCCCCCCCCTTGGATCCGCCACTGGTCATCCCCACCACCGAATTGATCCCCAATTACCACGTCATGCAAATGATCCCGAGAAAAATCATTGAACCTGTGCCGCATATTCAGACTGCAGAATACACTGCTGTTTTTTTCTCATTTTATCCCCCTCCCTCCCTCCCTTCTTTCCTGAGGGGGACATTGGGGTTTGCGGTGGTGCGGTGTTGGCCTTTTTTAGTGCGGTGTTGCGGTGAACGAGGCTGAAAAAATGCGTTGTTGCGGTGATCACAAACCTTGCGATGTGCAATGTTTACCGCGTTATTTTGTGTGCGATGTACGGTGAAGCGAATTTTTTTTTTTGCGGCATTGCGATTTCAATGTCCAACAAAAATGTTTTATCACAATCCTCTTGAAAAAATGCGGTGACGGTGTTCCGTCGAGTTTTTTTGCAGTGTTGACATTTATTGCGGTGTTGCGGTGTACCGGCCAGACCCCTCAATGCCCCCCTCCTTCCTTCCTTCCTTTCCTCCCTCGTTTCTTCCTTCCTCCTTCCTTTCCTTCTTCCTTCCTTTCCTGCGCCTCCCTCCCCCAAAAAGCAGAGAACGAAGCCAAATATCGAATATCTGGGTTACCTGTGGTGAGCCTTGAGTGATTATTGACGTGATCAGCGGTACATATTTTTAAAGTCTTCGAGCTATGTAGCTTTCGCTTGATTTTTCCTCCTGAAATGGCTTCTTCAAAGAGGATTTTGGACTTGACTGACCTCTGATGGATATGCTAAGACTTCTTATGAAGCATTATCAAGTAATGCAGAAAGAGATGTTTGAAAGTTGCCGTGAATTATGAAGCTGGACTTCATTGGCGTTGTCACGTTTCTCTTGGACTGATTCGGTTGCCAATGCTTTCAACATGGAGAACAATTATTCTTTGATGATATATTTTTGCTTTGAGTCAAGGTAAGTCTACTTATAGCGCCAAATTTACGTTGTGGTGATTGAAAATTTTGGAACTATGATGCAGTAAAAGTTGGGGTCGAAGCAGGCTAATTAGCATATTTCAGTTGCAAGACCCGTCAGTTAACTGATCAATATGTCTTTGAAATTGATAAAAACATAAATTGTTGTCATTAGAGCCCTTATTCATCACTTTCTCAAGCCAAGTAAAGAGGATTTAACCATAAAAATCAGAACAAAATGCGAGGTCATATTTCCTGCAATTGCAATAGATGGGTTAGTTTAAAGCAGCGTGACATCGTTATTATTTGATTGCCCAAAAATATAAAACAATTCCTGGCAAAGGCTAAGATAAAGTGTTCACATGATGTCAGTTGCTTTACGATTTCAGCGTTACCACCAGAGTTATGGATCCCTAAATTTGGTCAAAATTCAGCAATTTTCAAAACTCGAAAACCATGTAATGTTTAAAATACCTGTATTCGGTTGCCAAGGCAACAATTGAGACACAAAGGCAACCAAACGAATAGCAAAAGATTGATCTTTTCTAGGATATTAAAATTATTTTCAGGCATTAGGTAACCTAGTTACAGTGAGGTATTAAAAAGTTGGAAATTTGGGAGTGTTTTTGATCAAAACTGGCCCAAAATAAGGCATGTGCGTTGCCATGGAAACCAAAGGCTTCCACACCTAGTCATATGGGTATTTCTTCATAGGTAGGTATAGGGAAACTGTATGTAGAGTTTCAAGAAAATCTAATTTTTGGAATGGCCGCCGTATATTTGATATTTAGAGTCAATGACACTTAAGCACGACACACAGTGTGCAAATTAAAAGTCAAAAACAAATGAGATTTTGGGGTTATTCTAACAGCGTTCTAGCTGATTCGATTTTGGGACAATACAATCAACTGGACGTTATTTGGTGTGGTTCTCTTAGGGGCTTTCAGAAATATATCTCGAGTATATTAAGGCCTGGGTCAATCGTTAATAACTTAAAATTCGAATAAAAATTATTTTGAAGACATAGAACATCTAAATGAACTTTTTTCTTCTATAAGTTACTAAACTCGACGTCCTTAATTTTTTGAGGGTACGTTTATGATGTCACGTGACCTGATGACGTCACAGTGATCAAATATTGTGTTGTAAACTTCAAAGCAAAATGCGGTCGCGGTTATTTCTAAAGACTTCAAAGTAACCATGCTTAACTGTGAGCCTGAATGTGCTTCACAACATACAGCCCGAAAAACTTGTCATCCACTTTACATTGTTGAGTTTTTCCATTTTTAAAAGAAGTAAGTAAAAGTCACGTGACCTGTTTTGGGCTTTATCTCACTAAAGCAAAACTGTAGTCAGGTTTTGCGGGTTGTTTGTTTGGAAGCACATTAAGGCTCATAGTTAAGCATGGTTACTTTGAAGACTGGGGTTATACCCACGACCGCATTTTGCTTTGAAGTTTACAATACAATATTTGATCACTGTGACGTCATCAGGTCACGTGACATCATAAAAGTACCCTCAAAAAATTAAGGACGTCGAGTTTAGTAACTTATAGAAGAAAAACGTTCATTTAGATGTTCTATGTCTTCAAAATATTTTTTTATCCAAAATTTATACAATTAGCGATTGACCCAGGCCTTAATATACTCGAGATCTCCTAGCACGAACACACAGCGTGCAACACTACATTTAAACCGGTAAAAGGGAATAGGCTTGTACGAACACACAGCGTACCGATTAAGCGTAGTCAGTTCAGTTTTTGACTTACAATGTTGTTTGACTCTTTGGGTGGTAACTGAAACAAATGAGCTTCTGGGCAATTCTAACAGCGTTCTAATCCTGGTACGATTTCGGGGCAATACAATCAACTGGACGTTATTTGGTGTGGTTCTCTTAGGGGCTTTCAGAAATATATCTCCTAGCACGAACACACAGCGTGCAACACTACATTTGTAAAAGAAAATGAGCTTGTACGAACACACAGCGTACCGATTAAGTTGAATTAGAACCTACCTCAAGGTTTCCTTTTGGGGGGAATTGACCTT
The DNA here is from genome assembly GCA_029948255.1 of Telmatactis stephensoni. Classification (NCBI taxonomy): domain Eukaryota; kingdom Metazoa; phylum Cnidaria; class Anthozoa; order Actiniaria; family Isophelliidae; genus Telmatactis; species Telmatactis stephensoni. The sequence goes on along the minus strand of JALIZF010001794.1, from coordinate 69,817 downwards.
GCATGAGCAACGCCGGCTGCTTGATCGTTAACTCGAGGAAATTGAACATCCATAAGTGAGATGACGGCGTGTCGTGATCAGGAAAGATTCCAAAAGTCGAGATGTTTGCTCCTCGGTTGTCAAGAGGAACTGTGACAAAAGCCTGAGGGCTGATTAATATATGCGTTGCAAAGCATTGTGGGATCTCATTGTTATGTTAATTATCCGTCTTTATTTCCGGTAATTAGAATACAGAAAAACACTGTCTAAGACTTAGGCACCGTTTAAGCAAACGGCCCAAAAACTCCATTGTTAAAAGAGCAGAGGGGAACAGGAGAGAAGCAATTTCTAGGGATATTTTGTTAGACATTCAAAAGCGCTTCATGATCGAAGCGGTGAAGTTGCCAGACTTTAGTAAATATAGTATTTCATAACACTTCATACTCGCTGCGCTTGTGATTCCACTTGAGTTTTGAACATTTTATGACGTCAAGAGTGTGTCAATAAGAGGACAGACAACTCAAAACCATCTTGAATTTGTTAAAGTGCGCCTAACCCCCTGTTATTTCCCTTTTTGACAAAAAGTCGAGCATTTCTAAGGACTTGTACGAAAAAAATACGCAATTTAAATGAATTCCATTTATTTTTTCACAATTTTAAAGTTTAGAGTTCCATGGAACACTTTCAAAAAACTTACGCCTGGATAGACGTCACACACATTTGTCCGTTTCAAAGTCTTTTGTGCAAAACAAAAGAGTGTGACGTCTACCCAGGCGGAAATTTATTCACTCCGACTTCAGACTCTTCGGAATTGAAGCTTTTGTTGGGCATTTTTTTTGTCTATAAATACGAAGAACCAATTTTCAGCAGCTTTGAGTGAAATTCAAAGTGTATTCAAATCTACATCACTTCAGCGATCGAGTTAGTCAACCAAGTTCACATATATTCTCAGGTGTGCTACCACAGGAAGCTCAAAGCCCCTTTTTTCCGATGTTCAAAATTTTGTATAAGCTTTGGAATTCATTCAAGTCGAGTCATTTTATCGTAGAAGTTCTTAGAAATGGTCGGACTTTTTATCAAAATTGGAAATAACAGGGGGTTAGGTGAACTTTAACTAGAGAGAAAGAACCAGTGTGAAAAAAAAGAACCGAGAAAGACCCACAAAACGCGTACAAATCTGTCAAAAAATCCAGCTCAAAAGACTCCAAAAGATCTCATCTAAATAAGAAAAGAGACATTTTATCCAAGTTTTCAGAATTTTATTGATTTTTAGCAAGATTTGTTTTTCTCCCAATGGTCTTATAAAAGTTGACTACGACACAGGACACCCAAACCAGTATAAACGAGTTTAAGGTGGCCCGTACCTATTGATTTGTTTGTTGGGCATGAATTTCAATCGCGTCCTTTTACATCAAAACCTTGTCCGATTTCTGAGAAATTTGCAGCCATTTGTCTACAAGCCTTGAAATTTGTACCGGTAATTATTTTTCTGCGAATTAGATCAAGTAATTCGAGATATCAGACGATTTTTAAAAATGGCTTTTTAAGAAAAATTGGTCATAAATCCAAAATTCCAAGGTGAATTTTTTTCCTATTTCGTCAATCAAGTATAAAGGCATAGAGGACTACATACAACATGTATCGTGCCAATTTGTGCCTTAGAAGTTGCGATACAAAATTTGTGCTGCCTGTTACGACGCAAAATTATGTAGTCAAAACTACCGCCAAAATCTCAACAAAATTTCAAAAACAGCGAGAACTATATCTGCTGTAAGAAAGACAAATACCTATTGTAACTTGTGAACAAAATTTGGAGAGATGAGAAGCTCAATGCCAATGTTATCCTCAAGCAAACTTGGGGAGTAATTTATGTGACCACGAGGCGAGCGTTGCGAATTTGTATTACTTCGACTTCTACAAATTCTGTCGAATTGTTTCGTGAAATTTTCTTGGTATGGGATAGAACAAGATGTGAACATGCCTGTTGCCAAGTGTCGTTGTGTTTGCTGCACTAGGTATAATTCAGTAAGCTTCAAAAGTAAGCAGCTTCATCAAGTCGACGTTTGAGCTGCCAAGGTAAAACCCTCACGGTTTGTTAATTTATTCAAAACGACACCTTACTATCTGTTGCAAAATTCCGCACGGGATACAGACTTTTGGGAATAAAGACAGTAGTTCTCTGAATACAATTGCTTCTGAGTCTAAATCCCGTGTGGAATTTTGCAACAGATAGTAAGGTGTTGTTTTGAATAAATTAACAAACCATGAGGGCTTTACCTTGGCAGCTCAAACGTCGACTCGATGCAGTTGCTTACTTTTGAAGCTTACTGAATTATACCTAGTGCAGCAAACATAACGACACTTGGCAGCAGGTATGTTCACATCTTGTTCTATCCCATACCAAGAAAATTTCACGAAACAATTCGACAGAATTTGTAGAAGTCGAAGTAATACAAATTCGCAACGCTCGCCTCGTGGTCACATAAATTACTCCCCATGTTTGCTTGAGGATAACATTGGCGTTTAGCTTCTCATCTCTCCAAATTTTGTTCACAAGTTACAATAGGTATTTGTCTTTCTTACAGCAGATATAGTTCTCGCTGTTTTTGAAATTTTGTTGAGATTTTGGCGGTAGTTTTGACTACATAATTTTGCGTCGTAACAGGCAGCACAAATTTTGTATCGCAACTTCTAAGGCACTAATTGGCACGATACATGTTGTATGTAGTCCTCTATGCCTTTATACTGGATTAACGAAATAGGAAAAAAATTCACCTTGGAATTTTGTATTTATGACCATTTTTTCTCAAAAAGCCATTTTTAAAAATCGTCTGATATCTCGAATTACTTGATCTAATTCGCAGAAAAATAATTACCGGTACAAATTTCAAGGCTTGTAGACAAATGGCTGCAAATATCTCAGAAATCGGACAAGGTTTTGATGTAAAAGGACGCGATTGAAATTCATGCCCAACAACAAATCAATAGGTACGGGCCACCTTAAACGCCCTCCTCAGTGTTAAATGAGCTTGTGGTGCCTGTGGTTTGCCTTATTTCAGTGCTTCAGTGACCGAGCAGAAGACTGAAGTTTGACTCCTGCAAACACAGGCACCTCAGCCAATCATTTAGAGCAGCGTACAAAGCAATGTAAAGCAAATGCAAGGGTTCGGTTCCGAATCCTCCATTAAATAAAACGATTTTTTCGCCATATTTTGTAGTAAATATTATCCTCAAGACCGCGGAGCAAAATGGGGGGGGGGGGGGGGGGGCTAACGACCGCCGAAAGCGGAAGCAACTAGGGGGTCTGGGTGCAAAATTTGTTATTTATTTGTTTGTTTGTTTGTTTGTTTGTTTGTTTGTTTGTTTGTTTGTTGAGTTATTGAGTTATTGATTTATTTATTGAGTATCCAAGGGGTAGAATGGGAATGGTTGGGTTGCAAAACAAGAACTAGACGCACACGTGCGTTCACTCGTGCCCCTGGAGCCCTGGAGGCTCCAATGACCGGCTCCGTTCGTACTCTTCCCCCAGCCGTTTCACGCATTCTTCACCATTCCGGGAAATAGCTAACCGTAACAAATGACCTTTTTTGAATCGGCTAACTTAAACTAAAAAATATCTTGATTAGTCAGTTTGTCTGTCAGCAGCTATTAGTGCCTTTGTCTATCTATTATCATGCATAGGTATTAGATATCTCTAACATGCAAAAATATACCAGTTTTATATTCAACTTCTTATTTCACTATATATCTCAATTGTTTGCTGTACAGACTTCTACAACGGCATATTTGACACAATAACAAATCGTGTATTTTTTCGTTCATGTTTCGGATGTTATATATATGAATAAAAGACGTTACGTGACCAAACGCGAAATACAAGGTCAATAGAATCTAGTTTCATGCCATTCCGATATTAAATTAAAATTCACTACAAAAACCTCTCAAGATCTCTTGAATGCTTGAATGAGGAATATAATTGACTTGCTCCTATGTTTGTTTGTTTAGCAACATGTAGGATGAGAAATTCGTAGATTCCCAGCCCATAGGAAATAGTCTTTATCGCGAGCCGCTTCCTTTCAAGTACTCCATTTAGAGTTCGATATTTGGTCAAAGTATTGGAGATGAAGCTCAAAATAACAGCCCATCCTGAAGCTCTTATAACTATATAGGTATCTCTCGAGTTAAAAGCTCCCAATTACATTGTTATACTGCAGGAAAAGCCCGTCTCTGAAAGCTATTTTCTTTGTCGTCGGCCATCTTACATTCCTAAAGTTCCTGGCTTGCGTTCGCGGTCGCTCAAGGGTGATGAATGAAGGGTATTGTTTGTACGTTCTTAACCAATCAGAAGTTCCTCAGGACGAACAGAGAATAATAAGAAAAAAAAAACATTTGCAGTTTATAACTCGTTCCCGGCCTTAAGGCCTGGGCACGAGTAATAAAGGTAACGGTAAATTGGGCTCTTTCAAACCCTTGGTTATTCAAATCACCAGAATTTTTTTTAACGAAGCATAAGACATACATGACAACTGTTATGCAAATTAAAATTTTCAGGAATTTCAGTTCGGTGTGCGAGTGATCGAGAAATTGCCTATAAACATTGCATGTTTGTAGGTTGACTGAAACAAAACAACAACAACCAAAATTACGGCAGTTTGCTAGTGCCTACTGGTCTACTAACTATTTCACAGACTTATTGCAATCACTCCTGTAGCCTTTGCAAGAATTGTTTCACAGGAAACTCTACGCTTTCAAGGAGAAAAACGTCCATTTCCTAGCAACGTTTACTCCCCTTCGTTACTTCGTCCTTCATCTTGTCCACGTGCAAATGGCTGTAGGGGGCCTGAGTACTAGTAATAAGACTATCGCGCGATAAGTTGTGCTATCGCGCGATAAGTTGTGTTATCGCGCGATAAGTCGAACTATCGCGCGATAGAAACAAGGTGTATCGCGCGATAAATGCCATGAAAATTTTTGTATGTGGAGGGCCCCTATGAGCCACCGTACTATAGTCTGGCGGGACGCGTAATTTTGCACGATTGGTATTCAGCCTCTTTCATCAAATACGAGCGGTATTTTTCATTCATTCTTCGAGAACTTAGGCCAAGTTCAGACGTCGAACTTTTGCCGTGTCGAATCTAATAGTTGCAATTTGTAGATGAGAAGTGCGGCGTCTGAACCTATTGTATTTGACAGATTTGAGTAAGTATTAAATTGAACAATTCAGTTTGAATCAAATTTGTCAAATTCATTTGGTTCAGAGGCTGCACTTCTCATCTGCAAAATGCAACTATTAGATTCGACGCGGCAAAAGTTCGACGTCTGAACTGGGCCTAAGGTGACATTTCCAGTTAATAACACACTTACAAAAAATACGCGTTTCTAAACACAAAATACAACGGACGAAACGCTCTTTCGCATTGACACCATGAAACTGAAACGGTGACTAAAACATAATATTTGTTTACAAAGATTTTATCAAAAATACACATTAATTTTCGAAAAAAATCAGATTCAAAGCTCGCCAGCCAATCAGAAACGAGTGTTGAGGGTTCCTCAACAGTTGAGTTTAATAAGTATCGTAAATGTTTTTGGGATCCCTGTGTAATTGTTAAGTGTGAGTAAGTGTTTGCCAAGATCTAAGTGTCTCATCGATTGGTGAGTGTGTTTTTATGCTTCAAACTTGTAATTTCTCACTTTAGACCGCAAGTAATGATCACTATGTAATATGCATTTTATCCTGTTTAGGATTTTACTGCATGTATTTACTGTGTGTGCTGTGTGCTTGCTATGCGTGTGAGCATATCTGTTTACGAAATAAATGGACTTCGATATAAATGTACGATGTTTGTCAAGCAGTAAAAACTTTCGGTGAATTGTCTACACTTAGCTCACATGCCTGCTGTGTTCGCCGCTACAACGACTACTTTTTTGTAGGTGTGTTTTAGCATACAAATTGTTTTCATCTATAAATTGCTTAAATACCACCTGCCTATTACTAGGAACTATCTTGCTTCACAGCTATCATCTTAATTGTCATATTAGTTGATAGCGATAAAACTGTGAAGGTGACGAGCAAAATTGGAAATTGAGCTGTAAATTAAACTGTGAAATTAAAAAAAAGTCAAAAGGTGCAGGATCGTCGCTGTTTGTTCCTGGTCGCCATAACATCTCAGATTTCCCCCCCAGAGAACATGACACTCAAAACTGCCATTTATACATTTAAAAACACATTGTCTAACCAAGGCTATTGTCTCCTCATTCGAAAATAATATTTAAACACTTTTGATCGTTGTTTATGGGTGTAACGCGTTGAGTATAAACTGTTCGTTTCACTCTAGGTGGTCTCTGCTTATTACGGTAGCACCCTATCACTAAGCACTATGTTATGTTTATCGAGATGTTGTTTCTTCAAACAAGATCTGTCATCTATGTTGTCGACCTTTAGGACGAAATGCCAGTTGTACATTTTCACGATAAAGAAATGTGTACAATAATACATTCAAAAAACAACAACAACAACAAAACAACCTGCACGAGGAAACTGTCATCTCTTTGTTGTTGTTTTTGCTGCTATTTATTGGTTTGATAGCGGAGACAGGTCCCATAAACAGGATGCATTAGAATACACAACTTAACTAATGCTTTGGTCAAATTGCCGCCTCTTCCCACCCTGCAGGACCTGGTCAGGTGACACGTCATCAAAATATCAACTGTAACGACAATTTGGTCGACATATCCAGAAAGAGCATCTTTAAATTAGTTCTTTTGCTAAGTTTGAGCCTTTTTTGGTATATTGGAGAACATCTATGATTATTTTGAAATTGCAGGGGTTTTTTTTACAAGATTATGGGCAAGCCATGTCAGTCAGCTTTACATGCCTTTCAGAATTTTTGTCCTCACACCATTGAATATTTGTTTTTGAAACAATTTAACAGTTGATACCTATTGATCAGTACACATTGAAATTTTGTTGAATTTACTGTTTTATTGTAACGTCAAGTTTTTCAAACCCGCGAGGGTTTTTAAGTTGATATCTTGGGGGTATTTACATGGCACTAGCAGGCGAATTATCCCCCCCTCTATACATGTGTTCACTTCGGGTACTAGAAGTACTAGAGTTGTTCTACTATTATCCTCTCTCGTTAGCACTAGGAGCATTTTTCGGTCATGTAAACGGAAAGAAAAAACACTATTTTGGGGTTCCTGAGGTAGTTCGGGTGACCCAGGACGAGCAATCAAGCATTGTTTGCTATATGATAGACTTAGTAGCTTCGGGTGATGGAACTGATCAGGAAACAAACCTTAATCACTTCAACGATCTTCTAAATTGACTTTTTAAATGTTTAATTTCACACTTTCTTGAAATAACTATGTCGATTTTGTCATATTAACATACAAATTGTTTTCATCTGTAAATTGCTTAATTCCCACCTGGCTATTACTAGAAACAAACTTGCTTCACAGCTATCACCTTTATTGTCATATTTGATGCCGATAAAACTGTGAAGATGACGAGAAAAAAAAAAAGGAAATTGAGCTGTAAATTAAACTGTGAAATTAAAAAAAGTCAATAATGCATGTGCAAGTTTGTTGCTGTTTGTGCCTGGTCGCCATGACATCGCTCATATAGATTTGGCGGTTTTCCCTTGGAACACGACACTAAATCAAGAGAGTTAACTGCAACTCAAAACTGCCATTAATACATCTATAAACACATTGTTTAATCAAGGCTTTTGTCTCATCATTCAAAAATAATATTTAAACACTTTTGATCGTTTTTTTATGTGTGTAACGCGTTGAGCATAAACTGTTCGTTTCACAACTGCCGATCACTGTCGGCTTTTGAACTGATTTTTCAACGGTTATATAACTTTGCAAGATTATTGCGTGCTCGTTAACCATTCTCTTTTACTGCGTAATCTTTTCAGACTGACTTAAATTATATGTCATTTTGCTAACTTAGAGCTATAAGTTTAGCTCGCTTACATTTATATTTACAGGTATTCGGATGTTCAATTTAAGCAGTGGCTAAGTAAAGCTACCCGGACGCGATATGATGCTCAATAGTAGATCACTTTATTTATTTTTTGGCAAAGAATGGAAATTTTCTGTTTGTTGTACACGTAAAATCAAGTTTTTTTCAAACGAACACTTAAGGTTGTATTTTTTTCCTACTCTCAGTCTCTGCTTACTACTGTACCACACTATCACCAAGCAATTGCAAAAGGTTTTAATGGCACTAATTAGAAGACAATTCTATACAAGTAAAATTGTGTTGTAAATTGCTTTTATTGTGCATAATGTTTCCTTTGAAATCCCAGTGTTTACATAATGAATTCGTCTTCGGTTCGCGATGTTGGAATCACATTTTTAGCTTTTATTTATAGTCATTATTGAATGATGTCTCTTCACTGGACTCGTCTTTACACAAGGCTGGACGTCTTTTGCAGAGGAACTAGAAAAAAGAAAAAATGAGAAAAAGAAGTAATACATCTATTTTAAAAGAGATTGTCGGAACCAGTATAGCAGACTTTTTTAATTTAGATTGGTGATTAAAACTGTTTGAAACAGATCACGTCGAAAGAAAGACTCCATAGCCTGTCAGTATTAAGTAACGGTTTTCTCTCAATGGGCCTCGTGACCGTGGTCCGTCAGTTAGGAAAAAGAATATACTGCGTATGTTTAGAGGATCTGAAACCAATTTCTTCTGTTTGTGTTGTCTCATCTACTGACTTCGCCCGGCTCCTGCAACATACAAAAAACTTGAGATTTGGCGTTAAAAGACCTCAGTCACTTCTCAGTCACTTCAAATCCTTTGTCTTCATCATTACGATTAACGTGTGTCAAATGTCTCCATGATGATAAGACTGATAATGAAACATTTTCGTTCTTGTGTCGAACATCAACATTAAGAAGCAAATTGCAATAATGTCAGTGGAGACAATGGACTAGAAAAACAAAAACAAAACAACAAGAACAACAACAAGAACAACAACAATCCCGTGTACTGCATCAAAAAATGTTTTGTGTAAAAAATTAGTGCAAATGTTTTCTCAATACCTGCATTTCGAATTGAGAACAGACAAGCAGTATTTTAGTAGTGTAATCACAATCAATTTGACGGAATCTCATATCAATATTCGCACTGACAATTGATCGAAGAAACGGCAAAATAACACGAATGAATGGAGAGTGATCATGAAACGGTAAAATAACGTGAATGAATGGAGAGTGATTTTGATTGACTTGCTAAGTAAAACAAGACGCTCAGCAATTTTGCCTACCTTGAACCAGCGCATTCCCGAGGGATTCTTATCTTTGTAATCTGGTCCAATAGGTTTGTTCGTAATTGTCCTCTCATTTGTGGCTGTAACGTCGCTTATCATCAACAATGCAACTAAAGCCAGCAAACAGCAACACAGTGCTTTGGTTTCCATTTCCGTCTTTACACTTAACAGCCTTTAAGTTGAATTGGAACAGAATTGGAATTGAACAGAACTAGATATTGCTTTCTTCTTCCAAGTCTTCCTTTATAACCTGTATTTATGTGCGAGCTCTCTTCATTTGCATTGTGCCCGGTGTTCCGTCATTTATTTAACTGAAATGGTACTTCCTACAATTCAATAATTACACGTTCCTGTTAATACGTGGGAACAGGTATTTCTAGCTATCAACACTACACCTGATCACTACCTTCATTTATTTCTAGATTACTCGTTTGTGATAAATGCTTGAGAAGTCTATTGTCTTGATTGCCTTTCAACCATGAACTCCATTCCAGGATATCATACTGGATAATCGTAAGCAATATTTTTGGTTACGAGCTAGCCTGGCAGATTCGTAGTTGGGCCAATAACCGGCAATTGGCTGATCTGTTATGAAAATAAAGTCAACGTGTGCAACCGCTTGTGTTGTCAGCAATTACACACAATTCCTGTCCTGATGAGAGAAGGGTTCACTCTTCAACATTCAGTCGATCCTATTAGAATTTTGTTTGTGACAAATAAAAAGTCAGTCAAACTCAAAAATGTCATCACAATCATTAGAACCTATTAGAATTATACATTAGAGAGTATTTATAGGATATATAATTGTAGCTTATTTATAGATGTTATTTTAAAAGTGTTAGGGCGACTAGACTGGCAAATGCGTGCCAAATGGCAAACAAAGGAAAAGAAAAGGCAAGTGGGGCTGAATTTTCTAAACTGAGTCGACATGGTTTTTATTGATTCTCCTGCAAGCCAGAGGATGTCCGTATACTATATGGGCTTCCATTCTCACATTTACAGGCTCGCATTTCTAATCTAACTGCATGTCTCATCACGGCAACTGAATATTTCAGGGAAATGAAGCTGCCCCCCCCCCCCCCCCCCCCCGTGCACTACTTGAGAAACGCGTTTCACGCAGCTGAACGAGGATGCAAATTTCCAACATGCTATGTTATGTTTATCGAGATGTTGTTTCTTCAAACAAGATCTTTCATCTATGTTGTCGACCTTTAGGACGAAATGCCAGTTGTACATTTTCACGATAAAGAAATGTGTACAATAATACATTAAAACAACAACAACAACAACAACAACAACAACAACAAAACAACGTGCACGAGGAAACTGTTATCTCTTTGCTGTTGTTTTTGTTGCTATTTATTGGTTTGATAGCGGAGACAGGTCCCACAAACAGGATGCATTAGAATACACAACTTAACTAATGCTTTGGTGAAATTATCACCGCTTCGCACCCCGCGGCAGGACCTGGTCAGGTGACATGTCATCAACATATCAACTGTAACGACAATTTGGTCGCCATATCCAGAATTAACATCTTTAAATTAGTGCTTTTGCTAAGTTTGAGCCATTTTTTGGTATATTGGAGAACATCTTTGATTATTTTGAAATTGTAGTTTTTTTACAAAGGTTATATGGTAAGCCATATCACTCAGCTTTAAATTTTGTCCTTGGAGCATTGAATATTTGATCTTTATTTGAAACCGTTTAACAGCTGATACCTATTGATCAGTACACAATGAAATTTTGTTGAATTTACTGTTTTATTGTAATGTCAAGTTTTTCAAACCCGCGAGGGTTTACAAGTTGATATCTTAGGGGGTGTTTTACATGGCACTAGCAGGCGAAATCATCCTCCTCTCTATACATTTATTGCATTCTGTTCATATGGAAATTTATGTCTTCACTTCGAGTACTAGAAATATCCTACTCCTAGGATCATCCTGTCTCGCCGGTAGGAGTATATCCTAGCACTAGGAGTATTTTTCGGTCATGTAAACAGAAAGAAAAAGCACTATTTTGGAGCTCCTGTGGTAGTTCAGGTGACCCAGGACGAGCAATCAAGCATTGTTTGCTATATGATAGACTTAGTTGCTTCGGGTGACGGAAAAATGTCATGTAAACTGATCAGGAAACAAACCTTAATCACTTCAACGATCTTCTAAATTGAGTTTTTAAATGTTTAATTTCACACTTTCTTGAAATAACTATGCCAATTTTGTCATATTAGCATACAAATTGTTTTCATCTATAAATTGCTTAACTACCACCTGCCTATTACTAGGAACCATCTTGCTTCACAGCTATCATCTTAATTGTCATATTAGTTGATGCCGATAAAACTGTGAAGGTGACGAGCAAAATTGGAAACTGAGCTATAAATAATTAAACTTTGAAATAAAAGTATAGTCAATAAGGTGCAAGTTCGTCGCTGTTTGTGCGTGGTCGCCATGACATCGCTCATATAGTTTTGTTCAATCCCTTGGAACACAACACAACCAAGAGAGTTAACTGCAACTCAAAACTGCCATTAATACATTTATAAACACATTATCTAACCAAGGCTATTGTCTCCTCACTCAAAAACACTTTTGATAGTTTTTTATGTGTGTAACGCGTTGAGCATAAACTGTTCGTTTCACAACTGACGATCACTGTCGTGTTTTCAACGGTTATATAACTTTGCAAGATTATTGCGTGCTTGTTAACCATTCTCTTTTACTGCGTAACCTTTTCAGACCGACTTTAATGATATGTCATTTTGCTATCTTAGAGCTATAAGTTTAGCTCGCTTACATTTATATTTACAGGTATTCGGATGTTCAATTTAAACAGTGGCGAAGTAAAGCTACCCGAACGCAATATGATGCTCAATAGTAGATCACTTTATTTATTTTTTGGCAAAGAATGGAAATTTTCTGTTTGTTGTACACGTAAAATCAAGTTTTTTTCAAACGAACACTTAAGGTTGTATTTTTTCCTACTCTCAGTCTTTGCTTACTACTGTACCACACTATCACCAAGCAATTGCAAAAGGTTTTAATGGCGCTAATTAGAAGACAATTCTATACAAGTAAAATTGTGTTGTAAATTGCTTTTATTGTGCATAATGTTTCCTTTGAAATCCCAGTCTTAACATAATGAATTCGTCTTCGGTTCGCGATGTTGGAATCACATTTTTAGCTTTTATTTATAGTCATTATTGAATGATTTCTCTTCACTGGACTCGTCTTTACACAAGGCTGGACGTCTTTTGCAGAGGAACTAGAAAAAAGAAAAAACGAGAAAAAGAAGTTATACATCTATTTTAAAAGAGATTGTCGGAACCAGTATAGCAGACTTTTTTAATTTAGCCGGATTGGTGATAACAACTATGAAACAGATCACGTCGAAAGAAAGACTCCATAGCCTGTCAGTATTAAGTAACGGTTTTCTCTCAATGGGCCTCATGACTGTGGTCCGTCAGTTAGGAAAGAGAATATACTACGTACGTTTAGAGGATCTGAAACAATTTCTTGTGTTTGTGCTATGGCCTCTCATCTATACTGACTTCGCCCGGCTCCTTCAACATACAAAAAACTTGAGATTTGGCGTTAAAGACCTCGCCACAGAATGTGCGGTTTCAAAATTCTTCATGTTGATAAATTGAGTTCCCTAAAATCCTTTGTCTTCATCATTACGATTAACGTGTATCAAATATCTTCATGGTGGTAGTGATACATTTTCGTTCTTTTCGTTCTTCGAACATCAACATTAAGAAATAAATTGCAATAATGTCAGTGGAGACAATGGACTTGAAAACAACAACAACAACAACAATAACAACAATCCCGTATACTGCATCAAAAAATGTTTTGTGTAAAAATTTAGTGCAAATGTTTTCTCAATACCTGCATTTCGAAACAATCAATTTGACGGAATCTTATCAATATTTGCACTGAAAATCGATCGAACAAACGGCAAAATAACGAATAATTTCAGCAGGGAATATATGGACAATGATTATGATTGACTTGTTAAGTAAAACAAGACACTCAGCAATTTTACTTACCTTGAACCAACGCTTTACAGGAGTCTTGTCGGTGAATAATGGTCCAACACCTTTGCTATGATTCTTATTTATCTTATTTGTGGCTGTAACATCGCTTATCATCAACAATGCAACTAAAGCCAGCAAACAGCAGCACAGTGCTTTGGTTTCCATTTCCGTCTTTACACTTGACAACTTTAAGTTGAATTGGATCAGAATTGGAATTGAACAGAACTAGATATTGCTTTCTTCTTCCAAGTCTTCCTTTATAACCTGTATTTATGTGCGAGCTCTCTTCATTTGCATTGTGCCCGGTGTTCTGTCATTTATTTAAAATGGTACTTTAATAATTACAAGTTCCTGTTAAATGAATGTAATAGCTAACGTGAGACGGGAAGTCTGTTACAGGTGTTTCTAGCTATCAACACTTCACCTGATCACTACACTGTATTTAATCATTGTAGTTCATTTATTTCTAGATTACTCGTTCCTGATAAATGCTTGAGAAGTCTATTGTCTCGTTTGCCTTTCATCTTAGTGGGATAATCGTCAACAATATTTTTGGTTACGTCTGGCAGATTCGTAGCGAGGCCAATAACCAATTGGCTGATCTGTTATGAAAATAAAGTCAACGTGTGCAACCGCTTGTGTTATCAGCAATTACACACAATTACTAGCCTGATGAGTAAAGGGTTCACTCTTCAACATTCAGTCCTATTAGAATTTTGTTTGTGACAAATAAAAAGTCAGTCAAATTAACTCAAAAATGTCGTCACAATCATTAGAACCTATTAGAATTATACATTAGAGAGTATTTATAGGAAGTGACTAATTGTAGCTTATTTATAGATGTTATTTTAAAAGTGTTAGGGCGACTAGACTGGCAAATGCGTGCCAAATGGCAAACAAGGGAAAAGAAAAGGCAAGAGTGGCTGAATTTTCTAAACTGAGTCGACATGGTTTTTATTGATTTTCTTGCAAACCAGAGGATGTCCGTACATGGGCTTCCATTCTCACATTTACAGGCTCGCATTTCTAATCGAACTGCATGTCTCATCACGGCAACTGAACATTTCAGGGAAATGAAGCTGTCTCCCCCCCCCCCCCGTGCACTACTGGAGAAACGCGTTTCACGCAGCTGAACGAGGATGCAAATTTCCAACATGCTATGTTATGTTTATCGAGATGTTGTTTCTTCAAACAAGATCTTTCATTTATGTTGTCGACCTTTAGGACGAAATGGCAGTTGTACATTTTCACGATAAAGAAATGTGTACAATAATACATTAAAACAACAACAACAACAACAACAAAACAACGTGCACGAGGAAACTGTTATCTCTTTGCTGTTGTTTTTGTTGCTATTTATTGGTTTGATAGCGGAGACAGGTCCCACAAACAGGATGCATTAGAATACACAACTTAACTAATGCTTTGGTGAAATTATCACCGCTTCGCACCCCGCAGGACCTGGTCAGGTGACATGTCATCAACATATCAACTGTAACGACAATTTGGTCGACATATCCAGAAAGAACATCTTGAAATTGGTGCTTTTGCTAAGTTTGAGCCTCTTTTGGTATATTGGAGAACATCTATTATTTTTTTGAAATTGCAGGGTTTTTTTTACAAGGTTATGGGCAAGCCATGTCAGTCAGCTTTACATGCCTTTCAGAAATTTTGTCCTCACACCATTGAATATTTGTTTTTGAAATAATTTAACAGTTGATACCTATTGATCAGTACACAATGAAATTTTGTTGAATTTACTGTTTTATTGTAACGCCAAGTTTTTCAAACCCGCGAGGTTTTTTAAGTTGATATCTTGTGGGGTATTTACATGGCACTAGCAGGCGAATTATCCCCCCCTCTATACATGTCTTCACTTCGGGTACTAGAAGTACTAGAGTTGTTCTACTAGAGCGATAGCACTAAAACCGTGAAACAAGTACTAACTAAAAAGTTCAAATAGTACTAATGAAACAATAGAAAACAAAGGGTTTTGCTACTATTTGTCTCTATTTAGTTACTAAGCTATTTCACGGTTTAAGTGTTATCGCTCTATTATCCTCTCTCGTTAGCACTAGGAGTATTTTTCGATCATGTAAACGGAAAGAAAAAACACTATTTTGGGGCCCCTGAGGTAGTTCGGGTGACCCAGGACGAGCAACCAAGCATTGTTTGCTATATGATAGACTTAGTAGCTTCGGGTGACGGAACTGATCAGGAAACAAACCGTTTGTTTGACCTTAATCACTTCAACGATCTTCTAAATTGACTTTTTAAATGTTTAATTTCACACTTTCTTGAAATAACTATGTCGATTTTGTCATATTAGCATACAAATTGTTTTCATCTATAAATTGCTTAAATACCACCTGCCTATTACTAGGAACCATCTTGCTTCACAGCTATCATCTTAATTGTCATATTTGATGCCGATAAAACTGTGAAGATGACGAGAAAAAAATTGGAAATTGAGCTGTAAATTAAACTGTGAAATTCAAAAAAGGCAACAACGTGCAAGTTTGTCGCTGTTTGTGCCTGGTCGCCATGACATCGCTCATATAGATTTGTTTTCCCTTGGAACACGACACTAAACCAAGAGAGTTAACTGCAACTCAAAACTGCATGCCATTAATACATTTATAAATAAACACATTGTTTAACCAAGGCTATTGTCTCCTCATTCAAAAATAGTATTTAAACACTTTTGATCGTTTTTTATGTGTGTAACGCGTTGAGCATAAACTGTTCGTTTCACAACTGCCGATCACTGTCGGCTTTTGAACTGATTTTTCAACGGTTATATAACTTTGCAAGATTATTGCGTGCTCGTTAACCATTCTCTTTCACTGTGCAACCTTTTCAGACTGACTTAAGGACGGAGCCCTCTAATGTGAAAGTAATTATTTTCTCTAAAATCTATATGGGTGTGAAAGAACCCATTGTAGGCTGTTAGAATCCAAGAAAAAAATTGGGGGTCATCACGCATTTTAATGAGTTATACGTTATCAAATGATGCGGAAAATGCATTTTTGACGACCCAAAGAAAAAAAATTAAAAATCCTCTATACTTCCAATAAGTTTCAAACTTTTTTTCCTAAAACACTCTAAGCATAATTCTCTGGTAGGGCAATACCATAAAACCGCGAAAACAAAGAAAATAATGTTTTTTTTTAAATATTTACTTGGTTTTAGGATGTTCTAGTCTATGATTGCTAAATATAATATGTGATATTTTTTATCATTCTTTAATTATAAATTTATAAAAAGCTTATATAATTCTAGATTTTTCTTTGGTTTATAATTTACAAAAGGAAAAAAGTGGGGTATCCAGGCGATTTAAGAAGTTATTCACCGATAAACGCACGAAATACGATGAAATCCCTAGCCCTCCATACAGAGTATAGACAGATTTTACAAAGCATTATGGGACATTTCCAAGATGGCGGCCAATAGGCAAATCTAGTCCTTGTGATCAAAACAGTGGTTTTTAAGCGAGTTTTATTCATCAATACTGAATTTAATTCTACTACAGGAACAGTCAAATGTTTTTTCTACAAGCAAGTAAGTTTTATTTACCCAAATATCGCAAAACTGCTTTGTTTTTACGATGTTTTTACTACGAAGGGCCATGCGCAGAACGCAGTGCGCGCTGACAATAGAGGGCTCCGTCCTTAAATTATATGTCACTTTGCTAACTTAGAGCTATAAGTTTACCTCGCTTACATTTATATTTACAGGTATTCGAATGTTCAATTTAAACCGAGTGGCTAAGTAAAGCTACCCGGACGCGATATGATGCTCAATAGTAGATCACTTTATTTATTTTTGGCAAAGAATGGAAATTTTCTGTTTATTTATAGATATTGATTTTAAAAGTGTTAGGGTGAATCTAACGAGGTTCTGGTCCTTTCTCCACTTTTGGCCTGAGTTTGACCCGTGATATTTCTCCATCTGCATTGCCTTCGATTAAAATAATTATCCACAACACTCTAGCGGTAGGTAGACTGCTTACGTATCAGCATTTCGGTACTTGAACATAATTTCGAAGAATGAGATTGCCAATGAAATGTTCCATGTCAGAATAAAATTCCCACATTCAGCATGCAAAAGATTTTTAAACCAAAAATACACGCATGCGCAGACAAATTCTCTATATGCTGACACACACTAGAAGTCAGAAAGTCTTAAAATTTAAGGAATTGACTATTCTCATCGTAAAAAAATCGCAAATGATATCTTACGCATCGACCCTACCGAGCCTCGAACCCTCAACCCGTTGAATCTTAGTCCATTCACTTACCATTATGCTATCCGGTAAATCGTTGACCATGATGGAATTTTAAGAAGCTTTATCTCAACACACATTTTGTAAATTAGTATTCAAAATCCTCTCTGGGAATTACTAATAAACGTATTGTATTGTATTGTATTTTAGCTATTGTTCGACGTTAGAATGCTTACAACATATCCGTGAAAAAGTTAGCGAACTAAATTGTACTAAATAGCGCGAAATCCTTTGTTTTCTATTGTTTAATTAGTGCAAATTAGTGCAATTTATTACAAAGCTTTTCACGGATTTCCCTGCTAGCAGAGTCTCTCTCGTTACGGTCCTGCAATGAAAATGAGAGACTCTGCCGATCTAAGCCGTTTTCTTTGTTGAGAATGCGCTCCGGTAACTTAGCAACGCACGTGAATATTTAGACTTTTGCACAATCAACACATTTCAGTTATTCCCAAAGCATTTATTTTCCGCAGATATTCAATAAATCTAGGGAAAAACTATAAAGGATGTCAAACGGCTGGCAATTTTTAAGAAATTCGAAAGAAACATTACATATTTCAGGCAACTGAAAAACGTTCCCTGAATGCGTGAATAAACAACAGCTAATTAACCTCAGGTCACTTCTGCTCATTTCTCAGATTTCCTACAAAACATTGTAAATGGTTCCAAATTTTGATCTTGCATTTACGATAAAACTGAAAATGTATGTCTTTAGTCAATTTCATCCACAAATGTTGAAGTTTCAAGACGGTTGAACCTTGCGTGACAGCAAGACTTTTCTTACAAACATACATGCGACTTTACTGTCCAATCACAACAGAGCCTTTTATGTTTTTCCTTTGTGCATACAACAAACGAGAGTGTCGGTGCTGCTTAACTGAAGCTCGTTTAGCGGGGCAACATGAAATAAGACAATTTTTTTTGGTCTGGATTAACTTGGCTATGGGCATGTTGCCCATAGCCGCTTTAATAAAAATAGAATCAAATATGATAATTTACAAATTTCAATCAATTCTAGTTGGCCCCGATAAAGGTGGGGACTATAAAACGATTACTCTAAATGATGTGGCAGGTAAGGGGAGGAGGTGGGATAAAAGTTGGTTCTTGCCTCAAAGAATGACGCGAGCGAATGAAAGCTGAACGAACTCACGTGGACATAAGTCCCGGCCGAGGGGGGGTTAACCAATGGTATCAATTACCAAGACCCCACCACATCACAATAGACTTGTTATGTAACATAGGCATTCACGTGTCTTAAGTAATCCCTTGGGATGAACATTAACAATTGCGGTAAAACATAAAAATCCTATTTGGCAGGCAAATATTTCATTTATGTTTTTCCTTTGTGCATACAACAAACGAGAGTGTCGGTGCTGCTTAACTGAAGCTCGTTTAGCGGGGCAACATGAAACAAGACAATTTTTTTTGGTCTGGATTAACTTGGCTATGGGCATGTTGCCCATAGCCGCTTTAATAAAAATAGAATCAAATATGATAATTTACAAATTTCAATCAATTCTAGTTGGCCCTGATAAAGGTGGGGACTATAAAACGCCACAGCATCATAATACATTCCAAATTATTATGATGCACACCCCACACAAAGGAAAGCAGCACAGACACTCATAAAAATCTATGCAGAACAAATACAAAATGTCACAATGAAATATCAATTATAATGTACACCAGGTTTGCTGCCCTTGCTAATCAAACCTGGAGCACATGAACCATAATGCTGCCCTTGCTGATCAATATGGTTCATAAGCAAACTTAAAAACTACCTTACTGTGGTGACTGCTACCCCTGTTAATCAGTCTCCACATTAAGGGAAAAACCAGACAAGGCAACAGCCCCTGCCTGTAACCTTGCCAACAGTCATTAACTGGATAAAGATTGAATACGGATGTATTTCAGAAAGGCATTAGATTTCCACCGCCCCATGGTTCTAATCTGTGCATCAGACATCCCCCTCTCGGCAGCGTATGAGGCAGCTCCGATGCGGAAACTGTGACCCTTATACCTGGATGGGTCAAGACCACAATACTTGAGAGCTATGGAAAGCTTTTCAGTGAAAAAGGTCCGAGTTACAGGATTACCATTAGGCAATTGAAAAAGTGCCCCTGAATTACCGCCCCGCACTAGCAAATATTGTAGTAACTGTTCAACAGGACAAAAAGTGTTCTGGCGAGAAACTGTGAGTGAAAAAGGCCGTTGATTGTAGCTGTGTTTGTAATCAAAAAAGGTAACTCGTAAGGCTTCCACTTGATTGTGAGAATTCAAGAGTTTAGTAACCTGATGCAATTGTATAGTATTGCCTGTAGCTGATGCCGTTATTTCACCTACTCTGGAAAATGTGTAAAAAGCAAACAAACACATGGTTTGAAATTGAATTGTGTTATATGAAGAATCAACCAGAGAGGTAGCGGCCCTTAATATCTGATGCAAAATCGGTAGAGTGATGGGTAAGCGTGCATCAAGCCGGGGACTTTGTTTACTATAACCCTTTAACATTTGCAGGATAAAAAAGGCTTTGGTAGGATCAGGAAAACCAGATAGCTTATGCATGTAACCGATTGCCGAAACATAAGTATTAACTGTCGATGAAGCATACTTCTGGTTAAATAAATAAGCAATAAACAGAGCTAGTGTTGGGGGTGATAAGGGGAGACTATAAGGGGTACCTGGCAAAACTTTGGTATGAAAATTACAGAAAAGCTTCCATGCCCTCCTGTATGTAGGAATTGAAGATGGCTGAAGGCTTGACTGTACTAGGTGTGACACTATGGCTGCCAGAGGTGAGGCTGCAGATGTTGGGGGATCTCTGTTGGTGATTGATCCATGGAGGGTGGTGCCAAATGCAGGAATTTCTGGATCTGCAAACGAGACAAAGAGTCTGCCAATTGGTTGTTAATACCTGGAATGTGTTTAGCTTTAAACATAATATTGTTCTTTAAGCAAATCAAAACTAGTTTACGAACAAAAAACATTAGGTGTGGATCTTTGCATGATTGCTTGTTGATAATATGAACTAAAGCCTCATTGTCCGTATAAAACAATATACATTGATCCTTCATTTTATGACCCCATAAATACAAACTAAGGACAATGGGGTAAAATTCAAGGACAGCTATATTATAAGAATGCCAGTGTGCTGGCCATGCCCCATAACACCAAGCATGGCCAAAAATAGCACCAAAACCTATCGCACCTGAAGCATCTGTATACAAGTTTAAATGCTCAGAATCATACCAAAAATCATCTAAGAAAAATGATTTACAGTTAAAATCTGAAAGAAAGTCCTCCCACACCCTCAGATCAGCCTTAACTTCTTTTTTTAGGCGAATAAAGTGGAAGGGCAATTGGACGCCAATGGCGAGGTCAATAAGTCTACGCAAAAAAGCCCTGCCTGGTAAAATCACAGAACAGGCAAAATTCAAAAGACCAGACAAAGATTGAATTTCCTTGAGTGTAACCTTTTTTCGTCTCATAAAATCAGAAATTAGTGATCTACATTTAGAAATCTTTTCATGTGGCAAGCGAGCCTCCATTCGAACAGTATCCAATTCAATTCCTGCAAATGACAATGTAGTGGCTGGTCCACAAGTTTTTTCATATGCAATAGGGACTCCCAGATAGTTACATAAAGCCACAAAATTTGAAAGTTGCATCTGACATAACTCAGATGTTGGAGCAACAAAAAGAAAATCATCAAGAAGGTGAATTATATGGTCAATTTTCAATTTATCTCGAGCAATCCATTCCAAAGCAGTGCTAAAAAGTTCAAAGGTCCGACAAGAACTGGAGCAGCCCATGGGCATGCATTTGTCAAAATAATATTGGTCTTTCCATTTCATACCAAGTAAGTGATAATCACCAGGATGGACAGGAATGATTCGAAAAGCACTTTTTATGTCAGTTTTACCTAAAAAACAGCCCCGACCAACAGTTTTAATGTGGCAAATTGCATCAGCAATATTTGCATACTGCACACTTGAAAACTCTGTTGGAATGCTATCATTAACAGAGCCACCCTTAGGGTAAGACAAATGATGTATAAGCCGAAACTCAACAGGGGACTTTTTAGGTACAACACCCAATGGCGACACCCTGAAAGGTGAGAGGGGGGGGGGGGGGGGGGGAACCAAGTATGGTCCAGAGAGCCGGCCTGCCTGTAATTCTTTGTCAATTTTAATGTCCACAACCTCTGGGTTATCATTTGCAGACATTAAATTAGATGACTCACTAGAAATTCCTGGTCCATCATGATGAATTGGAAAACCAAATGTAAAACCGGATGTGAGATGCTCTGCTATGGAAAGATCGTAATCAGATAAAAAGAAACTTAACCTATCTACTCTAACAGGAGTAGGAATACTACTTAGCTTGTGTAGAGGTGGTGACTGAGGCTTTGGCAGCTTGAGTTCCGGGCTTAGAGGGCTTACCACGGGGACGAAAATTACAATTCTTAGGGAAATGAGCACCGTCACATTTGAAACATAGATGCTTGTAAGAGCATCCACTGCAATCTGCACCCTTACTAAAGCGGAAACAATATCCATTTGGAGGTTTGTCCGCCGTACGTGGTTTGTTAAAACTAGATTGGGAAAACTTAGGATGGGCAGACTGCTGGGACCGCATCCAAAGTTCCCAATGAATGACATTCCAAGGAAAGACTGTGGGTTGTGACTGCCTCATAAACCTAAAATTCTCGTCGTAAAACTTCCAGTTACACCCCCTTGCTGCCAAATCCTGAACCACCTCCCCATATTTCATGAGGGCAGGGGCCTCATTTGGGTATTTTTGGCAGTATACACCAACAAAAACATGAAAACAGCTGATCCATAATTCAATGGAAATATTTTTCCTTGGCCTTGAGACAGGTTCCAAGCATAAGGCTGGACCTGCACCTGATAGTGAGTTTACTGTCAATTGAAACTTGTCCTCATTAACTGGGTTATTGAGGAGAAGACTTACATCGATATATTCATTGTTCCAAATCTTTCCTTTTGTCTTATCGGACACTCTGGAGTCAACAGCGAGACTTGGTGAAGTAAAAATCGACTCAGGTTGGGCTAGTGAATTACTTGGGCGCATACCTGTGAGAGTTGCTTGTGCCGCCAGAAGGGCATTGTTAACAGCTGGAGCTGTGAGGGTTGCTTGAGCTGTCAGAGGTGCAGTGTGAACAGCAGGAGATGTGCGGGTTGCTTGTGCCACCAGAGGTGCATTGCTATCAGCAGGAGCTGGAAGAGAACCAGAGTCTACTGGAAGGCTGTGTGTCACTGGGACTTCAGTTAGATTAGAAGCAGAAATCACTTCTGTTGTTGGTGTACTGTTGGAAGGGGTTGCAGATGTTGACAGGCGCTGAGACACAACATCAGCTACTTGCTGAACAATGGTGTCAAGGACATGTGGTGGTAGTTGGACCTGGGATGCTGCCGCAGGAGCTCGTCGTAGAGAATGCCTTGATCTTTTTGCTGCAGTAGGTTGAGTGCCTGACAGACTAGTTGAAGCCGGTCGAACTGGAGCTGGAGGGTTGGATGCCCTACGTAAAGAGCGACGTCTTCCAGACATTGTGTAATATGATGAATTGTTCTAAAGAAAGAAAGAAAGAAAGAAAAAGGCAAACTTGGCAGTTCCATAACTTGAATCAAAGAATAACACCAAATCAAAACAATGGAAAAAAAAAACCATGGGCAAAATTATAACACAATACAACATGTAACACAAAAGCAACAGAGAACCTGTCAACAATAAAGTTGACGCACAAGATCTCCTTATGTTACCATAACATCAATAATAAAAGAGGTAGCCCTCTAATGCAAGGAATACACCTTGGTCTGGAGTAGCCCCCAGATAACTATGGAGTAGCCCCCGGATAACTATGGAGTAGCCCCCAAAGTACTATGGAGTAGCCCCCAAAGTACATGTGGTATAACACCACATTTCAATAGGAAGATTTAATGAGGAATACACCTCAAAATACATAAAGAAATATACATTGGAACAGTACGGAGTAGCCTCCAAAATTAAACATGCGGTAAACACCATCATGGAATACAATACAACATGATAACAAGTAAGCTTAATAGATATACTGAGAGGAATACACCTCTAAAATAAGCCAAGGAGTACACCTTGATTTCGAGAATGTGCAGTCTAACACCACACAAACAATAACAGTGCAAAATTAAAATAAAATTAAAACAAAATTGCCCATGGCCATAAACTAAAGCATAGACAATGCCTTCAAAATGGCGCCGCGATAACTGCGGTATAAATGATACTGCCCAGATGGATTTAAGTGAACACCATCAGGCAAATAAAAATCCTTAGCTGGGTGATTAAATTCCCTATGACGCCAACAAAAAACACTAGGAATTGAACCAAGGACTACATCAACATAATTATTCAAAACCTTCGCTCGCTGGTCAAAAAGCGTGGCTTGGGCATATGAAATGCCACGTGGGATTACATAACACCAGCCTATGACGCGGACCGCAAAATGTCCTAAAATCAGGCGCACTAAATCATCAATTGCTGAGCCTACGACCTCAGGGGATAAAAGGGGAAGGTCATTAGTTCCTATCTCAAGGATAAGGATATCAGGGGCATAAGAACGAATGATATCCAAGTCGAAAAATCTAAGTTTCGCGACAGTCCTCCCACCGATACCCCACAGTTTAACCGAAGCGGATCCCTTTAAGCCAAAATTGGCATCAACCCGAGGGTCAAAACCCCTGCCAAGATCACGAAACAAGCGCTTAACGAAAGAATGACCTAGAATAAGAACCTTAGGTGAGCTACCAGCCATAACAAAAACAATAACTCCTAAAAGCGCCGTGGCGTGACTAAGTGTGGTCGCTTAAGAAAAGGTGGATAACAAGTCAATTAGGGATAATTACACGCGTAAATAATCGCAGGGTAATAATAAAGACCCAAATGGGCAATAACAGAGAAGAACTAAAGGCAAGAAAGCCTAAAAAACTTACCAAATAAAAGTTGGTTCTTGCCTCAAAGAATGACGCGAGCGAATGAAAGCTATATTCAATAAATCTAGGGAAAAACTATAAAGGATGTCAAACGGCTGGCAATTTTTAAGAAATTCGAAAGAAACATTACATATTTCAGGCAACTGAAAAACGTTCCCTGAATGCGTGAATAAACAACAGCTAATTAACCTCAGGTCACTTCTGCTCATTTCTCAGATTTCCTACAAAACATTGTAAATGGTTCCAAATTTTGATCTTGCATTTACGATAAAACTGAAAATGTATGTCTTTAGTCGATTTCATCCACAAATGTTGAAGTTTCAAGACGGTTGAACCTTGCGTGACAGCAAGACTTTTCTTACAAACATACATGCGACTTTACTGTCCAATCACAACAGAGCCTTTTCCAGTTAAAACCGGTTTCGAACCGGTTTGCTTCGTCCACGGTTGTGGACGGCGGTGTATCAAAGAAAACGGCTTAGATCGGCAGAGTCTCTCAATTTTCATTGCAGGACCGTAACGAGAGAGACTCTGCTAGCAGGGAATTCACGGATATATTGTAAGCACTCTAATTTCATGCAAATATAAATTACTCGATATAACTCGGATTTGATACTATAACTCAAATCCGATGATTTGAGTTCTTATTTTCAGAATTTTTGCATTGAAACAATAAAAATAGGGTTTGGTTAGTTTTTAAACAACTTAAAAACCACGTGCTCGGTCTTCCATTGAAATTCAAGACCGAGGGCCGAAGGCCCGAGGTCTTGAATTTCAATGGAAGACCTCGCACTTGGTTTTTAACCTATATGTACAGACCGACCAAGCTCGGTTAATAAGAGTTTTATTATATTACCTTTTTTTCTAAAATAAAGAAAAAAAAATCCCAGTCTTTTGTTATTCATTTTACATTTTCAAGCGCGCGTAACATTCGAATGGCTTCTCAGTATTTTTACTTGGCCGTGAAGATTACTATTTCTGGTATCGATGAAAACAATTTTGAGAGGTAACCGAGAACAAGAAAATATCATTATAAACAAATGCGTTAGTAAACTGCAATGGGCAAAATGCTTTTTAGTTCACTGATGATGGCCATTTTCGGCGATCGCTTGTCTACTACTGATTCCCGGTACTGATTACTAATTTCTAAATTTAATCTAAAAAGCTTGCCTATAAAGCTAGTTAAGCTTAGAAGCGAATTACACAGAGAGTGGGCGACAAATCTCATAAGTAAAATGGACAAATTGTTCGACGTGAAGTACACAAGTACATGGCGTCACGAAAAAATATCACTAAACAAAAAGTCCTAAGACAGCTTTTGCAAACAAGAGTTGAGCACAATATGCAGAAAATAACTTGCCTTTCTTAGCTATTAATTATTCAATCAACATCTTCAGAGCTGATGAACGGGTACAACGGCCTAGCATTGTCATCAAGCACTGTATTTCTGGCGTTTGGCATATGGAACCAGAGTTACATTATTGGGCTTCCTGTGTTCTTCGTGACGGACGAACGAATGCTGACGATGATTTCCGAAGTTTTGACTTTTTGGCTTCCTGTGGTGTTACTTGCGGACTGACTTACAACCCGATGACAAAGTGGCTCCGCCTGTTAAGGTGACGTCATAAATCGCACAGGAATCCCACACCAAGATTAGTGTTGCTGCTCGCCTGGCTCCCAGCAATAACAATAACTATCGATCCATTGTAAGGCAACGCCCTGAATGCCATAATGTTCAAGTTTAGTAAGTAAGATTTGGTGGCAAAGAGTGTCATGAAAGGCTTTCGATAGATCCAAAAATACTCCAGCAGTTACTTCGTTTCTGTCCAAAAAAGATGATATTTTGTTAATTAAATGGATGAGGGCATGAGATGTTGAATGGTTTTTTATGAAAACCAAATTGTAAATTGTAGAAAATTTCAAATTGTGTTGCAAATTTAACTAATCGATCGTAAAATACTTTTTCAAAGAATAATAATAATAATAATAATAATGATAATAATAATAATAATAATAATAATAGGAAACCAGAATTGGCTAGGCGCATTGACACTACTACAACATAGTGACAACGACATTTCACCGGACAGTGCTACTATTCACTACAAATGGCGTAACATCCCAGATGTACTCTACACCGTGAATTCCAACATTAGGCAGCAATTGTTACCGACCAAGGTATACAAGAAAGTGAAAATACAACAGCTATTTGAAGATACAACATGCAGAATGTGCAAACAAGCCCAAGAATCTACAACTCATATCATGTGCGGATGTTCAAAAATTGCCCAAAGCCTATACAAATCACGCCATGATAAAATGCTGAGACCATTTTATCATTATCTACTTGATAATTATGGCTTTGAAAACGACCATTCTAGACCCTGGTATGAACAGAGCCTACCACTGTCAGTAGTTGAGAACGAAAGAGCAAAAATTATGTGGGATACAGAATTCCATTTACCGAAAGCTCCCCAAAACCACGCTAACAAAATAGACATGGCCATCTATGAAAAGGAAAGGAAAGTATGGTTGCTATTAGAAGGAACAGTCTGCACCGTTGGCAAGATAAAGGAAAGAAGTGCCCACAAACAAGAAAAATACCGTGAACTGCGAAGTGGAATCAAACAGCTGTATCCCAACCATCAAGTTATTCAAGTGAACATAGTGTTCGATTTCCTAAGTAACTACCACCATAACCTAAAAATGGAGATAATTAAAAACATCACAGCAAATCAAGAAGAAGCAAATTATTTATTGCTTAAGAGTCAGAAGTGGATAATGTCACAAAATTCAGAAATTGTCAAGCATTTCTATACGTACTACGTTTATGAATAAGTATATGTAGCGGGTTTTGAGAAATCAGGAATAAGGACTGGGACATACTAGATAATTACAGCTTAGCCAAGGTTACACCCGCAAAGTTGTAAACTTACAATCATGTTGTTACTCAATAAAGGTGTCAATAATAATTAAAAAATTAAAAAATTATTAATTTATAATAATAATAATAATAATAATAATAATAATAATAATAATAATAATAATAATAATAATAATAATAATAATAATAATAATAATAATAAAGAAGTGCGGGGTGTTAGTTATGAAAAGAGGCAAAATAGTAAAACTTGATGGCATTAAGCTGCCAGATGGAGGGGTTATGAAGACAATTGAAGAAAATGAATATAAGTATTTAGGTATTGTTGAGATGGACAAGATTAAGGAGAAGGAAATGAAGGATGTATTTATTAAAGAATATAAAAGAAGGCTGAAATTGGTACTTAAATCCAAACTGAATGGACGCTTTAAGATTACGGCAATAAATACATGGGCAGTGGCAGTATTAAGATATGGGGCAGGGATTATCAAATGGCTAGCAGAAGAACTGAGAGACTTGGACAGAACAACACGAAAGATGATGACCATGAATGGAGCTTTGCACCCTAAAAGTGATGTACACAGACTTTATGTACCAAGGAAGAAAGGAGGAAGAGGGCTAGTTGGGTGTGAGGGATGTGTTAGAACTGAAGAAAATAACCTGGGATGGTATATCAAGAATTCTAAGGAGAAGCTTTTAAAGGGAGTAATGGCAGTGTGTGTGATAGAGACAGAAGATGTGAAAAGTAAGGATGATTTCAAAGAGGGTATCAAAACTTCAAATTTCAACACCTGGAAGGAGAAAAGGATGCATGGACAGTTTATAAGACAGGTTGATGAAACCGCTGATACTGGTAAATGTTGGGAATGGCTTAGAAAAAGTGACCTAAAAGTTCAAACAGAAGCCTTGATATGTGCAGCTCAAGAACAAGCAATACGGACAAACTATGTTAAATTTAATATTGATAAAACAGTGGAGTCACCATCCTGTAGATTGTGTGGTCAAAAAAGTGAGACTGTAAACCATGTTATTAGTGAGTGTGCAAAGTTAGCACAGAGAGAATGCAAAAGGAGGCATGATAAGGTAGGGAAAATAGTGCATTCAGGAAACTTTGTGGGAAATACAACCTTGATAGAAAGCAAAAGTGGTATGAGCATGAACCAGAGAGTGTTATGGAGAATGATGCTGTTAAGATACTTTGGGATGTGAATATACAGTGTGACAATGTAATTGGAGCACGAAGACCAGATATTGTTGTTATTGAAAAAGAGGGAAGAATATGTAAGATAGTTGACATTGCGATCCCAGGTGATAGTAGAATTTGTGAAAAGGAAACAGAAAAAGTAGAAAAGTATCAGGACCTTAAGATAGAGATTGGACGATTATGGAACATGAGAAAGGTAATGGTAATTCCAGTAGTGATAGGTGCTCTTGGGTGTGTTACTAAGAGCTTGGATAAATGGTTGGAAAAATTAGACATTCAAATCAACACAGCTTTTCTCCAGAAGACAGCACTCCTAGGAACAGCAAGGATTTTGAGAAGAGTTCTGCAATTATGAACTCACGAAGAGGGACTGCCCTTTGGACCCTAATCATTTGTTATGATCCGCTCTCTAGGGTAATCATTCAGCATAAAACCAGCTTGTGTAAAGACAAAATAATAATAATAATAATAATAATAATAATAATAATAATAATAATAATAATAATAATAATAATAATAATAATAATAATAATAATAAGCGTAATATGGTCCTCTAATATCTCTATCCCTAGGAAAATCAAGGCAACAAACACCTTCGCCATGCCGATTTTACAATACCAAATGTGGACCGCTGACTGGTTAGTGAACGACCTCAAGCAATTGGACCGTGAAGCAAGGAAAATCATACAGGAAAATGGAGCCCTACATACCCAAGAGTCTACTAAGCTCATGTATCTACCATCCAATATGGGAGGAAAAGGCCTCAAACAAATAGAAATCATGTACAAGCTTACAAAGATCAAAGTAGCCAACTACATTACAAGAAGCCAAGACAAAAGATTACAACTTGTTAGAAAGTTTGAAGAACAGAAGATAGCCAAAAAACTAAAGTCAGTATTAAAAGATGCACAAAAGTATGCAGATGAGCTGAACATCAGATTCAACCTTGGAGAGATTTCAACAACTATGACGTATGAAAACACAACAATTGAAGTAGAAAAACCAGCTCCAAAACTACTCACAGCATTCCTCTCCAAAGCCGTTGTAAACAACCTGAAGAAAGAGGTAGGAAACCAGAATTGGCTAGGCGCATTGACACTACTACAACATAGTGACAACGACATTTCACCGGACAGTGCTACTATTCACTACAAATGGCGTAACATCCCAGATGTACTCTACACCGTGAATTCCAACATTAGGCAGCAATTGTTACCGACCAAGGTATACAAGAAAGTGAAAATACAACAGCTATTTGAAGATACAACATGCAGAATGTGCAAACAAGCCCAAGAATCTACAACTCATATCATGTGCGGATGTTCAAAAATTGCCCAAAGCCTATACAAATCACGCCATGATAAAATGCTGAGACCATTTTATCATTATCTACTTGATAATTATGGCTTTGAAAACGACCATTCTAGACCCTGGTATGAACAGAGCCTACCACTGTCAGTAGTTGAGAACGAAAGAGCAAAAATTATGTGGGATACAGAATTCCATTTACCGAAAGCTCCCCAAAACCACGCTAACAAAATAGACATGGCCATCTATGAAAAGGAAAGGAAAGTATGGTTGCTATTAGAAGGAACAGTCTGCACCGTTGGCAAGATAAAGGAAAGAAGTGCCCACAAACAAGAAAAATACCGTGAACTGCGAAGTGGAATCAAACAGCTGTATCCCAACCATCAAGTTATTCAAGTGAACATAGTGTTCGATTTCCTAAGTAACTACCACCATAACCTAAAAATGGAGATAATTAAAAACATCACAGCAAATCAAGAAGAAGCAAATTATTTATTGCTTAAGAGTCAGAAGTGGATAATGTCACAAAATTCAGAAATTGTCAAGCATTTCTATACGTACTACGTTTATGAATAAGTATATGTAGCGGGTTTTGAGAAATCAGGAATAAGGACTGGGACATACTAGATAATTACAGCTTAGCCAAGGTTACACCCGCAAAGTTGTAAACTTACAATCATGTTGTTACTCAATAAAGGTGTCAATAATAATTAAAAAATTAAAAAATTATTAATTTATAATAATAATAATAATAATAATAATAATAATAATAATAATAATAATAATAATAATAAAGAAGTGCGGGGTGTTAGTTATGAAAAGAGGCAAAATAGTAAAACTTGATGGCATTAAGCTGCCAGATGGAGGGGTTATGAAGACAATTGAAGAAAATGAATATAAGTATTTAGGTATTGTTGAGATGGACAAGATTAAGGAGAAGGAAATGAAGGATGTATTTATTAAAGAATATAAAAGAAGGCTGAAATTGGTACTTAAATCCAAACTGAATGGACGCTTTAAGATTACGGCAATAAATACATGGGCAGTGGCAGTATTAAGATATGGGGCAGGGATTATCAAATGGCTAGCAGAAGAACTGAGAGACTTGGACAGAACAACACGAAAGATGATGACCATGAATGGAGCTTTGCACCCTAAAAGTGATGTACACAGACTTTATGTACCAAGGAAGAAAGGAGGAAGAGGGCTAGTTGGGTGTGAGGGATGTGTTAGAACTGAAGAAAATAACCTGGGATGGTATATCAAGAATTCTAAGGAGAAGCTTTTAAAGGGAGTAATGGCAGTGTGTGTGATAGAGACAGAAGATGTGAAAAGTAAGGATGATTTCAAAGAGGGTATCAAAACTTCAAATTTCAACACCTGGAAGGAGAAAAGGATGCATGGACAGTTTATAAGACAGGTTGA
The DNA here is from genome assembly GCA_029948255.1 of Telmatactis stephensoni. NCBI lineage: Eukaryota > Metazoa > Cnidaria > Anthozoa > Actiniaria > Isophelliidae > Telmatactis > Telmatactis stephensoni. The sequence goes on along the minus strand of JALIZF010001794.1, from coordinate 38,423 downwards.
TGAAACCGCTGATACTGGTAAATGTTGGGAATGGCTTAGAAAAAGTGACCTAAAAGTTCAAACAGAAGCCTTGATATGTGCAGCTCAAGAACAAGCAATACGGACAAACTATGTTAAATTTAATATTGATAAAACAGTGGAGTCACCATCCTGTAGATTGTGTGGTCAAAAAAGTGAGACTGTAAACCATGTTATTAGTGAGTGTGCAAAGTTAGCACAGAGAGAATGCAAAAGGAGGCATGATAAGGTAGGGAAAATAGTGCATTCAGGAAACTTTGTGGGAAATACAACCTTGATAGAAAGCAAAAGTGGTATGAGCATGAACCAGAGAGTGTTATGGAGAATGATGCTGTTAAGATACTTTGGGATGTGAATATACAGTGTGACAATGTAATTGGAGCACGAAGACCAGATATTGTTGTTATTGAAAAAGAGGGAAGAATATGTAAGATAGTTGACATTGCGATCCCAGGTGATAGTAGAATTTGTGAAAAGGAAACAGAAAAAGTAGAAAAGTATCAGGACCTTAAGATAGAGATTGGACGATTATGGAACATGAGAAAGGTAATGGTAATTCCAGTAGTGATAGGTGCTCTTGGGTGTGTTACTAAGAGCTTGGATAAATGGTTGGAAAAATTAGACATTCAAATCAACACAGCTTTTCTCCAGAAGACAGCACTCCTAGGAACAGCAAGGATTTTGAGAAGAGTTCTGCAATTATGAACTCACGAAGAGGGACTGCCCTTTGGACCCTAATCATTTGTTATGATCCGCTCTCTAGGGTAATCATTCAGCATAAAACCAGCTTGTGTAAAGACAAAATAATAATAATAATAATAATAATAATAATAATAATAATAATAATAATAATAATAATAATAATAATAATAATAATAATAATAATAAGCGTAATATGGTCCTCTAATATCTCTATCCCTAGGAAAATCAAGGCAACAAACACCTTCGCCATGCCGATTTTACAATACCAAATGTGGACCGCTGACTGGTTAGTGAACGACCTCAAGCAATTGGACCGTGAAGCAAGGAAAATCATACAGGAAAATGGAGCCCTACATACCCAAGAGTCTACTAAGCTCATGTATCTACCATCCAATATGGGAGGAAAAGGCCTCAAACAAATAGAAATCATGTACAAGCTTACAAAGATCAAAGTAGCCAACTACATTACAAGAAGCCAAGACAAAAGATTACAACTTGTTAGAAAGTTTGAAGAACAGAAGATAGCCAAAAAACTAAAGTCAGTATTAAAAGATGCACAAAAGTATGCAGATGAGCTGAACATCAGATTCAACCTTGGAGAGATTTCAACAACTATGACGTATGAAAACACAACAATTGAAGTAGAAAAACCAGCTCCAAAACTACTCACAGCATTCCTCTCCAAAGCCGTTGTAAACAACCTGAAGAAAGAGGTAGGAAACCAGAATTGGCTAGGCGCATTGACACTACTACAACATAGTGACAACGACATTTCACCGGACAGTGCTACTATTCACTACAAATGGCGTAACATCCCAGATGTACTCTACACCGTGAATTCCAACATTAGGCAGCAATTGTTACCGACCAAGGTATACAAGAAAGTGAAAATACAACAGCTATTTGAAGATACAACATGCAGAATGTGCAAACAAGCCCAAGAATCTACAACTCATATCATGTGCGGATGTTCAAAAATTGCCCAAAGCCTATACAAATCACGCCATGATAAAATGCTGAGACCATTTTATCATTATCTACTTGATAATTATGGCTTTGAAAACGACCATTCTAGACCCTGGTATGAACAGAGCCTACCACTGTCAGTAGTTGAGAACGAAAGAGCAAAAATTATGTGGGATACAGAATTCCATTTACCGAAAGCTCCCCAAAACCACGCTAACAAAATAGACATGGCCATCTATGAAAAGGAAAGGAAAGTATGGTTGCTATTAGAAGGAACAGTCTGCACCGTTGGCAAGATAAAGGAAAGAAGTGCCCACAAACAAGAAAAATACCGTGAACTGCGAAGTGGAATCAAACAGCTGTATCCCAACCATCAAGTTATTCAAGTGAACATAGTGTTCGATTTCCTAAGTAACTACCACCATAACCTAAAAATGGAGATAATTAAAAACATCACAGCAAATCAAGAAGAAGCAAATTATTTATTGCTTAAGAGTCAGAAGTGGATAATGTCACAAAATTCAGAAATTGTCAAGCATTTCTATACGTACTACGTTTATGAATAAGTATATGTAGCGGGTTTTGAGAAATCAGGAATAAGGACTGGGACATACTAGATAATTACAGCTTAGCCAAGGTTACACCCGCAAAGTTGTAAACTTACAATCATGTTGTTACTCAATAAAGGTGTCAATAATAATTAAAAAATTAAAAAATTATTAATTTATAATAATAATAATAATAATAATAATAATAATAATAATAATAATAATAATAATAATAATAATAATAATAATAATAATAAAGAAGTGCGGGGTGTTAGTTATGAAAAGAGGCAAAATAGTAAAACTTGATGGCATTAAGCTGCCAGATGGAGGGGTTATGAAGACAATTGAAGAAAATGAATATAAGTATTTAGGTATTGTTGAGATGGACAAGATTAAGGAGAAGGAAATGAAGGATGTATTTATTAAAGAATATAAAAGAAGGCTGAAATTGGTACTTAAATCCAAACTGAATGGACGCTTTAAGATTACGGCAATAAATACATGGGCAGTGGCAGTATTAAGATATGGGGCAGGGATTATCAAATGGCTAGCAGAAGAACTGAGAGACTTGGACAGAACAACACGAAAGATGATGACCATGAATGGAGCTTTGCACCCTAAAAGTGATGTACACAGACTTTATGTACCAAGGAAGAAAGGAGGAAGAGGGCTAGTTGGGTGTGAGGGATGTGTTAGAACTGAAGAAAATAACCTGGGATGGTATATCAAGAATTCTAAGGAGAAGCTTTTAAAGGGAGTAATGGCAGTGTGTGTGATAGAGACAGAAGATGTGAAAAGTAAGGATGATTTCAAAGAGGGTATCAAAACTTCAAATTTCAACACCTGGAAGGAGAAAAGGATGCATGGACAGTTTATAAGACAGGTTGATGAAACCGCTGATACTGGTAAATGTTGGGAATGGCTTAGAAAAAGTGACCTAAAAGTTCAAACAGAAGCCTTGATATGTGCAGCTCAAGAACAAGCAATACGGACAAACTATGTTAAATTTAATATTGATAAAACAGTGGAGTCACCATCCTGTAGATTGTGTGGTCAAAAAAGTGAGACTGTAAACCATGTTATTAGTGAGTGTGCAAAGTTAGCACAGAGAGAATGCAAAAGGAGGCATGATAAGGTAGGGAAAATAGTGCATTCAGGAAACTTTGTGGGAAATACAACCTTGATAGAAAGCAAAAGTGGTATGAGCATGAACCAGAGAGTGTTATGGAGAATGATGCTGTTAAGATACTTTGGGATGTGAATATACAGTGTGACAATGTAATTGGAGCACGAAGACCAGATATTGTTGTTATTGAAAAAGAGGGAAGAATATGTAAGATAGTTGACATTGCGATCCCAGGTGATAGTAGAATTTGTGAAAAGGAAACAGAAAAAGTAGAAAAGTATCAGGACCTTAAGATAGAGATTGGACGATTATGGAACATGAGAAAGGTAATGGTAATTCCAGTAGTGATAGGTGCTCTTGGGTGTGTTACTAAGAGCTTGGATAAATGGTTGGAAAAATTAGACATTCAAATCAACACAGCTTTTCTCCAGAAGACAGCACTCCTAGGAACAGCAAGGATTTTGAGAAGAGTTCTGCAATTATGAACTCACGAAGAGGGACTGCCCTTTGGACCCTAATCATTTGTTATGATCCGCTCTCTAGGGTAATCATTCAGCATAAAACCAGCTTGTGTAAAGACAAAATAATAATAATAATAATAATAATAATAATAATAATAATAATAATAATAATAATAATAATAATAATAATAATAATAAGCGTAATATGGTCCTCTAATATCTCTATCCCTAGGAAAATCAAGGCAACAAACACCTTCGCCATGCCGATTTTACAATACCAAATGTGGACCGCTGACTGGTTAGTGAACGACCTCAAGCAATTGGACCGTGAAGCAAGGAAAATCATACAGGAAAATGGAGCCCTACATACCCAAGAGTCTACTAAGCTCATGTATCTACCATCCAATATGGGAGGAAAAGGCCTCAAACAAATAGAAATCATGTACAAGCTTACAAAGATCAAAGTAGCCAACTACATTACAAGAAGCCAAGACAAAAGATTACAACTTGTTAGAAAGTTTGAAGAACAGAAGATAGCCAAAAAACTAAAGTCAGTATTAAAAGATGCACAAAAGTATGCAGATGAGCTGAACATCAGATTCAACCTTGGAGAGATTTCAACAACTATGACGTATGAAAACACAACAATTGAAGTAGAAAAACCAGCTCCAAAACTACTCACAGCATTCCTCTCCAAAGCCGTTGTAAACAACCTGAAGAAAGAGGTAGGAAACCAGAATTGGCTAGGCGCATTGACACTACTACAACATAGTGACAACGACATTTCACCGGACAGTGCTACTATTCACTACAAATGGCGTAACATCCCAGATGTACTCTACACCGTGAATTCCAACATTAGGCAGCAATTGTTACCGACCAAGGTATACAAGAAAGTGAAAATACAACAGCTATTTGAAGATACAACATGCAGAATGTGCAAACAAGCCCAAGAATCTACAACTCATATCATGTGCGGATGTTCAAAAATTGCCCAAAGCCTATACAAATCACGCCATGATAAAATGCTGAGACCATTTTATCATTATCTACTTGATAATTATGGCTTTGAAAACGACCATTCTAGACCCTGGTATGAACAGAGCCTACCACTGTCAGTAGTTGAGAACGAAAGAGCAAAAATTATGTGGGATACAGAATTCCATTTACCGAAAGCTCCCCAAAACCACGCTAACAAAATAGACATGGCCATCTATGAAAAGGAAAGGAAAGTATGGTTGCTATTAGAAGGAACAGTCTGCACCGTTGGCAAGATAAAGGAAAGAAGTGCCCACAAACAAGAAAAATACCGTGAACTGCGAAGTGGAATCAAACAGCTGTATCCCAACCATCAAGTTATTCAAGTGAACATAGTGTTCGATTTCCTAAGTAACTACCACCATAACCTAAAAATGGAGATAATTAAAAACATCACAGCAAATCAAGAAGAAGCAAATTATTTATTGCTTAAGAGTCAGAAGTGGATAATGTCACAAAATTCAGAAATTGTCAAGCATTTCTATACGTACTACGTTTATGAATAAGTATATGTAGCGGGTTTTGAGAAATCAGGAATAAGGACTGGGACATACTAGATAATTACAGCTTAGCCAAGGTTACACCCGCAAAGTTGTAAACTTACAATCATGTTGTTACTCAATAAAGGTGTCAATAATAATAATAATAATACATATGCACATACACATATGCCCAAATTTGCCTTACCTGGCTGGTTGCTGGGAGCCACTTTTGGGCTTAAAAACCCTCCCACTAGCCTTGCGGCTAGTGTGATATCTCACTCGATAATAATGAAAAGAGGAAAATTTATCCATTCTGAGGGAATTAGTCTTCCTGATGACCAAAAGATAAGAGCTATTAAGGATGGTGAAGGATACAAATACCTCGGTGTATTGGAAGCAGATAATGTAATGCAAGATGAAATGAAAAGAAAGATCACTAAAGAGTACATGAGACGAGTAAGAAAAATAGCAAAATCGAAATTGAATGGCGGTAACATGATACGAGCCATTAACACATGGGCAGTTGCTTTACTGAGATATGCAGGTGGCATTGTCGAATGGAGGAAGCAAGATCTAAGAGAAATAGATGCAAAGACAAGGAAATGACTGACAATGCATGGAGGATTTCATCCCAGAGACAGCGTTGTACGCCTATATGTGAAGAGGAAGGAAGGGGGTAGAGGCCTCATATCAGTGGAGGATTGCATTACCCAAGCCAATTTAACCCTGCAAAATTATGTTCACTCAAGTCAGGAGAAGCTGATCGTTGCAGTTAGGGGAGATAAGCCTGATGATCTAGAAACTCCCAAGAATTTTAAGACAAGGAAAAAGAATGACAATCTTAAGCAGTGGGAAAACAAGCCCCTGCATGGTCAATTTGCTAGACAAAATGAAGACCATGTGAATGTGAAAACGTGGACATGGTTGAAAAAGGGGAAGCTAAAAAAAGAAACTGAATCGCTTATCATAGCTGCCCAAGATCAGGCAATAAGAACGAATTACATCAAAACAAGGGTCGATAAATCACAGTCTAATCCTAAATGCAGGATGTGTCACAATGCTGATGAAACTGTTAGTCACATCGTGAGTGGTTGTCAGAAATTAGCACAAAAACAATATAAGAGAAGACATGATAATGTTGCAAAGGCAATCCACTGGGACATACTCGGGAGATGTGGGTTTGATCAAAAGCCAAAATGGTATGAACACGTACCAGAGTGTCAGGTTGAAAACAACAAATTCAAAATCCTCTGGGATTTCAGCATAAGAACCGATAATGAGATTCAGGCTAGACGCCCTGACCTGGTAGTTATTGATAAAGAAGCCAAGACTTGTAAGATTATTGATGTAGCTATCCCCGAAGACACAGGGGTGAAAACTAAGGAAGATGAAAAAGTACAAAAATACCAAGATTTGGCTCGTGAAATCAGAAACATGTGGGGTTTGCGAACAGAGGTGATACCTGTGGTGATGGGTGCATTGGGAACTGTACCAAAGCGACTTGAGAAATACCTTGAAACTATGGGAGTGAGTACACCCATTGAGCTAATTCAGAGGACAGCGTTGCTTGGTACAGCTAGAATTTTGAGACAGGTGATAGAGATCACCTAAGGAAATGAAAGGCAGATAGGTATTCTTTGACAGTTTGTTACTGTCCAATGCCTATGAAATACCAGCAGAAAGATCATAAGCTGTGAATAATATTTATTTTTCAATAATAATAATAATAATAATAATAATAATAATAATAATAATAATAATAATAATAATAATAATAATAAATAATCATAATAATAATAATAATAATAATAATAATAATAATAATAATAATAATAATAATAATAATAATAATAATAATAATAATAATAATAATAATAATAATAATAATAATAATAATGGAAACTTTATTCTATATTTATACAACAATTACAAATCTCTCTACTTACAGGCAATTTGCAATTGACTACTCAAGTGATACATGTATTTATAAATGTAAACGACAAAATGATTTAGAAAATATATATACATATATATATCAAAATTTCAATAAGTCTGGGTTATTCCATTCTTTGTTTCGACAGCAGAAAAGGTAATACGTTGATCTGATTGTAATGTTGATAATTTTTTTTACAATATAGTTTTGTTGTTTCTTGTCCTCTAGGCCAAGTTCATTTAACATTTCGATGAAATCAGACGATTGATGGGAGAATACACCCAAAGTACTGATTGAAAGGTTTACAAATTTAACCTGCTGAAAATGATTCTTGTGGTCGATGACAGTCTCGTGATATTTACGTTGTTTCCGGTCTAAGTTGTTTTGTAGATTTGTTTCAAAGCCAACAGTTAATTCTAGAATATACAAGCACTTATTTGATATGGACAACACTATGTCAGGACGCAAGCTGTCACCAGTTATGATAGAGGGGCTCGGGAAACCAGGAAGATCGACGTATAGAGTTGAGTTTTTGATGGATGGAAGACTATGAGCAATGAAATTCAGGACAGAATCATGACGCCAGGAGAAGCGGCCTTCTTGTAGGTAGTGATTACAACCCGCGACAACATGAAGAAGAGATTCAGGCATTAGGCATAGGGAGCAGTCAGAGTTGGAGGAAATACCCCATTTGACAAGGTTTTTCCGTGTAGGGAGAGTGTTGTTGATGTACCGGATGGTAAAGTTAAAGATGTTTTTCGGCAAGTTAGACTGTGTGGTGGACCAGATTTTATTAAGTTGTTGCATGGAGTATTTAAGGACATTTGAAAAGAACGATCCTTGATTAGTGAGCTGATTTTGGAGTTTATCCTCTTGTGAAGAATGGAAATCTTTGAGAACTTGTTTTGTAGATGTGTACACGTCATACTGAATGTTTCTACCATTGCTAGTTGAGTTCCAGAGATGTTTTATTGAGTCATTAGTAGATGATTTTAATGCGTTGCGCAGAACTGTTTGACATTGGATGAATTTGATGGACGGAGGGACAATATTCAGACCAAATTTGTTAGTGGTAAGGAAAACATTACTCAGTGTGCCAGATATTGGAATTTCAAGCCATTTGCGAATATACTTGTTAACAGAGGAATCGAGATTTTCTTTAACCCAAGTTAATGAGAGGTCAGCAACAGTAAAATGCCAGGATATTTTGGAAAGCACAAAGCGATTATAAAGGAGCAGTTTATTTTTAGGATGGAGAGGTTTCAAGTCAATGTCAGACATCATGTCTTCAATCACAGAAGTAAGCTCGGATTTGTGTTTTTCATTAGACATTTCAAAGTCAAAGTGCCTGCCCAGGTAGCAAAAAGAGTCGTTGGTTTTAACACGAGGAACAAGTTCATTGTTAATTAAAAGTTTAGGTAGGTATTGAACTGATTTGGATGTAGATTTCTTGATACCAAAAGTAGAGCATTTGTCAACCCTGATTATCATATCAGCCCATTGACACCAAATTACAAAACGATTAAGAAGATGCTGGTTTTCAGATTCTTGACTACTGATAACGGCTGCGTCGTCGGCAAACTGAAACCAGTGAAGTGGGTTTAGAAATTTGTAAGAAAAACCAAATTGACTGTATTTTTCTGACTTGATATGTTGGATGAATGTATTGAAACAGAGGTTGAAAAGAAGAGGACTAAGACAGTCGCCCTGTAGAACGCCACGGCCAACAGTTATGAAAGGAGTGCGGTATTCAGAAGTGATGATGGATGTCTTGAAGTGGGTGTACAGGCTCTTGATGAGGGTTTTTATGTGGTCAGGAATGTGATGATAAGCGAGGACAGACTGGATCAGATTATGGTGGACTTCACCAAAAGCATTTTTAAGATCAAGTAGGGTGATGACTAGAGATCGTTGTTTGATCCTTGCTTTATTAATGATATTGGCCATCTGAGCAGTGTGTTCTAAGTGCCGGACATACCAGGAGTGAACCCTTTCTGGATGTCATGTTCGATGAGCTTATTCGTCTTGAGAAAAGAGAAGATTGCGTTACGAAGACACGATGTAAATTACTTTTAAGGGGATTGATTCTAGAGTTATTGGTCTGAAGTTGGAAGGAATGTTTGTATCACCTTTTTTATGAATGAGGATTGTGCAGGCTTTTTTCCAAGTAGAAGGAACATCTCCGGAAGACCAACTTGGTGTATAATATCAGTGAGGTATGATCTTAAGAAAGGACAGCGTTTAAAACATATGATGGAAAGCTGGTCAAGAGGACAAGGGCTTCCCGATGATTTCATTTTACGGATAACATGTGTTACTTGATCATAAGTTGGAGGATCAATGTTGAAAGGAACTACAGGATTCGGTAGATGTGGAATCCCGCTTGGAATAATGAACAGGCTTACGTGGATTAACCGAAATGAAATGTTTTGCGACAATAAGAATGTACATTCAGCCATGCCAAAGGTCAGGAAAGAACCGGTGACATTTTTATTGAAGATCTTTTTTTATGTATCCCCTAAAAGGTTTTAGTGATTGAATTCTCATGTTCGATGTTATCATTATTGGAAGTTTTGACTTCTAGCTGTTAATAATAATATAATAATATATATATAATAATAATAATAATAATAATAATAATAATAATAATAATAATAATAATAATAATAATAATAATAATAAGAGTTTGAGGGATATGTATAAGGAAACTAAGACTAGAATTGCCTGTTATTTAACCCTCTCTGGTAATAGATGGATGAATGAGGTTTGGAAATATGAACAAAGCAAGGAACACTGGTCGATCAAAAAGGAGGTAGAGGAAGCATGGGAATCTGTAGGCGAGCACCTAAAACTTGGAAATCAAGAAATACTACTGAATGGTCAGAGAGTAGTTGGAAACTGGAAAGAAGTTAAAAACAAACTAAAGAAAATTTGGCGTGACAAAATCACAAATAGAAGGAAAGAAAACTTGATTGCCAAGAATATGCAAGGGAAGGGTTATGGAAATTTGGACGAAAACTGTCACCACTGGTTGCAATGTAATGTAGATCCTCAAAAAGTTGGTGCAATTGTTGAAATGCAGGAAAGAATGATAGAAACAAGAGCTTGGAAGAAGGCAAGAGGTATTGAGACTGTAACTGATATGTGCAGACTATGTGGAAAGTACAAAGAATCTGTTGATCATTTATTGGCTGGGTGTGAAAAATTGGCAGGTGGCGCTTACCTGAAGAGGCATAACAATGCACTGATGGTTCTGGCAGTGGAGTGGGCAAAAAGAAATGGGCTTCTTCATAAAGATGTAAAGTGGTATGAGCTGAGTTGGCAGAAGGGTACAGTGTTGGAGAAAGATGGGAAAAAATTGATTTGGGATTTTGAATTTAAGATGAGAAAGAAGACAAGTGCAAGAAGACCTGACTTAGTTATTGAAGATAATGACAAAAAGAAGATTTATATTATAGATATGTCATGCCCTATGGAAGAAAATGTTGAGGAAAAGAGGAGAGAAAAACTGATGAAATATCAGCAGATTGCATTTGAGATGAGAGAGAGAGGAGGAGAGGGTTTAAAGTGTTTATATTGCCGGTGGTTATTGGATGCTTTGGTGGTGGAGGAAACAAAGTATTAAGTGTCCTGAAGGAACTACTTCAGGACAATGCTGATAAAGTATTGGGAGAAATGACAAAGGTTGTATTATGGGAGAGTGAAAGTTTGATAAGAAGGGTTTTATCTGGACTAATCCAAGGGGAATAGTCGTTTTGTTTCTGCTATCAAGGACATCATTTTTAAGTAAAGATAACTTTTAAGTAAATGAATTTTTTAATTTCTTTTTTTTTTATTCGAAGAGAATTTTTATGGAAAAATGCACATTTTTACATTTTTGTTTTTAAATGATATTTTTATTTGCTTTTATAGATGTTTTTAATCCTCTTTGTTCAGAGCTAAATGGGTAGACAAATGTTTGGTTACCCATCATTTTGGCCTTAAAGAGGCTTTTCACTTTCAATAATAATAATAATAATAATAATAATAATAATAATAATAATAATAATAATAATAATAATAATTTTTTGGGGAGTAGAATTCAGCCAACGCCAAGTCTCCTGCGTGTCGTAAGAGGCGACTAATGGTGCAATTACTCACATATGTGATGAAATGAGTTCAAATGAAAATTTAGATAACGGCGTTAATGAGGCTGGATCATTGGGTGAAGGTCTCTCGCTCGGCAGGTGTTCTGTGGGTAAGCAGCACAGACCCGGTCGTCATCCCATGACTGCTAAGAGAAGGTGGACAACACAAGACAATTTGTGTGTGATGAAATGTTACTACAAGAGTGAACCCGATAAGAGAGGATTTGAAGAAATGGCTGAAAGAATTGAACGTCTGTAGTGGCATAGAGTTGTTTGCTTGTTGATAAGGAAGGTTTTTGAGACCTAAGGCTGCTGGGTGCAGCTTGCTCTCAGAGACATATCACCGGTATTCCACCAAACCGAGATAACACGAAATAATAATAATAATAATAATAATAATAATAATAATAATAATAATAATAATAATAATAATAATAATAATAATAATAATTAGCCTCAACCCCATGACCTGGGGCTTAGAGACTAAGCACTCTCTGCAGAATGAGGGTGGTGCCAATGATTGCAGATGTCTGCATGCCACCCAGCACATCTGGAATACCGAGATCTTTCAAGTACCCCTCAAGATTGCTTGACACGACCCCTAAAGTGCCAACGACCAATGGAATCACCTTTGTTGATACCCGGTGCAACTTTCGTATCTCCTTTGCAAGAGGAGAATATTTGGCAATTTTCTCCTCTTCCTTCACCATCACATTGCGATCCCAAGGCACCGAGAAATGAACAAAGGTCCACTTACGAGCCGCCCGATTCAACACAGTAACATCTGGACGATTATGTTCCATCTTCTGTGTTGTCTCGACGCTCCTGTCCCACCAAATCTCTACTTCTCCATCATCCGAAATCCTAACTTCATCTGGAACCTCCTTATACCACACATCAGCACACCTCACCCCATACTTCCGACACAACTCCCAATACACCCGCAACCCCATCCGATCATGTCTCTTCTTATATTGCTTCTGGGCCAAAACGCTACAACCACTTGCCAAATGGCCAACAGACTCCACCTCCTTCCCACAAACCCTACACTTTGGATCCACATTCTCTTTCTGAATGGTTGCCCGGAAAAACCTTGTCCTCAGAGCTTGCTCCTGTGCTGCAAAAACAAACCCCTCAGTGCCCTTACCCAAATACCCGGCCCTTAACCACTGCCAAGACCGCTCATCAGCAACCTCACTCACATCCCTCATGAATTTCCCATGCAACCTCTTCTCTAGGAAATTTTCTCTCCTCTCCTTCTGCACCCTCTTCTTATACTCCTTCTTCGTCTCACCAACCTGTAATGACTCACCAACCACCTTTAACATCCACTCGTCACTCTCTTTAACATACCCAAACAAACCCAACTCTTCTGCCCTCACACAGTCAACGACACTGATCAACCCCCTACCACCATGCTTCCTTTTCATGTACAACCTCGGAACACTCCCCTTCTTGTGAAAGACCCCAAACATTGTCAACCTCTTTCTCGTCTTTACATCCATCTCCTTCAACTCCCGATCACTCCAGTCCAAAATCCCAGCACTATATCTTACCACACTGACAGCCCAAGCATTGATAGCCTTGATCAAATTACCACCATACAACTTCGACTTTGCCACAAGTTTCACCCTTCTCAAGTACTCATCTCTTACTTTCTTCTTCATTTCCTTCTGCATTATATCTGCCCCTTCTAACATACCCAAGTACTTATACCCATTTTCGTCCATCTCACTCATTACCTGACCATCAGGCAAAACAATCCCTTCACAACGTTCTTTAGTTCCCTGCTTCAATACTAACACTGCACACTTGTCCAACCCAAACTCCATCCCAATATCCCTCGAAAATACCTGAACCACCTCAATCAACCTTTCCAACTCATCCTCTGACCTACTATACAACTTAAAGTCATCCATGAACAGTAGATGATTCATCACCCGATGCTCCTTTCCAAACTTGTACCCGATGGTCTCCCTTCTCAACAACATGGTGAGGGGGATCATAGCGAGAACAAACAGCAGAGGGGACAGTGAATCCCCCTAGAATATTCCACGCTTAATCCCCACTTCTCCCAACACTTCCCCATTCGACGTCAACACAGTCCTCCAATCCTTCATACTACCACACAACAGTCCCATCACATTATCAGCCACCTTCACCATCCCCAACATCTCCATAAGCCAGTTATGTGGCACCATGTCATATGCCTTCCTGTAATCAATCCACCCCATCGCTAAACATCTCTTCCTCACCCGCGCTTCCCTCAATACAGCCTTGTCAATTAACAACTGATCTTTTGTCCCTCTCGACTTCTTCCGACATCCCTTCTGCTCATCCTGCAACAATCCATTCACGTCCAAATGCTGATACAGCTTCTCAGCCAAAATCCCAGTGAGAAGCTTCCACATCAACGGTAAACATGTTATTGGTCTGTAATTACTTGCCACTGTTCCTTTGGCACGATCCTTCTGAATCAGCACAGTCCTACCCTTCACCATCCAGTCTGGCACCTGTCCTCTAGTCAAACAACCATGTAAACTCTTTGCAATCATCCCATGCAAAGACCTGAACCTCTTAAACCAAAATCCCCTCACACCATCTGGACCTGGAGCCTTCCGATTAGCCATCTTCCGGATTCCACCTTGGACATCTTTAACACTAATACAAACTTCACCTTGCTTTGTCACATCACTCGTCCTATCCCTCACTTCTCTAAACCAACTAGCCTCGTCATTATGCCTCTTCTCCACCGACCAAATCCCACTCCAGAATTCAGTTGCCTCCCTAGCATCAGGTGCTTCAGTTGACCCCAAGGTTGCCTTTCCATCCAATTCCTTGTACAGCTGACTCTGATTATTTTTGAACAAATTGTTCTGTCTAGTCTTTGTGCAACTGTCCAGATACCACTGTATCTTCAAACTTCCTGATTTTATTTTTCCTTTGAGCAAAGTAGCCACGGCTACTGTCCCTTTTGCAACAACCTCATACTTATATCATTGATCTTGTTTCATCAACCATAAGTAATTTTATTACCAAGCTTTCGGGCCTAAGGCCCATCATCAGGGTAAATGGAATCAACAAAATCGTTACAAAATCCACCCTGATGATGGGCCTTAGGCCCGAAAGCTTGGTAATAAAATTACTTATGGTTGATGAAACAAGATCAATGATATGACTAAACCAACCAACAAAGAATTATTAGATATAACCTCATACTTGTTCATCAACCGGTCCATTATCTTCTTACTCAGCACATTACCTTTTCTCAGCTCCTCTACTCTAGACAAATCCTTTCGCCATTCAACAATGCTCTTCTCAATCCTTCTCTGCCACCTAGGTTTCTTCATGTCAAACTTCTTCCCTTTCTTCTTCCCAATCAAACCCAACCTATCAGCAACAACAAAGGATCCTGTATACAACAGCCTATTAATCTCTGATACAGACATCTTGTCTTTCACAAGATTATGCATCAAACTATCAACAATCTGCACCTCCCTGTTAACCTTCCTCCTATCCAAAGCCTTCAACCCCGGCACTTCTGTCCACTCTTCCCCTTCAAACACTATTCTCATCTTCTCAAGTACCTCCTTCTCCTCGTCACTTGCTATCCTGAGACCATTATCTCCATGAAAAGTAACCAGTCTCTCCATTACCACATTAACTCCTCTTAACCCAACTTCATTCACTTCAACTGTCCTTTCTCTTCCCCTTGTGTCAACATCACCATTCGCCCAATCCACCTCATCTTCACAGCCACCTACTCCCTCAATCACTCCAGACTTATTTTGGACACCAATCTCAATCTGAAATCCAAGAAACTCATTCTCATCGTCACTTTCACCAAACAAAGCACTCCATTCTAACTTTCTAACATCTATCAACTCCTGTCCCTCACTGTCCATCATTCTAATCTCATCTTTGACCATCTTCTCAATCTCATCCCTCTCCATCATTGTCAGCAGCCCCTTCTCAACACTCTTCAGTTGCGACAACAAACTTGGTACTTCTCTCACACTCAATCCTCTTTCGTCCCACAAAGCCTTCACCTTCTTTATATATCCACCTGACCTCTTCCCACCACTTCTAACAAAACATTCCCACAAGAACTTCCTCTCCTCATGCGTCCACCAATCTTTGCACTTTCCTCTTTTTCCACTCTTGCGAAGTCCAACAACTGAACCTCTTGTCACAAAATCAATGGCCTGCTCCTGATTAGCCTCTAGAAGAGGCCTTTCAAAATGTCTGGCTTTTCGCCCCTCAGTGGCTTCCAAAGAAGCTCTTTCAAGATCATTGGGATTGGAAAAATCAACCCCAGGCTTGTCCGCCCCACCGGAACCTAGCCTGTCATCACAGCAATGCAACATGCTAATAAAATCTCCAGTAACACTCAGTGTTAAAATCTCTGGGTCGTATGTTCAGTTCTCCCTCTCAAGGGATATCCAGCGGCACCACTAGGAGGAATACGATCACCGCCATCATCATCATCATCATCATCATCATCATCATCATCATCATCATCATCATCATCATCATCATCATCATCATCATCATCATCATCATCATCATCATCATCATCATCATCATCATCATCATCATCATCATCATCATCATCATCATCATCATCATCATCATCATCATCATCATCATCATCATCATCATCATCATCATCATCATCATCATCATCATCATCATCATCATCATCATCATCATCATCATCATCATCATCATCATCATCATCATCATCATCATCATCATCATCATCATCATCATCATCATCATCATCATCATCATCATCATCATCATCATCATCATCATCATCATCATCATCATCATCATCATCATCATCATCATCATCATCATCATCATCATCATCATCATCATCATCATCATCATCATCATCATCATCATCATCATCATCATCATCATCATCATCATCATCATCATCATCATCATCATCATCATCATCATCATCATCATCATCATCATCATCATCATCATCATCATCATCATCATCATCATCATCATCATCATCATCATCATCATCATCATCATCATCATCATCATCATCATCATCATCATCATCATCATCATCATCATCATCATCATCATCATCATCATCATCATCATCATCATCATCATCATCATCATCATCATCATCATCATCATCATCATCATCATCATCATCATCATCATCATCATCATCATCATCATCATCATCATCATCATCATCATCATCATCATCATCATCATCATCATCATCATCATCATCATCATCATCATCATCATCATCATCATCATCATCATCATCATCATCATCATCATCATCATCATCATCATCATCATCATCATCATCATCATCATCATCATCATCATCATCATCATCATCATCATCATCATCATCATCATCATCATCATCATCATCATCATCATCATCATCATCATCATCATCATAGACATAGCTTGTCCGTTTGACACTCG
Source organism: Telmatactis stephensoni (assembly GCA_029948255.1). Lineage (NCBI taxonomy): Eukaryota > Metazoa > Cnidaria > Anthozoa > Actiniaria > Isophelliidae > Telmatactis > Telmatactis stephensoni. The sequence goes on along the minus strand of JALIZF010001794.1, from coordinate 21,541 downwards.
GGTTTCAAAAAAAGAACAAGGTCCCACTGAGCCTAGAAGCTAAAATTCCTTGGTTACCTTTTAGCTAAACAACACAAAATTTGCAACAAGAAAAAAAAAATCATAAACTTAAGATGCTACTACACTAGGCAATTTTCCTTGCAACTCGTCTCGCAATTTAATATCCTAATAATTTCCTTAATGATATCCTAATAATAATAACCTTAATAATATCCTTACTAATGAAAAGCACTAATTAAATAATAAGTTTTATATCTTAACTCATAAAATCTCTATTTATAAACCTATGGAATCTAAATCATTTAAACATATAAAATATCAACAAGGTTAATGATGTGTAAGTTACAATATAATATGCTAAAAAAAATTAATAAAATAAATAATAATAATAATAATAATAATAATAATAAAAAGTAGGCTAACTAGCAAAATACATATTTCTAAAAATTTAATGTACAGTCATCGATAAAGTCATTGTCTCTTCTAAAAGGTGACCTTGATCCTCTAACGCTTAAATGTACAGATTTAACAATTTCAAAAGAAATCAAAGTTCTCAGCCACGTGATTGTTGTTGCGTAGGTCTCATCATTTTTTCCAGCAATCTTTAATGATAATTCCTTTAAAAAGCATTGGCATTCTTTTCCCATGCCGCCGTTGGTTCCTAGTACAAGGGGTGTGAACGAGCCCATCTCAACGTCCAAAATCCGCTGCTGGTACTTTCGTTTCTTCTCGTCCTCTTGACCTTTAAAGATAGTAGGCGTTGGCTTACCTTTGTTACTTGTGGAGTTCACGTGCGTGACTCTAACATCAAAGAATGCTGTGACTCCATGTTCCCAAAAACTTCTTGCCTTAATATCTAATCTTGCATCTGAACTTGTAACTGTACTTTGAAGATTGAACCTTTCACTGTCTAGAGGCAGAAGATGAGGCTCAATTTCAACATTCTTGCACACCTTGCTAATAAGCGTTGCTAATACGTTGCGAATATTATCGTGTCGTTGTGCAACAAAACCTCCTCTCTTACACGAGAGGGCGTGGTCGACGGAAAATCTTTCACCACAAACACAATGACTTGGTAGATCAGATGAGGTCATATTATACCTTAGTCGGAGAGAATCTCTCAATTCTTGCTTGTTAAGGGCTAGACCTTGGTCGATAAGCGGCATAGCGTTTAACCAGGAACTTGCTCCTTTGTCCCTCAATTGATTAACTGATCGTAGAAGATCAGGAGATAGCGAGGCGTCTATTCTGTCCATTTTAGATATTTTCTGCTTTTTGAAAGCTTGGTTCTGTCTTTTAAGTTCCTCTGTATTGCTTTCTTCAGCAGCCATTGAATCGCTCTGGTTCTTTACAGATTCTGTATGGGTTCTCGTGATGCAAGACGAAGCAGCGAATTGAAGGGGTGCTTCAAATTTTAAATCTGGCATCCCTAGTCCACCCTGTGCTGGTGTTAAAGTTGCTAGCTGACAGATCTCATGTGGTAAAACTTCTTCTTGACCAATTAGAACTGGTAATAGCATATCATCTATCACTTGGTGTATTGGGTCCACATAGTCTTCAAAAGACTCTATTAATTTCTCATTGCTATTATCATCATCATCATCATCATCATCATCATCATCATTATTGATTATTATCGTTATTATTATTCTTAATTATCTACCTATTTCATTATTACCCTGATGTCATTATTCTCACTTTTTCTTATTCCTTATTTTTATCGTTACTATTATCCTTATCAATATTGTCCTCATTAACTGTTATTGTTTTTATTTACTCATGAAGATGACAGTCCTTCTAATTCTATATGCTGGTGTAATTGTTCACACTCATAATATGACATTTCATTTTACTTGCCATACTGATTATTCTTCATATGAAATTTATTAATTACCTCTGGTTCTAAGATGTACAATTCGCTGCGTAAGCAATGCACGAAAGCGGTCCTCGAAGCATCTTGTCTCTTCCTTGCTGCATTTGTGAAGATATATAATATAATATAATATAATATAATATAATATAATATAATATAATATAATATAATATAATATAATATAATATAATATAATATAATATAATATAATATAATATAATATAATATAATATAATATAATATAATATAATATAATATAATATAATATAATATAATATAATATAATATAATATAATATAATATAATATAATATAATATAATATAATATAATATAATATAATATAATATAATATAATATAATATAATATAATATAATATAATATAATATAATATAATATAATATAATATAATATAATATAATATAATATAATATAATATAATATAATATAATATAATATAATAATAATAATAATAATAATAATAATAATAATAATAATGGAAACTTTATTTTATTTTTGTTTACAATTGTAAATCTCTCTTATGCAAGGTAACTTACAATCGGTTACTTGAATCCAATGCGTATACATATATAGTATATATAAACATATAAACAATACACATAATATATAATAGGAACATGTCAATAACTAGAATTATACTACTTTAGAATTTCATTAATTCTGGATTTTCCCACGCCTTATTTCTACAACAGAATATATAGTACGATGACCTTATTGCTATTTTTGTGATGGTTTTTACTACATATTTCACATATTTGCTTTCAAACCCTAGGTCATCCAACATAGATATAAAACTCACTGACTCTTTTGCAAATACACCAAGGGCGCTCACTGAAAGGTTAACAAAAACTACCTTTTTGAAGTTATGAGATTGATTCATTACTAATTCCTTATATTTTTTGCGATTTATATTATTTTGTAAGTTAGATTCAAAGCCCACTGTCAGTTCAAGTATGTACAGATAGTTATAGTTATTATAATAATAATAATAATAATAATAATAATAATAATAATAATAATAATAATAATAATAATAATAATAATAATAATATAATAAGCTAAAGCAATTGATGAAGGTGAATGCTGAGGTCGTCAGACTAGACAAATATAAGACGAAAAAGACAGTGCAAAGTGAGTTATTTGAAAAACTGGAGGATGCAAGTCATGGGTGGTTAAATTGTAATGTAGAACCCTCAAAAGCTGCATCTATAATACAAATGCAAGAGCAGATGGTGGAAACCAAAGGATGGAAAGTAAATCGAGGTATAGAGGTGGAGAGTGATAAATGCCGACTCTGTGGAGAGGCCAAAGAGACTGTGATACATATAATATCTGGGTGTAGAGTGCTTGCAGCCACAAAATATCTCAGAAGACACAATAATGCGTTAATGGTGTTATGTGTTGCATGGGCTATACAGCAAGGACTTATTTCAGAAAGCACTAAGTGGTATAAAGAAAAATGGAACAGAGAGAAAGTGATTGAAAATGATGATAGTAAACTATGTTGGGATTTTGAATACAACTTAAGAAAGACGACATCAGCGAGAAGGCCTGATGTTACAATGGAAATAAAGGTGGAGAAAAGGATACTGCTTATAGATATGGCATGCCCAAGTGAGTATAATGTGGATGAGAAACATCGGGAGAAGCTCCAGAAATACCAACAGTTAGCTTTTGAACTTAGAGAAAGAAGGCCTGGATATGAGGTTAAAATACTCCCGATTGTGATAGGTTGTGTTGGTGGTGGAATGGAGAGAGCGACAAGGCAAGTCCATCAAATAATCGTAGATGAGAAGAAAGGAAGACAAATATCTAATGAAATGTTAAAGACCGTGCTATTTGAAAGTGAAAGCATTTTAAGGAAAACAATAAGCGGTCTAGTACAAGCAGAGTAAGATATCAGTTACTGTTATAATTATTATAATGGGCTGCCAAATTTTGTTAGCCTAGATCTCCCATACTAAACAAGAATTGAGAGGTACTGTGAGGGGGATGAAATGGCCCGTATAGCAATATACCGGCTTATCAATAATAATAATAATGGAAACTTTATTTGCTTATGAATACAGTTGTAAATCTCACTACGTATAGGCAATAAACAACTGGCTACTTGAATTAATACATGAGTAATATATATAAATGTATATTTACAAGGAATCAAATTAAATGAAAAAAAAGTTAGGATTTTAATAGTTCTGGGTCATTCCAAATCTTATTTCTGCAGCAAAATATATAATATGTTGCTCTAATGGCAAGATTTATCATTTTTCTAATAATATAGAGTTGTTGTTTTTTATCAATGCCAATGTCATTCATCATGTCCAGGAAGGTGGAGCATTCATCCGAGAAAACGCCAAGAGAACTCATGGAGAGGTTAACAAATTTAACACATCTGTGGTCACTGCTCAAGTCGTTAATCAAGTTCTTGTAATTTTCTCGTTTACGCATTGCATTTTTACAAAGGTTGGACTCGAACCCAACTGTTAGTTCTAGGACATACAAACACTTGGAATGTATTAGAAAAAGAAGATCTGGACGGAAAGTGTCACCGGTTATAATTGAAGGACTCGAATAACCATTCACATCAGCATAGAGCGAAGAGCGATCATTAATTGCAGGTTGAAGGGAAGTGGCGATGAAATTTAGAATTGAGTCGTGTCTCCAGGTAAAGCGTTTAAGGTAATGCTGGCAACCAGCGACAACATGGAGGAGTGATTCAGGACTAAGGCAGAAAGAGCAGTCAGGACTTTGTGATGATCCCCATCTGAACAGATTTTTACGTGTAGCAAGGGAGTTGTTCATGTAGCGAATGGTAAAGTTATAAATGTTCTTGGGTAGGTTAGACTGGACAGACGACCAAATAGAATTAACAGATGATAATGAAAACTTGATAACATTTGCGAAAAAGAAACCTTGAGATGTTAAGTGGTGTAGCAGTTTATCTTCTTGATAAGAACGGAAATCTTTAAGAACTTCTTTAGTAGATTTATATACATCGTATTGGATGTTAATAATAATAATAATGAAAACTTTATTCATATGTTTTATCTCATAGAATACAATTGTAAATCTCACTTAACAGGTAATTTACAACTGGCTACCAGAACTGACAATACTACTAAAAATACATATACACATATATAATATCTTTAAAGCTACACATTATATTTATATAATAAGTTTAAAATTTCATCAGGTCGGGATTATCCCAATTCTTGTTTCTTTTACAAAATATGAAATAAGTAGATCTAATACCATGATCACCTCGGGATCTATTGTTTGTGGAGGGACGTTTAATCGCTAACATCCCTCCCTCATGAATAGAAAGAGGGAAAATTAGTTCTAATATTCCCTCATTAATTATGAAATGAGGGATGATTAGAACTAATCGTACCTCATCCATAATTAATGAGGGACGATTAGAACTAATCGTCCCTCATGTTATTCATGAGTGGTTGTCCCTCATATATGATCAATCATCGGGACGTCGGGACAACTTTGCACGCTGTTCCGAAACTCTATACCTTTCTAACGCACCGATACCTCTTACCACTGCACACTCTTACGCGTGTGGGATCTATGCATTCTATTTTGCGCATGAGCATAACGAAGCAAAGAAAGCATTATGAAAAACAATTTAGCTTTCGAATTGATTAACAACCTATAAATACTTGTTCATTGTAAGTATATAACAAAGAAATCTATTTTCGAAAGTCCCCAGAGAACAGGGTTACACACATTTGGTAAAAGAATTGTATAATATTTTCAAGTTTTGGATGAACAAACAGCGAAGTATATTTTCGTTTATTTCCTCGGTGATCATGGTATTACAAAGTAATACCATGACTTCTTCGGGATATTAGTGATTAAATGTCCCCTCAGCCTCGGGAGGTTTAGTAAAAGACTTCCACTAAACCTCCCTCGGCTTCGGGGATATTTAATCACTAATATCCCTCAGGGTCATGGTATTACTTATAATAATAGCAATGTTAATTATTTTTTTAACTATATACATTTGATGTTTTTTGTCTATTTTTAAATTTTTTAACATGTCTAAGAACGATGAACATTCATTTGAAAAGACTCCAAGTGCACTTATGGAAAGATTAACAAATTTCACAGATTTATAGTGATTACGTAATCTTTCGGTAGTATTTTTGTATTTGTTTTCTTTTCGATTAACGTTATTTTCTAGATTAGACTCAAAACCAACAGTTAGTTCCAGTATATAAAGGCAATCTGGAGTAGACACCAACAAGTCGGGACGATGTGTGTCACCAGTTACGATGGACGGGCTGTTGAAACCATCAATGTCAGCGTAGAGCAGCGAAGAACTGTTAAGTACGGGTTGCAGAGAGGAGGCGAGGAATTTGAGAACTGAATCGTGTCTCCAGGTGAAACGATCGAGATAAGACTGTCATCCTGCTACTACGTGGCAAAGAGATTCTGGAGAGCAGCAAAACGAACAATCTGATGTGCCTAATAAGCCCCACTTGACAAGGTTTTTGCGTGTTGGCAGTGTGTTGTTAATGTATCGTATGGCGAAATTAAATATGTTTTTCGGCAGATTAGAGTGAACAATAGACCAAGTTGAGTGAAGTGATGACAAGGAGTACTTGGTGATGTTGGTAAAAAAGAAACCTTGTGATGGCAGATGATTAAGTAACTTATCTTCTTGACCAGCCTTAAAATTTTTAAGGACGTCCTTTGTTGACTTAAAGACATCATACTGAATGTTAGTGTTAGCACTAGTCGACTTCCAGAGATCTTTAATTGAGGCATTACGAGAAGATTTTAAGGCCTTTCTAAGGACCGTTTGACACTGTATAAACTTAATAGACGGGAGACAGATGTTGAGACCAAACTTGTTACGTGCAAGGAAAACATTACTCAGTGTACCTGATATGGGAATATCTAGCCATTTACGGATATAATTGCTCACTAGAGAATCAAGATTTTCTGTAATCCATGTTTTGGGAATGTCAGAAACAGTAAGGTGCCAAGACAGCTTAGACAGGACATAACGACTGTAAAGGAGAAGTTTATTTTTAGGATGTAGGGGTTTCATATCAATTGCAGACATCAGATCACAAACGATGGAGGTCAGCTCAGTTTTATGTTGTTGATTAGTCATGTCAAAGTCAAAGAATCTGCCCAAATAGCGAAATGATTCTCCAATTTTAACACAGGGTAAAAGGTCGCCGTTTATCAGGAGCTTCGGTAAATACTGGACCGATTTAGTGCAAAGTTTTTTGATACCAAATGTTAAGCATTTGTCCACTCTTATAATCATGTTAGACCATTGGCACCAGATCGTGAATCGATTTAAGAGATGTTGGTTTTCAAACTCTTGACTGCTCACCACAGCTGCATCGTCGGCGAATTGAAACCAATGAATTGGGTTTAATAGCTTATAGGAGAAACCAAACTGGCGGTATTTATCAACTTTGATGTGCTGTATGAAAGTGTTGAAACACAGGTTGAAAAGAAGAGGACTGAGACAGTCACCTTGTAAAACGCCACGGCCGATGGATATGAAGGGAGTACAAAAATCGGGAGTTATTATGGATGTTTGGAAATTAGTATACAGACTTTTAATCAAGAGCTTGATGTGTTCAGGGATATGGTGGTAATCGAGAACAGTTTGAATGAGATTGTGATGGACTTCGCCAAAAGCATTCTTTAAATCAAGTAAGGATATAACGAGGGAACGTTGATTAGTACGGGCTTTGTTGATGATGTTAGCCATTTGTGCAGAGTGTTCTAGAGTACCAGATAAACCAGGTGTAAATCCTTTTTGTATATCATATTCAATCAAGTTATTGGCTGCAAGAAAGGAGAAAATAGCATTACGTAGACATGACGTAAAGACTTTTAAAGGAACAGATTGCAGGGTTATGGGACGAAAATTTGCAGGATCGTCAGAGTTTCCTTTTTTATGTATGAGAATTGTGCAAGCTTTTTTCCACTCAGAAGGGACAGATCCAGATTTCCAAACTTCACGGATGATTTCAGCTAAGTAAGTGCGGAGATAGGGGCAGCGTTTGAAGCAGATAATAGAAAGTTGATCTAGAGGGCAAGGTGAACCAGAGGCTTTCATTTTTCGGATCACATGAGTAATCTGTTCATATGTAGGGGGATCAATATTAAATGGGATATCAGGATCAGGTAGAGTAGGTATCCAACTTGGTAGACGAAAAAGTTTGGTAGGATTTAATGATGTTAGAACTTTTTTGAAGTAATCTAAACATCGAGCCATACTGAAGGAGGGAAGAACAGCATCCTCTGAATCAAATACTTTTTTAACGTAGCCCCAAAACGTTTTAGAAACAAAGGCATCGTGATTAAATAGGTTTGCAGGATCTTGAGTTTTGTCATCTGTCTTTCGTAGTTTGTCACGCAATAAGCGCGACGCATATTTAATCTCAGTGAGGTCAGCTTTAGAGTTTTTCAGGTTTTTTAGAGCCTTTTTCAGTTCTTTTACAGTTTTGTCTTTATATTTATACAACAGGTTTTCGTCGACAACTTGCTCAACTTGACCAAAATTCGTAGAAAAATAGTCATAAATGGTACGATTTAAGAGTTTAATGCTTGAATTTAAATCTAGAGACGTGATTGGTTGCAGGGCAGATTTAAAATATTCCAGTTTGCCGTTAACCATGCAGGATCTGATTTTGGTAGGTTTATTCCTGTTTTAATATTTGGGTAGATTTCTTCAAATGTTTCAGTAATTGGATTAATATCATCTTCATCAGCAAGCTCTTGATTAAAATTTTCTTCTAAATCAGCCAGTAACTCATCATTTAAGCCAGACACCACTCGGCAACTGCGTTGATGCATTTTTAACCCTCGTTGTCCTTTGCATATCTTTCCACAACTACACTTGGTAAACCTAACTGCATTAGCGTTGATTTCAGTGTCTTCTTGGTTGAATTTCGGCACTTGTTGTTTGCCATTACGATGATCAGTAGACTGTTCTGCTTGATGAACTCTCTGTTTACAACGCCATGCATGGCGGCCCAGTGAGACAAAGTCATCTCCACAGAATGAACAAACAACTCCAGCGAGGAGTACAATGAGAAATCTTGGATTAAACATAATCTTGGACTCAGAAATATTCAAATGATATGAACTAAAGTGATGTTAAACGTCAATTTGGTAATAAAAAGATCAGAAAAACGAGAGACATGTACAGAGCATCTACTCTGTTCGATGTCGGAAGCAATAATTATAATAATAATAATAATAATAATAATAATAATAATAATAATAATAATAATAATAATAATAATAATAATAATAATAATAATAATATTATTATTTAGTACTTATAACATCGACCTTGATATTAATACCTCTATCAAGGAATTGGATCAAGAAAATACATATAAGTATCTTGGTGTAAATGAGGGAGATGGTATTCAACACTCTATGATGAAGGAAAAAATTCGTAAGGAATATTATAGAAGAGTTAGATTGGTTCTAAGAAGTGAACTCAATTCTGCCAATAAGTTTACTGCTATTAACACCTTAGCTACCCCAGTAGTCACATACAGCTTTAACATCATTAATTGGAAACTAAGTGATCTACAAAAGCTTGATGCAAAGACCAGAAAATTCTTGACCATGGAACGAATGCACCATCCAAAAGCAGACGTTGACAGATTGTATCTTTCTAGATCAGATGGTGGACGGGGTCTAGTGCAGCTTGAACTATCATATAAAACTGCTACTCTAGGCTTAGATGCCTATTTATGCCATACCAATGATCCACTACTGGAAATAGTTAAGATGCATGAACGTAGTAAAAAGCTGTTTTCAATTACAAAGGAAGCAGCTAAATTTAAGAATGTATTAAATGTTCCTGAAATTCCATCTAAAGAGAACGAGTCAACCACGCTCTATGCAAAAAGAGTGAAAAAGAAGGCAAAATCTTTGGGATTAGAACAGCTAAAGAATACTTGGGAAGATAAGGCTCTGCATGGAAAATATGCAAAAAGATTGAATGAGGCAGATGTAGATACTTATCAGTCTAACCAATGGCTAAAAGCGGTAGGGCTTAAAGGTGAAACAGAAGGATTGATAATTGCTGCACAAGATCAAAGCCTTGCTACCAGATCTTATCACCATCATATCATAAAAGATGGTACTGACCCATCATGTAGGATCTGTGGCCAGTTTGAGGAAACAGTTTTTCACATCATTTCTGGATGCCCTAAATTAGCAAAGACTGAATATGTATTCCGTCATGACAAGGCTGCAACATACCTTCACTGGAAAATCTGTAAAGCTCATCAAATCAAAACTAATGATAAATGGTATGAACATCAACCGAAAACTGTAACTGAAAATGATGATGTGACTATCCTTTGGGATATGCCCATTCACACTGACAGAGAGATAAGGGCTAACAGACCAGATATAATAATCAGAAATAAGAAAGATAAAACGTGTCTGCTTCTTGATATGTCTATCCCTAGTGATCTTAACACTTCCATAAAAGTCTCTGAAAAACTATCTAAATATAAGGATTTAGAGATTGAAATCAATAGGATGTGGGGGACTAAAACAGAAACTATCCCAGTTGTGATAGGAGCCCTGGGTCTTATCAAGAAAGGTTTAGAAAAATTTACAAATAAGATTCCAGGAAATATTTACATTAGCGAAATACAAAAAATTGCCCTCCTTGGAACAGCTCACATTTTAAGGAGAGTTCTTTCAATGAAGTAGTATGAATGTTAACCTTGCATTACCCTAGGTCTATTGTTTAAACTCGGTATTGTAAGAAGAAAACTAAACCAGTAAAAAAAATCAAGAAATAATAATAATAATAATAATAATAATAATAATAATAATAATAATAATAATAATAATAATAATAATATAAAGACTGCTCACTACCTTACTGTCAGCGCTGACCCACACGTCCAACTAGTGTCGACTTTCCAGAACTCCAAAGAAATGAAGTCATTACGATCGATAGTCAAAGATGCAAAAGCATATGCAGGTCAGCTGGACTTGAATATAGAATACAATAGAGCAGAAAGCAAGACTACCATCAAAGCAAGTAACTCAACCATTGAAGTAAATCAACCTCAACCTAAACATCTCAAGAGAATACTAAGAAAAGAAATCGAAAGAAAATTAGAAGAGGAAGTAAAACAACAACGTAACGATGGATAGGACAATATATAGTGCAACAATAGCAAGATAAACATTTACATCATGAATCCTATAACATTGCAAAGGTTTGGCCAAACATCCCAAACATAGTCTACAGCATACACACCAGTATCGTACAACAGTTAATCACAACTAAAGTCTACAATGCAAAGAAAGTTCAAAGTGGAGGAGAAGATTTGTTATGCAGTTTCTGTCATGTCAAGAAGGAAACAGTACCACACATAATGTGCAGCTGCTCTGCCATCGCGCAAACGCTGTACACAGTGCGTCACGATCGAATGCTCCGTCCAGTGTACTAAGGTACTATGGAACATTCCCCTACACTTAGACGTCGTTCCTAAGGATGGTGCAAACAGACCTGACATCACTATATGCAACAAGAAAGAACGTCAATGGCTTATATTTGAAGGAACTGTATGTAATGTTGGACAGATTCAAGAACGAGACAAATTGAAAACAGAGAAATATGCTGATTTAAGGTCAAGCTTAAAGAGATTGTATCCCGGTTATAATGTTATTCAAGTTAATGTAGTGTTTGATTTTCTATCGGGGTATCATAAAGAACTGAAAGACAAGTTAAAGAATGTAGGACTCTCTGATAGTATGAACGTGATTAGAAAATGTCAAAAATGGGTAATCGCACAAAACTGCGAAATAGTGAAAGCCCTTCATAGTCATAAATGAAGCATCAGTCTATTTGAAATATATAATAGGAAATTGCCCAGATTATCGTAATCCGCAGTTTCACTACGAACAACACTTGTAAACAAAGTGAAAGTTTGAAATAAACACAATAATAATAATAATAATAATAATAATAATAATAATAATAATAATAATAATAATAATAATAATAATAATAATAATAATAAGGACTTTCTATAAATAGACAACCTGAGTGGAGATTTAATTTCACACTACAGATAATAATAATAACAGATAATAATAATAATAATAATAATTGTGCACAGAGTATATTGACCCTACCACCATCGAACCACTGTTAGCGAGTAGACTGATTCCATTAGACAAGGGTGAGGGCGCAGTTCGACCAATTGGCGTCGGAGAAGTTATCAGAAGGATATTTGGAAAATGCGTAACGAAAGTCTTGAAACAAGATGTTATTGATGCCAGCGGATGTCTTCAAGTCTGTGCAGGCCAAAGAGGTGGAAGTGAAGCTGCTATTCATGCAATGAGAAGAATTTTTGATGATGATGATACTGATGCTGTTCTGTTAATCGACGCTTCAAATGCTTTCAATGCCCTAAATAGGGCTGCTGCTCTGCACAATATCAGAGTATTATGTCCTGCCATAGCAACGTACGCAATAAACACTTACAGATATCCAGCGAGGTTGTTCATAACAGGAGGCAAAGAAATAATATCAGCAGAAGGCACTACGCAGGGTGATCCTCTAGCCATGGGCTTGTATGCAATTAGCCTTCAGCCATTGATCAACCATCTAAACAGCTCAAGCTCTGCAAAACAATGTTGGTTTGCTGATGATGCTAGCGGGGCTGGATCTTTCACGGAGATTAAGAAATGGTGGGATGCTCTAACTACGATGGGACCAGATTTGGGTTATTTCCCCAATGCCAAGAAATGCTGGTTGATTACCAAACCGGGACGAGAGGAATGCGCTGAAGATGTTTTCAAAGACACTGCTATAAATATTACCATCCAGGGCCATAAACATCTTGGCGCAGTGCTTGGCTCAAGATCGTATCTCGAGGAATATGTGAATGATAAAGTTACAAATTGGATAAGTGAGATAAAGCAGTTAGCTGAATTTGCAGTGACGCAACCTCAGGCCTGCTACGCAGCTTTTGCATTTGGATTAAGACACCGATGGACGTACTTTCTAAGAACATTGCCAAATATTGAAGATTTACTACAACCACTAGAAGATGCAATAGCTGATGTACTGATACCATCTATAACAGAACATAGCTGTACACAGAGCGAGCGAGAACTTCTGTCTTTGCCAGTACGGATGGGAGGAATGGGATTCACCAACCCTTGTCAGGATGCTGCCTTAGAGTTTGCAGCATCTGTCAAGACAACCGCACCATTAACTGAGCGAATATTCACTCAAATGCACGAGCTACCCGAGGAGGCTTTAAATAGGTCATTACATCATAAGGTTCGTAAGGAAAAAGATGATGCCCTGCGTGCACGTGAAGAGAGCTTGAAGGATCAACTACCAAAGAAATCTAAGAGAGCTTTGCTTATGGCCACTGAAAAGGGTGCATCCAATTGGCTAACAGTAATACCCATCAAGGATATGGATTTCAACTTGAATAAAAGGGAATTCAGAGATGCAGTCAAGTTAAGATACGATTGGCCCATCGACGATATCCCCTCGACTTGTGTATGTGGTGCTCCGTTCAACGTGGATCACGCTATGATATGCAAACGTGGTGGTTTTATCATCCAACGCCATAACGAGCTAAGAGATCTGGAGGCAGAGCTGTTGAACATCGTTTGTAATGATGTTGAAGTAGAGCCTGTTTTACAAACGATCAATGGGGAAGAGCTAAATAGAGGTTCCAACATAGCCCCTTGTAATAAATGGTCTAATAAGGCGCTTCCAAACACACTTAATTGTCTTTTATTCCGTGAACTACATGCTACAAAAATACAAAGACGTAGAGCGGGCCATGAGGTCAGTCACGTGATTAACGACTAGTTTCCAGGTTATCACATCCCTCCCCCTATTTTACAAATACAAAGTCAATGTCACTGAAAACGATCTGGAGGTCTACGCTCCCTTGTTGGGTAACGGCGTTCTACAGGAGTTGAAGGAGTACTAGCCACTTGCGCTGGGGTAGGATCTTTGACTTCAGCCACTTGGGGTCCTTTGGGTTGCTCGTCGTTCAACTTGCGTTCAACTGGAGTTTCTTGGCGTGGAAGTAGTTGATCGTGATGTCTTCTTACAACTGTACCATCTTCAAATTCCACTTTACCAGATACTGGGCCTGTTTCTTTGACGATAATACCTGGTAGCCATTTGGGCGGTCCCGAGTAGTTACGTGCCAGTACTTTGTCCTCTTCAGCTAGGGCTCTTGCTCGCGCATGTTTGTCGTGGTGTTTGATCATTTCTTCTTGGGCCTTTTCCACCTTCATCTCAACGCTTGGTTGAAGCAGGTCTAAGTGTGATCTTACACTCGTACCCCATCGTAGCCACATCGGTGTCTCTCCTGTGGTGGACTGTGGTGTATTGCGGTAGCTAAACAGAAAACGTGACAGTTTTGTTTGCACAGTTCCATCGCGTTGTTTCTTCATACCTTGCTTGAATGTTTGCACTGCTCGTTCCACTAATCCATTCGTAGATGGGTGATAAGGCGATGATGTAACGTGCTTAATACCATTTCTCTCGGTGAAAACGTTGAACTCTTTGCTAGTAAAGGCTGTACCGTTGTCTGACACGATAATCTCCGGTAGACCGTGCGTAGCAAATGTTATCCTTAGCTTCTCCACGGTTGATGTTGTGGTAGGTGAGTTGACGATATGGACATCTAACCACTTTGAGTGAGCATCGATGATCAGCAGAAACATATTTCCCATAAACGGTCCTGCATAGTCGATATGTATCCTGGACCAAGGTCTATTCGGCCATTGCCATGGATGTAAGGGTGCTTTCACTGGATTCTTCTGATGAGCTTGACATACTCCACATTCTTTCGCTGTCTTTTCCAAGGCTTCATCAAGCTTTGGCCACCACACGTAGTTCCTTGCGAGACTCTTCATCCTTGAGATACCAAGGTGGTTCTCGTGTAATACTTTAAGTATTTCCTCTCTCCCCCGTGGTGGGACAATGACTCTTGATCCCCATAGGAGACATCCAGCATGGAGACTCAACTCATTCTTTCGAGTGAAATAAGGCTTAAGATTAGCATCGTCAACATGACCAGGCCATCCTTGTTGAACGTACTTCAACACTCGTGATAAGACTGGGTCACGAGCTGTCCATTGTTTGATCTTGGCTGCGTTGACAGGACTGGTGTTAATGGTTTCCATGAGATTAACAACCTCAGCCGGAATTGGTGTTGTCTTGGGCTCTTCTGATAGTGGTAATCTGCTCAGCGCGTCCGCGTTGCCATTCTCTCGTCCTTGTCGGTAGACCAAGTCGTACTCATAAGCGGAAAGCGTGAGCGCCCATCTTTGCACTCTGCCTGAAGCCATCGGTGGAATAGCTTTGTGAGAACTCAACAAACCTAGCAGTGGTTTGTGGTCCGTGTAAATCTTGAAGTGTCGGCCATACAATAAGTTGGCGGAACTTTTTACCACAAATACAATTGCCAACACCACTTTGTCAACTTGGGCGTAGTTCTCCTCTTCTTTGGATAGAGGTCTTGAAGCATAGGCCACGTGTTTCTCAGAACCATCTTCCATAACATGCGCAAAGAGAGCGCGAAGTCCGTAAGGCGAGGCGTCATAAGAAAGCACTAACTCTTTGGATGGGTCATAATGGACGAGTAAACGTGATGATTGTAACAGTTCCTTTGCGGTTACAAAAGCTTTTTGTTTATTCTCTTCCCACTTACACGCTTGGTTTTTACGTACATGTGCGACGGTTCTAATGTGGATGCCAGGTTCGGAAGAAACTTCCCATAAAAGTTAATCATGCCCAGAAATGATTTGAGTTCTGAGACATTCTTGAGTGCAGGGGCGTCTTGGACCGCCTGTACTTTCGCTTCAACCGGGTGGAATCCATCGGCGTCTATTCGATGACCCAAGCACTCTAGTGACGGTTTCATAAAGTTACACTTCTTCTCTTTCAGCCCTAGACCTGCATCGGAAAGACGCTTTAAGGTTTCGTCGATATTCTTCAAGTGTTCGTCCTCAGTACGTCCCGTAATGAGAATATTATCTAGAAACACTGCTACAAATGGAATACCCTGTAAAAGAGTTTCCATAGTCCTCTAGAAAATCCCAGGTGTGGATGAGACTTCATAGGGTATGCGGTTATATCTGTAGAGGCCTTTGTGTGTGTTGATCGTTACGTACTGCTTGGAACCTTCATCCAATAACATCTGCTCATAGGCTTGGCTAAGATCCAACTCTGTGAAGGTCTTTCCTCCAGCAATCTTGGTATAGAGGTCATCAATCTTAGGAATCGGGTAGGCGTCTAATGTTGACAATCTATTGACAGTGAGTTTGTAGTCACCGCAAATTCTAATTGAGCCGTCAGACTTCCTCACTGGTACGATGGGCGTGGCCCAATCGGAATACTGTACAGGCTCAATGGTGCCGGCTTTGTACCAGTCTCTCAAGTTCTTGTCCAGTCTTCTCACGAAGCGCATAAGGTACTGGTCTCGCTCTGTGAAGCTCTGGTTTCGTATTGGCGTTTACATGTTGTTCGCTTTCTTCCCATTTAACGTACCAAGTCCCTCTTCGAACAACTGTGGGTAGCGAGTGATTACATCTTCAAGCTTTGTGTCCTGGGACAACGGTAATTTTTTACTTTGCTTCCCATGGGAGACCATAACTTCTACCTTCCCCTTGGGTTCCACCTTCTCCCCGGTGTAGGTCTGTAATATGACGTTTATCTTTTTCAGGTCGATCCTCCCCTCCCCACAATGATTCGTACGTTTTCTGGCTAATGATAATTAAAGAGGCTGCTGTGTCAATTTCCATTTGCAAGGACTTCCCATTAAATGCAAGATTTGCTTGATAGGGTGGAGACCGACTGTTCTTTATTGTATAAAATGGATATGGGTCTGTCGCCTGCCCCTCATCAGAGTTCCCTGTCTCATCAAGCATGTGTTGGGTGCCCTGTGGTCTTTGTGGCTTGTTGAGGTTTCCTCACGGGAAACGTGACCACTCTTCCCACCAGAATAACATTTGGCATTTTTGTGATAGGAAGCACTAGATTCGTGGGGCCCATTGCAATGATAGCATTGCTTTTCATTGTTAGGCGCGGGCTTCCTGTGGTTTCTCGGTTTGGCGCCATAATGTAAGTTGTTTACCTTCGCTTGATTCGCATTTTATTCGCTTTTAGATGCTTTATTTAAATCTACTGCATTTTTCTGCCGTTTCTATAGCCAATGCCAGTTCTAGAGCTCGCTTAAGGGTTAATTTGGGCTCAGCTAGAAGGCGTTTCTGAATTTTTTCATTGGAAGTACCACATACTAAACGATCACGTAACATTTCGTCTAATGTCGGGCAAAATTCACAATACTGCGAGAGATTTCTTAGTTCAGCTAAGAATGCTGACATAGACTCACCACTCTCCTGGTGTCTCGTGTTGAACTTGAATCGCTGAACAATAACAGAAGGTTTGGGCTTGTAGTACTCCTGTACTAACTTCGTCAGATCGTCGAAACTCTTTCTCTGGTTGATTCGGGGCGACTAAATTACGGATGAGCTTATACGTTTTTGCTCTCACGGTTGCCAGAAATATTGCTTTCTGTTTGCTTGCATGTGCGATTTCGTTGACTTCAAGGTAATGGTGTAGTCGTTCGACATATTTGCTCCAATCTTCGGTCTCGTCATATTCCTCGATTTTTCCAAACGTTGACATAGCTTTTGCACTCACAGGCTCAGGAGTTGACTTTTCTTGGCGTTTGGTCAATGATCTTCGCTTTTTCCTCGTCACCAGTATAATAAATGGTCAATAATTTGAGGTTTTCATGGACTTTATTCCGTTCTCTACATACAACAATGAAGACAGAGCACGAGGCGTTATCACGTGATTAACGACTAGTTTCCAGGTTATCACACCCCTGATGCTCGTCTTGACGTCCACGCAAGAGGGTTTTGGGAAAGGCAAAGGTCTGCATTTTTTGATATACGGGTGTGTCACCCACATGCAGAATCTTATAAAGACCTGAACCCACAACAAATATATCGCCAACATGAAAACGAAAAAAAGCGCATGTATGCAAGACGTGTCATGGAAGTAGAACAAGGAACATTCACCCCACTGGTATTTACGAGCCTTGGAGGCATGGCAGATGAATGTAAGAGATACCACAGCAGGTTAGCCGAGTTGATAGCCAACAAGAAGGGGGAAGATTATGCAGTAACAATTTCCTGGATTAGAGCGAAAGTATCCTTCTCTATTCTACGATCAGCTCTTCTATGCTTGAGAGGTTCAAGGACAGTAAAACGTTCCAATTTGAACATTAGAGACATTGACTTTGATATAGAATCGTCTGTTGCCAAAATTAATTAACTAGAACATTTTTCATTTTATACCATGTATATGGTATATATATAGTATTTATAAGTATATATATTTTTAGCATAATATTTTTAGCATATTTTTATCGTTTTTTGTTTTATTTTGGTTATCTTAATATGAATTACTATTATCAATATTTACTACATAATATCTGAAATTATATAGCAGAGAATATCTATTTTGCAATATATCATGTTTTATAGTTTTTTTTAACAAGTCAGTCATTAATAATAGTGAATATGGTTTTTGTTTATCAATGTTATACCTATACATTTATGAAAATAGGATAATTAAGATAATTTAGATTTACTTACATTAGAATGTTACTAGATTGGTTTTATAGATTTAAATAAAAGTTATTATTATTTAATATAATAATAAAAATAAATAATAATAATAATAATAAAAAATAATAATAATAATAATAACAGATAATAATAATAATAATAATAATAATAATAATAATAATAATAATAATAATAATAATAAAGATTTATTGGAGACATATCTACAGGGTAGCTCTACATTCCCCAGACCTAAGAACTATATATAAAAATGTGAAATATAAACAAATGAGAAACTATGTACATATATTTAAAATATAAATTCAGTTATTCAACGGGTGATTCTGTTCTTTGCTCTTTCAAGTAAGATGGACTTGACATGACGACAGAACTGATGATGTTCTTTACAGGATCTTATATTTTCGGGTAAGTCGTTGAAGAGGCTTGCGGCAGAGTCCTGAAACGTCCCTTTGATGAGTGGAATAGTCAATACTGTGGCACCACTTGATCGCAACATCCTCTCGGGTGCGTGTATCTGGGGCCGTAAATAATCTGGCCATTTGTCGTCATGCATCGCTTGATGCACTGTTCTTAAACGTTCATCTGAGCTTTCTCCAGAGTTGGTAGCCAACCTAATTTTACAACGTCTTTTTCGGTACAATAACGATTAGTGACGAAACTTGCGGCAGCGTTCTGCACACGTTGGACTTTTTTCTGTAGATAAACAGGCAAAGGATACCGAACTATGTCGTTGAAACCAAGCTTTGAGAGAACGAGACTTTCCACAATTTGTTTCTTGATAAATTGGGGGGTCATATTTTTTATTTTACGCAATTAAAGTCGAAAGAACTCCGTAACACGACGAGACTAGGTTCTTGACATAGTCAGACCACTTGAGATTTTCATTTATCCACGTTCCTAACAGCTTGAATGTTCCCACTCTTTCCAAGGTTTGGCCTTTTACAGTAAGAGATGGTATTTTGTCACCCAGGCCGTGAACTCTTGACATTTGTTGCGTGGTTACTAACATCTGTTTAGTTTTCTTTTCGTTGAGAAGAAGATTTGATTCAGTGGCCCAGTTCTCTAGTGAAGTTATTGCACTGTTCATTTCTTGGGCTCGTACGTCTAGATCTTTTGGCAGAGAGTGAAGATATACCGTTGTGTCGTCAGCATATTGAAAACATGCGCATTCCAGGTTACCTTGTAAGTCGTTTACATATAAATTGAAAAGGGCGGGACCCACGATGGAGCCTTGGGGTACGCCAAAATGTACATCTGTTAGAGTAGATTGCTTTCTAATCTAACTGCATATCTCATCTTCAAACTCGGCAAACATTTTAGGGAAATGAAGCTGTCCCCCCGTACACTACTCGAGAAACGCGTTTTATGCCGCGGAACAAGGTTGCAATTTTCCAACACGCAAGAAGTATTCTCTGTAGTGACTCTGTTTTGTTATATTTATCGAGATGTTGTATCTTCAAACTAGATATTTCATCTATGTTGTCGACATTTCGGACAAAATGCCAGAGGAACATTTTCACGATAAAGAAATGCGTACAATACACATTCAAAAACACCAACAAAACAACATGCAGGAGGAAACTGTAATCTCTTTGTTGTTGTTTTTGTTGCTATTTATTGGTTTCATAGTGGAGACAGGTCCCACAACGTACTGAACAGGATGCATTAGTATACACAACTTAAATAATACTTTGGTGAAATTATCACCGCTTCGCACCCCGCAGGACCTGGTCAGGTGACATGTCATCAAAATATCAACTGTAACGACAATTTGGTCGCCATATCCAGAATGAATATCTTTAAATTAGTGCTTTTGCTAAGTTTGAGCCATTTTTTGGTATATTGGAGAACATCTTTGATTATTTTGAAATTGCAGTTTTTTTACAAAGGTTATATGACTGACTGGTAAGCCATGTCAGTCAGCTTTAAATGCCTTTTAAAAATTTTGTCCTTGGAGCATTGAATATTTGATCTTTATTTGAAACCGTTTAACAGCTGATACCTATTGAAGCAGCAGTATAGTTTTATCTCGATCGCGCCTTGTGATTTACAGGGCCTGCCTGTATAGATCTAGGGGTGTCCACATCGGGGATTCTCTGCGCCATTTTGGCAAAAAAACTGCGATTTGAGATTAAAATAATTCTTTATATATATGGACGTGATCGACTGGTTATTAAAAACTGACTTAGATGGCTCTTTGCCTCCCATTGCCTCCAGAGAAATAGCGCGGCTCAGAAAAAGTGTCATTGATGACACAGATGCAAATATTGTTTTTACAACGTTTATAGAGAAAGATACAGATGCTTCGATGACCGAGGCGCGCGCGGAGGAAATTATAGATAAACTGCCCGACGGGGATTTTCGTCTTCAGTTGGCATTTATAAAACACGATGGCAATCGGTGGGCGATTGAAAAAGGAAGAAACCCCATTAGAGCCAGTAACAGAAAAGATATATTCATTTTAAATAAAGATACCAGGCCCGGTGCTTTAGTGGGCATTGATTCTTTGTATTACGACGAAGCTTATCCGGTTACTGTTGTGATTTACGAGGGTTATAAATTAAAAGAGCCAGACGTAAAAAAGCTACAGCCGATGAGGCATCCAGGTAACTGTGTTGCCAAACTTATTAGAGAGTATTTCACGGATTCGACAAAGGGCGGCGGATGTTTGACTGACGCGCGTAGAAAGGCGATACGACAGTGGGAATGGAATACAAAAAGGTCGGGCGGGACTATAGAGGCGATTATGAAATTAGAAGTGGCCATAAAAAGAAAAATAGCTGTGTTAGACATTATGGGCGGATTTATCTATCCCGGCACTACAAAATATAACGGAGCCGGACCGGCGATCAAGATTTATCAGCATAATGGTCATGCGTGGCGAGATGTGAGATTTCCAAGGAAAAAGAAAGTTGAGGTCTATAAAGAAGTAAATCCACTATGGACAGAATTTGATATCGACGGCAATATT